>OY986040.1:38529436-39729436 GCA_963920215.1 Nineta flava | reverse complement strand
TTATCAAGGTATTAGTAAATAATATTATTTACACAAGTTTTTATATTATTCATCATGTTTAGAATTTGTCACGGACGTATATAAGGGGAGTGTTTAGGGGGCCGGACTCCTTCCTTCCTCTACGCATAAACGGTAATATTCGTCGAATATTTCTTATATCAGTGACACAAAATAGTACCCATTGAAAAATTTTAGGTGTCGATAAATTTTTTTAGAAAAGATCTATAGTAAAATTTATTGTCAATCAAATTTTTTAATGATAATAATTTTATATTTTACAATTTACCTTAGTAATTTAAAATAAATCCAAATTTTCTGAGTTTTTAAACTTAGTCGTTAAAGGAGAATCATTTGGCACTTCTGTTTTAGGCTAAAATACAGAATTAAAAATTACTATAGTAGGTTGTAAAAATTAAAATTTACCCATAGTAAACCAATGAAAAAACTAGTTTATCTCTGTGAAATGTTGGACCCCTCCGACGTGAACGCTATAGCTACGCCCGTGGAATTTGTAAAACCTGATAAGTTGTGAATTCGTAATTTCTCATGCAATCTTGAAGCATATTAGGTTCATTTATACTTTTAAATATAATGGCACAATTTTAATTTTATACATACTGAAAGAGTTGTGATAATATCAGTTAATTAAATTTTAGAAAATTAAGATTCCGATTTATATGAGTCTTCTCTTTGAACATTTGTTGACAAAAAAATCTGATTTCCTATTTGAATCTACATTTTAGCAAAATAAATTTGAATTCAAGATTTGTGAGAAACAAAACAGATCTAATAGTATAATGTATTAAAATTTAAATGTATCAATTATTATATTACTACAACTATTGCCTTAGCAAAATTTAATGATTTTTTTAATTTTGTTAATAATATTAATTTATATCTGAGGTTTGCGATAAACCTCGTAATTTTCGAGATATTTGGAGAAAATATCCAATATGTATAAATCTCACGCTTCACTCCGCCATTTTAACATGTTATAGCAACCATAAACTTTGAATTAAGGATGTACGAGCGCTGATGTATAGATAGTCTATAAAATTCTTCAAAATCTTATATAGTACATTCATAAAGGTCCACAATAATGTTTATTATTTTCTGTCGTAAGTTAAAATTAAAATTTAATTTAGGCCCATTCTACCGGGCCTAACAAAAAAGATATTTAAGAAAAAACCCTGAGATTTCGGGTAATTAAGCTACCGCCGACAAAAATGAAATTTACCCAAAATCTCAGTTGTTTTCTTAAATATCTTTTTTTTATGCCTGTCATACCGGAATTTTATTGGATCAATCTCTTTATTAATATTTCTATTTTCTAATGCGTATGTTTTTTTTCGTCTTATTTTATTCCAAGTGAAAATTATCAAAATATGTGTAAAAATATGGGTTTCTCCATAAGAGCAATGCATTAAAACTCGAACTTTAACATTAAATAATTATTAATTGTAGAGAGCTTTACTTTGTGAAACTCCATAATTAGGATTTGAAGAAAAGAAACTTCAAATTTAGTTTGCTTAGTCCACTATATTTTTAATATTTTAATAATTTTAAAATATGACAGACATGTTTCGTCTAATATAGACATTTTCAAACTGTACTCTGTCATATTTTAAAATTATTAAAATATTAAAAATATAGTGGACTAAGCAAAGTAAATTGGAAGTTTCTTTTCTTCAAATCCTAATAAAAAATAATTAATTCAATACCCCCGTAACCCCTCCTGAAACTTTTATAATTGATTTAAATGCACTTCAACTACATGTAAACAAAAAATCAAGCCTTAATCTTTTTGAAGCTTCAGTGTTCGTACATCCTTAATATTAAGTGCACTGGGTTATATCGAAGTTGTCGGTTACTCCATTAGTAAAATACTTTCCGAGAGTAAGTTACAGTACTTTAAGCTATATGTTATATATTTTTGTATATTAATTTAATTTGTATAATAAAAGTATCTTGAAAATATGTGAATTTATTAAATGATTGAAATTTAATGACCATTCTTTATCGTTATTTTACAAACTTTTGTTTCTTGTACAAGATTACAAAATGTAATGTGTGTGCCATTGATAATCTTTATATATACGCTTGTTTGTTAAATTTATTCGAAAGAGGGATAGGTAAAGGAAAGATTAAAATTGTTAATAGCTCATTTTTATAATTAGAAATTCGATGAAATTTTTAAAATCTTGCACAAGAAACAAAATATTTATTACAAATTTTGCCCCAATTCCTGGAACATTTATTTGTATTTTTTATAAATACGTATTTCGACTACAATGGAGTCATCATTAGTATGAATCACCTAATCGTAACTATCTCTGGGATATGGATTCAGAGATATGTTGCTTGTTGCTAATTTGGTGCGTGTCTCACAATGATATTAAAAAGTTCTGTCTTTTATATGATTTGACTGACGGTATGATCTGACCTGAGGATTATTTGAGTTGACTGACTAAAGGATTAGGTGTGTGAAGAATCCCACTTATTTATTGAAGGTATCCTTTTGTGACTATGCGGCGTTGTTTTTGTCACTAAAGTGAGGGTATCAAAGCTAACCTTGATATTCAGGTATTAGTTTTTTTTTTGAAAATGGTTTAATTTTATTAAATCAGAATTCGGAATTGGGCCATTGTCTAAATTTATTATCTGTTTTCTCAATTTGTATATGTAGATACTTTCGTATGCATCTAATTCTGTGGGTTTTTGTACCGATTTCAGTTTGAAAAAATCAGTTTTACGAAATTCCACCATCAGTTCAAAAACAATAGCTGCATTTCCTTTGGAGGAAATTCGTTAAAAATTTAAATCTAGCTTTTTTTTTTTTTTGCATTTAGGGCTTACGAACGCTGGCTGAATTATCAGCTAGGAAAGGGTTAGGGATTTTACAGTAAAATCAGTTCCATAACCAGTTTACTAATGAGAAGCTCTCAACAAATTTCCACGTTTTGGTAATTTAACAACATTTTGGTAAATATATACTAATAAATAATCAGTTAAACTATGGATTTTGGTAAATCGAATATTTGTTTATTAATTTAGAAAAAGTTATTTTATTGTATAAAAATATATATTTAAAATATTACAAAATCATGATATCAATCAGATTACAGTTTTTTTTATTGAATCTTATGTACAGTTTTTTATAAATGTACTGATGCCCCTCACTTGAAAGTGAAGTCCTAAATCATTACATTTATTTTTTTTAATATTTTGGTATTAAACGAAGCGTATGAATTTATTTTGTAAATATACATACACTGACGAAACTAGCGGAGAATTTAATCTAAATTAAAAATGGGGTATCTTCTTTAAGTTTTGTTAATATACATAGTTATCAAAACAACTTAGAAATTTGGATTTTCTCGGCTTCGATTATTGGAATATTTTTTAATATTTGAACATTTATCATTGAATCTTTAAAAATGCCTTATCTCTACCATTATAAAAGTGTAATTGTCTGTTTGTTTGTTCGAGCATTACAGAAAAACTACTGTGCCAATTTTGTTGAAACTTTTGTGTTTAAAAGCTTATGGTTAGACTTAAAAAATAGTTTGTATTTTATCCCGCTACGATGACGGGAGTCGGAGATATAACAATAAAACGCGGCGAAGCTGCGGGTAAATGCTAGTAATTAATAAATGTAGAAGTTGGGTTCCGCAAGAAATTTTAGATTAGTCAAAATAGTAATTTTAAATTAGTTAAACGTTATTGGAAAACATTATTTTAAATTACACTAACTTCATGAACAAACACACCGTTCTCACGTTTTTGTTACTGAAAAAATTATATTCTGGTTAAAGTTTAAACTGTTAAATTTCAAAACCGTTCCCTTTATGTATGGATGAATTCAATGTTCCCTCTGTACCCTGCATAGTCTGCGGTATTGATAATAGCCAATGATGTCTTCCTCATCTGAATTCGACATAGCAAAAATCAACTTCACTACTCGAATAACTTATCTGCAACCAGAATTGCCCGTGTGCGTACAGGAATTTCATTTTGATTGCAAACTATCGCAAAACCGTGTACGCTTGGCCTAACTCAACACTCACGATTTTTTTGGATAATGAAAACAGTCATTCTATGTTTAATGGAATGAAATTTATCAATATGCATGTCATTTATAATTTAGAAATAATTCAGATTCATAATTTAGAAAAAAAAAATTAATTGCAAGAAACTGGAGATAAACATGCATAAATAAAGATTTCTTGTATTGTATTTTCATATTGCTCGTTTGCATAAAAGTTTTTTGAATTGATATTATTGGGATAGTGCTCCACTTCTAGGCAGTTACTTTATGTTTAAAACAAAAAACAATCAATAAAATATATATAAGTAATTAATCGTCATCAACTTCAGTCTCGTCATTTTTGAATCCAGTAATCTGACCACGCAACATGTGCTTTAAAACAACAGTTGCATTCAAAGACAGTGGTATGTTATTTATTTCAGATTGATTATCCAAACTTATATTTTTAGTTTCAACAGGTTTCGTATTAGTTTTTGTTGGAACATTTCTATGTTTATTCGAAGCTGCTCGCATTCCCTCAATTTGCATTTTTTCTACCTGAAAAAAATGTAAAAATAAAATTTGACATATATAAAACTTATTATAATCTAGAAAATATAAAATAGAGATGCCTGAAAATAGTTTAATCCTAAAAAAAATTTTATAAAAGGTTTTCCAAAGTTACTTCGATAAAATATCGTTTTTTTTTTTTAGTTTTGTACCGATGAAGCGATTTCGGTAAAGACCAAAGTTTTAGTCCAATCAGAATAAAACTTGGTATACGACGTGCTCTTGGTAATTGAAAAGCCAAGTTCTTGAATGGGCAAAATCGGCCAAAAGAAAAGGGGCCATACATAAATTAAGTAGCGGCCACTAGAGGAGGAAGGGGGAGTGCTATTTGTTACAAATCGTTACAGGGGGAGGTAATGGTCGAAAAAAAAATGTTCACGTAACACAAATAAATTTTAATTTGTAGAAAATTGTGAATGTAAAAAATTTTAAGTTTAAGTGTATTTCTAAGACCTATCTAGAAAACAGGGAACATTAAAAGTTCACTCAAGCCTTATTTACATCCATCCTCATTGTCAAAATTATGTTATGGTATGGGAGTCCCCAAATTGGGAAAACAAAATGTGGAATATCATTCCTAATTTTGGTTCAATGGAAAAACTTATGATTAAAGTAACTATGATTAAAGAAAAAAAATGGCCAGATTATATTTTCTGTGATATTAACTCTAACAATTATTAAAATATTTACAATTAAGTATAATCTTTTGATATACATATAATATCTGATATTACTAAAGCCGCCATGGTAAATACCCTCATCGTTAAATTTTATTTCGAAAACATTAGGATGTTGTTTAAAACTTTAAATTAGAACGTTGTTTTATAAAAGTAGAAAAAACTTGTTTCAAACATTTTTTCGAAAAACGAATGGATTCAGTACAAAGCTAACGGCAACCATCTTTAAAAAATCCATTTTCGATTGTCAAATTTTTAATATGATTTGGTAAGGATATTTTGAAGATTAGTTGTTTTTTTCATATCTACCAAGTTCAATCCCCGTTTTAAATCAAGAAAAAATGTTAACAAGTTACAATAGTTTCATTATAGACCTCTTTTTATACCACTGCTCCAGAATAACATTGATACAACTGCATAAATTGTAATTTTACAGGAAAGCCATAAAACAAAATGATTTTTCTTTATCAAGGAAATCAGTATTATTTGACCTTGGAGCTACCTATTATAAATTTCATAAACTTACAAAATTTTGTAGTTTACACCTCACCCAACCCTCGAAACATCCTCATCATTGTAAAATAACGTAAAAGAATTTAGCTTTTGCCAATCAGTTCGGAACAGTCGAAAAATAAACTGAATTTTAATATTAATGTTAAATTCTCTATTGATATGATTACGGCAAAAAAAGTTAATAGTATATTGGTGATATCGGTCAAGTCTCGGGCGGGATCATTTGAACATATTCAGCAATAAGTTATTTCGAGGCTAGCAGCCACACATAACGCATTCTAGTACAATATACAGGTAATAAAAAAAATCGAGTGAGCCTCGAAATGAAGATAAGCTGAAAATTTATCTAGACATTTCTTTTAAAGTCTCATAAAGTCACGTATCCGTGTCTTAAGATATTCAAGAGTAAAGGTACCGAAAATAGTTTTTTTATAAATATCTCGTTTGCTATGAATCAAATCATGTTTATTATATATTAAGTTATTATAAACCTTTTAGAGCATAAAATTCTCTATAGTCTATGCCTAAGAAACATTTTTTTTAAATCACTAACCGTTTTGGAGATATTTGCTGACATTGGGATATTATTAAAATGCTTAATAAAGAAGTCACGCCATCAATGGATTTGACACAACATGTGCGCTGTTTAAGAAAAGATATTCAACAAATTATAGAAATGCTAAAAAACATCCTAACTTGTACAACGGAAAGAAAAGTAACGTGCTTTTTTCAAAATTTTACAGCTAACTTGTGTCTGAATCTATTCGGTTTTCGAAAAATTGTTTAGAATAAAAGCTGTTGGTATTTTTATAATCAACAACTTTTATTCTATTTTTTTCGAAAACCGAATGGATAACGGTAAAATAAAAAGTCCGAACTTTTTCTCTGTTATTTCTAATAAACTTACAAACACTCGAGAGTTTCACTTTTAGAAACTAATATCGAGGAGATTTAACAATAAATTTCCTTTAGTTTTTACTAAATATAATTTTTATTGTCGTGTGTAGGCATCAAAAATTTTTATATCGTACCTAATTAAAGTATATGTTTAACTTATTTCATTGGATAAATTTAATTCGAAGTAGATAAATTTGTATCAACACAATGGTGTTATGCGACTTATGGTAATCACACTATTCCAGCTACCGTACCTCGTCTATTCAGAACGTTCAAGATTGCTTTGCATGGTTATCTAATCTCTTTTGATTTAACACGGTAGTGCATGTGGACAAGTTTATATTTATCGCCGGAACGTAGGATGAAATTATCGAAATCAGGAATGTGGCAACACTACAAGCAACTTTTCACTTTTCAAATATGTTTTCTAAAAGCTGAAAAATAAACATCCTTTAAATTAATTTAACCCTTAATGAAATAACATTTTCTCTATTTGTCATAAGATCATTCGGCCAAAAACCTGATTTCATAGTGCCATTTTATGAAAAAATGAAGATGTTCCGGAGTTCGTATGAAGGAGTATTTCAGGTGTGATTAAAAGAAGGCTGCAAAATAATACACAAATTCCAATTATTCAATATTTTTCTGGATTTGAATGGGTGTTAGAACTTTCTAACATAGAGGTTATAGACTCTACCCGACAACTGGTTTACGCCAAAAAAAACATACCTTCAAATTATTAAGTTGTTTTGTCAGATCTTTAAGGTCTTGTTGCAGAATAATTTTTTCATTACGTAACTTTTTTAATACTTTGTCACATTCTTGCATGTAATTGTACATTGTAATTTGAAAAATTTATTTTCAAAAAAAATATTTATTTTGGAAAACTATGTTGCCATCTATTGGACAATAATGAAATTTAAATGTTAATAATATATTTTATCTATGATGTTAATACGAAGTGTTAAAAACATGTATATATGTATTCTTTGATTATATCATAGACATGTATTATACTATGTCTATGGATTATATGGAACTCATAGCATGGAAACAAACCGTAGAGTACACATGTTGTTTTGCCATAGTAACAAGAAATTTCTAGATATTTTTTTTGGAAACTTGTATACATTAGTTTTAAGTTGAATACCCTTTTAAATAATCAATTATTCTTTATATAAAGTTTTACATAAATTGCTAAAGATTACAATCACTAATAGTTCAGATTTTGGTGTATACATAAGAAAATACTAGAAAATATGACAGAAAGTATTGATATTTCCCCAAAGAAAGATGGTGGTGTATTGAAAAAGATAATAAAAGAAGGAACCGGTACTGAATATCCACCAACTGGTTCAAAAGTAACTGTCCATTATGTGGGAAAATTACTCGATGGAACTGTATTTGATTCAAGTCGTGAACGTGGTGAAACTTTTCAATTTGACTTAGGAAAAGGTAATTAGTTAATGTATAGTTCGATATGGCTATTCGGACACACGCGTGTTTTCAGCGTGAAGCATTTAAACACATTATAACATATTTTTAATAATACAAAACATCTTTTTATTTATTTAGAGAAATTTATGCTTAAAAAAATAACATAGCGTTCAAAACTTAGGAAGTTTATCATAGGACCGTGCTATTCGGACACAGGCGGGTCTCCAGCGTGAGTTAAAATTTAGATTAAACTAACGTTCAGATATTGTGGGAAAAACTATTGAAATTAAATAAGGTAACTATTCCAACCGAGTAATTTAGTTTTTGCCGCAATATGTGAAATATATAGAACGTCTTTTAGTGCGGGGGCCCAAAAACACGCAAACCCGACCAACTCGGGGTATGACCGATGAAAAATATATTTTAATGGCTTTAAATGCTTCACACTGAAGACACTAAAGAGACCCGCGAGTGTCCGAATAGTCATTTCGATTATTATAAGTGACATTAAATAATTAATTTATATTGTAACAAGACTTCAACATTAGTTTAATCTAAATTTTAACTCACGCAAGAGTCCGTATATCCATGCCCTGTATATTTTCAGGTTATTTATTTATTTATTTTCGTTTAGGTACTGTTATAAAAGCATGGGATATAGGTGTTGCATCCATGAAAAAGGGAGAAGTTGCATTATTAACTTGTGCACCGGAATATGCATATGGAGTTTCTGGTAGCCCACCAAAAATACCTGCTAATGCCACACTAGAATTTGAGGTATAATCGAATTTTTTATTGTCTAATTTGAAGTTTAAATTCTATGTAGTTTATGTTTGTAGGTAGAAGTATTTAGTTGGATTGGCGAAGATTTAAGCCCAGAAAAAAATTTTAGTATTGAAAGACTAATTCTTACACCTGGTAAAGGATACGCTCATCCAAATGATGGAGCTTTGGTTGATGGTACGTATTGCCAACTTTGGTACTTTCACCCTTCTGTATATACGAAATGATTCATTAAATAAAACCTTGCGTTAAAATTTTCAAAACTTTAAAAATCAATTTTAACATTTTCGAGGTTGAAAGACGCTGAAATTTTGCGTTAATTTAATGGCTCATAACTAGGGTTGCCTCAAGATTATAAAAAGTCGGAAGATTAACATATATTATGTTGATCTTGTCTGGAGATCGAGGGATCCATATATTATTTAGTAAATTGGGGCTTTTACACTATAAATATACCGCTACTTGGCTGATCAAAATATAATTTTTCATTTGAAAGCGTATAAGCCTGATACATTCTCATTCATCATTAAAAACGACATTTATTTTTTATAATATTCTCTTTTTGTATCAATATATCGGAAAAAAAAGATTTCAGGAAGTCGGGAGATTTATCTTTGGAGTCGGGAGAAACTATACGATTTCGGGAGTCTCCCGACGAAATCTGGAGAGTTGGAAACCCTACGTCATAACTCATGTAACACGATTTTAAGTCGTATGAACTTTTTATGAATACTATTGATCTAAGACTTTAGATGCACTTTTTTTTTACAAATAAAGGATACATTTATCAAGGTTTCTGAGGGCTTAAAAAACAAACCATTATCGGAACAATATATGAAGATTTATTTATTTTTATCTTGATATGTTGTGTAACGCTTTTTTTCAACGGTTCAGAATTTAGTTCAGAGTAACATGTGCTACAAAATTTTCGTGTTCCATTCATCCGTGTCCGAGAGGCATAATCTATATTTTGAACGGTGCAAGAAAATTTTTAAATACACAAAATATTTTTCTCAAAAAAAAAAACAAACAACTTTTTTTTATGCATCCAATATTTCTGGTGTAAATACAAAATTTACGTTCCTGTAATTTCACTAAGACTATGGGATTTATGAAGAAAGGTTTCAAACAAAAGTTGTTTGTTTTTATGATATAACTATTTTATTTTATGATCTCGCACTGTTTAAAAGATTAGTTATAACAGGGATGCATGGAACAAAAAATTTATACGTGATCATTTTAAAAGTTACCACTTCAATATTTCTCTTAGAGTAGTTATTTCCAAGCTGCAGGCTCAAATATAGTCCAGAGTACAGCGCCTCTTTTTGTTAATGATTACTAACAAGCTGAATCTTCGTGAGTAGCTTCGTTTTGACGAGACGCCCAAATTTTTCTCTACTAAAATTATCGATACTGGGACCTAATAAAGTGCGCAAGCGTAAATTACGACTGAGCAATGTTGGGTGCTAAAGCTAAAGTCATCTATAATAAAATTTCAAAATATTATTTAAGTTGATCTTTTATTTTTAGTACATTTAACTGGATCATTTAATGATAAAATTTTTGAAGATCGTGATGTTAAATTTACTTTGGGTGAAGGATGTGAATCAAAAGTAATTGAAGGAGTTGAAGTTGCACTAGATAAATTTACATTAGGTGAACAATCCAAATTAATTATAAAACCAAAATATGCATTTAAAGATGTTCATAACGATGAATACAACATTCCACCAAATTCAACCGTAGAATATATAGTTACACTTAATCATTTCGAGAAGGTAAAGTATTTGTAAATGTTTTCAATTTTAAGTTATTTGAGGTTGTTATTCATTGTATTTATTTTCTATTAGTCAAAAGAATGTTGGTCAATGGATTCACAAGAAAGGTTAGAACAAGCAAAATTATCTAAAGAAAAAGGTACACAATACTTCAAAGGGGGAAAATATTTATTGGCCAGCAAAATGTATAAGAAAATTCTCACGTTTATTGAAGCAATCGAAAAACCAGGTAATTTTATATTTAAATTAGATTTATTGTGTACGATTTGAAAATAATGTAATTGTAAAATTGCATTTTGTAAACAATATTAATTACAATTATTTGTGTAATTTATTTAAACTTACTATTGAGTTTTGTCGTAGTAGTAGTAGTAGCGGAAGGTAGGTCGAAGCCTGGCAAGTAGGTCTTTCTAGGCCGTTTTTACCGACCCCTAGAAAACCTTCATGAGCATAGCCGGTTACTTAAATTCTTGTTCATATGCCGACAGTATAGTCAATTACCGCCGCCGTTGGGAATCGAAAGGGACACCTTCCAGTCCTGAGCGCTTTTAACAACTCGACCACACGGACTGGTCTATTGAGTTGAGACAACAATTATTTAAATAACAAATATTTTACCACAACACTCAAAACAAAACCAAAACAATAAAATATATTAATAAGGGAAATATGTTGTGTGTGTATGTTTGTCCGAATTGATTGTGTCGTGGTATCTTGGCTCTCTTTAGCCTTCAAAGGAGCTCTGTAGAACCTACAACAGATTCCGATACTTGACACACAAAAAAACACAAAATATTAGTAAAAGTTTACTAAATTTATGTCAATTGGACAACATGCACTTTGAAAAAAAAAAATTTTAAAAAAGGAAAAACTTCATGATTTTATTCAAACTTGAATTTAATTTGATTTGAAAAAAAAAATTTGAATTTAATTTGATTTCCACAATTAAATGAGTCTATTTCTCTTTTTAATATATCATACAACAATGTACAACTGTTAATTTATAACTGACTGTTAATCCAACAAACGTTTATTTTTAAACTGATTTGAACTAATCAGTTTTTTAAGCCCAGCTATCAGGTCAGATCTCATTAAGAATTTTTTTAAGCAACGCCGACTTTTTCAGCTGTGTGTATTAAAAACATAATTATATTACAGTAGCCAAATAGGGAATATGCATCAATTTTTTTTTGTTTAATTCAAAAGTGAACTTTATTATAACATAGTAAAAAATATAAATACTGTTGAAAGTGTTTAAAATTAATTTTTAAAAATAATATATAAAATACCGATTAAATTTGACCTCCTGTTTGAACGACCCCATTTTTCGCGCGCTTTGAATGACGTCACAGAACATATTCAGTGTTTTTTACTGTATGCATTGACAGTTATTAGTTAAGGATTTTCAGATTTAATCGATATTTCGATAATGGAAAAATCTAAAAAAACACTTTATAGATATTGTCTAGTACCGGTATGCAAAAACACTACTATAAGTACACCAGATAGTGTTTTTTTCTGTTCCAAGAGATGCGAAAATACGTAAACAATGGTGTAAGGTTGTGAGAAGAGATGAAGTATCTCCAATATCGCGTTTACATTTTTGTGAAGATCACTTTAATGAAAGTATATTGTATTAAATTTTTATATTATTATTTTTATTATGACAACATTTGAGGTTATGTTTAGGTAAATACTGCTGAGTACATGCATGCATGATAATCTAATTTGTAAATTATAAAATATCATGTATTACAATAATTATCTTGCAGCTTACACTCATTTTACCTCAGCGGACGTAAAATCTGGATTCGATACAAAATATGCTCTCATCATCAAAGCATCTATTTTTGGTAGATTGTACGATTGTGCTTTGACAAAACCACTTTCAGTCATTGTTCTTGATAATTTCTAATGTCACTATATACCAAAATCGCACTAGGTAATGGACAACACTACAGAAATATAAATAAAAACAAATTTTCTTTCAAACACGACTATCACAGTATGAATATCGACGCCGATAAATCTCATAATATGTTATATGACGTCCTGCTACACTTCAACCAATGGTGAAGCGTTTCGCAAATTTGAATATCGCTCGCTTATTTTGCACTTTTTAATTAAAATTTTATGGAATTAAATACAAACTAAATGGGAAAATAATGGTTTAGGTGTAATGTCAAGACCATAAAGTATCGGGGGTAAAAAAATCAAGTAAATTTAAAACACTTGCATATTCCCTATTGGAGTTCTTTTTTACAAGGTTTTATTTAACTTGCAATATATATATATATATATATGTATGTATGGTAGGGTCAAATTTTGCAAGCTGAATTAGAACCACTTCCTCTTATCCTACGGAGTTGAATTTTTACATGTTGGTTCAGTTCCGATGACAATGAATTTTTATGGTAAGCATGACAAGAATCGAAAAGGGGAAAGGGGGGTTTAGAGGAAGGGGTAAACACAAAATTTTGTATATCTCTCTTAATATTGAAAAAATCGAAAAACACATAAGAATTACAGTTGTTGAAAATTAGTTTTACTATAAAAAGCTCATTAAAAAAAATTTTTTTTTAATAGAAACTTATTAAACTATTGTTTTATATTGGTGGTATTTCATGTTTAGGATGTGTAGACTTATCAAATTGCGGCTAGCCAAATATTACATTTGGGTAACAGGTCTTCCAAACTGGGCGTCTTTATTAACTATTCCATAAAACATAGTTATGTTAATTTCAAAAAATTGTTTTTAGTAATTTAAGTCTTTATCATTTAAACACGAACACAATATTCATCAAATGTCACCCATTCGCTGCTCCATAGGTGTCTTGTCAAAATTTTTAGTGTTATATTTGCATAATTACGATTCTAATTCACCAAAAACTATAATAATTTCGTTTTTCAGCTTAAGAATCGATAGCGGATTATTCTTATGCACCTGGTTTTTCACGTAACCCCAAAGAAAATAGTTCATCGGTCTCAGATCACATAATCTTGGTGGTCAATCATCGCCACCGTTTATATAGATTACACGATAAACCATAAACCACAACTGATAAACCATACAATATATATCTAATTTGAGATAAAATTTCAAATAATTAAAGTTGGGAACATTATTAAAATTTCAACTAAATATGATAAAACTAATGATACCCCGTGAAGGCCTGACCATAATGCACATCAAACAGTAACTCGTTTAGGATGTAAAGTTGATGAATTAATCGTGGATTTTTCCCGCCCCAAATACGGCAATTTTGTTAACATAGCCACCAATCTGACAATGTACTTCATCGAAAAAATAATTTTTTGCGAAAAATTAATCTGTTCTTTACACCTGTGGAGCAGTAAGGAGGATTCATTTGATGGATATTGTGTTTCGTGTCATAGTTTTAAATTACCAAAAAAAAATTTTTTTAATTAAGGTCATCTATGTTTTATTCAAGAATTAATAAAAACGTCCAATTTAAAAATCCGTATTTATTAAGGTTCCGTGTAAATATGAACGTATTTTGTCCTAAAGGACCTAAAGGAATGGCAGCGATTTCGGGCATTCAATTGTTCAGGACAACACGTTCAATTCTAAGCCACAATCACCAAATTTCAAAATCGTACTTATTATTTTTATTTTTACTTCGTTTATTGGGCTAAATGTAATAACCAGATAAGAATAAGTTTAACCAAATGGAAATAAATTTAGATAATCTAGATTCTAATCGTAACGATGGAATCAAAAAAAATGTACGAAGCTTGTTTTTATCAAAAACTTTTAAACTGGATTGAATAAAGTTTTGTAGTTTTTATCATTACTCTCGAAAGCCATCGATCTGAAAATTTTTTAAAAAGCTTACTGCTAAAGTTTAGCAGTAATATAAATTTCTTTTTATTTTAATTAGCATTTAATCTGCACTTTTATTTCCGTAGAAATATAAATAGATATTTTTATTTTACAGATTCATCAAATGAGGATAATCCAGTCGATGACATTCCATCAAATGAAACACGTGATTTAAAATTATCAGCGCATTTAAATTTAGCATTGTGCTATTTAAAACTTGGACAATATATAGATGCACGCGATTCATGTAAATCAGCAATCGCATTAGATACGAAGAATGTAAAGGCATTCTTTCGACGTGGTCAAGCAAATTTAGAAATTGGTGAAGCGGAATCAGCATTACAAGATTTTGAGAAAGTACTTACCTTAGATCCTACAAATAAAGCAGCCATTAGTCAAGTATACAACTCAAAAAAGAAAGTAATGGAACAGAAATCAAAGGAAAAGAAAATATATGCAAATATGTTTGAAAAATTTGCAAAAAGAGATTCAGAGGTTTAAATAACTAATTATTTTGAATATTAAATATTGATATACAGCATATAATAATTGTAAAACTATAAATCACATAAACTTTTACCCAAAATCAAATCAAACAGTTGTACATATTAATTATTATAGATTGGAAATCAAATTGTAGAATTTCACATGTTTCTTATTGGAAATAATTGAATGCGTACAAACAATTTCATATCATTCAAATTTTATTTCTAAACCCTCAGACTTTTAGTACTTTTTATTCAAAATAATTTGTCTTTGATAATTTGCGTTATTTCGTATACCCAAATTCACACTACAGGTCCGACCTTGGTTCGGTAAAATAATCATTAATAGTTTTTAATTTATAAATATGTCAACATTATGTGTCTCAAGTAAGTTCGGATCAACTTCGTTTCATCATTGACTATTCAAAATAATATTTGATTGCAGAGTAATTGGATTTAACATTACTCAAGATTACCCCCCCCCCCCTCCCACTTCTCTGAACAATAGCTGTATAGTTCTGGACTTCGAATATAACTGCAAGTGTGAGGTGAACTGTTCGAGAAGCCTGGGACTGAGATAGAATGTACAGTTCAACTGTGAAATGCAATTGCATATGCAGATCGAACTGTGCAATTATAACTATAATAGAGCTCGACTAGTCCTGACCTTAAGACTTCACAGTTATTCTGTTTGGTCTTTGGACTACTACAAAATACAGATCAACTTTACAATAATTCCTCAGAGGATTTCCGATTCTTATACTAGCAGGGAGAGTATTCAGATCGAATAAAAAATCATCGGAGGAATATTTATACTCGTTTGCACGACCTAACCAAATGAAGGGACCACCATGTGGCTATCCACCAAGTTAACTCTTATTATTAATGTATCGATATCGGTTCTGACTAAAATAAAAATTCTAAGGGTATTCTTTTTTGTTAGTTGAACCGTATTATAGCTCAAACGTCTATATCGATTTCAACACATTTTGTTTGACTTGGTGTCAAGATCAAATAAACTGTATATTCAGCTTGGTGGGTTTTTCCCCACCATTTTTTCGAGCTGAAACTAGATTTACTTTAAAATTAATACGACTATCAAAAAAGATATATAATAAAAGATAAGCATTATATTATAAGCATATTACATCACTACTCCTACAAAAGTGAGCGATACAACTTTTTTTCCCTTATATTTTGTATTGCATACATCATAACTTAGATTTTTCAAATATATTGAGCGTAGTTATTCAAATTATAAAACGTATAACACAATACTTGAAACGAAATTGTAATGTGCGATAATATGACCTTGATTGCGTTGCAATCGAAATACCGGTATCTAGACGTAAGTCTTATGTAATTATTATGTATTACGTTATATGCATTACATTTTATTAAATATTTTAATAACAATGTCTCAACTCGAACTCAACAAAAATTCATTTTATTATCTGAGCATGTTTGGAACCATTAAGTCTTTAGTAAACTAAGTAAAGTTACTAAGAACTTTGTTTTTTGCCAAGACACTTGACAGATACTAAGCAACGTAGATTGTGACGCCATTTTGCATAGTACCATTCATATAGTTATGAAAAATAGATATTAATCAATTCTTCATACATACGAGGTCTGTCCGAAAAGTATCCGACTTACCTTCATATCTCCGCGCTGACGTTATTTTTCGTCATCGGGCGAGTGGCATCCTTCAAAGTAGTCCCCATTTGATTGAATAACACGCTCCCAGCAGTGTTTCCAATTTCCGAAGCAGTCCTGGAAGTCAGTTTTTGGAATAACCCTGAGCCGGTGTCCTTTGAGCGTTTTTTTCAAATTCGGGAACAACAAAAAGTCACAGGGGGCTATGTCGGGACTGTACGGAGGCTGGCGAAGCAATGCGATATTGTGTTTAGTTAAAAACTGCTGCACAAGATTCGATGAGATTTCCCACCGCTTCCACTTTCTAAATTTAAGGTTAAAATTTCCCAAATTGTAGTTTTTGGTATTCCAAGATCATCTTCTAATTCGCGCAAAATCAAACGTCGATCTTCTTCAATCGCAAGTCGCAGTCGCTCGATATTATCCGGTGTTGTTGTCGTCGAAGGTCGGTCACTTGTGAAACGATTATACCACTCTTTTATTTGTGTTTTGCCCATACATCCCCAAAAGCCTTCTGCATCATTTGAATAGTTTCCGAACTAGTTTTTCCGAGTTTGATGCAAATTCGTTGATCTGATCTTTCAGTCATTTTTAACAATAACAAAATCCGACGAACGCAACACGCTACGCATGAACTATATATACGTCCTGTAGGTGTCGGCGAGCAACCGATAAGTTCGTGAGGCTTTACTGTTGAAGATATAGTCGAATGCTATAGTACGACTTACAAGTTAGTGTGTCCTGAGAGAAACGCCCAGAACTTAGGAGGGCAGAAGTAGTTTTGTTTTAGACTGACGCTCATTATGAAGCTTGTTTTACTTTTATCCTACGTGACTTGTTTTGCTATACATGAAACTAAATGCTTATATAAACAAAATAGTATTGAAATATATGTATCGATAACCCAAGTACTAGAATCGAATTAAAAGTATCGATAGGAGTAAACTGTCGGATTCGATATCTGAATTTTTTCTGTTTGGTTTAAAATAAGTATGATCGATACTTGCACAGAAATGTGATTATGTTTATTATTATTATGTTTATTACTAACAAAGACAGGTATTCTTATGCATTAATTTTCACTTTCAACCCTTAACTGAGACAAGCTGTTTTTTTTATTATAAAATACTTAGTTATACAATTTTTGTAAATTATCTACTATAACCATATGGCTAAAAAATTTCAATAAATTGGTCGTGAAAATGTGGAAATATGATTTTTAAACTCTAACAAAGCTAGATAGTAGTTGAAGTTTTTGGGTAAACAAATTATTTAAATAGTTATTAGTTTTAACCATTACAGGCTCTGAGACCAAAATGTTTAAACCCTTTTAATTATTGCAAGCTTTTATTTAACTTGCAATGTATGTATGTATGTTCGCGTCAAATCTTGCAAGCTGAATTAGAACCACTTTCTCTTATCCTACGGAGTTGAATTTTTACATGTTAGTTCAGTTCCGATGACAATGCATTTTTATGGTAAGCATGAAAGAATCGACCAGGGGAAAGGAGGGTTTAGAGGGATGGGGGAAATACAAAATTTGGTATATCTCTCTTAATATTGAAAAAATCGAAAAACACATAAGAAGTAAAGTTGTAGAAAATTAGATTTACTATAAAAAGTTTGTTTCTAAAAATGTTTTTTTAATAGAAACTTTTTAAAATAATATTTTATATAATTAGGTACACGCACTTGATGACAAAAAATAAATAAAAATTTATAAAAATCAAATAATTTAATAAACAAGGTTTAACTTGTTTATTATGTACGTAATGTCAATGAGGTAATCAGATTTTTGAAGTTTATTCAACCGACATCTATTATAGTACTGTTTAGTTTTGGGATCTTTCAGTTTTTACGTAAGAAAAAAAGATTGTAGTTACTACTAATGTAATACGATTACGATGTCAAGAGTTTTGTATCGTGTAGAATACAACTATTTCCATGGCAAGTTACTGATAGGACCAACGTTACATCATTACTTAGTTTGTACTAAATTATGACAAGTTAATTTTTCTTGAAATTAAACAGAGAATAAACTACACCCCTGTAGAATAAACCTCGTTAAAAAAATCGCATGCTCCCTTTTGAGATTAGATCTACCTCCATGAAAACAAGTTTTCATTTCTTAAGGTGGTGTTCACTCGTTATAATCAAAGCAAAGCGTATAAAATATTATGTGATTAATTTACTTATTACAACTATGCCAATTGAAATATGTAGTATAACATATATAGTGTTTTAACATTTATGATACAATTTACTATATGTTGTACTATGCAAGAGTTGTTTTAACAGTGATTATTCAATATTTTTGAGGTCACCGTTGCAAATTATTACCATTAAATATCAATAGGTTTTTTAAAAATCCGCAATAGTATGTTTTTTTTTTTTTTTTTTAAATTAGTTTGTTGAGTTCAACTTTGTAAGATATTTGTTTTTGAAAGAAATATATAGGAAATTTTCCCAGTTTTATAAAAAAATGGCATATGCACGAGCCGTTTACGTATACCATGCATGTTAAAAAATTCAACTTTGATTGCAAATATCTCGCTTGTATTCTACTATAGTATGGTCAAAAAATGTTTTTGAAACTTTAATAAATGCAAAACATTTAAATAATATCATATTTAAATTTAATCAAATCCATTCTTTGACATCAAATATTTGATATTAAAAATTGAAACACATCTAGGATGAGAATCGAACCCACGACCTCTGGCATTTTGAAACAATGATATGCCTCTGAGCTACCTGAGATGTTATGGTAGTGGAATGCATATCTTTCATTATCGTTTGATGCCGATGCATTATTAATTTGTTTAGCGTCTATTTATATCCATTGTTAGTATAATTGCCTTTCGGTTATATTATATCAACGGAAGGACTTAGACATATTACTTTAATGTCAAATTAAGTAAATGCTAGTCACTTCCGTTGGTATAATATAACTGAAAGGCAATTATACTAACAATGGATTTAAACAGACGCTAGTTTACATAAAACAATTTAATCCAATTCTTAAAAAGTGGGTTTACGAGTGAATTACCTTAAACCTTATAGGAAGATGACATTAGTTAGTTAATGAAACAATCCTTAAAATTTTAACAGGATTGGAGATTAATAATTATATACAACAATTACAAATAAATTTGCCAGTAAATAATGTTATTAATGCTTGTACCAATTGATGAAATTTTTCTTTTAAATGAAGACAAATTACTCATTTTAAGACGATTGTTATTAAGTGCATAAATATTTTATGTTAACACAAATTAGTTTGTTAATTTAATTTGTTGTGTAGAAAGAGGAAGAGGAACGGCGTCAACAACCAGATGTAATGACAACATTAGGTGAATGGGGTGAAGAGGAACGTGAACGTGCTCCAACCAATTTTGAAAAAGAAAATCCAAATATACTTATGTTAAACAATTCTGGAGAGTTTAAAAATATGTAAAGAAACATTTGTATCATTTAATAATTATGTGCAGACCTTTTCATTTCAAATTACGATTTGTTTTTGTTTCGGACAGAATGTCAAACTAATCAATGTGAAGAAATGAATAAGCAATATTTCACGTCTTTGTTCATCTTATTGTAGAGTTTGACAATTTGCCCGAAACAAAAACAAATCGTTATTTCAAATTAAACTTTTGATTTTTCAAATTAAACAATTGTAAATTTTTTTTTAAACGCATCAGGATAATTATTTTATATTAAAATACGAAATATATACATTATACAAATTATATAGTTGCTTTTATTCACACTAAACGTCATTCATGAATTGCCAGAAGTTTGTGCATACAACACATTGCAATTACACTTAAATGTCTTCAAAATCGTTTGATTATATTTTATTCAATTGCCAGAATAGATATGACACACTCTAACAATATTTTTGTTTCTCAAAAAATGTTCGTGGAGATGTTTTAACGGAATTGTCTTCGTTATGGCACTATGAAAACATGGCAAAAAGTTCGTACAAAATCGAGCGTGCAAAAAAGTTATGGAAGCTATAAGGTCCCGAAAATCAGTTTTTTTTCAAATATCTCGAAAGCTATTGTTTTTACTTTAACAGAAGTTTTAGTTTTTTTTCAACTCTATATTTAATATTTTTTAAAAACACATGATTGGACAGACAAATGACCCAAATATATATTTACGGATCTTTAATAAAAACATATTTCTACTCTAAAATTGAAACAATCGATTAAGTATCTTGTAGTCTGTACCGTCATATATGTAATACCAGAGGTGTAGCCTCCATGGTCTCGATCTTCCATGAATCGATCCTTCATGCTTAGAATCGACTAGTGGCGCCACCTAGGTGAATTTGCAATTCTGCGGATACGCGCTGTGGTTATGCCCGGTTCTTGCAAAATACTATTTACTAAAATGCAAAATACTATTTACTAAATACTATTTTGCAAAATGACTATTTTTTTACGTTTTTTTATATAACATAAAAAATCGTCAAAAAATTTTTATATTTGTAAAAGAGTAAAATAAAACAATTTTTAGACAATTTTGTTTTCATCATTATGAATTTAAAAAATGTAGAGCAAAATATAATTATAAAAAAAACCTTCCAGACATTTCTTTTTTACGATTTTTTAGATCGATTCATTACAGTGGATTTTTAAGTCAATCGATTCTCGAGAAGCTGATTCAAGATCGATCCAAGAATCGATTCTTTTGAAAGAATCGCCCATCTCTAAACCTCATAATTAAAAGTTCTCATGAAATCCGGAAGTGGCGTTATCTTTGATTTCTAGATAACTATGGATGAAATACAATTAGTTACTTTAATGAAATTAATTTCTTTAATTAAAAACATCATTAAATAATTTCTATTTAAGAGGATTAAATGCTCTGAGATCTAAAAGGTTTATTTTTTATTTCAAATAGCAAAACCGTTTTGTAAAACAAATTTGAATTGCATTTCCTGAAACTATTCCGCTTCTGCGCAGATATGTTAAATCAAGCCGACTACTGCACACTGCACTATTCTCATAATCTCATTTGCGCTTGCAAATTGCATTGAAAACAATCTCTTAGACTCCATGCTCAATGGTTGTTATGAGGGTTTTTGATTAATTAAATTTATTTTAACATTTAAAACGTAAGTAATAATAAATCATTGATTCTTCAAGATATAATTTTTTTAATAACTAAAAAATATATAACCTTTGTTTTTTTCTATTTATTACAGATGCTTGGCTATCCCCTGGGCCGTACTGATGCTGTTTTAAATCATTTAAAAGTCGCTCCCTCCATTTTCAAGTTTTTATTAAAATTTTTATTTTTTAAATCAAGTTACTTTTTGTTAGAAATATTCAGTAATTTTTCTATATTGCTATTGTAAAATATTCATTGTTTTGAATCAAGGTATTTGATATTTCATAAAAAGTACTGATTTGCAATTGATTTGAATTATTTGTTGAAACATATTTAAGTAAATTTTTGTGTTGGGAGCCACTTTATATATTTCGCTAGAAATATAATTTAAAGTTTACAATATCCACGAGGCAGACAGACTATCGAAGAGGCAATATGAACATAAATGCTACACATAAAAGTAGGAAAAGAACAGTACCTCACAATTGCTATACTTGTAGATATTTTACATTTATTCTTCAGGGTACGAGTTTTGCAGAAATTGATGCTGAATTTTTTATATATTATAAAATCGGTATAATGATTTTATGTCCATAATGTCCCTAATATCTCGTAATGAGATAAACGTTCACGGCGACTGACAACGGACAACCTCCCAATAGTTTTATGCTAACACGGTGAAAAAAACATATTTTTTATTCTGCGTACGAGTTTTGCAGAAATTTTATGCTGAATTTTATATATATTTTATAAAATCGCTACAATGATTTTATGTCCATAATGTCCCTAATATCTCTTAATGAGATAAACGTTCACGGTGACAGACGACGGACAACCTCCCAATAGCTTTATATTAACGCGGTGGGGAAAAAAAAAACATGTTTTTATTTTTTTTTATTATTCTACGTACGAGTTTTGCAGAAATTTGATGCTGAATTTTTTATATTAATAAAATCGCTATAATGATTTTATGTCCATAATGTCCCTAGTATCTCGTAATGATGAGATAAACGTTCACGGCGACTGACAACGGACAACCTCCCAATAGCTTTATACTAACCCGATGGGCAGGAGAAAATTTTTTTTTTATATTCTACGTACGAGCTTTGCAGAAATTCGATGCTGAATTTTTTTTATATTTATGATATTATGCATATTTTATTACATATTTTTGATATTTATGATGTTTTATTACATATTTTTGATATTTACGATATTTTATTGCATATTTTTGATATTTATGGTATTTATTGCATATTTTTGATATTTATGATATTTTATTGCATATTTATGATATTTTATTGCTATATTGTTTATATATATATATATAATTTTTTTTCAGGTTTTAGTTTTAAGCTTATTTAGTATTTAAGTCATTTTTTTAGTTTTAAGTAAAATTCATCAAAATTTGTGGATTAGGCCTGTTAAGGGATACCACAGTAAAAAAAACCGTGGATTAGGCCTCCAAGGGGATACCACGGTAAAAAAAACGCGCCAATATACTCTACCTCATAGGTGGTGTGGAAATGAGTACGATCATCCCATTTCCCAGTCGAAATGTCGTGAGGCAGAATAATTTTTTTATTTGTTTTGTAGGGGGTAGACTGTTAATGAATCTAAAGTAGAACTATGGTGGAAAGTAAATTTCAACGTGGAACCTACACGTTTCGAGACACTCATGCCACTCCATATCGAAGATGCTGTAATGCTCAGTTAAGTGGATTATCGAATTTAAGATATTCTGGCGAGCAAATAATATTATATTTGTAAGATTCAATTCATATCAGTGACGTAGCTACCAGCTTGTAGCTGTCATATAACGATTTAAGGTGCATTTTTCATGCTGACGCTGGTTTCTAGCGTCAAATTCGGTCACGTGATGAGAATTTAACATGCGCGCCATCTTGAAAAAATGTAGCGATAAAGCTAAATTTAGTTTAGCTTCTCTGCCGGGTTATATTAGCGTCAACGTAATAACTCGAACTATCGCATCGATAATAATCGATCTTTTCAAAACAATAATCAATTTTATAATTATAGCGAGTACAAAATAAATATTAAAAAATATCAGATAGTTTTGTTTTACTCCAAATTACATACTTAACCTATAAAGTCTAGCGGTAACATCGATACATCGACTTTCGATACTGATGTCTAATTTGACGCTAAACGCTGTAATTTTTAGCTACAATTATTTCTAGATCACGTGGCCTAATTTGACGCTAGAAACCAGCGTCTGCATGAAAATGCTCCTTTATGCGAAAATTCGAAAGTATAATAAATCACTCCATTTTGAGTGAATAATAGAACCTTAATGCCTTAATGTTATTTTTAACAATTCCCGTCACTGTTACTTCAGCTGAACGTTCATTTTCTAAGTTAAAATAATTAAATATTACCAACGAAGTAAATAAAATGGTTGTTGATGCAAAGCTCCGGCGTATGACATGTTGAATGAAGTTTATTTTCCACGATCGTCATTTTGTTTACTAAATCAAAACAACTAATTGATGTCACCTCTGTTGTATTGTGAATGTTAGTAATAATAATTGTAATAAATTATCTCGAAAGACTATACTGTTCCTGTCAATGATTATATATAATATTGTTGTATAAATTATATTGTATATATTGAGATTTTTTTAGGTATGTTGGGGCGGGGGTGATTGAAAATTTCCACTTGGGTCCGCAAGGTGAAGTTAAGCTACTGATTCGTGTTGGCGTGTCATACCTAAAATACCTTGAATATAAATGGAGGATTTCAGATTTTAATGAAGTTTTCAGGAATACAAAATAATTAAATCCAATTTTCGACAAATTTGTACAGTTTATGTAATGTTTGATTACTTTCAAAGTTAACAAAATGCCGCTTTCTCAAACAATCTCAACGCTAAAAAGTATTATGGCCCGATTTCTAATAGTTTCTAAGAGACCTGTAGAGAAAGTCAGCATTTCATTATAAACATCACGTGCTTCAATTTGACATCAACTACATTCAGGTGCCAAATTTTATTTTTTGGAACTCGTGTTTAAAAAAAAAATTCTTAGTAATGTCAATAATTCCATAAAATTGAAAGAAACCAAGAAACTTATTTTTTATCTTTTCTCCCTTGAAACGACGAAGCATGCTGATAAGGGTGAAACTTAAGAATTTAACGACACTTAAATAAGTAATTTTTGAAGAATAAAAAGTTAAAATGGTGGAAAAAAGTGCTTTTGCACTGCCCATGAAGAATAGATATATTAGGAGAGCGAACGTAATGTTAAAAAAACGGTCAAGAATTGGTGTAACTATCTTTTATCAGTAGGGGTCACTGGTGTCAGTGCCGTACGGAATTTAAATGTTTAAATGTATGCGCCAAGAAATCACTTTCATTCAGTTAATAAGAAGTTTTATAGATAATAAAAAATTGTTTTCGATTATCAAGTAATAATTAAATAAATAATAATAGAGAATTCTTAATAATTGCAATAAATTAAAAGATGAAGAATCATAGTGATAATTTTGCAATTAATAATAATAATATACAATATATGTTTACAATAACTGACATATATTAGATAAAGAAAGAAGATCACAAAACCGGTAATTACAGACCATATTCCTTTCGTAAATGCAGACACGCATTCCTAACCTTAAATAACCTTTCACTCATAGATATATAGCAGTATATCTATGCTTTCCCTGTACAACATCGTCCCATTTTTTCACATTTATATAAAACTTATTTTGACAAAATGGAAACCCGACTTAACAAAAGAAGCACTAAAAAGTAAAAAAATAATTGCATATTCTTGTGCCAATTTTAGTTCACCAAAGCAAAAATTTTTAAATATATATGTACAATTATTGTTATTTTTGGAGGCGGTGTCAACATAGATAAATTCACATAACTTTTGGACACCGCCTCCAAAAATAACAATAATTGTACATATATATTTAAAAATTTTTGCTTTGGTGAACTAAAATTGGCACAAGAATATGCAATTATTTTTTTACTTTTTAGTGCTTCTTTTGTTAAGTCGGGTTTCCATTTTGTCAAAATAAGTTTTATTTCTCGCTTTTTAGTGACTTTGAAGTTCTATAACTGATTTTATTTGTCTAAATATGGGTAGACCTACTAAACGACCAACTAATTTTTAGTGAATTTTTTTATAACACTTTTTTTTTACCCGTTTTTTTTTTTTTTTAAATTTTTAATGCATTTTTTTATAACAGATTTTCAGTTTTCTTTACAAGGAATTTGGTTTTTTTTTGTAAAATTTTTTTTTTTTGGGGTCGGTTTTTTTTTTAAGGAAAAATTTTTTTTGAAGTCGGTTTTTAAAAAAATTTTCTTATTTTCCCATTATGAATGAGTATACTTTTTCAAAAAAAAAAAAAAATTTCGCAGAAATCGGTTATCACATATAAAATGAGGATTTTCCTCGATTTTCCGGAGATCCCCTCATCAGAATGCGATTTGGTGACAATGGGATCAATCGGGAATCAAACCCTTTAAAACAAAAAAAAAAAATTCAAAATCGGTTCATAAATGCCGGAGTTCTGAGGTAACAAACATAAAAAAAAAAAAAAAAAAAATACAGACGAATTGAGAACCATCCTCCTTTTTTGAAGTCGGGTTAAAAATTAAACAATTTTTATACTTACAATTTTTATTTGTAAGATGTGATAACCGTTGATTATATGTAACATGAAGAATAGATATATTAGGAGATTGAACGACATAGGCAATTCGTCTGTTTTTTTGTCCTCAAAAACGTGTAGAGATCATAGTTATTATTTTCGCCACTAGCGGCAGTGCGAATCTGCCCGTACGGAATTATTATTATTATTACATATTAAAATTAACGGTTATCACATCTTACAAATAAAAATTGTATGTATAAAAATTGTTTAATTTTATAAATGTGAAAAAATGGGACGATGTTGTACAGGGAAAACATAGATATACTGCTATATATCTATGAATGAAAGGTTGTTTAAGGTTAGGAATGCGTGTCTGCATTTACGAAAGGAATATGGTCTGTAATTATCGGTTTTGTCATATTCTTTCTTTATCTAATATATGTCAGTTATTGTAAACATATATTGTATATTATTATTATTAATTGCAAAATTATCACTATGATTCTTCATCTTTTAATTTATTGCAATTATTAAGAATTCTCTATTATTAATATTTATTTAATTATTACTTGATAATCGAAAACAATTTTTTATTATCTATAAAACTAAGACTTCTTATTAACTGAATGAAAGTGATTACTTGGCGCCTACATTTAAACATTTAAATTCCGTACGGCACTGAGACCAGTGACCCCTACTGATAAAAGATAGTTACACCAATTCTTGACCGTTTTTTTAACATTACGTTCGCTCTCCTAATATATCTATTCTTCATGATATGTAATAATAATAATAATTCCGTATGGGTAGATTCGCACTACCGCTAGTGGCGAAAATAATAACTATGATCTCTTCATGGCAGTGCCATGAAAAATAGATATATTAGGAGATTGAACGACATAGGCAATTCGTCTGTTTTTGTGTCCTCAAAAACGTGTAGAGATCATAGTTATTATTTTCGCCACTAGCGGCAGTGCGAATCTGCCCGTACGGAATTATTATTATTATTACATATTAAAATCAACGGTTATCACATCTTACAAATAAAAATTGTAAGTATAAAAATTGTTTAATTTTATAAATGTGAAAAAATGGGACGATGTTGTAGTGGAAAGCATAGATATACTGCTATATATCTATGAGTGAAAGGTTGTTTAAGGTTAGGAATGCGTGTCTGCATTTACGAAAGGAATATGGTCTGTAATTATCGGTTTTGTCATATTCTTTCTTTATCTAATATATGTCAGTTATTGTAAACATATATTGTATATTATTATTATTAATTGCAAAATTATCACTATGATTCTTCATCTTTTTATTTATTGCAGATTATTAAGAATTCTCTATTATTAATATTTATTTAATTATTACCTGGTAATCGAAAACAATTTTTTATTATATATAAAACTATGATTTCTTATAAACTGAATGTGAAAGTGATTTCTTGGCGCCTTACATTTAAACATTTAAATTCCGTACGGCACTGACACCAGTGACCCCTACTGATAAAAGAAAGTTACACAAAAAAAGTTATAAATAATAAAGTCGAATGAAAAACATCACACAATATCAATGGCCGTGTTCAGCCGAAGTAATCTTAGTAAGATGTTCTGAGCATCTGAGTCAGCCAGTTTCGGCCAGGACACACTTTCTTTTTTTTCTTAATCAGTGTTGCCAGATATCTCGTTTAACAGTAGACCTACTGCTTTGTTAGTATATCTACCTTTTTTTTTGAATAAATAAAAAAATTTTTGAATTTGTGTCATTTTTTTCAATTTTTTATAATAATAATAAATTTAAAACTCCCCAGTCGTGCAAATACAAAATCCGTCATTACAGAACATATTCCATTATTTGAAATAATAGAATATGGTTCTGTAATTACTTTAAGGTATTATTTTATAATGGGATTTTAAACAATAAGTAATGCAATATATGACAAATAAAAAGAATTAAAATTATTTAATATTTGAAGAAAAAAAATTCTATAATGTAATAAATACTAATGTAATATAATTTTAATTATTCTGAATAAAAGTATTTATTTCAAACTATTTAAATTGGAATTTTCACTTTTTGAATCTACCGCTTTTTTTCTTAATCTTCCGCTTTTTAAGAAATCGGCTGGGTCATATAAAAGTTCCTCCATTAAAATACTCCTTATAAAATTATCCATTTTATTAAATTTTTATCTCACTTATTACAATAATAAAAATTGTCAACACATGAGAAATGTTCTGAATTTGATACATAAACAAATTGGTTATGATCAGTGTCGCCAGTCCGATTTCTTGAAAAACGGTAGATCTACCAAAATACAGCGGTAGATTCAAAAAGTGAAAATTCCAATTTAAATAGTTTGAAATAAATACTTTTATTCAGAATAATTAAAATTATATTACATTAGTATTTAATATATTATAGAATTTTTTTTCTTCAAATATTAAATAATATTAATTCTTTTTATTTGTCACATATTGCATTACTTATTGTTTAAAATCCCATTATAAAATAATACCTTAAAGTAATTACAGAACCATATTCTATTATTTCAAATAATGAAATATGTTCTGTAATGACTGATTTTGTATTTGCACGACTGGGGAGTTTTAAATTTATTAATATTATAAAAAATTGAAAAACATGACACAAATTCAAAAATTTTTTTATTTATTCAAAAAAAAAGGTAGATATACTAACAAAGCAGTAGATCTACTGTTAAACGAGATATCTGGCAACACTGATTAAGAAAAAAAAGAAAGTGTGTCCTGGCCGAAACTGGCTGACTCAGATGCTCAGAACATCTTACTAAGATTTCTTACTTCTGAGTTCGGCCGAACACACGCAATATCGTTAAGTTCATAATTTATAACATGAATACAGTTTTTTATAATTTAAAACATTTGACAAATATATTATATTTTTTATTAATCAGAAATTTTTATTATAAATAAATACTATTTTTTATTTATCCTCGTTAGATTTTTTGTTGAAATTTTTTTTTAAGTAAAAACAGTTTATAATATAATTAAAAGAATTTATTGATAATCATAATAAATATTATTTAAAAAAACTAATTGAAAAATTAAGATTTATTTCTGTTTAATCTTCGCGCCAGTTTGATAAATGATTAGTTCTCGCTAATAAACTCTGCACAAATAGATGGCTCTAGTGTACGATAAATTGGGTCATTTTTTAAGTTTTATGCCATAAGAATAGTTAGTCCATATAAGACGGATGGAGGTCAGTGGTTAAAAACACTACAATATTTTATCCATGAAGAATAGATATATTAGGAGATCGAACGTAACGTTAAATAAACGGCCACGAATTGGTGTAACTTTCTTTTATCAGTAGGGGTCACTGGTGTCAGTGCCGTACGGAATTTAAATGTTTAAATGTAAGGCGCCAAGAAATCACTTTCACATTCAGTTGATAAGAAATCATAGTTTTATATATAATAAAAACTTGTTTTCGATTACCAGGTAATAATTAAATAAATATTAATAATAGAGAATTCTTAATAATCTGCAATAAATAAAAAGATGAAGAATCATAGTGATAATTTTGCAATTAATAATAATAATATACAATATATGTTTACAATAACTGACATATATTAGATAAAGAAAGAAGATGACAAAACCGGTAATTACAGACCATATTCCGTTCGTAAATGCAGACACGCATTCCTCACCTTAAATAACCTTTCACTCATAGATATATAACAGTATATCTATGCTTTCCCTGTACAACATCGTCCCATTTTTTCACATTTATAAAATTAAACAATTTTTATACTTACAATTTTTATTTGTAAGATGTGATAACCGTTGATTTAGGGCTTATTCCGTAATGGTAACATCAATAAATTATAAGTTGGCATCACTTAAAAAGGAGGGGTAAATAAACATCATCAATCATAAATCTTCTGCTGTCAGAATCATGCAATGACTGAGAAACAAAAAATTAAATAAAATTGAATAAAAACAAAAAAATATATTTTATTTTGTTTAATAACAGACTCGGCCTTGCGCACTACCGTGCTCTAGATAAGATTAACTAAGTATAATTTATAAATAAATAATAAAAATGATTCCTCTATCATTACAATAGCATACGTCATACGACTTTTGATGATGTTTATGATGGTGGGACACAGCACCATCCATCTCTACCTCTGCTTTTTAAGTAATGCCAACTTAAAACTTATTGATGCTATCATTACGGAATACACTCTATATATTGTATATTATTATTATTAATTGCAAAATTATCACTATGATTCTTCATCTTTTTATTTATTGCAGATTATTAAGAATTCTCTATTCTTAATATTTATTTAATTATTACTTGATAACCGAAAACAATTTTTTATTATATATAAAACTATGATTTCTTATAAACTGAATGTGAAACTGATTTTTTGGCGCCTACATTTAAACATTTAAATTCCTTACGCCACTGACACCAGTGACCCCTACTGATAAAAGATAGTTACACCAATTCTTGACCGTTTTTTTAACATTACGTTCGCTCTCCTAATATATCTATTCTTAATGATAAACATCATCAATCATAAATCTTCTGCTGTAAGAATCATGCAATGACTGAGAAACAAAAAATTAAATAAAATTGAATAAAAACAAAAAATTATATTTTATTTTGTTTAACAACAGACTCGGCCTTGCACACTACCGTGCTCTAGATAAGATTAACTAAGTATAATTTATAAATAAATAATAAAAATGATTCCTCTATCATTACAATAGCATACGTCATACGACTTTTGATGATGTTTATGATGGTGGGACACAGATCAATCCATCCCTACCCCTCCTTTTTAAGTGATGCCAACTTATAATTTATTGATGTTACCATTACGGAATAAGCCCTATGTCGTTCGATCTCCTATTTATCTATTCTTCATGATTTTATCCATAGACCATAAACAAGGACACATAACTCCATGTAAACAAATAATTGGCAAAAATAAGATGTCAGTAGTGTTCCTTCGGCATCGGAAACAGAAGAGAGAGTATAAGGCGCGAGTTTTAATTGAAAAACATTACGCATTTATAGTATTATAAAAATTATTTCCAGCCAAAGTATTTTTCCAATAAAATATTTTTTTAAATAAATGATAAGTAATTTCAATTTTTAATAAGGATTTAGTTGAAGTGATAGTTAAAATTCGCACAATAATTACATAAAAATAAAAAAAAAACATCAAAAAATTAAATAGTAACCTGTAATGTTGGTATTGTAAAAATGAAAGAAATTATTGAATCAGATATTAAATTAAACTTTTATTTATTAATAATAATGCTGAAAATTAATATTTAATATAATGTCATACAATTTAATTAATTTTGGAATATTTATACTAGCTTTTGGTACTTTAAAAAGTCCTGGTTTTTTAAACCCAATTGATCCTGTTGCTTATTGTCACAAGCACTACAACTTTTACAATTGTCTACTGCACATACTCTTCCCATTTTAAATGTTTTTTATTTAATAAATTTTTTTAAACAAATTTCATACTTCAAAATAATTTTGGCTATTTCATTTCTCTTTATTATACTATACCGTACGTTTAGTTTACATCTTCGCATAGCAGACCTCCCACGAGTATGAGAGAGTACATATGTATACATTAAGACCTCCTTCTCATACACATTGCTTAATGTATACATATGTACTCTCTCATACTCGTGGGAGATCTGCTATGCGAAGATGTAAACTAAACGTACGGTATAGTATAATAAATAGAAATGAAATAGCCAAAATTATTTTGAAGTATGAAATTTGGTTAAAAAAATTTATTAAATAAAAAACATTTAAAATGGGAAGAGTATGTGCAGTAGACAATTGTAAAAGTTGTAGTGCTTGTGACAATAAGCAACAGGATCAATTGGTTTACATCTTCGCATAGCAGACCTGCCACGAGTATGAGAGAGTACATATGTATACATTAAGCAATGTGTATGAGAAGGAGGTCTTAATGTATACATATGTACTCTCTCATACTCGTGGGAGGTCTGCTATGCGAAGATGTAAACTAAACGTTCGGTATTTCACTTCGGTACCGATGAGTTCCTATCAACAACTAGCGACCCTAGTGGCATAAAAAGTAAATATAACTTCTCCCATTTCGTTGCCATATTTTGTCAATTTTCCCGTATGAGTTATATCTCCTTTATATAGCCTCCATGATTTTATCCATGAAGAATAGATATATTAGGAGATTGAACGACATAGGCAATTCGTCTGTTTTTGTGTCCTCAAAAACGTGTAGAGATCATAGTTATTATTTTCGCCACTAGCGGCAGTGCGAATCTGCCCGTACGGAATTATTATTATTACATATTAAAATCAACGGTTATCGCATCTTACAAATAGAAATTGTAAGTATAAAAATTGTTTAATTTTATAAATGTGAAAAAATGGGACGATGTTGTACAGGGAATGCATAGATATACTGCTATATATCTATGAGTGAAAGGTTGTTTAAGGTTAGGAATGCGTGTCTGCATTGACGAAAGGAATATGGTCTGTAATTACCGGTTTTGTCATCTTCTTTCTTTATCTAATATACGTTAGTATTGTAAACATATATTCGTATATTATTATTAATTGCAATTATCACTATGATTCTTCATCTTTTAATTTATTGCAGATTATTAAGAATTCTCTATTATTAATATTTATTTAATTATTACTTGATAATCGAAAACAATTTTTTATTATCTATAAAACTAAGACTTCTTATTAACTGAATGAAAGTGATTTCTTGGCGCCTACATTTAAACATTTAAATTCCGTACGGCACTGAGACCAGTGACCCCTACTGATAAAAGATAGTTACACCAATTCTTGACCGTTTTTTTAACATTACGTTCGCTCTCCTAATATATCTATTCTTCATGATTTTATCCATGAAGAATAGATATATTAGGAGAGCGAACGTAATGTTAAAAAAACGGTCAAGAATTGGTGTAACTATCTTTTATCAGTAGGGGTCACTGGTCTCAGTGCCGTACGGAATTTAAATGTTTAAATGTAGGCGCCAAGAAATCACTTTCATTCAATTAATAAGAAGTCTTAGTTTTATAGATAATAAAAAATTGTTTTCGATTATCAAGTAATAATTAAATAAATATTAATAATAGAGAATTCTTAATAATTGCAATAAATTAAAAGATGAAGAATCATAGTGATAATTTTGCAATTAATAATAATAATAATATACAATATATGTTTACAATAACTGACATATATTAGATAAAGAAAGAAGATAACAAAACCGGTAATTACAGACCATATTCCTTTCGTAAATGCAGACACGCATTCCTAACCTTAAACAACCTTTCACTCATAGATATATAACAGTATATCTATGCTTTCCCTGTACAACATCGTCCCATTTTTTCACATTTATAAAATTAAACAATTTTTATACTTACAATTTTTATTTGTAAGATGTGATAACCGTTGATTTTAATATGCAATAATAACAATAATTCCGTACGGGCAGATTCGCACTGCCGCTAGTGGCGAAAATAATAACTATGATCTCTACACGTTTTTGAGGACACAAAAACAGACGAATTGCCTATGTCGTTCAATCTCCTAATATATCTATTCTTCATGATTTTATCTATGGCTAAAAATAATTACTTATAACCTCTAAAAAACAGTTGAAGTAAAAAAACATTAAAAATATACGTGATGGAAGAAATTCTAGATAATTTCGAATTAGGAATAGATATTGACGAAAAACAAGATCCCGAAGAAATGAAACAAGCTATTGATTTATGTATTGCTAAGCTTCAAGCATTAGTAGCTACAAACAGTGAGATTAAAACTTTAATAAAAAAGTTAACTAAATACTAAATTCTATAATCAATTTCAGAAATTACAACGGATGGAAATAATTTAGAACCAATAAATTCTGAAAGTTACGATGAAGCTGCTTGTTTAACAATCGTTCAAGAGGAACTGTATTCATCCAGTCTATATGAGACTGCACTTCAGAAATTATTCGGAAGCAACGACCCACAATATAGGGAGTATAAAAAGTAACTGAAACTTGAAATACCGGGTGTTCTATATAAGGTGTTTCAGATTTGTATCAGAATCAGACAATGGGTGTGTTTGGGCGAACAAATATCTTAGTATCCTAAGTTAGATAATCAGAATATCTTAGTTTTTATCCGGGACACTTTGCAGATACTTATTTAGTTATGTTTAGTTTAGTTATGTATTGTACTTAAACATAAACAGAAATGCCTACTTAGTCAGCAAGTCTGTCAGGTCGTAAAGCGCTGTACTCAGTCGCTAAAACTTTTTATGCTGAGTATCTAACTTAGGATACTAAGATATTTGTTCGCCCAAACACACCCAATATTGTCATTACTTGATCGACAAACGACAAATAATCATTATGAATTCTGTTAACATTCGGTGAGTTACAAATAATATTAAAGAGAACTCTAGGATTTTTCGAAATAAATTTCGATTTTTTGCCCCAATTTCCTAGATCAAAATGATTTTGGTCTAGGAAATTGGGGCAAAAAATCGAAATTTACTCGGTTAGTTAGATAACTAATAAAGAATAAAAACTTTTGAAATCTTGTTTAGTTTTCTAAATACTGATAGTTTGTGTTTCAAAATACGAAATCGAAAACTGAACGTGATAACAAAAATTTTGATTCTTTCCAAACTTCTGATCGCGAAACTCATGTATGAAACAAATTTTTGTTAAATCATTAATTTTCCTTACAAAAAAAAAACAGAATAGAACATTCGGTCAAATTATTTCCATGATTTATATTTCAAATCGGGCAAAATATTTTAATGATTTATAAAATTTTTTAGAATATTTCGCTATTTATTGTTTCAATTACAACGTAATGATAATGAAATTCACCATTTGGAGGAAGATGTGGATAGTATGACATATGAAATCATTGAAGCTAAAATGGCTCTAAAACGAGTAGAAAATGAATTAACTAAATCAAGAGCTTTAATAAAATCAAAACAAGATAATAAGGATGAGTAAGGGTTGAATTCCTTTCATTTATACTTTTATACATAGGATATAACGTAGACTTTAAAGCTTACCCAAATAAACTTTTGAACGAAATCTCCTCACTGAAAATGAGACTGATTTTTCGAATTTTCTTGAAAACTAATTTTATAATGAAAATTTGTGATATTTCGTTATTAGACATTGATTTTCGTTATTTTGAAAACTGGATATCAAAAATTTTATTCTTTATTTGTTATATACCTTGTATATTAGGTTTTATTTACTTTTTACATTCTTGGTATTATGGGTCGTTACCTCTGAATAATTGTCGAAATGTACTTTATCCAGTCAAAATAATCAAACCTCGGAAAAATTCCGATAGAGTTGAAAATTTATATAGATTTTTAAATTTCATTTTAAAATAAATATCAAATGTCCCCCTAGATCTTACCTGTGCTAAATATTTTATTTAAAGTCAAAGTTGCAAAGAAAACGGTTTAAAAAAATGTGTTTTAAACTTTTTTCGTATAAATGATTGTTCGTATAAAAATCGAATATGAAGTTTCAATTTGATAGCTCTTTCCGTTCTTCATATATTTAGTTCAAGAAATCTGAGATGACATGTGAGAAGGTCGTTTGCTCGAATTCCACCAGTCAATTTAAAAAAGTAAACAATTCAACATTAATTGATATTGAAGTTCGTTCTTCAGATAAAATCGGAGATGCCATCATTTACAAAAATGATGGCATCTCCGAAATAATTTACAAAAATAAATAATTCAAAAAAATCTAGTGTGTATTTTAAAATAAATATCAAATGTCCCCCTATGTTATATTTTTATATCATGAGTTTTCATAATTTATTTTAGCCCAAAAGAAAAATATAGGAGTAAAACGAAAAACATCAACAATTGGCAATGCTTAATCAGAGAAATTATAATTTTGAGCGAACAGCCATTAACAGGTAATCGCAATTTAGTGGAAATATTAAAAAAATATCGTAAACCTTTTAGACCTGATTTATAGGTAATTTTGTATTCTTTTAGCATACCTCTGATATTAATTTTTGCGTTGAAAGCCACTATCTTTCTTTTGGAGCCGAGTTTCGTAATTAAAAAGTTTCTTCATTAAAAAAATTACGCATTGTTCTCATTTTCAACCTGATTGTAGGTTTTACGTTCAAAACCCACTGCATCTCTATCGAAACCTTCTTGTGTATTTAATAGTCTCATAATTATAAAACTTGTATTCTTTCAGCCTGAATCTGATTGTGGCTTTTTACGTTTAAAATTACTATCTCTCTTTCCAAACCTAATTTTGTAATTTAAAAGTTTTATAATTATAAAATTGAATTGTTAATCTATTTTTGTATCTTTTTTATAGAATAATATAAAATTGTTAAAAATTACACAGACCTTCTGTTTAGTAATAATTTCCTGATTATTATACTCTGCATATACAGGCTACATTCGTCAAGGCTAGTCATTAGGATACGAAATTTGCAACAGTGTTTAAATGAGATGAAGACAGACATACATTTATTTGTAGAGAGAAAAAGAGATACCTCCTTTTCTTTCTACAAATAAACGTACATCTTCCGTCTTTCACTCATTTAAGCACAAACTGCAAATTTCGTATCCTAGTCTTGACGATGGCAGGTTGTATATAATATATGTAAGCGTATCGACTTTTTAACGTTCGAAAATAGTGAACGCAAAATAAAATTTTTGTTATAAGTGACCATAAAATGATCTAATTACTTCATTTCCGCATGTATGTCCGTGAACACGATAACTCAAAAACCAAAATAGATAACAAGCTAAAATTTTGTGTTAAGAGTAAGATATATATAAAAATTCCTTTTAAAAAAATTTAAAACGTTATACTTTTCTTTGAAAATTTTTTTCATAAACTAAACAATTTCAGCAAACATTTGTAATTATATTTAGTTATGGAAACGTATATGTACACTCAAAATCAATAAATTTGAAACAGTAAGTCACATTCTAAGAGTATATTCTGAACATATGTATAATATTACATACTGTAACACAAATAATGTTTCAACTGGTTCAATTTTTTTTAACGGGAATATATATAGCACCTTTATACACTACTTGGTATTTTATATTTGTAAAAAGTAAAATAAACAGTATACATATCTTGCTTGTTTCAGGAGGCTTAGTAGTGACATGCGTTATAATAGTACCTTTTAAGTTGGCGCTATCATAGTACCTCTTAACGATAGTATCTTTTAAAGGCATTATGTTTTAAATGGTAGTAGGCTTAGTACCATATCTAGACCACGGTAGTGCGCAAGGCCGAGTTTAAGGTATTTAATACTACATATTGTAACGAATATTAACCTAGCAGTTGGCCACGTATTTTGGAACGAAACTAAGTTACCTGTGAAAGTGGAATTGAACAAATTATGTAATGTTTTTAGGACAACGAAATGTTGATATTGTTTTTATTATCAATACAGATTGAAATATATAGCAGTGTGTGAAAACCAAGCAAACAGTGAACATCTTAAAGAATACTCTTGAAATTTACTTTTGTAAATTATACACATAATATTTTAAATCGTCAATAAATTGTTAAAGTCAAAAAGAATTTACTTCATTGAATAAACGAACCCGACAAACCGCTACAATATCATGAAGAATAGATAAATAGGAGATTGAACGATATTGGCAATTCGTCTGTTTTTTCGTCCTCAAAAACGTGTAGAGAACATAGTTATTATTTTCGCCACTAGCGGCAGTGCGAATCTACCCGTACGGAATTATTATTATTATTACATATTATAATCAACGGTTATCACATCTTACAAATAAAAATTGTAAGTATAAAAATTGTTTAATTTTATAAATGTGAAAAAATGGGACGATGTTGTACAGGGAAAGCATAGATATACTCTTATATATCTATGAGTGAAAGGTTGTTTAAGGTTAGGAATGCGTGTCTGCATTTACGAAAGGAATATGGTCTGTAATTACCGGTTTTGTCATCTTCTTTCTTTATCTAATATATGTCAGTTATTGTAAACATATATTGTATATTATTATTATTAATTGCAAAATTATCACTATGATTCTTCATCTTTTTATTTATTGCAGATTATTAAGAATTCTCTATTATTAATATTTATTTAATTATTACTTGATAATCGAAAACAATTTTTTATTATATATAAAACTATGATTTCTTATAAACTGAATGTGAAAGTGATTTCTTGGCGCCTACATTTAAACATTTAAATTCCGTACGGCACTGACACCAGTGACCCCTACTCATAAAAGATAGTTACACCAATTCGTGGCCGTTTATTTAACATTACGTTCGATCTCCTAATATATCTATTCTTCATGCTACATATATTGCTAGTTGGTATAGCGAGAGAGACTTAAGCACTACGGTGCAGACATATATGCTCTTGCTTCATTTAATACCCGCTGAGACGAATACAAATATTTGATTATATATAATACATACACTCCCGTTCAATAAAATTGAACCGATCTTTAACACAAATATTACCTATTTGTTAATTTTTATATTTATGAGATAGACAGAATACTTACTTTACATGTATTTTGTACTCGGCCTGCGCACTACCGTGCTCTAAATCTCAAAAAACTAAAATAGAATTTAAAGATTCATATGTATTTTTAAAAATATTGACCATTTTTGAATAATTCAAAATTCATCGAAATATAGGATGCAATAGTAGAACGAAGGATTTTCAGAATCTAGATTATATAATTGTAATGAAATCCATAATCACTAATGAGAAAATTTTTTGTTAATACCCATTTTTAAATGTAAAATAACCAAATATTGACTTGCCAAATAATTTAAAAATGGTTATTAACATTAAAAATATTCGTGACTATGGGTTGATCTATATAATATAAAATCTGAAAGCCCTTAATGGGTATAAAAAGGTCAAATTTGGGATTTTTTAAACCAAAAAATTTATATCAATTTTATTTTAAAAATTCACAATATCTTTTAAATTTGAATATAGCCAAAAAATATGAAAAGAGTTTATTCCGTTCTAAAACAACAATGTTTTGGAATTATTTAAACAATTTCGCTATAAAAAATTGAGACTAAATTTGTACAATCATGTGCCAATTATTTCTCGACTAGCAAGACTGCACAAATTTTTGCAAAAATAAAATTTGAAATAGGATATATGTATAATATTTCAAAGTAATAAACTTTGTACACTCGCCAAAATAATTGTAGACTTTTACAAAATGTAACCAAATTAAAAATTCAGATCGGTTCAATTTTATTGAACGGGAGAATCTACATACTTATACACTTGCGCACAACGTTTAAAAATAACCAAAAGAGGCAGAAATAGACAATTGCTGGCTCACTTCATCGGCCACACTTCCAATTATGGGAACTAGCAATATATGTAGTATTAAATATATGCTTAGTACAGACACGCGTTAAACGATAGTGCTAGCTATATATTTTGTTTTTATGACGTCACGGTCTATAATAGGACTTTGTTTTAAAAAATGATAGCACTGACAGACGCTATGCAGTTAATCAAGGTACTATGATAATACCACGCATGCCACTTAGTACTGACATACGTTGTAATAGTACCTTTTATGTTTGCTCTATCATAGTACCTCTTATCGATAGTACCTTTTAAAGGTGTTGTTTTAAATACGAGTACTGGAGGCTTCGGTAGATAGGTTTTTAGCTTAGCTGCCATGCGGAACAGATGCATGAAATGCAAAGATTTTATAGCCTATACGGGAAATATTTTAACATAAGAGGGGTAACGTCCCTTGACCAATAAAGTAACTAAATCAAGTTAGTAAATTTTTTTACTTGGTACATTCAATAATATCAATAATATTGATTTTTAGTTTTGTGGCCGTATATAGGAAACAATTGTTTAAATTGGAGCTGTATACAAATTTGACATTTTAGGATATTTTTTCTTTAGAAAGTAATGAAACGAAATTTCTGAGTTTCTTCTTTCATTGGATGAACATAAAGACACTGAACAATATCGAGACATTAAATTACAAAATTTCCTAAAAAAGCTTATAAAATTCAATTCATTACTTATTTATGTTTTTTGCTAGTTACATCATATGACCACCAGAGGCGTAACGCTTATCAAGTTTCGCTATATTTAGGTATACAAGGATATATTAATTAATTTTATTCTCGACTGCCTGTCCGTAGACTCAAAAACGAAGAGAGATAGCGAGCTGAAATATACGGTTTTAGAATTAAATAAAAAGTAACTTCAAGTTCGTGAATTGGGAAAATCGAACCGTACATACTCCCTTAGGGAGGGAGAATTTCTGTCTTCAAAACCGTAAGAGATACAAGAAAAATTTAAAAACTAAAATTAAACAACTTGTTTGAAACTTTTTTTCATATATTGAATAGTTTTGTCACAATTTCGATCCAAGCTTCAATAGTTCACGCTGATAATGAACTCATTATATGCCGTGTATGTAAGCAATTAACTCAGTTAGTTGTTGTTTTCACTTGTTTTATAATATTGACTTCTTCTCGTAATTTTTATGATTTATTTATAACAAATATTACATGAAAAATATTCTTGTCTAGTATATGAATGAGTTCTTTTATGTTTATCTAAAGTAATTTGCTGCCTAAATTTCTCATTAAACACATGACATGAAAAAGGCTTTACTCCCGTGTGAATTTTTTTATGCATAACTAAATTAATTTGCTAAGTAAAATGTTTATTACAAATATTACATAAAAAATTTTTCTTCTGAATAAATTCTTTTATATTGAACTAAATTGTAATGTTAAATAACCTTACAAAACCTTGGAAACCTTAAAGTCTTATCACAAATATCACATAAAAAGTGTTTTATTTCAGTGTAAATTTTTATATGACGAACTAAACTGATTTGATGGGTAAATTTTTCATCACACACAACACATGATAAAGAATTTTTTTGTTTTTCTATATGAATATTCCTATGTAGCGATAAATTACATCTCTTGGGAAATTTTTTATTACAAAAATCACATGAGAAACGTTTTTTTTCCAGTGATAATTCGTTTATGTCCCACTAAACTGCTTTCCAACGTAAATCGTTGGAAAATCACAAACTTCACATGAATAAGATTTTTCACCAGAGTGAATTATTTTGTGTACAACTGACTACATGACTTTGAATGGTAAATGTTTTCTCACAAATATCTCATATAAAAGCTTTTACTCCAGTATGCATTCGTTTGTGAGAAAGTAAATAATCTGACAGAGGAAACGTTTTATCACAAAACATCACACGAAAAAAGGTTTTTCTCCAGTGTGAATTTGTGTAACTAAACTGCCTTACTGACTAAAATATTTATTTCAAACATCACATGGAAAAAGTCTTTTGTCCAGTGTGAATTCATTTATGGTTATTTAAATGATGTTACAAAGAAAATGTGTTAGAACAAACAGCACATGAATTAAGTCGAAGTAGCTTGGCACTTGGGTATATACCAAGTACTTGGAGATGAGCCAAGGTTACCTTTATTCTCAAGATAGGGAAAAAAGATATTACTTTGCCAAAGTCCTTCAGAACCAGTAGCCTGACTTTGAAAAGGAGCACTTTGCGATATTATCCAAAACGTGATAAATAATACAAAACATTGGATACCATCTTTAAAAAAATGTGCGACATGTTGGCCACAAGGACGCGGACAAAACTCAGGTGGGAGCAAAGACCATCAGGGTTGATACAACCCGAGGCTGCCCACAAGGGGGACAGTTCACAAGCCAGAGGAAAGTTAGAAGGAATACTTTGCGATATTATCCAAAACGCGATAAATAGTACAACTGATTGGTGTGATTTAATGGACCTAAATATTAACCCAGGAAAGACCATACTGATGCCCTCCACTAAGAAGTGCAAGCTTCCAAATCGAAGACGCATCCGACTAGCCGATGCGGAAGAAAAAAGTTAAATATCGAGGGGTAATACTAGACAGTAAGCTTCTATGGTATAAACAGTAGAAGAAGTTACTATCAAAGCTACACGAGCACTAATATGTGGAAGAAAGAAGTTATCTATCGAGGGGTAACACTAGACAGTAATCTTCTATGGTATAAACACGTAGAAGAAGTTACTAACAAAGCTAGCTACACGAGCACTAAGTACCCTGCCGTGGATGTACACTTTGATGGTGAGACCCATAATCATGTACGGGGCAGTAGCTTGAGCCAAAAGAGGCAAAGTGCAACAGCTGGCCTGCATATGCATTACTGAACGATCCCCACTGTGGCGATGGAGGTCATTCTTGATCCTCATACCTCTCCATTTGGTGGTTGAGGGAACCGCGAAAGGGGCTATATTCAGAATAAGAAAAGAGGATATAGGAAGAGGAAAAGGTATTGGAAACAGAGAGCGTGAATCTCTTTCCGATTATAGTCTTCTACTGGACCAACCCAGGTATGAAATGGTGAAGAAATGTAACTACGAGAAAAGAGTCATCACGGAGTAAAGAAATAAGAATGAGTGGAGCTGTGAATCCTGAATGGTATACTAATAATGGTGGGTCAACGACACTTTGAGGAATCGGGGTTGTATGGCAGGGTTGTATGGACCAATGGTTAAACACTCTGAATCTATGTCGTGATATATCGATCCTCCTCTCCCACAGTCCAAGATGATAGAGGACTGCCTAGACAAACTTAACAATCTAGGTATAATAACAAAGTCAGCCTTTGGGTACCAGGAGATATGGGAATAGAGGGAAATGAGATAGCGGATGGTGTGGCGTGGAAGCACACTACTTTCTGTACTTCCAGAAAGAAACAAGGCTGGGCGAGTTGCTCTAAGACGAGGCACTCCTCGTTTGACACTAGATCGGAATGAAACTTGGTATTTGAGGTGTTTTTGGTATTTGAAAGGTACAGTTCGTTAGTGGGTAAAATCGAACAAGGGGGAAGGGGGGTTTATAGGGAGGGGTAAACACAAAATTTGACACATCTCCCTTAATATTCGAAAAATCGAAAAATTTATAAGAATTAAAGTTGTAGATACTAAGTCTCACTATAATTTTGTTTCTTATTTACTTTGTAAATAGCTCGACAAGTGGGATCATCAGAGATCCCCAAGTTATGAAGGTGGTAGTTCAACCGACAGTGTCCTGCCAAGAGCCCCACCACCCTTCTCAACGGCATTCTATTGAGCTTCAACCGAGCACAGTCGAATGGCCTAGCTGTGCTTATGTACAACTTGGTCTGTCGCATGCCCTGCGTAAAGTCGCAGTAATCGAGATGAGCTTGTCGCAGCCACCCCTTGATTCGGTAAATTACGGAGCATCTTGCTATGGAAATGATAGGCTCAGATGAAAGAGGCGATTGAGATGACCCCTCTCGTGCCAACAAGTATGCTACTTCGTTCCCCTTAATACCAGAGTGACCCGGTACCCAGATCAGCCTGACTGTGTTACTCAGTGTCAGGTGGTTCAGCTCCTCGAAGCATTCATAGACTATCCTCGATTGCAATCTTGACACCTCAAGGGCCCGAAGTGCTGCCTGGCTATCTGAGAAGATGCTGATATGTGTCTATTTGTAACCTTTTTTGTTACGAATCTGGGAACCTCTCAGCATGAAGAAGATTTCTGATTGAAAAACCGTCGCATATTGACCAAGAGGAATCGATTCCTTCTAGGAAGAAATGAGTAAGAAATACTTCACGTTTTTTTTATCTTATTGTACACAGTACGAAAATTGCATGCGCATAAAACCATACGATAACTCTCCATGTGTTTAAAATCTATTGTGAAGTTGGCCCGCCCCTCACGATTTCATGACCACTTCGCACATTTCGATTACATTTCCTATAACGAATGCGAATCTATTAAATCTGAAAGCGGAGCAATTCAAATCATACAAAGAGTAGTTTTTTAGTATTCTGAAGACCCTACAAATTATTTTCGTTTTGCCAAAAACCGAATTAAAACAATTTTAATAGATTCGAGTATTTTTAGGATTTCATTTTTTAGTTTGTCTCAGGCTCGATGTGGAAGCAATAAGGAGCAAATCAGGTGCAATTATTTGGTATATTATTAAAAATTCTAAATTTGCGGGCCAGCTTCGCAAGTCACTAAACGCCATTTTAGATAGTTTTATTAACACTAGATGGCTACTCATATAGTAAATTCAAGTGTAGCTATGATTATTGACAAAGTGATTTATTTTTCGAGAAAAATTCTTTTCTATTTATAACATGATAACATTCTTTGAAATTAAATGCTTGATATGAAAAATCATAGACATCTAGAGATAGGACTTGAACCCACGGTCTCTGGCATTCAAGACCAATGCTATACCAACTGAGCTATCTTAGATGTTATGGTAGTGCAATGCAAAAGTTCTTGTATATTATTTGGACGTCAGATATGAAGTCTTTAAGAAGTCCAATGCATCACTTAAAGAACACATTAAAACTTCTTAAAAAATACCTCTTCTGGAGCTATTTTTTTTATATTTTTTCTGACTTCATAATTATGAACTCTTTCCTATTTATAAAAAAACATCGTTACGTAGGAGCCGCGTTAACTTAGCAAATTTCCTTAGAATACATAAATCACTCTCTAGCGGCCACAATTATAGTTTAATCAAAATGAAATGCCGTATCTGATATGATTTTGGTGTTTGCAAGGCCGATTTTATTAATAAAATGGCATAGGTCAAGAGAAAAGGGGGGTATAGAGAAAAAAGAAAACACAAAATATGAAATATCTCTCTTAATGTTACAACCATGGAGACTAGACAAGGAGACCGAAGCAGGAGAATTGACAAAATTTGTCAACATAATGGTAGAAGTTATATTTTCTTTTTGTGCTACTAGGGTTGCTAGTAGCACAAAACGTCCTTTTGCACCAAAGTGAATCTAGGAGTATAATAAATAGGAGTGAAGTCAGCAAGTAACCAATTTTATTTTGAAGCGAATAAATTTAATTATTTAATAAATAATTATTATATTAATTATTATTAATTATTAAATTAATAATTTAATTAATTAATAATTATTAAATTAATAATTTAATTAATTAATAATTATTAAATAAATAATTTAATTAATTAATAATTATTAAAATTAATAATTTAATTAATTAATTTAATTTGAATTTTTATAATACTACATAAATACGTCAAGTTTTTCAATTCAAACTCGCGCCTTATACTCCCTCCACTGTCTCCGCTGCAAAAGGAACATGGTACATGGGTTCGGCCTCCTTGTCTAGTCTCCATGTAAAGAGTAAAGTTGTAGAAAATCAAGTTTGCTACAATTTATTACCTTATGATTTTTCTCAAACTCGAATGTGTTTTAATCTTAAATTGTAAATATTTCTGTAAATAAAGTAAAAGTATCGAATTTTCGAAGTAAATGTAGCTATTGGTTTTTGTATCGATGAAGGAATTTCGGAAAAATTTCTATATATATATATATATAAATTTTAGTGAGGGTGATTTTCGATGAACATTTGAAGAAATATTTCCGAAATTCCTTCATCGGTACGGTACAAAAACCAATAGCTACATTTACTTCGAAAATTCGATAATTAATATAGAGGGTCAATCCATTTCAATTCAACAAATTATGGTCGGACTTTTTTTAAATTGTAAAATTGTACTATATTTGGAGAGTTGAAATGAAAACAAGCATTCGCCCATTTTATTAATGCTCAGTTTCTTTTTGGGTGGCTATTTAGTAAAGGTGTTTTTGCAAATTTTAAACTTTACAAAGGATTGCGATAAATATTCTAGTTCTTTCTACTTTATTTGCAAAAGAGAAGTGATGTGTTTATTTATTTAGAGGAAATGAGCTGAATGTATATTTTGACGGAATTAATAACCAACCAGTTTAACTGTAACAGTGTAATACTTCTTTCAAGACTTTATAGATTTACCATCGATTTACCATTAAAATATGTGTGGGGACTTAATGAATACCACCACTTAATATAATTTTACCTTCTACAAGTATTTAATTTTAAAAATACAATTTTTAAATTGTAGTATTGAATGTGTATTTGTTAAGTGTATTTATTATTGACAACAATGGTATCGTTTAAGTTGTTAATTTTATGTGTAATTATTGGTAAGTAATTAATTACAAATTCCATTAGTTATTAGAAAATTTTTAATTAACTATTAGTATATTATAATGGAATTTAGTAAGATCTTTCATAAAACAACACAAGCTACACGTCGACAGTATAGGTAAAATGGAACTACTTACCTTATTGAGGTGAACGAACATCTTTTAAAATTATTTAATTTTATTTACTTTTAAAGTGTGTTCCGTTATCACATTTCGGAAATGTACATTTTGTCAATGGAGTTCTTATATAATTTTCTTGAAAATTTATAAATCTTTTTTTACAGAAGATTTCGTTGAAAATATAATATTTATATATTTTATTGGAAGTTCATTTTGAGTATTGAATGAGTTATTTAACAGTCAAATAGTTAATTTCTATGCTATGTAGACTTTTTTTCAAATAATATATACAACGTATTATGATCATTTCAAGTTTACTGAATAGTTGAGTAGATTACAATAAGGTATTTATTTTCAGTAAACATAAGCCACTTTTCAAGAAGTAATCTTGTTTTCAAATGCTCGTATTTTGGATTTTTGTTCATACACATTTATCGCCTTTTGGGTTAAATCGGACAAGGGGAAAGTGGGGGGGGGGGTTTAGAGGAAGAAGAAAAACCATACTTGGCATATCTTCCTTAGTATTGGAAAAATCGATACATAAGAAGTCAGGTTTTTCTGTTACACTAATATTTAAAGAAATATTTACAATTTAATATTGAAAGTTAAATTTCTAAATATCTCTGTACACATTAGAGTTTGAGAAAAAATGATCAAGTAATGAATTGTAGCAAACATATTTTTCTATAACTTTCCCCCTTATACATTTTTTGATTGTTTTGAATATTAAGAAAGATATTTTATACTTTGTGTTTTCTTCTTTCTCTATGAGTTCCTTTCCCCTTAGACCTATGCCATTTATTAATAAAATTGGCATTGCAAATACCAAAATAATACCAGATATGACATTTAATTTTGTTCAGACTAAAATTGTGACCTCTAGAGTGAGTGATTTAAGTATTCTAAGGAAATTCGCTAAGTTTATGCAACTCCTGCATAACGAATTTTTTTTAAACTGTTATTTAATAGTTAAGAATTTTTCAACTGATTTGAATGAATTGTGAATGAAGTTCCAAACGATAAAGAAATTTTTATCATTCGTTACTTTGATTGCCTCTTATATTAAAAAAATGCTAAATTCAAGATTACTTATATACTACAATATTGGAAATAATAACCTGTATTTTACACCCATACTAACCCGAAATCCGCAAAACATACAAAAGCTTGCATTTACTATATAAATACAACTCATTAATGTCTTGCGAATTTCGGGCTCGGAATTTCGGGCTAGAACGGGTGTAAAAAGAGACACGTTTTGTTTTGAGTATTTTAGTATAAGTTTTATTATTTGAATAATTATGCCTCAACTCGAAATTAACAAAAATAAATTTTTAGGAAGATTAAAGCAAGAATATTACGGAAACGTAGAAAGGGGTATCTTTTTATTAAATTTTATTGTAATTGGTTTTTTACGCCTTTATTTATCAAACGGATTGTTATATAGAGCTCAATATTTCTGAGCATACTATTTGGACTAAACTATAGATTTAAATTGGTTGAATCTATTTCACGTACCAACACACAGGGAATAATTATTAGACATCATGTTATAAAATAAATTGATATAATAAAATTATTTAAAAATTTGATCCATCTTGGATATGGTTCAATGTCAGACATTGTACCATGTGGATTTAAAACCTGTCCACATACACTTTTTATTAGACGCTGCTTACTGTTCCCTTGGATATAAATTCCGCATGTTTTTCTTCTTTTTAGTACGTACAACATTCAATATAACATCTAACCAGTTATAGTAATAATTATAATTTCTACTGATTTTTTTTTTATAAATTACAATTTGTTGAAATCTTTTCATAAGAAAATGAAACGTATTTCGAGTTAAACATAAATTTAATTTACATTACGAGTATGTCAGAATATCTTGCGATATGAAATCCTTGACAAAATAAACTATAGAATGCTATCTCTATCATATAAATATATAAATAAAAACTTTTTAACAAAAAATAGAACCGACGAAAGAAGAAAGTAACTAAAAAGCAAAAAATAATAACTTGGTAACAAAAAATTAAACATTTGAAAAAATAAAAAAGTAACTTTTTAGTCTAAGTCTTACACTAATAATACATTTTGTTTGTTTGCGCCGACTCAAAATTATTTAGGTATTTACATTAGTGTAGGACTTAGACTAAAAAGTTACTTTGTTATATTTCCTTTTTTTTTTCGACGGTTTAATTTTTTGTTTCAAAGTTATTATTTTTTGCTTTTCAATTACTTTCTTGTTTCGTCGGTTCTATTTTTTGTTAAAAAGTTTATATTTTTTATTTTTTTGTGGCTTATAGTGCCATTAGAACTACATATGTGTGTCAAGTTTCAACAGAATCCTTTCACATATGAAAATTTAGTGGTGAACAAGCAACCATTCCCTCTTTTTCTACCCTTAGGGGTGAAATTTTGAAAACTTTCCCTTCTTCCCTTTACCTTCTTTTGTCGGTAAAAAAAAATGAAGTGAAAATAACAACTACCAACTACCTGAGTTCATTGCTTTAAAACCCGGTATATTGAGCTGAAATTACAGATGTTTGAGATGAAGTTGTGATGATACTATTGAGTTTATGAACAAATCTTTATTTTTAATACAGGAATATTTTTTTGTTTTTGAACTTTTTTCTATCAATTACGCTACCAAAGTTGAACTTACTTTTCAACTCTTTTCAGTGATCGTGTTGATGGAAGGATTGGCGGATATGCAGAAATGGACTAATTTTATGAACAACTAAACCAAAACATTTTTTTCTGCGATCAATTTTTTCAAACGTTACAAAGTCGGGTCTAAAATTAATAATAAAAACAGGGAGGTAACAAATATACTGGTAAATCCTTCTAATTGGGCTTACGTTTTTAGCGCATTTCCTCCTAAGGAAATGCAGAAAATTTCTTAAAATTTCATCGGTCCTACCTACTTGATGTTAAAATTAACCATCGTTAAAATTTTTTATGTGTATTTATATGTGTATATTATATATATACGTTTATCTGTCTGTGAACTCTCTAGCGATCACAGTTCTTATCCGATTAGAATAAAATTTCGCATTTGAGGCGCTTTTGATATTTAAAAGGTCAATTAGTTAATGGGTAAATCGGACAAGGGGGGAAAGGGGTTTAGAGAGAGGGGAAACACAAAATTTGGTATACTCCGTTAATATTGGAAAAATCGAAAAAAAAACATTTGAAGTAAAGTAGTTATAGAAAATTAGTTTTACTATAATTTTGCTTTTTATTAATTTTTCTCTTACACTAATATTTACAGAAATATTTACAATTTAAGATTGAAAGTTAAAATCCTAAATATCTCTGTACACATTAATGTTTGAGCTAATGGTCTATGCCATTTATTAATAAAATTGGCTTTACAAATACTAAAATCACATCAGATACGATATTTCATTTTGATCATATTAAAATTGTGACGGCTAGCGAATGATTTATGTATTCTAAGGAAATTCGCTAAGTTAACGCAGCTCCTGCGTAACGAATTTTTAAATTTTATAGTTGATTTGTGCATTATACATTCGGTTGTCGAAAAAAATTTTCAACAAAAAGTTGTTACAATATTTCTAATGAACAACTTTTACCCGAAGCTTTTTTTCGAAAACCGAATCAACAAGACACATATCAATTATGAAAGTTTAAAAAAATAACATCAACACGTGTGGTCCATAGTACCGGATAAGGTAGTCAGTTTATCATATGGTTAATTATTCTGGAAGTGAAGAAATCGGACATTAGTAAATATTGTTTTATGTAAAACTAGCTTTTGCCCGCGGATTCGGTCGCGCCAAGTTTGAGTTTGATCGATCAGTTTTAGTTTTAGACTTTTAGTTTTAACGTTTTAATTTAAGTTCAAAGAATATAGTCATACTAATAGAAAAAATATTATATACAAAGATTTTTATAGACAATATTCTTCACTAATCAATTAGTTGGTGCCAAAACCACCAAATTACTGGGCGAGATTACGCGTGAGCATGCTACTTAGAATTGCCCGTGTGAGAAACAGTTGTCTCTCAAGTCTATTCCCGCAAATTTTAGTGTCTGGCCTTGAGACTTGTTAATAGTCATTGCAAAGCTGACTTTGACGGCAAACTTAATCGTTTGAATTCGAACAGAAGATCATTCGGAATTAGAAGAATTCATGGTACAAATACAGTATCTCCTTGCGCATAGGTACCCAGTTAAAATTGTGGCTTTAAATTGAACAACTTTTGTAATTAACATTTTTTGATAAACTCCATATTTAAAGTGAAATTTTAACTTTTATTTTTTCTAAATCTAGTAGTTAATTAGAGATTTTGCGAAAACTATTCATTTTATTGGAAAATGCATACGTATAAAAAATATTACATTTTATAAAAGGAACATATTTTATTTGAACAATTTTCTTCTATCTCTTAAATTGTTAAATTGATAATAAAATTTTATTCAGAATTCTACTATATCAGAAAACGTGTCTTCTAAACGGTGTGAGATACAAAAAATTTGTCCAAACAAAAAATATTCATTCGAGTCGAAAATGAGCAAAAAATACTCCTAACAACAAAACCTAAACACGAAGCAAATAAAATTCCAGTTCAAAGCAGAGTTTACGAAAGAGAAAATCAAAACCAAACAATTAATCCGGTACACGAAGCAAATTTTAAACCTTATGCAAACAAAGATATTAAATTATTTGAGTTATTTGTCAAATTCGTTTGTTCGTCGATAAATATATCCGTTAACAATGTATAGGTATCGTATGTGATACAGGTTGAAGCACCCATTTACCACCGGATTTTAAAATACTATTAACGCCATCCATCAATTCTTATTGGAACTAAATTTGTTATTTAGATCAATACAAAATAATAATAAATTAGGACTTTTTAGAATTTTTTTGTTGTTCAAGTCTAATAAATTTCAAAATTGATGACATTTACATAATCAACGTCTCGACAAACCTTCAAAATGACACGCATGTTGATTTTTTGACTATTTACCTCTTTTAACACCCTGGTGGGGTTGTTTTTGAAAAAGTACGAAACACGTGTTTATTTATTTGTTGACAGGAGTAATCCTGTTAATTTTCAAATTGATACATCTATCTTCAATGATTTCCCCATACAAATTTTGAAATGTTACACACCTTTAGCGGATACCTACGTCATAATAACTATCTGTGTGCCAAATTTTAGCCCAATCTGTTCAGTGGTTTGAGCTATGTGTTGATAGATCAGTCAGTCAGTCACGGTTTCCTTTTATATATACAGATTCTGTGTATAAATATATATTCTTTATTTGTTCATATAATTTTAATGTATTACATAATAAATGAATATATTTTAGATTTATTGAAATTTTTTGTACACACTAATATTAAATAATGAAAATTGAAAGTGTGAAAGTCACATTTTTAGATTTTTTGGATGATAGAAGAATAGTTGTTAATAAAGGTCGACTACTTACTTATAAATATTTTAAATAGATAAACCATAAAGGCAGATTTACTGGTTTCTGTTATACAATGTTGTACAATTGTTCAAATATTATCTGATCTTTACGTTTTGAGGTCCCTTGATATCAACTATCAAATCTCACAATTAAGTTTTGTATCACTAAAACTTGAAAAAATAAGTTTTTGTTTGACATATATACCATTATTGAAAGATTTAAAACATATGTACTCTCATATTGACAGATATGGGAGAGGTGAAGTTCATAAAGCCACTGTGGCATAAATGCAACATGATTGCCGAAGAACTCGTTCATCAAAAGACGGGTCTGCCATTTCTCGGAATATAGAGAACAAATAATTAATCTGTCCTTAACACCTGGGTGAATAAATCTATGAATAAGAAAAGGAAAGTGGCTCATGGAAAAATCGGGAAAGCATCAACCTTAAGACTTGATCCTTTGTGAGAATAGAAAGCTTCAACGTATACAAACTGCGAGAAGTCAGAGAAAATGTTGGAAACTGATCCCTACAGTTTCACATTTGAGAGTTTATTACAGTTTTTTTATGTCACTTTGAAAGTGAATTTTTTATGCCAATTTGAAAGTGTCAGAATCTATCTATTCCTTCTGCTAAAATGGGACAAATTAAAGCTTTTTGAGAAGTTTTTATATTTTTTTCTCTGTTTGGAGTGAAATAAGAGTAAATATTATTTAAATATTATTCTGAGATATATATTTTTAAACTCTTATTTATACAAAAAATTAAAATATAACCATATGGGTCGAATATCGGCCAGTTTTGATACAAATGTGAGCAAGTGAAAAATTCACTCCGAAAATTCGGAAACGGTTTAGATAATCTACACTTTTTCTACGGAAAAATGAACTTAACGATTTCATTATCTTTAAGTATTATACCACAAAAATACTTTATTGTCCGAAATAATACAATAACTTTCATTAATTATTTACTTTCTTTTTAATAAAATATCTGTATACTTAATTTCTAATTGTAATTTAATATTTCAATAAATTACTCAGAAAAAAAAAAAAAAAAAATAAATAAATAGTTTTATTTATGATGGTTTGTTCTTGATGTTAATAACCATATATATCTTTTTATTTGTAAGTGCAGTACTTTGTGGTTCGCTCTAATTAATTTGTAGCGAAATTGATCGGTTAAAGTAATAAAAACAAATCCATGTAATTAGGCCAAGAGAGCTAGGCTATATGAAGAAGGTGATTGATTGATATTGTGGAGAGATGGTATTGGTAATAGAATGCGATTAATTAATTGTTCTTTTTGAATGTTATCTGTCCTCTGTTCGATGTCCTCTGGCCAAAATATCTCAAAATTAATAGGAAGTTGAAATTTTGCATGGGAAAAAGGACTTATCTTAAGGCGGTTCGATCGGATCTAATGAGTTTTATATCGATCGGATCTAATGAGCAATATATAGATAAAAATCTGAATTTTTGATATGTTTAAAATAATTTTTTGAAAAAAATCTGACGAAGGGTTTTCATATAATTAATCATTAAAAATTGGAATTTTAATATGTTGTTAACAGCAAATGTTGAATGAACGCATACATTTTCGATAATGTTGCTCCACCTTTTATAGATTAAAAAGTAAAAAATTTCTACTTTTATAAATTAAATCTCGTAAATAACGTTAAAATTTAAGAAAAAAATAGTTTGATGAAGAGTTTTGTAAATATCTTAATTAAAAATATAAAAAATTCACGAAAATTTTCGTCAAATGATCAAAATAATCGTCATAAAAGATTATTTATTATTTTTAGTAATTAAATAATTACATAAATACGATTACTAGTGATGTTAGATGCTATCTAAATTTAAATATATTAATTTACAGATTAAAATTTTTAATTTGTGTTAAAAAGAGTGTTTCTGTTTATTATGAAATGTACTGTACTGTCCGGTCAACCTTAATTCGTCTAATAGTTGAAAATGCATTATTTTGTAATTTATAAACTAACACGTTTATATATTAATAAAGATTATTAAAATAATCAAAAAGAACTCTATGTTCTAGGAATAGGAGAAAATTGGAAATGTAATGTTTATATATTGATAATTGCTACTTATTTAACAAAATGTCATACTAGGCAGTTTGATAAAAAGATGGCAATAGCGCTCTGACATTTTTATTAATGAATGTGTGGGTGAATATGTGTAAGACATTTGAAAAATAAATATGTAATAATAATAATCTTGGTACTCAAATAAATTTTATTAAATATATTATTCAAGTACTAAAATCCTTTGAAAAAATGATTTCAGCTACAAAATTATTTCCTAGTTGAAATTAACAAAATTATAATGTTTTACGAACTACGTCCTCTATCGGTAACTATTATGTGTCCATGTTGATTATATTTTTATCTTTTTTTGTTTACTCTCAGTTATTTGTGCGTCGTTGTCAAACCTTCGATAATAAGTATGGCTATTAATCGAGATTAAAGAAAAGTTTAACTTCAATTATCTAAATAATCACAATGGTAATGATATATTATTAAAATGTTCTAAAATTCTATAAGTATTCAGCTATATTACATTCAGTTTTTTATTCATTAAATTTGGAGGATTATTGATGAAAAATATAGAAAAAAGTACGACGAAAGCTGGTCAGTCATGAGAGTATATGTATAAGACCCATATGAAAAACATCCTATTTAAAAGAATTTTTCTAAGAAACTAGAGGGTGGGTCGTTTTCAAATTTTCAGAATATATCAATAAAATATTTATTCGATCGATTTTCGACTTTCTTAGACGAGTTCATATAAAAATAATTGTTGATGTTTTTAATTCGTTTATCGAGTTGATGTTATTAAAATACATTATATCAACAGGTTTTTCGTGAAGGATACGCATATACGAAACCGTAGCAGTGGGTCTCATCGTTGCGAAATGCGATGCATGACCATTTTTAGCAAAATGATAACATTTTACAAGGACCATGAGTATTTTGAAAATGTATAAATTTATGAAAATAATATTCATTTTTGCTGATACCCAACTATCATTTGTTTGGCTCGTCTACAGCCTACTGAAATTTTCCATTTACTGTTTATAAACTTCTCCACTCAGCATTAAGACATCTTACTTAAGGGACAAGAATGTAGTAACAAGAATGTAGTAACTCAAATTTGATATTTTAAACGGATGTGCCACAAATTTATTAGTCAGTACTGCGAATTTATCTAATTTATCTAATTATTAATTAGATAAAATATTTAATTTTTAAAATCGTAAATAATTTCAATTAAAAGTGTGAAAACGACAATGCATCCACTAGGATACGAACCATAGATCTACGTCCACCTGTTACGGTGCCCTGACAAATTACACTACGGTTACTTAGTGAGTGCATTGCATTTCACATAATATATTTTTATTATAAACAACGAAATTAATGTCCAATATTTAGCTTAATCAAAATATATTTAAACATTCAAGCATACTTCTCTTTCCTCGCGTACACCACTGATTCAGAGTTTCACTATAAATAATTTCAGATGAATTGAATATTTATATCGTCGTGAAATTCTTGGTGAATTCAAAATAAGTTTTTTTCAGTACAAACAAATAATTTCGGTATCAATCAATATTTCAGAAGGTCAGAGGCGGATTAAATCCACAGCGCCCTAAGCTAGCACCTCATCAGCGCCCCTCTAGTTGCCATCTTACTAATATTATAAACATGCAAGTTTGTGAGGATGAATGGATGAATGTTTGTTACTCTTTCACGCAAAAACTACTAAACGGATTTTGAAGAAATTTGTTTGAAGTTAGCTTATACCCTGAATTAACACATAGGATACTTTTATCCCGGGAAAGTCACATGTCACGTGGGCGAAGCCTCTGGCAAAGTCTAGTATATTATAAAATTTAACTATGTGATGAGTGTGAAGAAAACAAGAAGGATAGAACTTGGAATTTTGTGGTCTGATTGTTGAGATTGTTGAGAGAGTAAGTCCGATTGTTTTTATCATTAATTAAGTACAAAGATTTAATATTTTACATATAAAAACAATAAGACTATGAATAAAATTGTTTATTGTTTAAAGTTGTTAGGTTGTTACAAAAGAATTATTTATCCAATCACATATGTTAAAAATTTCTTCGTCTACATTTTTGTCTTGCGAAATTATCAATAACATCATCATAGTTTAAAGATAGCAATAAGTTTGATTCAACGTAAAGTATCGCTAGCGAATTTAATCTTTTATCGGTCAGCGGAGATAATTTTTCACTTTTTTTAGACAAGAAAAACTCCGCTCACCACTGCAATTGCTGACTGCCGTCGATACGCACATTCTTAAGGCTTATGTCAACGTTTGGTAAATTGTTATGAATTGTTACGAATTTAATCTCACGCCGTTACTACGCATTATCATTACAAACCGAAAATTTTCGACGATCCCAACGCCGACTTACTCTCTGGGAGGACTTTAGATATTATTTTGTTCTTCGTTTAAACCACGCGCACCCTTTTGTAACCTCGCGCCCCTAAGCACATGCCTAGTTTGCCTTATGGATAATTCAATACTGCAGAAGGGCAGAAATCGGACAGTAAAATAATGATAAAACTGTAATTAAATTCGGCAAAACTGCGGACCCTCTAGCTAGTTTTGAATATTTATTAATAAAAATGGTTAGTTTGTTCACTTAAGTTTTTTTTGTCTTTGAGGGAAATGTACTTTCTGCATTTTAATACATTAGACCTTGAAAATGCACCTAAAAGACCTCTTAATAACTGTAAATAGTAATTGGTTATAGAAAGGTGTGGTTACTGGTTTCAATGTCATATAAAATAATTATACAAAGAATATTAACTTAACAAGTTTCAATACAAGCAATACCCAATAATTTTTTAACCAGTGGCGGTTTTTGTTTAGCCACAAAGAATAAACTCAGGATTAGGGCGGTAGATTCATTTGAATTATATTTAGTTGCATTTGCAAAAATTCATGAAAATCAGATATTAAAACAAATCAGATATTAAAAAAAAAGTTTAGATTCAGATCGGTATCACTAAAATAACAATAAAATTAATAAACATTAAAGTATATAAAATTTCAAATTCGCCCCCTTTACCTAGATCAGTTTTTTGTATTATAAATACGTATTTCGACTACAATGTAGTCATCATCAGTATAAATTAGCTAGTCGTACTTTACTCTTTGACAATTAGAAATAGATATAAAGTCGAGATCAATAGACAAAAATAAAAATAAATAGAAAATTAACTAAATTAAAATATACTAGATTTAAAATGTAATAAATTTTAAATTATATTGAAATTGCTCTTGTTAAAATTTCCTTCATTCACATTTATTCCTGTTAATTTTACTCTTATTAAACGTACTCTTATATTGTCGCAGGATATGTTACTTGTTACTAATTTGGTGACAGTTTCACCTTTTTAACAACACGAAAACTACGAGCAAAGCAGCAACAACATCGATACTCGCTGCAAAACGTAAATGGCTAAATCTCGAAATCAAATCGTTACACGCGAAAAAAAGGTGAAACTGTCACCAAAATCTTGAGAATTTGTTAAAACGACACTATAACCAAACACTAAATGCGAAATGGCTTTTTTCACTGACATTTTCACAAACAATTTTCAAAATAAAATTGATTCGGCAGCCTGTAAAAACATATTTACTTTGCATTCGACATAAGTGATGCGTATTTTTATACTTAACAATTTTCGAAATAAAAGTTTGCTTGGCACTCGCACTTGCAGAAAGAAAAATTTTTGGACATTTGGTTCTTGGTTAGCTTTAAGTGTTGCATGACAATTCGCCCACTTAAAAAATACTGTAAACTCTCAGACCTAAAACTTTGAGACTCATTACCATAATTAATATAAATTAATTACCATATAAATTAACTGTTTGAATGGGATGGATTATTGTTGTATAGAATCAATGATTTGTTTAGACTATGACTCCACAGCGTTGAAATCTATTCCACAACACTACTACAATTATTTGAATGACTCTTGTAAATACTCGTATACTAGTATAACTATAATTATACTAGTCAATGATCCTTTTGTAGACTTATCTGTTTCTATTTTTTAAGCTATACTTAATTTTATAAGTCACATTTTTTGACTAAATTTCTAGTTGATTTTATTTCTATGAAAATAGTCTAAAAAAGGTACATCGATTCGATTACCGGTGTGAAAGATCACAAAAAGAGTTTTTTTTAAACTCAAAAACGACTATTTTATTGTCCTTGTTCATGGGAAACTGAATGAGCTACATTTATTGCCTTATAACTTTTTTCGCCAAAGATTTCGTTTCCGAAATGTTTGTAAAAAACAAAATATTTATAATTCTGAGAGCAGATTTACCAGTAAACATATTATAGTTCCAGCATATATAGTGGGTGGAATTACTAAAAAAAATTTAGTAAAGTTTTAGACCATAGGTGGGCAAAGTTTGACTTCACAAGCTCTGAGTGAGAGGTAGGAAGAGAGATAGAGTAAATACAGGGTACTTACCAATTACTATTTTTTTCTTTTTTTAATTAAAACATTTTCTGAAAAAAATATAATAATACCAACTCTTTTTTATGGTCACTATTATACAAAGTATACTATACATTGAATACATACTCTGGAATTTTGTGGTAATTTGGGGCATAAAATGAACCTTTTTAATTTAGACTACTTATTTAAGTCAATAACTCCAATATAATTTTTTTATTGTGAAGATAATGGAGGTAAAATTCTAACAGTTAATATTAAAAATTATATAAATACTTCACTGGCTGTAGGTAACATTGATTTGATTGATACATATTAACTAATATGGTTAATAAATAATAAGTTGTTTCCTTAGCATAATATGAGGAATTGATTATTGAGGTGACAAAAACATAATTGTATTTCTATATTAATAGACAGATAGGAAATTATTTCATATGGTATAAACAATTTTGTCAGTAAAATTATAATCAGTAGATAGTTATTTATGGTATGATCTCATCTCAAAGGAGGCCATTGATTGAAAGTTCATTTTTTAAACGAAAGTTGGTTTAATTATTGTTTAAAACCATCCTTTGGCCAAAGGCTAGGTACCTCATACCGGTTCTAAAAGGACATTGTGTCCGAAGGTGAAAGAGGGCGTGTAATTCGCCCCATTACAGACCGGAGAAGCAACGCTATCCTCCAATCTCTTGAGTGACGCAGTGACCTTATTCACCCAGTTTTTAAGGGCAGCAGTAGTCTATCTTCTAGTAATTCCTAGATATGTTTCAACATTGTCCTGGGACCTATAACAAGGTCTCGTTTTCGAGTAATTTTGTGTATTCGAGAGTCAGGGACATGTTATTTTAGTGAAACAGATTGCTTTGATTTTTAGCTACCTAAACTGTAAGGTTAATATTTTTGCATCAGGTTATATATATTAATTTCTGTATTCCCTTGTGGGAACACTCGATTCTGGGCCATTTACTTTATTTCTCTCTAGGTTTTGCCTTCTTCTTCTATCTCTTTCTCGACTGACTTCTTCCAGGTTATCTTGGATCTTCCACGTTTTCTGCTTCCTTGGAGGTTACAGCCTAAGGCTTGTCTGCTGATGGTATTACATGGGCTTGTTAAGGTGTGGCCTATCCACCCAAACTTTATTTTCTTTATTGTTTCGTTGATAGGGCTTTGGCTTGCTCTCTTCATCAATTCCTCGTTCGTAATTCTTTCCAGCCAGTGTATGTTGAATATTGTTCTGAGACATTTGTTTGTGTATACCTGTAATTTATTTGCGATGGTTTTTGTCACTTTCCACGTCTGGCAACCATACAAAAGGACTGATTTTACATTGGTCTCGAATATTGTGAGCTTTGTGTTCTCCTTATTTTGTTTGATTTCCATACTGGAGCAAGCTGTGCAAACGCTCCTTTGGCCTTCCTTATCCTGCAGGTGACATCTTCATCAGATTCATCTGCCTTTGACACTATGCTTCCTAAGTATTGGAATTGATTACTACTTGTTCGATAAATACATTATTCACAGTTAACTGTTGATAATTTCTTTCATTTATCCTCAGAATACGAAACGTTTAAATAATTTGTAGATGTTGAGTAATAAAATAATAAAAGGAGAAAAATTTACTATTCCGAGTATGGATTAGAGATAATTTTTCCTGAAATTGAATAGGAAACAGCTTTATTCTTGTCTAAATGATGAGTAAGAAGTAGTCTAGTATGCATAGGCCATCAATTTACGGTTTCATATATTCCGTTTTCAGAGACGTACCTTATTCTGAACTACCAATACTTCAAATAAGGTAAAAGTTGAAAAGGTAACTGATTTATTAATTTTTAATTTACAGGTGTAGCAGTAAGTGAACCACAAGGATTAAATCGAAGGGAACAACACAAAGAAAATGCACGCCGAAAAGCATCACAACCAGCTCAAGTTGTTGAAGAAAGTGATGATGACTTAACAGATCAATGTCCTGAACCAAACGGATATTTTGCTGATGCCGAACAATGTGATAAGTGAGTATAACGGTTTCAAAAAAATTTATTCATAGTTTTTCTTGAGAAACACTTGACCATTTAAAGTTTTCTTCTATCACTTACCGTTGTCAAAATGATATTAAGCGGTGGGGATGAGATTGGATAATTTAATTAATCAATTAACTCGACACCACATTTTGATGACGATATTTTTCTTCGTCTTAGAAATCAATATGTCAAAAAAATTGGTTTTATTCCAAATTCTACTACCACATACATTAAATTATTTTGTAAAATAGCGTCTATTTATATCCATTGTTAGTATGGTTGCCTTTCGGTTATATTATACAAACGGAAGCGACTAGCTAGCGTTTGTTTAATTTGACATTTTAAGTAATGTCTGCACATTGACAACATTCTTTGACATCAAATGATTGATATGAAAAACCATACACAATCTCTGGCATCCAATGCTCTACCAACTGAGCTACCATAGATGTTATGGTAGTGCAATGCATATGATCTTTCATACCTTTTTGAAATCGTTGTATTATTAATTTTGTTTATTTACTATTAAGGTTGACCGGATAGTACAGTACATTTCATAATAAACAGAAACACTCTTTTTAACAGAAATTAAAACTTGAATCTGTAAATTAATTATTTAAATTTAGATAGCATCTAACATCACTAGTAATCGGATTTATGTAATTATTTAATTACTAAAAATAATAAATAATCTAAATTTTTGACGACTTCTAAAGAACAATGAATTTTTATGTAGACTAGAAATTGGTAGATTGTTCGATTGTAGCCGACTTTGATAGTAAGTATGCCGATATTCATCTGGAGTTTGTGAAAGGAAACTACAGAAAACCTTCACAAACAGAGCCGGTTACTTTCTTTCTTGTCCATACGACGACAGTTTAGTCAATTAACCACCCCATTATTGTTTTTTTTTAATTTATTTAATTGACAAACTGCTAGTATTGAGAATCGAACAAGCAACCGCCCAGTTCTGAGTAGATCTTCAACAACTGGACCACATGGACTGTAATAGTAATTACTCTAAGCTCTCATTTTACTAGATAGAAACCTAGATAGATTGTACCGGCTGAATTTTTGGGTGTAGACTAGGAATTGGTAGGATGTGCAGCTGAAGCCGACTCTGATAGCAGCTATACCGATATTCATCTAGAGTTCGTGAAGGAAACTGCATAAAACCTTCTCAAGCATAGCTGGTTACTTCGTTCTTGTCCATACGTCGACAGTTTAGTCAATTGACCGCCCCCTTTTTATTTTTTTCTTAATAATTGACAAACTGCCGATTTCGGGATTCCAACCCATAACCTCCCAGTTCTAAGTAGACATAACGTCTTAGACCGCTCGACCACTTGGACGGTCTCATTTTACTAAATAAATTTTTTCGAAAAAAGTTGACAATGCATCTATCCTATATGAAAGTTATTGTTCTGTTGAAATACTATTATTGAAAACATAATCGGTAACTGGGCTCAAATAAATGACCATTTCGGGCAAGAATTCTGATATGCGATTTTTTGAAATTTTTACTTGTGAGACCAGTAATAAAAAACCGTTAAAAAAATTGTTCAATTCGAAACATAAAAATAATAATTAAATTAAGTTCACACGCAAAAAGATACTTCATGTTTAAAACAGTGATAAAAACCGCAAAAGTGTCCCATTAGCGTCAAGTTTTCTTTTTTGTGTTAGAGAATATTTGTAATAATAAACCAATACTGAGTTATATAAAAAAAATCCAATAATTTGGTGGCTTTTAGACATTTTTTTGTATTGGATACATATCTCCTGCACGCATAGATCTTTAATTATATCTAATTATCTATACTTAGAGAGTATATTTTGATAATGTTTTTATAAAAACTTTCATGTATATTTATTTACGCAGATACTATGATTGCCGAGATGGTGTTATTACAGAAAAACTTTGCCCAGATGGTATGGTATTTAATGATTATAGTTCTGAGTATGAAAAATGTGATTTACCATTCAACATAGATTGTTCTACCAGACCGAAACTCCGTAAGTATTTTTTCATTTTTTTCTTAAAATCGTAGTCTCGGAAAATTTTCCAGACTTGCCAAATATAAAGATACATAAATTCTTACATACTTAAACGTTTGATTTTTCTCAAAGTATAATTTTAAACCATGAGCTCAGAAATCTTATAGCTTGTGAAAAAATACCATTGTTTCATTGAATATAAGATTATTAGGCTATTTACAGATTGGAATTATTCTGCTATACGAGGGTGGTCTGAAAAGTTTTCGACCTAATAAAGATACAACACATTTTTTCAGAAATTTTTTATTTATTTTTCAACATAGTCTCCTTGTAACTCTACACAAGATACTCCCATCTCTGTAACCGTCCAAATAGTACTCAGCGTTTTTCTCTGCAAAATAATTGTTCACGAAGGTGATTGCCTCTTCATTTGACGAAAATCTCTCTCCTCCGAGCGAAATTATTAGATGAGGGAACAAAAAGAAGTCGCTTGGGGCTAGATCTGGTGAGTAAGGCAGATGGTCAAGCAGTTCAAACCGTAATTCGTGGATTTTCGCCATGGCAACCGCTGAGGTGTGAGACGGTTCGTTGTCTTGGTGAAACAGGATTTTCTTTTTCTGAAAATATAGCCGTTTTTCCGCAAGTTCTGCCTCCAGCTTGTCAAGTAATGATGCGTAGTATGCTTCTGTAATGGTTTTTTCTTTTTGAAGATAATCGATTAAAATAACTCCATGACTACCCCAAAAAACAGTCGCCATCACTTTCCCAACCGAAAAAACAGTTTTTGCTTTTTTTGGAGCCGGTTCTCCCTTTGCAGTCCACTGTTTGGACTGTATTTTTGTTTCGGGCGTATAATGGTGTGTCCAAGTTTCATCTACAGTAATTAATCGGCGCCAAAACTCGGATTTATTGCGCCTAAACTGCGCCAACAGAGCGTTGGAAAAGTTCATTCGAACACGTTTTTGGTCTAACGTGAGCAAACGCGGCACCCAACGCGCGGACAGCTTTCTCATGTCTAAATGTTGATTTAATATGTGACAAACATGTTCATAACCTCTGCTATCTCTCTCACTTTAATTCGGCGGTCGTCTAGCACCATTTGGTGAAATTTGGCAATGTTTTCGTCGGTAGTTGCAGTTTTTGGACGTCCCGAACTGTCATCGTCTTCCAAGCTCTTACGGCCACGTTTAAATTCAGCTGCCCACAATTTCACTGTGGTAAATGATAGTGCAGAGTCCCCATACACAGAATCCAACTCATCTGTGATTTGCGTAGGCGTATTGCCTTTCAAAAACAAATATTTAATGACAGTTCGATACTCGATTTTGTCCATTTTTATAAAAACACTGTTACATAACAACTGCGCGTCCAAAATGGCTGAAACTTTGGTGAGTAACTGTCAACAGATGAACAACGAAATTCACTAGCTTTTATTTACGAGTGCTGCTATCTTCATGTTAAGGTCGGAAATTTTTCAGACCACCTTCGTAATAATAGAACGTATTGTAAAAGTTATAATAATAGCTTGAAATGTCTAGCTTCAGCTTAAATGCAAGTCTCATATTGATGAAGCAGTTTTGATGGTATCTGATGCTAAGAAATAAATGTTAAATCAACAAAGGGTCGATTCGCAATAGAGACCGAGTTAAAATAACCTTTAAATGATTATCATTAAACATTACTAAGAACTCTTACCTGATTCGGTCAGGATCTATAATCAATGCCACAGGTAGATTGACAAAGGCTTCAAGCATAAGATATGAACGTTTGTGGCATCGTAGGTCCCAAATGGATAGACCGATTTCATGTTTAAGGTTGTTATGAAGAAAATTCAATTTAATAACAGGTTCTTCAAAATTTGACAGAATATTATTTCAATAATAAAAAATATCCTGTCAAAGTTTGAACTTGATCCTGTTTTTAGTTTTTGAGTAAAAAAATGTTAAAGTTACGATTTTTAAGAGATTTTTACATATACTTAAATGGACTCGGCGCTAAAAATATTAGTACAAAAATCTATATCTCGACCACCAGAAATGCCAGGTTTATGAAGACCACCAGAAATGCCAGCTGTCATAATAATTATCAAAGTTTTATAAATACCTGGACCAAATTTCAAAACAATCCGTTTTTGGTTTCTGAGATAATTAAATTTATAGATCGAAAAATGGTCCTAAAGCCACTTTTATTTTAGATTATCACAGTAGGTTTGGCAACGTCAGTGCTATTAAAATTAAATAAATAATTATTGATAAAAATAAAAAGTAATAATTAAATTATTATTAAAATAATTTTTTTTAATTTTTAATAATTTTTTTGTTTTTTATTATTATTATATTTGATAATAATTTTATTAATAATTAATAATAAATTTAAAAAATCTTCTAACGTGGCTAGAATTCGTGTATTTTGAGTTACACGAACTGTTACCATTAATTTTGGTTGAGTTGCCCCAGGTACTTTCATAACAACCTTAATCGAGATGGTTGTTAGCTATTTTTGATGAAAGTTTGTCCAACCGTTGAAAGATCATTTTTCAGAGTTTTGATAGAAGTACTTATAAAATCGAGTTATAATAGGGAATATGCATGAAAATTTTTTTTCACATTTATTTTCAGAATATGAAAATACTGTTAATACTGTAATAATATTTAAAAAAGAAATTAAAATCCGACAAATATCAAGGAAGCTATAAGCTTTTAAAGATTATTATCTGTCTCTTTCTTGCAAAAATACTAAAAACGGAGTTTTACGTCTATTTTAAATGGTGAAAGTGTAATATGACGTCACATAACATATCATGAGGGCTATCACCCTCTTTGTCTAATCGGGAATTTCAATCATTCATATCTCGCTTATTTTTAAAGTTATTTAAAAAGTAATTTTACCTTGATAATTGTCACGTAAACATGCTTCAATTCAAGTGAAAAAAAATTTTCATGCATATTCCCTATTACTTCTATCAAAACTCGATACTGGAACCTAAACTAGTCGATAATAAAAAACAAATATATAAAAATTTTCATTAATGTCAATAACTGTAAGAAACAAATTTTGATAATTGTATTTATTAGACAGCCCTGGGATAAAATTCCATGTGCATTGTTTTGCAAATTAATTTTTTCATTTTTCAGAAAAACCAGACCCTAGTTTACATTGCCGTAGAAAGCATGGTTACTTCAGTCATGAGGAACCAAATGTCTGTGATAAATTCTACTATTGTGTTGATGGTCAATTCAATATGATTACTTGTCCAGATGGATTAGTGTACAATGAAAATGCAGGCATATGTTCATGGCCAGATGAGGCAAAACGTAAAGGATGTTCTTCTGGTGATGTATTTCAATTTGATTGTCCAAAAGTAAATGAAACATTTGGACTAACACATCCACGATATGCTGATCCTGAGGATTGTCAATTTTTCTATGTATGCATTAATGGTGATACACCTCGACGAAATGGTTGCAAACTTGGACAAGTGTTTGATGACAGAAATTCAAAATGTGAATGGGCCAGAAAAGTTCCAGATTGGTTAGTTAATAATTTTTAATTTTATATACACTTTCCTGCTAAGAACATTGAACCAAACTGAATCCAAAGAGTTTAGTCAACTTGTGTTGTTCTGTGTATTTTATTGGGTCATTGTTTCTCGTAGAAAAAGATAGAAATATCAATTTGTACATATTTTGTAAAAGTTTGCTTTTACCGAATTTCCTTCAAGGGAACAGAGCTATTGGTCTCGTACCGACTTCAAAATTTTGCAAAAATTTCTTCAAATGTCCATCGATCCTACCTAGTAGATGTCGAAAATCACCATCTGTAAAATGTATGGATTTATATATATATATATATATATATATATATATATATATATATATATATATATATATATGTCACTATAATCACTCTAGCGGTCACAAATTTGGTATGTGAAGTGCTTTTGGTATTTGAAAGATCCAGTTCGTTGTAGCAAACATGCTTTTCAACAACTTCTTATACATTTTTGGATTATTGTAATACTTTATGGAGACATGTTATATTTTGTGTTTTCTTCTTTCTCTATGCCCCCTTTCCCCCTGACCTATGCCGTTCTTCATAAAATTGACCTTGAAAATACCAAAATTATACCAGATACGACCTTTCATTCTGATCAGACTAAAATTGTGACCACTAGAGAGTGATTTATGTATTCTAAGGAAATTGAAAGCTAAGTTGACGCAGCTCCTACGTAACGAATTTTAGCGAATTTTCTGAAAGAAAATAGAGCTATTGGTCTCGTACCGACTTCAAAATTTTGCAAAGGTTCTATGGACATATATATATACATGTATATATATATACATACATATATATATATATATATATATATATATATATGTGTGTCTGTAATTACTCTAGCGGTCACAATTTTGATCTGATTGGAACGAAATTTGGTATTTGAGGCGCTTTTAGTATTCAAAAAGTCAAGTTCGTTAATGGGTAAAATCGAACAAGGGGAAAGGGGGGGTTTAAAAGAGGGGGAAACACAAAATTTGACATATCTCCCTTAATATTCGAAAAATCGAAAAATTTATAAGAAGTAAAATTGTAGATACTAAGTTTTACTGTAATTTAGTTTCTTATCATTTTTTCTGTAACACTAATATTTACAGAAATATTGACGGTTTATGATTGAAAATTAAAATCCTTAATTTCTCTGTACACATTAGAGTTTGAGCAAAAATAATAAGGTGATGTATTGTAGCATACATGATTTTCTACAACTTTATTCTTTACGCATTTTTCGATTGTTCTAATATTAAGATAGATATTTTGTATTTTGTGTTTTCTTCTTTCTTCATGCCCCCATTTCCCCTTGACGCATGTTATTAATAAAATTGGACTTGCAAATACTAAAATCATATCCGACATTTCATTTTGATCAGACTAAAATGGTGACCGCTAGAGAGTGATTTATGTATTCTAAGGAAATTCGCTAAGTTGAAGCAGCTCCTGCGTAACGAATTTTTTTATGATGTGAATGGAGGGCAAGGAATTCATAGCAGACTAGGAATTGGTAGGTTGTGCTATTGCAGCCGACTTTGATAGGAACTATGTCGATATTCATCTTGAAGCGAGTTTTTGAAGCGAAACTGCAGAAAACCGCCACAAGCATAGCTGGTTACTTCGTGCTTTCCCATACGCCGACAGTTAAGTCAATTAACCGCCCCTTTTTTTATAATTGACAAACTGCCGATGTTGGGATTCGAACCCATAACCTCCCAGTTCCAAGTACAATGTCTTAACAAGCGCGGCTACTTGGCTGGTTTAATCCAATAATATATACAGCCCTTTGTGTAACTCATTGACTGGCTCACTCAGTGATGTTTACAAATTCTAACCCACTTCTAGACATGCTAGAAGGGTGCTGTTTTTTGTATTCTTTCTGAAACGCGTAGTCAAGGCCGAAAGTAGCCTCGGGGGCAAGGGAGTATAGCGAGTAATATAATATATAAAGCCGTTTGTGTAACTGACTCACTCACGTATATAAATTCTAACCCACTTCTAGACATGGTAGTAGGATGCGGTTTTATGCATTCGGATAACTTCAAACTCGGAAAAACTTTTATTTACCCAACGCACCCCCCTCGGAAATAAGAAAAAACACCAAAAATACTTTTTTTAATACATGCTAGAAGGGTGCGGATTTTGAATTACAAGGGCGCGGAGCCTACTAATTATAAGAATGCATATAAAATTTCAAATTCGTTCCAATACCTATCAGTTTTTGTATTATAAATAAGTATTTCGACTACAAAGTAGTCATCATCAGTATAAATTAGCTAATCGTAATTTACTCTTTGACAATTAGAAATAGATAGAAAATCTAAATCAATAGACTAAAATAAAAATAAAAAATTAAACAAAATAAATTAAAATATAATAAATTTTATTGAAATTACTCTTGTTAAAATTTCTTTCATTCAAGTTTACTCTTGTTAACATTAGTCTTATTAAAATTATTTTTAATTTTATTTCAAAAATCTAGAGTTCTCATTAATTATCTTTTGATAATCTAATATATAAGAATGCATGTTGACTTGGGTCATAAGTATTATTTTAAAACGAAATTTTTTAAGCAATTTAAAAAAAAAACCTTTTTTACGGGTCAAATTTTAACCGTAGTGATGAATTAGATCTTGACAATGGTCTAGCAAATATATATAATAATTTGTGTTGTATAGTTTTGAGTCTTTTTTTTTTAATTTTGGTGAATAAAATGTTATCAAAATCGTGATTTTTCGTGATATCTTTCAAAATTTTTTCACAAAAAGTGATAAAACTGTTTTTATGTTTGAATTAAGTAAAACAAAAACGAGAAAAATTTGTCCTATTCCAAAAAACCTTTTCTTAAAAATTGTTAAAAAAATTTCGTTTTAATAAATATGGCACCAAGTTACTTCACGACAGGTAGCAAGGCCTCTAATCAGTACTGTAATATTGAAGACAATTACGAAAGAACATTTTGTACTACTAGAATTGCTTTTAGGGTATTCTGAAACTTCGGGATTTATTAGACGTTATTTTTAGTCTGCGAAAAAAAAAATGAGCAAAATCTGTTGAAAAGTGGTGGTATTCTGGAACATCCTTAAGAGATTCAGAAATATGTTGCTTGTTGCTAATTTGGTGCCTGTGTCACAAGTAACATATCTCAGAATCCATATCCCAGAGATAGTTACGATTAGCTAATTCATACTGATAATGACTACATTGTAGTCGAAATACGTATTTATAAAATACAAACAAATGTTCTAGGAATAGGGGCAAAATTTGAAATATAATTTCAAAAAAAACCTAAAGTTCTCTTTGATTATTTTAATAATGTTTATCCTTAAGTTTATTTAATAATTAGATTTTAACGTAAATGAAAAAAAATTATTTTTTAGCGCTGATTGGTATAAAGGTCAATTAACTGATGAAGAATTAGATCGTTTGGAAAACCCACCAACCACTGCCAGACCAAGTGGAAATTCACCATCCCGTAGGAAGAAACCACACCGTCCATCTCAACGACAAGTGGAACAAGAAGCGTAAATGAAGGAGAATAAATAATTTTAAATCCTGTAATATTATATTTTGTATCCTAAAAAAAAAACAACTCTCAGTCAGTGCCAAACATTGATTTATCAAACAACAAATAATGTATTTTTTTTTTTGTTTTTTAAAAAAGACTTATGTAATTTATTTTACATTTTGTAATAAAATAATAAAATAAAATAAAATAATTTTGACAAAAAACTGTACACAATTTTATTGAAAAAAGCATATATGTTAAAATTTCTTTAAAAATAATATCAAGTCCTATTGAAACCATAAGCGATTTCTATAAATTAAATTTTCTTGCGTCAAAAACATTTTGAAAGATTGTTAAATTTCTTTATCTTTTTTTTTTAAAGATTTTCTCTTAAACAAACAAACTCTGGTAAGTACAAGGAAAAGTCTGGCGAATTGAATCGAATATATAAAATCTTGAACCAAATAAACGAACTATAATATTAGCTTTGGATATTTTAACTTTTGTAGGAATAGTGGACTCATAATACTCAAGCCTGTACTTTTTTCAGATTTTTATTTATTTTCCAAACCTATTCGGTTATCGAAACAATATTTCGAACAGAAGTTATTAAATAAGGAACAACTTTGTAATTGATGTTTTTGGTTTACCTAGTACCAATTCCGAAATAAAAATAGATGCAGAGATTGGGGTAGGAGATTAGGTAGGAAATGACATGACTTTCGAAAATTTTCAATTCGATACCTCGCTTCGTTTCAGATATCTTCGTAACCATTGACAATTTATACGAAAAGTGTAATACTTATTTTTATTAAATATTTAATGTTCTCTAATTTTGATTAGAGCAATCTTTGCGATATACCTTGAGATTTATCACCTTAACATTCCTCACTTCCCTTTAGTTGGTTGTTTCTGGAACTGTGTGAATTCTGTGGCTTTAATATCGCAGGCTATCATTCAAACTATTTGTTGATGTCAGCACCAGCGGTTGGAATCTGCAGCGGTTGTTATGGACACTGTCACCTACGTTCACATTGGTATGTACGGGACGGTAAACAAATTTACACACCTAAAAAAAAACCTTTTCAGGCTAACAAGCTAACAAAGAATGTTAAGTAAAAATGTTCAAATGTTATGTAGAATTAGTAGGTGAAATAAATTTGAATTGACTCGGAATAAAAGTTTAGACTTATTATGCTCAGAAAGCACGCTTGGTTGATTTTCAATTTTAAAGAATGGCTAATGGGTCATAACGCGTGGAACACACAAGCGTGATTTTCCGATACTAACTTACGGCTCACAAACAACAACTTATAAAACAAAAGATTACAGGAAACTATTGACATGTCCAAGAAGTACGGAGCGTTCAATCTTAAATATACGGAAAATCGATAGAATATGTAGCTCTATTATTAGTAAACAAACTCAAGCCAAAGATGTAATAGTTACTGTAAAGAGTATGTAGTATTAGTATTAGAGTGGAGGGCAGGCCATTTTTACCAACCCCCAATGAACCCAGCTCCTCAACTTCTCCTATCCTCTACCTGGTTGAGGATAGGAGGTGGGCACTGACGGCTCTCCGGAGCCGAACGGCTCTCCATAAGCTGTGTGAGAGTAAGAAAGGTATGTTTTGAAGTAAGACGGAACGATGTTTCAATACAGGTTGCCTACCGATTATTGCCCAATAATTTATTCAATCAATTTAGAAATAGTTTCATAAAATATTTATTGTGAAATATCTTTTACAATATGGAGAGATACACCAAAAAACATAATAATAATAACAAGAATAATAATAATAATAATAACAACAATAATGATGATAGCAATAACAATAATTACAACAACAACAACATCTATATGTATTCCTACTTTATGTAAAATTTAACCATTTAGAAATTAGTAACAAATTACCACCCTCCCCCACCCAGCTTTATCATTGGCATCTTTATTGTATCCAGTGTCATCAAAATCCCATGACACTATACCCCCTACTAAGAAAAAATAATTAAATCAAGTAAATAATTTGTTTATTAGTTCTCCGATATGAATAGTTTAGGCAAATTATTCGGAATTTCCAAAAATCTAATTCTAAAATCTAAACTGAAGCTAAACCATCAAAAAATTTACAAGCGGTTTACAATTGTCAAGCGGTAAACATAAAAGATCAAAAGATTTATATTTTATTCATACACAAATATATTAAAAAGGTACATTTTATGACCCAAATTACCAGCCCAAAATTCCAGAGTGTGTATTCAATGTATTGTATGTATTGTATACTTTGTATAATAGTGAAAAGAGTTTGTATTATTATATTTTTTTCTGAAAATGTTTTAATTAAAAAAAATATATAATAATAATTGGTAGGTACCCTGTATTTACTCTATATCTCTTCCTACCTCTCACTAAGAGCTGAGTGAAGTCAAAGTTTGCCCACCTATGCTCTACCACACCTGTTTTCGTTGTCGAACTTACCCGACTTCTTTGCGAATGACAGGATAGAGCTCCAATTTAATTGTTTTATTTCAGATTCCCCATTTCTGTTGAGCCGAAGGCTAGGTACCTCATCCTGACACTGTAAGGGCATTCTGTCAGTAGGTGAAAGGGCGAATCATTCACCCCGTTAAGGTCTGGGCAGATCGCACTATCCTCCAACCTTATGAGGAGTAGATGCCTTTTAAATCTGCAGTGATCGGTAAGTATCCTGACCAGAAGGTTTCTCTCTTTCCAATACTGTAAAGAGCATGAAGTGGGTATAGCCCATCTCCATTAAGGGCATTGCTTGGATACCGTATTACCGACCACGAAAACAGTGTCTCCTAAACAGACGATGGCGAGATGAAATTTATAGTGTCGCTTGCCGGTAGTCTGGGTGAGAATAGTTTCAAACAGACACGAATGGCATACTCTGGAGGAGGTCTTTACTTCATCATCAGGATGAATTCAGGCTTTATTATTATTACATTCAATTTTCACTTGTTGAGAAAATCCAGGAACCTATATTTCTCTTCTTGTTCATACTTAAGTTATTATGGTTTTACGCTTTATATTTGAAATAATCGTCGTAAAAAATAAATCTGTTTGATTAGTTTCCATGCTGGTTTTTATAAGTATATGTTAATCGGACCAAGTTTATTGGTCGCTCACAAAAATTGTTTTAAAATTTTGTTTACATTAGAACTAGGCAAAACGGAACAATGTTTAATTGATCTGGGTGCCGGGTCACAGTGGTTTCGAAGGAAACGAAAAAGCAGATACCTTAGCAAAGATGGGAGTCGGAATACCCAACATTGGCTCAGAGCCTATTTTAGGAATTCCCAGGACTGAATGTAAACAGGTGATCAACGAGTGGACAAATGCTAAAAACCGTGACTACTGGGAAAAACTACCGCGGCAGGAGCTCGTGAAGGTATTGCTTCAGAGTGCAATCAACAGGCTATCTCTCGAGGATTACCGGATTCATTACCGGGAATTGTCTTGTCGAAGCATCTTATGGTACTCCATAACGGGTTCATTATATGAAGATTGTGTGGCGAGGTGGATGAAAAATCCAACCACATTATATTTGACTGCGAACCACTAGGTTACAGCAGATTCAGGATATTCGCTGCTACTCACCCCGAGTATATGAACCTTCAAGGCGACCTGATAAGCAAGCTCCTGGCTATTTGTAACATATAGGAGAAGCGAGTCTCGTCAGACTGAAGTAGAAGGAGGAGCTCAATGGACCATAATGTCGAAGTGCTATACTTTTTAGATCCCAAGATCTATCTATCTATAATTAAGTAGTCAAATATTAAAGGCAACAGAAAATTTTACATATGCTTGTGTGACAAGGCCACCAACTTACAATACCCAGAAAAATAAAACTTACCGCAAATTTCCATAAAACTGAATCATACAACAAAACAAAATTTATAGGAATATTTAATATCATATTATAACAGTCCTAACAAATCTTTAGCAGTAATTAATTCATTAAAGATGCATAAAAGTTGACCCTCACGTCGCCCTATCATCTGAAGGTTAACCAGTTTCGCAGTGAAGCGAGGAGGTTTACTTTTCATAAAGTTAGTTGTACTCAATAATGTTGATATAACGCTTCGGGATATACACCATTGTTATTTTCAAATACAAGTTTTTGAATACTTATAATTGCAACAGGAAGCAAAAATTTATTGCACATAGTAGATTGTATATCATACTTTTTTGGGGTTTTAAAAAGTAATTATATATATCTAAGTAATTGTAATATTGCAAAACGCTTCATAGGCGTAGTAAATATTAAATAATATGTTCTTTAAATTAACTTTTTTTTTGTAGATATTATAAATGTGAAAAAGATAACGCAACCACAGATTCGAGCCATAGACCTCCACCTATTTGGAAAGATGTTATTAATTACTAATTCAAAAAACAATATGTTCAATTTAGCGAATATTCTAAAGAAAATTCAGCTATTGATAAATTTCTTCAAATGTTCATCGAACATACCTAGTAGATTTCAAAAATGCGGATCGTTAAAAACTATAAATATATACAGTCAAATTCGTTAAAGGAAAAGGGTAACTTAGAGGGAGGGGGAGGAAACTCTCTTAATATTAGAAAAAATTAATCGGAACAAAATTTGTCAATAAATTTTACTACAATTTACTATTTAACTTTTTTTCTGTAACTCTTCTGTAGTATTTGTAGAAATTTTTGAGAAAACTGTCACCATGGTGTAGCACTTAGATATGCTTTCTGCGGGTAAATTATAAACTAGAGCTAGTAGGTCTCACAAACGGAGGTAAAACCCCATTATTATTATATATAAATAAATGGCTATAATTATAATTTAAGAAAAAAAGACCTCTAAAAATATTGAACATGAGCACCCATGACTTTGAGTATCAAATTTATGACAGTTCCTGTCTGTCTATTAATGTAACTTACCAATAAAACTTTCTTATACTTACTATAAATTTGTTTGTTGGTGGCATTATTAAAAATAATTATGATAAAACTGTTAATTATTATGATAACAATCTTTCAAAATATAAGGAATTTAAATAATTTATAATTATAATTATTATTACAATATTTTTGATATATACTAGCAACTAAGCAACAAAAATAATGTCATATGAATTACAAATTTAAAAAAAATTAATTAGTGGTGAAAAATATTCCGGTATTTGGAATTATTTATTTTAAATTTAACCTTTATGATAAAAATTATTAAGAAATATATTTTGTATGATTATAAATTAATGTAGTGCAGTATAAGATAGCGCAGCGTTTGCCATACAAACCACATGGTTGGACCATTCAAACATTATTGGGATGAAGAGCTAATGCCTGAAAAATATCGCATCCACTGGATAGTCATCTAAAAATGCTTAAATGAACAATGTTTATGCATGCATAGCAACTGTTTCTAGTAAGGGTAAAATTTTATCCACCAAGGTGTATTTTAAACCTTCCTAGTGTGTGGATCCCAATAATTTTATTCAAATAAATTTAAGTTATATTTGAGATCGGAAATTCTAAAAATCTACAATGGCAAAACATTATTCTTAAAAAAAATTCGATATGCAAGAGCTGTGATAAAATTTTGACCGCTAGAGAGTAATCAAAAATATTGTAATCAAAAAAAAATATATATATATATATATATATATATATATATACATATCTTAATATATATAATTCTTCTGTCCGTGTGTATGTAACTGAACTCCTCCTAAACGGCTGGACCGATTTTGATGAAATTTTGTGTGTGTGTCCAGTGGATTCGTTTCAGATTCACAATTGTATCAGATAGGCAGCGCTGCGATCACGTTTTAGAAATTCTAAAAAATAACTATAAAATTATTTTATTAAAATTTTGTTTCCTTTTTGAAATGTCAATTTTGATTGTCATTTCCACTGAAGCTATAAACTGTACAAGCACACTACAAATTGTTATATTTAAGTTAGAAATATGCAAATTTGTATTTTGGCTATTCATAAATTTAAATTTTTTATAAATGAATTAGTGTTTCAAAACTAAATAACTTTTCGTAAAATAGTAATATATATTCCTAATATAGAATATCTTCTATCTACCTATCTATATATAAATCGATGTGTGTATGTATGTTCCCTATCAACTCCAAAACGGCTGGACTGATTTTGATTAAATTTTTCGGCAAACTTCAGATTAGCCCAACGGGTGATCTTGTGAAGTTTGGAAAAATTTTTGTTTTTTGGCTAAAAATTTTGGCTATTATATATATATATGGCTTACGTATTTACATATTTTAAGTTAATACTAGCGACCCAGTCCGGCTTCGCACGGTTAATTACTACACTTCTGAGCTCATTGATCGGAGATTCGATAACATACAACAACCAAATATATGGTTATATCCACACTATTGCCTACATCACCTCACATGTGAGAGTTTAAAAAAAATTTATTTACTTGTGTATAATATGTAACTAAGGTGATATGTAACTTTGGTGTATTAACTTAAAATGTGTAAATACGTAAGCCATGAAAGTAAATTTTTTTCGAAATATCTTTATTATTTACACATACGAAATTTTAAATAGGATGTACTATAAATATAAACCTTCCGGAAAAAATTATCCACTTGATGGTGAAAACCGTTTCAAAACCCGTTGGGTGGTTTAGAAGGAGTTAGCGGACAGACAGACAGACAGACAGACGTGGAGGGCGACTTTCCTTTTATACTATATACCTATATATAGCTTTCGTTAATATTTCATAACCGGTTAATCAGCAATATTGGCATGATCGTAAAATGAAAATTTTATCCAAACAGCTTTCGATAAACTCACGCCGTTTTACACTGGATTTTTATAATTCAATAAATACTAAATATTTATCCAAGGTTAAGGAAGAAAACACAATCCGATTAAATACCGTTAAATCATTGTATTTATAATTTTAGATACTTTTTTTTTATATATCAATATTCCAAATGTGTTTTATTAATTTGTTATAACTTTTACTATCACATTCAAGGATTAATATTTTTTCTAATTATGCATATTTATCTAGTTTTTAGAATTCCGTATCAAAATGTATGCAAATAATAAAATTATTTCAAAATATTCCTCGCATTTTAGATTTTGTATGCCACATCATGTTCTGGTTGTGGATGATTTCAATAATGATATTGTGCGATTAAAATTTCAAATTCGCCCCAATACATAGATCAGTTTTTGTACTATAAATACGTATTTCGAGTATAAAGTAGTCATCATCAGTATAAATTAGCTAGTCGTAATTTACTCTTTGACAATTAGAAGTAGATAGAAAATTGAAATCAATAGACAAAAATAAATAAAAATTAAACACAATAAATTAAAATATAATAAATTTTATTGAAATTACTCTTGTTAAAATTACATTCATTCAATTTACTCTTGTTAACATCACTCTATTCAAATTACTCTTATATTGTCTCAGGATATGTTATTCGTTTGGTCGTTTTTGGTTGTGCCTTATGTTATATATATATATGTTATATATGTTTAGTATATTTCGTTCAGGAAAATTAACACATCATTTTTCTTGATATTTGCACACTTGGCCACACATATAGCGCTCTTTTTTCAAAATTTTATAATTTATTTGTATTTTATCCATTCGGTTTTCGTAAAAAAGCTTTTATTCGAAACATTTTCCCAAAAACGGAATGCTGCTTTTGTGGTCCATAGTATATGTCATGTAATATTTCAATCCTGGGGCATCTGGGCATAGATGCAGTTCTGTCAAAGACTGAAAATTCGTGAAATCAGTCTCGAGACTAACGGCAAAGTGACCTTTTCGGCAGTCAAGCGGCCATTAAAGCGCTGAGTTCTTACGTCATCAGCTCAAAGATGGTATGGAAGTGCTTAAACGAACTTCACGACCAAGGTAAGAATAACAAAGTTACCCTCCACTGGGTCTATTCTACCCTCCTCAGTACATATGGGAATAGAAGGGAATGAGATAGCGGATGGTCTGGTGAGTAAGGGAGCATCGTCATCTGTGGACTTGGTGATCACCACTATTGGTAGGAGATCAGAAAGGAAGAAGACACCAAGAGCGCCACACTCTGAAGGAACCTCTCGGGGCTCACGCAGGCCAAGTATGTTCAAGAGATCTTTAACCGCAAAAGATACAAAACTTGCATTGGCCTGAGCAAAAATAGACTGTGGACATCTTAGGAAACTCCGGAGAAAGAGGGGAAACTCCGGAACATCTCCTAATAGACTACGACACCCTCATACATAAAATATAAAATGTATGGGAGTTTACCAGATACGATCAGGCTAGCTACCATCCCTAGACTCAAGCCAGATGCTGAACTTTCTGAAAGAAACAGGGCTGGATGAGGGGCTTGAAGAAAAGACTATTCCTCGTAAGAGTCCCTTCATTATAATTCATTCATTCAACGGCAAAGTGGCGGCAAAATTTTAACGGTTTATGTCACTGCAGTAGTTTGCCATATATTTAAAAGATGAGTTTTATAAAAAAATTGAACATGTATAGAAGATATCTTTTAACTACATAACAAATTTTATCTGCGACTTAAACCGACACCGACAAATTTTTCGTCTGATATACAAATTTGCCCCGAATTATTATGCATTTTTGTTACTTTATCGCTAGTCTCGACAATTGTACACATAACCACTATTGACCAGGCTCATTTGCGAGATATTTTAATATTAATTTACAGAGGTCAGAGCGATAATTGTAATACAATCCAAAAATCAGATAATAAAAAAAGTGACTGGGTCGAGGGACCCAGGATAGAAGTGAAATTTCTCTCGCTTTATATTGAAACAAAATTTATACAAATTATAAATATTTGTAATTCATTATGAGGAATGGCAATAAATTGTAATAAATGTTAGTACCATAGTACTAAAAAAACGAATATTTGTGAACGTACGGGAGATCAACTTACTATGGGTGCATTCGTCTTGGACGCTCACACGCTTTGAGCTCTCACGCTTATAAGCACAAATTATTGGTGTTCATGTTGGCTTACGAACGCTTAGAATCGATCAGAAAATATCATTCGTTTTGGACGTTGTGAGCGTTAGTTTGTATCAACATGGCGACGTTTTATTTCGTCGAAAGTAACAGAAATATTATACGTTTTACCAAGTTCTGAATCATTTAAATCGATCGAAAATAGTCTGGGTAATAGTTAACCATTTTTACTGATTTGTCAACGATTTTAATTTTAAGTACTTTAATAAATATGACAAAAGTTTGGTTAGCTTACGCTCACGTAGTATTCGTTTTGATAAATAGTTAGATTTGGCGCTCACGCTTTTGCTGCCCTACCTCTGTAGAGTAAGCGTCTGTGAGCGCGAGATGTACCTCATGAACTCAGCCGCAAGTGTGATTTTTTGACACTCACAGCGCCAAGTCGAACGCTGAAAACGACGATTGAGCGCGCTGAAAGTGTGTGAGCGTCCAAGACGAATGCACCCTATATGTTATATTATACGTATATAATACTAGCTGTTTCCCGCGACTTCGTCCGCATTTATATGAAAGGTAAATATATATGTATTGAAAATAATAACAATAATAATAATCATGCTTATGATATATGTATATAATATACCTTATAGTTACTATGGAAACGACAATCATAGTAGACATTTCAAAATTGAAACTAAATTTTAATAATATAATTTTATTGTTATTTTTTAGAAGTATAGTTTCTGTGAAAATGACAAAATCAACAACGGGTGGGAGAGAGTGCGCACAAAGCAATATATGCTGGAGTAGAAACTGCACGTAATTTCGTTGCATTCCAAAGTGATGACGTCAGGTTTTTTTACCAATTCACTCTCTGTATTTAATATATATATATATATATATATATATATAAATATATATAAATATACATATATATATATATATATATATATATATTTATATACATATATATAAATATATATATATACAAATATATATATATACAAATATATATATATATATATATATATATATATATATATATATATATATATATATATATATATATATATATATATATATATATATATATATATATAGTTTCACTTCAAAAATCAGCTAATCCTTTGTGATCATAGAAAAAAACCTGACAAAACAAAATGTACATTTTGACTATAAAAAACCACGTATTTTTTAGTGGCAGTTTCTTTGACTGTGATATTATTTAATTTGATTTTATCTGGAATTTCACGTAAAAGTATTGTAATATAGAAGTAATTACGGTAAAAATTAATTACAAAACAAAATTATTGCATACAGCAGACAATTATATAAAGAATTATCATCAATTTTATATACCTACCTACCATATAAATGAAAGTCAATTATTACTGTATTGTACATAATAAGAAAGAAATTACAATAATTTAGTCATTTGTACCAAAGTGTTATTGATATTAAAATAGCTAATTCTAGTAGGAATAAAAATGGAGTTTGCCTTGCAAAAGGTGTAAACGATTTTAAAACATGTTTTTTTTTTTTTGAGTCAACCCTGAAAAATGAACCAAGTTTACAACCTTGTATATAGGCGTCGTACGAGTCGATATATTTCACTTTAGATGCAAAAAATTAATCCAAAATAAATATGTGCTGTCCTACAGAATATTATATCCTTTAACTTTAAATTTGATATCACCAGAGGATATAAGATGAAATTATAGTATAAGCTTCTTAAGGACGTTCGATTCATTTTGCGCGGAAAGACGTAAGGGCGGGGGGGGGGGGGTTTACAAGCGACTGCGCATCATTCTATGGTTTTTGGTAAATAATAATATTCGTGAGTCGTGACTAGTAATGTTTCTTTTATTTTAAATAAAAAAGTTAAATCTTGTGTTTTGCTTCTCTAAAATGATAAAATTACTTATATAATTCGTTATTACTTTCCAAAATGCATTTGAACATACCTTCATCTTTGGCTCAAATAAATCCTTGTTTACTTAACAACAATTTACATAGTTTTATAAAAACTTCTCTGCATTTTAAACTATGTTTTATTCGATTATAAAGATAAAATTTGTAGTTTCCCCATAAGACCCAATGTTAAAAGTATGATTTTCAATATCGAAAAAAACGAAAAAAATTCATTTGAACTAACATTTGAAGCATACCAATGAATTCGTATTGACTTTTTTTATAACATGGTTAATTTACAGAAACTTCTCTGCATTTTTTTTCTCTTTCGATCGTCCTTAACACAATATATAAGACCACTCAGCTGATTCACATCTATTCGTCGCTGTCCGATCTCAACTAAACAATAATCGTTACGCAGGAGCTGGGTCAATTTAACGAATTTTCTCAGAATAAATAATCACTTCTCTTGGAAATAGATCTTAGTTATCTTATTAATGTTCATGGCGATCCGTGACCGCTAGAGGGGCTACAGGCACATATATAAATATGTTTTCGTATCTGATACTCTTTTCGTATTCCAATTTTTCCGAAATTCTTTCATCGGTACACAACCAATAGCTACATTTTCTTTGAAAATTCGCTAAAATTAGTTTTAAATAATTTTAATACACATTTTTTTATAATATGTATTAAATAATTGTTATGTGTTAAGATTGTTTTCGCGAATTTTCTGAAAGTAAATGCAGTTTTTGTTTTTGTGCCGCTGATGGAATTTCGTAAAATTTTTTTCAAAAGTCCATCGATCCCAGCTATTAAATGTTAAAAATCAATATATATATATAAATATATATATATATATATATATATATATATATATATATATACATATATATATATATATATATATATATATATATATATATATATATATATATATATATATAAATATATATTTAAAAGGTCAAGTTCGTTAATGAAAGTTGTAGAAAATTAGTTTTATTATAATTTTGTGTCACATGTGTGTGTTACTATCATTTTTTCGATTACTCTAATATATACACAAATATTTACAATTTAAGATTGATAGTTAAATAGGGAATATGCATGAAAATTTTTCTTCACTTGAATTGAAGCATGTTTACTTGACAAATATCAAGGTAAAATTACTTTTTAAATAACTTTAAAAATAAGCGAGATATGAATGATTGAAATTCCCGATTAGACAAAGAGGGTGATAGCCCTCTTGATATGTTATGTGACGTCATATTACACTTTCACTATTTAAAATACACGTAAAACTCCGTTTTTAGTATTTTTGCAAGAAAGAGACAGATAATAATCTTTAAAAGCTTATAGCTTCCTTGATATTTGTCGGATTTTAATTTCGTTTTTAATTATTATTACAGTGTTAACAGTATTTTCATATTCTGAAAATAAATGTGAAAACAAATTTTCATGCATATTCCCTATTCCTAAAAATCTCTGTACACATTAGAGTTTGAGAAAAATGATGAGGCAATGAATTGTAGCAAACATGATTTTCAACAACTTTATACCTTAAACTTTTTTTCGATTGCTCTTATATTGAGAATACAGAGAAAATTATTATATTTTGTTTTCTTCTTTCTCTCTACCCCCTTACTTCTCTCTACCCCCTTACTCCTAGACCAATGCCATTTATTAATAAAATTGGCTTTGCAAATATCAAAATCAAATCAGAAACGACATTTCATTTTGATCAGATAAAAATTGTGACCACTAGAGAGTTATTTATGTATTCTAAAGAAATTCGCAAAGTTGACGCAACTCCTGCGCAAAGAATGTTATTTGAAAATATAAATGTTACCTATATTCTGCCGCACAACCCATTTTCTATAATATGCACTAATGTGGCACAGGTTGGTGACACCTGATCTAAATGAAATCATAAAATATAAAGCAGGACCGTGCTTGTGAGTATATGACCGCCTTCGTGCCTAAGTGTATGGCCGCCTCCAAGATAACATCATAATATAAGGAAAAAAGGCATAACAATACAATGTGTGTATCAAATATATTCAGATGTAGGATGATATAGGATAAATTTTTATTTTTTAAGGAAAATATGGACAACTATTCATTTATGTAAAAATTTTTTATATTATTCTATTGCCAACGTTTCGTCATTCGTTGCTGACTTCATCAGGGAGAACAGAGTTAAATAATAATGTTGATTTGTGTTTTTATGAAATGAAACTTACTTTTTTACGTAAGTTTCAAAAACTGACAATCCCATTGCCAATTTGTTTTAAGATATCCTGAATACATATTTTGACAAAATGGAAACCCGACATCAAAAATCAAATATTCTATAACAAAAAATGCACTAAAAAGTAAAAAAATAATTGCATATTCTGTGCCAATTTTAGTTCACCTAAGCAAAAAATTTTAAATATATATGTACAATTATTGTTATTTTTGGAGGCGGTGTCCAAACGTTATGTGAATTTCTCTATGCTGACACCGCCTCCAAAAATAACAATAATTATACATATATATTTAAAAATTTTTACTTAGGTGAACTAAAATTGGCACAGAATATGCAATTATTTTTTTACTTTTTAGTGCATTTTTTGTTATAGAATATTTGATTTTTGATGTCGGGTTTCCATTTTGTCAAAATATGTATTCAGTCATATACTCACAAGCACGGTCCTGCTTTATATTTTATGATTTCATTTAGATCAGGTGTCACCAACCTGTGCCACATTAGTGCATATTAAAATGCCATTATTTTTTTACTTTTTAGTGCATTTTTTGTTATAGAATATTTGATTTTTGAAGTCGGGTTTCCATTTTGTCAAAATAGGTTTAATTTCTCGCTTTTTAGTGACTTTGAAGTTCTATAACTTATTTTATTTGCCTAAATATGGGTAGACCAACTAAACGACCTACTAACTTTTAGTGCATTTTTTTATAACACATTTTTTTTTATCCATTTTTTTAATTTTTAGTGCATTTTATCATAACAGATTTTCAGTATTTTTTACATGCATTTTGTTTTTTTTTGTAAAAATTTTTTTCTTGGGGTCGGTTTTTTTTTGTAAAAAATTTTTTTGAAGACGGTTTTTAAAAAAATTTTCTTATTTTCCCATTATGAATGAGTATAACCTTTCAAAAAAAAAAAAAAATTCACATATAAAATGAGGATTTTTCTCGATTTCCCGGGGACCTCCTCATCAGAATGCAATTTGGTGCCAATGGGAAACCAAACCCTTTAAAACAAAAAAGAAAAATTCAAAACCGGTTCATAAATGACGGAGTTCTGAGATGACACGCATAAAAAAAAAATAAAATAAAAATACAGACGAATTGAGAACCATCCTCCTTTTTGAAGTCGGGTTAAAAAATAGACAAAAATCACATCGGTGGGCCCATGGACTAAGGGGGAGAACGCAAGTGGGCGATAATAGTTGTATTTTAATATGCTTACGAATGCTAATTTATTGTAGGCTGTTGTAAATGATAATTATCATCCTTTGTTTTAAAATAACAATAAAATCTTTTACATATTTAATGTAAAAACTATTGTATAAACAACGCTTAAGGTTAATGGCGTTATACTTTTCTTGAATATTATGCAATTACAGTTATTAATAATGTCATGAATCTGTTTGATTCATATTGTTGAGAATTCGTTCTTTCTTTCAATGCAATAGTAGCATATTATGAAATATTGATACATTTTTATAAATATTTCAGAAAAAAATTACTATCAGACAATATAAACACTTTTCTACGGCTGGATACAGAATACTTGACCTCTACGGCTAGATAGATAGATACATCTTGGGATCTAAAAACCTATTGCACTTCGACCTGGTTGTGTCTCCCTTCTACAGTTTGACGAGATTCGCTTCTCCCATATGTTGAAAATAGCCAGGAGCTTGCTTATCAGGTCTTCCTTAAGGTTCATATATTCGTGAGATGCACCGAATATCGTGTACCTGCTGTAACCCAGAGGTTCGCAGTCAAAGATAATATGGCTGGATGTTTCTTCCTCCTCGCCATACAATCTGCACACAATGGACCCGTTATGGATGCAATGGAGTCCCATTGTATGCAGATGCTTCCGCAGGGGATAATGCCCGGTAATGAATCCGTTAACCCTCCGCAGTTGCATCCTGTTCAGCCTCAGTGTATCGAGTGATGGCCTTTTTGTTGCACTCTGAAGCAGTATTTTCCCGAGCTCCTGCTGCGGTACTTTTTCCCAGTGATCACGGTGTTTAGCATTTGATCACTCGTTGATCACTTGTTTACATGCAGTCCTTGGAATTCCTAAAATAGGCTCTGGGGCTATGGAGGGTATTTCGACACACTTCTTTGCTAAAGCATCTGATTTTACGATTCCTTCGAAATTACTGTTCTCCAACACCCAGATCAATTTTACATTGTTCCGTTTTGCCAGCTCCAGCAGTTTCTCCAGAAAATCCTTGACTACCCCTGAGATGAACTCAGTTCCAGACAAGGCTTTTAGAGCAGCTTGACTGTCCGAGAGAATACATACGTTCTGGTTTATGTAGCCTCTACGTAGGTTCTCACGGACGCAAGCCAGTATGGCGTAGACTTCTGCTTGAAAGACCATGGCATATTTCCCCAAGTTGAGACTTATGTTTGCTTTAGGTCTCTCACCGTAGATTCCCGCCCCGGTCCCTTCTTCAGTTTTTAATCCGTCTGTATACCAGATTCCTTTCTTGAGATAGAGTGATCCTCCTTCCGTCCACATATCCCTATCACAGACTACAGTAAAAGGTTTTGAGAAGAAGGAGTATATTCAGTAGTTAGGCCCATTATAACCTATGCTGCTGTAGTATGGTGGCCAAAAGTTAACCAGATAACAGCATGCAAAAAGCTATCCAGGTTCCATAGACTGGCCTGTTTGTGCATTACTGGATCCATGAGCAGTACACCTACAGCTGCCATGGAAGTCATACTGGGGCTGATTCCGCTAAGCATTGTAATAATAGCTAAAGCGAGATCCAGCGCCTATAGACTGTCTTGCAATAATAATTCGATTAAAAAAAATTAGGTTAAACATGTAAGGATCGTGGGTACATCAATCATCTCCGTTTTTGAAATGGGCACAGATATGCTTCCCAAAATATACTCCTCGCAGAACGTTTATTCATTAATTAATTTAGACATATTGCTGTACAGTAGTTGATTGACTTCTCAGCCTGAATAAATGCGTTTATTCAAATAATTTTTTTTATTTTTTACCATATTTTTAACATCTTTCGATTTGGAAATATGGGATTTTGTCTACTGGCCTCAACACGCACAAGTAGAAAACAAATAAAAATTCGTTACGCAGGAGCTGCGTCAACTTAGCGAATTTCATTAGAATACATAAATCACTCTCTAGCGGTCATAATTTTAGTGTGATTAAAATGAAATATAATATCTAATATGACTTTAGTATTTGTAACAATAGCTGCATTTCCTTTGGAGAAAATTCGCTAAAAATTAAATTTATTAATAGCCAAAATAAATCGATGTATAAAGATTATAGTTTATTGTTACTTTGGAAACGACAATCCAAATTTTTTTCAATAAAATATATTTCATGTATTTGTGTCAAACAAACACAAAATATTTAATATCTCTCTTAGTATTAGAATAATCGAAAAATGTATAAGGAGTAAAGTTGTAGAAAATCAAGTTTGCTACAATTCATTACTTGATCATTTTTCTCAAACTCTAATGTGAACAGAGATATTTAGAATTTTAACTTTCAATCTTTAATTTTAAATATTTCTGTAAATATTAGTGAAACAGAAAAATGATAAGAAACAAAATTGCAGTAAAACTTAGTACCTACAACTTAACTCTGATAAATTTTTCGATTTTTCAAATATTAAGGGAGATAGTCAAATTTTGTTTTTCCCTTCCCTCTAAACCCCATTTCCCCTCGTCCGATTTTACCCATTAACGAACTTGACCTTTAGAATACTAAAAGCGACCCAAATTCATTCCAATCGGAATAAAACTGTGACCGCTAAAGAGTACACAGACATTTAAGAAAAGTACATATGTTGTATATATATGTATATATATATATATATATATATATATATATATATATACATATATAAAAATTTTAGCGATAGTAATTTTTAACATATAATAGGTAGGATCGATGGACATTTGAAGAAATTTTTACGAAATTCCCACATTGGTGCAAAAACAATAGCTGCATTTCCTTCGCTAAAAATAGATATAATATATTAAAATAATTATTTTGGGTCCATTGATTATTATATATTTTTAGAATTTATTATTAAATAATAAGAATTAACAAATTGTATTATTATCGAACCGTAGATAATTTTGTTACATACCTATATAAAATTATAAATATATAATCAGTCAAAACTAGGTTCTCATAACATACATATGATTCAGTGATTTTAGTCTTTGGCTTCGAAAAAATTCTGAACACAGCTGGATTTTCCATTATCCTTTATCCTGATGTTCTAAACATATTCTGAAAAAGGCCCTTAATTTGAACTGTGAGATTTTTCTACGGGGTGGAAAAGTAATTTAATTATAGTTTTTTTCCCAATTTGTAGATAATTGATGGATTTTTCGAGGAAAATACTCGAAATAAACCGTTCCAGAAATATAGACTAAATTATGTCTGAACAGAAATTGCGATCACCATTAATATATATGATTTTCAAAATATGTAAAAATTATATTAAAAATAATTTATTATTGAATAAATAACAGTTTAAAAAAACTAAAAAATACGCTTATCAATAAAACAAATCGCAAAGAATTTCAATAGCAGACTAACTTTATCCAAACTTGTTCCAAAAATTGTATTCTAGATTCAATATGATCTGAAATAAATTTTATAAATTTTAATGATGGTCATTTTTGATACCTACTAGGTAGGTCGATGAATATTTAATAGCTACATTTTCTTCGAAAATTCGTTAAAAATACTGGGAATTTATCGTGTACAATGGACAACATGATTCGCACTCAAAAATTACGCAGATTCAAATACTATAATAAAAAAATTTATCTCACAAATAAGTTAAAAAAAAATCACGGGAAATATAAGTATTTATACTGGAAGACTGGGGGAATATCCGGGAATTTAATATTACAATTTTACATTTTATAGTACCTTTTACTCAACAATGAAGAATTGTTCAAAGATCTAAAATCTGTCGAATATTTTTAAACTATACAATTAAATTTCAAAATTTGCCTCAATTCCTAGATCAATGGTGAGACACGCCCCAAGTTAGCAACGAGTAACATATCTTTGATTCCATATCCCGGCGATAGTTCCGATTAGCTAACTGATACTGATGTTGACTACTTTGTAGTCGAAATACAAATAATTGATCTAGGAATTGGGGCAAATTTTGAAATTTAATTTTAGAAGCCTAGAGTTCTGTTTGATTATTATAATAATCTTTATTAAATTACAATGTTTTGCATTGAAATATTTACAAAAATCATAAGAGCAAACAAAAGAAATGTCTCCACAAAAATCCAGCTTGTTCTGAATTTTTTTAGGCCTCTTCGAATCTAATTTTACTGGATCAATATTAGTAATAAATTATTATAATATTATTACAATACACAACATCTAATCTAAACAATACATTGAAAAAAGTACAAAGTGTGTACAACAGTAGGCAATACTTTCTCCTTTTGATTCAAAAAACTTTTACATTATTATATGATGATTATTCAATGAGTAGTATTCACTTTAAAATCTTACTAACATTACTTATACTTACATTCCAGATTGGGTGTGTTATATATTATTAATATTACATATTATTCTGTGAATATTTCTTGTTATACAGGCTGATCCATCAAAAATCATACACTTTTTCTCTGAATTTATATTTTTCTGAAACATTCAACAGATGTTCACATTTTTTCAACGGTGTGAGCCAAACTCGAATTCGTTTTTCGGATTTTTATACCCGATGTATGTACATTGACAAGGCTATATTAAGTTTTTATATCCGGCATAAGTAAATATACAACTCTGTAACGCTTGAAAATATTGATCGCAGACATAAATGCTTGGCATAGGTGTTCATAAAACGGCCTAATTCGGTCATTTCCATATGTCCGCCTGTCCGCCGGCCCTTCTACCCGTCCGTGGTCACGATAACTAAAAAATGAAAAGAGAATCGGACCATGTTTGGGCAACATCTTTGAAACTGTAGCGATCTCGCTTCATCATTAAATTATTATTATAATTTTGTCCTTAATTTTTTATATGTTACATTTCAACTATAACTTCCCTCTATTATCACGGTTGCTGTGATTGTTAACAACCTTGGTAATTTACATATAAAAATAATAACATTTCATAAATCAAATTAAAAAGATCAATTTTAATTAATAAAGATCAATTATATCTTTTATATACATTTATTATTTATTTAAATAATAATTATTTAATATAACAAACATTTAACTTACAAAACCATAAAAGATAGAACAAAAATGTAAAGACAAAAAATGTTCCTTTTTTTTAAAATAAACAACTAGTTAAAAACTTTTTTAGATTAATTCCGGATATACTGGGTAAGTAAGCAATTAAGTTATTAAGCAACTCAGTTAGTTGTTATTTTCACTTGTTTTAATATAAGACCACACTCAGGTTTTATATTCAAAGTATCTGGTTATAATCTAGCTCGGGATACAAATAACCATAGAATACACGCTTCTAATACTAAAAAGGTTACTAAAATGGTGAAATGATCCTGTAATGTACTCGAGGCTATTGTCTATCTAGACAGAATAGAGTACATATTATAAAAATTTTGGGTGTGTTTAAAAAGTGTGACATTTAATGTCATTTTTCTGAATGAAATAGTTACGACAGGTGTGTTATTCATTATTAAATAAATATATGGCTACCAAAAATTATTAAAGAAATTATATATATAAATATATATTTTAGTAAAAAGATATTCCAACATTTGATCAAATCTGATTTGTCACTCACTGAGCTTCATACTTTGTCTTCAGCAATACTATTTCGTCAACCAAGGCCTGGATCCATTACTGTACCGGTAATATTACCATCATTGAACTTTGATTTACAGAATAAATTGAATGAATAAGATGTCACCGGGGAATATGTCTGTGGCAGATGACTACAGGAGAGCCATCGAAGAGAGATTCCTACTGATGCCGTAATTATTTTAATCAAATCAAACTATTTTTATTTTGTAAATATTTATATAAATAATAAACTGAACGCTTAAAGTGTATTTACATATAAAAGACATTAGAGCTTTGTTTTAAAATTAAACGTTTAAGATGTTTACCTTATATTAAACATAATTTTAGCGTTTATATGTTGACTACAAGCATTTAAACGTTTAACGTGTTTTAAAATAAAACACTTCGATTTTCAGTGCTTACATTTGAGTTTATTTTTAGTTTGTAATGTGATCCATTCCGCCTTCTATCAAAGGTATGCATATGAGAGGTATTTGCTACAATCCACAATCCGTTTTATTGCAAAAGGAATGCATATATTTATATGGAATTGTTACCGAAACAACATATTTTAATGAATGAAATTATTCGATTGATCTTGCGCTGACGATTTGCGCCTGTTCAACACTTAATCGTATTGATGAGAAACTGTTTTACACGAACGACTTTGCTCTCTCTCTCTCTTTCAACATTTTGGAGCGGTTTCATATACAACTAATAACTACATGGCAGATCATAGAAATAATTTTGAAGGACTAAGAATATTACCACTTTTCAAGGTCATTGATATTTTTCAATAAGACCAGTTGCCCATTTATGTACTTTGGTCTCAAAACCGAATAATTGTGTTCAAAAGTATTAGCTTGCAGTTGATGAAAAAAGCAAGAGTCCGTATCAGATAGTGTTGTAAAATGTAAAGAGACTAGTGAAATTGTATTTGAACAAAGTTAGAACAGTTAAAACAGATAGCTATCTACTGAATGATAAAAGTAGCAATCTAGCTATCAATGAAGTAAAGAAGGGGAAACCTGCAAGAGAGAGAATTTATATTTAACGAAAAAAAAAAATTAATGCAACAACGGGGTACAATAATAAAGGATTCATACTCTACAATCTATATTCAATTATGGATGTTCTATAGAAGTCTTCAGAGAAAGAAAAAACTTAATAATGAGACTAAATATGTAATAAATACTATGCACTAAATGTGCCAGAAATACGTTAGCTGAACAGGTATACGATAGAGAGCTCAGTTCATTTCTTTCAGAATAATATGGGGCTTACGGTGATTTTCGATTCGAATCTTTAAGAAAATACTAAACAAATAATTACACAAAAATCTCTTTATATTAACTTATTGGAGGTTATAATGGGAGGTTAATCTAAGTAGTGTTGATAAAGTTTTGTTTCATTAAGATGGAATGTAACGAAAAAATGTTTTTATGTCAAAGTAATCGCTAGTCACCTCCGTTTGTATCACTTAACCGTATAGGCAATCTGACTAATACTGGATGGATAATCGTTAATAAGTTTACAAAAACAAAAAATAGAAATTATAAATTTGGTGGAAGCGTTAGTAAAATATTAGAAATTGAATTAATTTTTTAAGTAGTTTAGCGTTGGTAAAGAAAGTATTAAAAAATCAAACTAATTTTTTTAGTTATAAAAATTTATATTTTCAAAAAGAAAAAAAGATACACGCTTTTATGAGTAAACTCACTAAAAATAAAAAAGTGTGACACTCTTTGGGAGAATACTTTTTTGAGAGAACATGATGGTTTAATTTTTATGCATTGCGCCTCACACTTTTTTAATTTATTGCGTTACAGTTAATAATTTATTGAATGGAATAAATATTCTGTGGACTCATCGAGAGAAATGGTTTTGGAAACTTTAAATTCGAGCTTATTTTTGTTACACCATGTATCATCATAGTGAGACATGCTGTAATATACATATAGGTATGAAATTTTAATTATATTATTATACAGTTAAATGAGTATTATATGATTTTTTTTTTTAATTTTAAAGAATTATCATTAATTTATTTCATTGTTGTATACTGTAAACTATTTATGCTTGAAAATATGTTATAGGTAGACTTTATTATAAGTATATGAAAACAAATTAGGTCAAAATTGAACGTAGATACACATGAACACAAAAGTATCGCTCATTCGGTTTTCGAAAAAATGCTTCGGAGGAAAGTTGTTCAATATAAATATACTAACTTTTATTCGAAAAATTTTCCCAAAAACCGAATGAAATAGACAAAAACGAATAATAAATTTTTGAAAAATGAGCGCCTTTTATTTGTGCCTATATGGTCCGGGAGACCAAAGGGTTTTTACAAATTTAATGGGATGGACTCCGAGTCCTATATTGTCAGGGAGACCAAAGGGTTTTTTTCAGGATGATGAGCATCAAATTTTCGTCCTACAAATTCAATGGAATGGACTTTGAGTCTCCCATCCTCAATGTTCAACGACTTCCAGAAAATTTCGATAGTGTTTTCCAAAATTTTATAATATTATAATTGGGGTCTTGTCAAAACGGAGCTACTTACATAGCACCAGCTTGATGCTCATCATCCTGAAAAAACCCTTTGGTCTCCCGGACTAATAATGTATCTGATCATTTGTAACATTTTAAATTCCAGTATTCATGTCAAAAATTACTAAAATTGTTTATTTCATGCACTATCCAATATCAGAAGAATCACATTGCATAGTGTGTCAGCTTAAGTTTAAGCATAGATGCACACCGAACTATGCTTTACAAGTATTTGAGACGATTTTTATGCCTCTGTATCTCATGAACCAAAAAAAGCTATTAAGCTCAAATTTAAAACGTAGCGTTAGACAAACATCTGACGGTATGTACCAACAATTTCAACCTTATAGCTTTAATAGTTTCCAAGATATTTAACCCTAAAAATCGACATTTTGATACCAAAATTTCTTTAATTAATCCGGAAATATTCTAACGCGTGCCATTGGTTCGTCATCGCTGACCAATTATATACGTATTCTGACACATTATGTTATTCCAAATAAAGACGTTTGTTAATTTATTCTTAAATTTTATTTTATTTAATATCGATTAAGTATGGTTTTAGTATATATATATATATAAATATAAATATATATATATATATATATATATATATATATATATATATATATATATAAAGGTGTCCCACAATTCATGCAACATTTTTTTTCAATTGTATTTTTTTTTATTGAAACATAGGGTCATAAGGTCAATAAGGCCATTTTATTGACCTTACGCCACTTGATTTTTTCTTTTGGGGATATCTAAAAAACAAATTATACAAGATGACCAATAACAGCGTAAATGAGCTGAGACAAAATTTTATAAATTGTGTAAAGAGTGTTATTAAGAGATGTAATTTATGTACTGAACAAAATGGACATCAATTTGAACATTTACGTTAATTAAGATTTAAGAACGATTTACAATCGGATCATTCCAATTACAGAAATAGTAGTTTCTTCAGCATCTTCGATGTTGTAATTTTTGGGTCTTGGTTTGTTGAAAGATCCGCAATCAATAAGATTTTCTTTTAACCTCTTGAAAATACTTTTATCAGGTTGTCTTCTTTCTGGATAGCGATTGAAATATATTTCAGATGCAGTATCACAATTGTTAAAGCATTGAATAAAGCTTTCTAACATATCAAATTTTTCGTAATTTTCGTAAGACATCTTCTACATTTACGATTAAATGAGTTTATTATTTTTATGGCGGAAACAAAACCGTAAATTATCATCGCCTTCTTGAAATAAATATAAAAAACGCAAAAATTAAACTAGGAAATTAATTTGGCTATTCCAGACCCGATAAATGATACATGCCAACTATAGCCAACTATACTTTCTATTTAAAAAAACACAACTTTAGGTCATATCTCGAAAACCAACCTTTTTTCTCAAACTTTCACGACGCCAATGGATTATATCAAAAAAAGTGCCTTAAGAATGTAAAAATTATTTTCATCTCGCTTTACAAACAACCAAGATATTCAAAATTGTTTAAAAGTCGAAAAATCGAACTTTTGTTTATAACTCGCAAACAAAAGATGCTAGCAAATTTTTGTTGACACGTATGAATTAGTCTCAAAAAAAGAGATCGAGAATGTGCCATCCATTTTTATCTTTCTCTTATAGTTACCGAGTTACCTCATAAAACCATCGAAATTGGCCCACTACTCGTAGGATAAAGCTATGTATAGAATAGCACTTCGTGCAAACACCTCCAATCTCCACCTCCACCTTCAATAATCCATTCAACGAACGTTCTTCGCTGTGTATGGTCATTAAGCTTCAGTTCTTGTGTCAATTGAACTTTTTAAGCATGGAGACGCAGATCTTCAATGAGTATAAGCTGTAGAGAGCTTCTTGAAATTTGCAATTCTTCAATCCTCTCACGCACTGCTTCAATATTATCATTTGAACGGCTTATTATTGAAGGGCCAGTATGTTTAGCGTACCCAATTGATCCAGTCTCCCTGAATTTTTCAATTACTTTCAATTACTCTCTTGACGAAGCAGCCAAACTTCATTATTTTTGAAATATTGTTCAACAATGAAATCGCCTTGTTATTTCGTGTAGTGCTCCAGTTTTAATAACCCTAAACTGTCAGCTGTCAAACTGTTTTCTTTTTTTGGTTAGCCACACTTTACCGCACAAATGAGGACAAATTCAAATCTTGCGCGAATTATGGGACATCCTTTATAAGGAACTTATAGTACCTTATTCATATATATATATATATATATATATATATATATATATATATATATATATATATATATATATATATATATATATATATATATATATATATATATATATACTAGCTATTACCTATGCGCTTCGCTGACGCTAAGCGTAACTTAATAATTTATTGAAATTTTATGGCTTTTATGTAATATTATTTATATAATAAATATTTTATCTGTTTTTATGAAATGGTCTCGTTCCTCAAAACTATTGAAGTATGAGGTATTTTTCAAACTAAAGGAAAGAATATTATTTGGTCTTTGAACTTTTTCTCTACCTCTTATGGTTTTAATGTTAGTTATTTCCTCCCTCCTTGGGTGGTGGGGGTTGTTTGGTACAATGACTACATTTGCAAGTGTTTAACTTTTAAAGAAGGAACCTTTTTGTCATTGAATTTTTCTTCTATTTCTTACGGTTTAAAGTTAGATATTTCTGCGCTCCCTGGTGGGGAATGGGTGGTGTAAGGGACAATGAACGATATTGAAATTTGTTCATTTTTAAGATAGGAACATTTTTTGTCTTTGAATTTTTCTTACGGTTTCTTACGGTATCTCTTACGGTTTTAAAGTTAAAACTTTTCACTCCCCTAAGTGGGGGTGGAGGTTTAGGGGCAATAAACTTCCTTGCAAGTTATTTATTAGGAAGGAATTAAAAATATTCGGGAGATTAGGATTTTGTTCACAATTTCATGGCTTTTAATTTTTTTGCGCGGAAAAAAAAAGAAAAGAAGTAGTCTAAGTTACACCTTATAACATCAGCTATCCGCCAATGGACGTCCCGTCAAAATCGATCCAGCCGTTTTGGAGATTAGCCGGTACAAACAGACAGACAGATAAACATTTCTAGAATTGTTATTTTGTTATAAGACCGTGTATACTTTCATAAGAATTTAGTAAAAAGCTGTTGTTTTGACATTACAAACAGACACTTCAATTTTATTTGTCTGTAATGTATAGATGTATGGTCCATAAAAAAAAGTAACAAAAATAAATAAATAAAATAAAATAATAAAATAAAATAATAAAATAAAATAGATAAAATTTTATTTTTAAATTGTTTTTTGTAAACTAACGTCTATTTATTTCCATTGTTAGTATGGTTGCCTTTCGGTTATATTATACCAACGGAAGCGACTAGTGTTTACTTTATTTGACATTTAAGTAATATGTCTGAACATTGATACCATTTTTTATTTAATTTCAAATATGAAAAATGGAAATAAATAGATGTTAGTTTACAAAAAACAATTTAAAAATATATGAATAGTAAATAAACAAAATTAATAATACAATGACATCAAAAATGATAATGAAAGATCATATGCATAGCACTACCGTAACATCTAGGGTACTTCAGATGGTAGTGCATTGGTCTAAAATGCCAGAGGTTGTGAGTTCAATCCCCATCCCTAGATGTGCATGAAGTTTCATATAAAGCATTTGATGTCCAAAAATGGTATAAAATTTTATCTTACGAAAATCAAACTGCTAAACACACCAAATCAACTTTAAACGAATAAGCCATTTAGTTTAAATATAAAACCTATTTTGACAAAATGGAAACCCGACCTCAAAATATTGTATAACAAAAAATTCACTAAAAAGTAAAAAAATAATTGCATATTCTTGTGTCAATTTTAGTTCACCTAAGCAAAAATTTTTAAATATATATGTACAATTATTGTTATTTTTGGAGTCGGTGTTAGCATAGAGGAATTCACATAACTTTTGGATACCGCCTTCAAAAATAACAATAATTGTACATACATATTTAAAAATTTTTGCTTAGGTGAACTAAAATTGACACAAGAATATGCAATTAGTTTTTTACTTTTTAGTGCATTTTTTGTTATAGAATTTTTGATTTTTGAGGTCGGGTTTCCATTTTGTCCAAATAGGTTTTATTTCTCGCTTTTTAGTGACTTTGAAGTTCTATAACTGATTTTACTTGTCTAAATATGGGTAGACCTACTAATTTTTAGTGCATTTTTTTATAACACATTTTTTTTATTTTAAATTTTCAGTGCATTTTTTATAACAGATTTTCAATTTTTTTTACAAGCATTTTGTTTTTTTGTAAAAATTTTTTTTTTTGGGGTCGGTTTTTTTTTGAAAATAATTTTTTTGAAGTCGGTTTTTAAAAAAATTTTCTTATTTTCCCATTGTAAATGACTATATCCTTTCAAAAAAAAAATCGCAGAAATCGGTTATCACATATAAAATGAGGGTTTTCCTCAATTTCCAGGGGATCCCTTCATCAGAATGCGATTTGCTGACAATGGGACCAATCGGAAATCAAAATCTTTAAAACAAAAAAACAAAAATTCAAAATCGGTTAATAAATGACGGAGTTCTGAGGTAACAAACATTAAAAAAAAAAAAAAATACAGACGAATTGAGAACCATCCTCCTTTTTTTTGAAGTCGGGTTAAAAATATTTATAATAAATATCGTTTAACGAACGTTATGTGTATATTTGTGAATAGGATAAAAATTTCTATTAAAATTTTGTTTCGTCTGTAATATTTTTACTTTGTTTTTCAAAGATATCAATTTAATCAATTCTGTGACAGGTATAGGATCTTAATCCTAGTTGAGGGCTTTATTACCGGCCTTATGCTTAAAAATGCTTTCTTTTGTATCAAAACTATTGTAAAATTTGACTGATTTAATAAGTAGTAGTAGGGGAGGGGAGGCCGAAACCTGACAACTATTTACCGAACTCTGAGGAATTCTCAATCTCCTTAACCTCTTCAACCCTCTACCATACCTAGTTCGTTTTTTCTAGCCTTGTGGTCTTTGACGAAGCTACCCATCCTCTTTGCAAATGGTAGGACAGAGAACCACTTTAATTATTTTATTACAGATTTCTTCATTTCGGTTAAGCCAAATGCTAGGTACCTCATTCTGGCCTTGTAAGGACATTCTGCCAAAAGGTGGAAGGGCGACCCATTCGTCCCGATGCAGTCCGGGCAGGTCGAACTGTCGTCCAACCTCATGAGGGACGGATGCTTTTGGAGTCTGCAGTAACCGGTAAGCACCCCAAGAAGAGGAGATGTTTTTTAGCGGAGCATATTCAGCGCAGCTTAGCTATCCTAGCAGATATAAATCCATCGCTAAAAATGTTGCTTTTTTAAAAATCAACATTTGTTTGAAAGGTTTTTCATAAATTAAGTATATACCGGGTATTTAAGCAATTAACTCATTTAGTTGTTATTTTCATTTGTTTAATTTATTTTTTAAATAAATTTTCGAATGTATAGAGTGACGATTATATATTCGTTAGTACAATTCCACCGTACTAACACAAGTGACTGGCATCGTTGAACAAAATAAATGGTGCAAACTAACATACTGCCGGCCATGCACAAACAAAATCACTAGAGAATTAAGGGATCATAACCTAAAAACAGCGCTTGTTAGTAAAAATAAAATTAAACAGTCACCGGGAAACCCTAAGGACAAAATTATCCAGGAAAATCAATCGGGAATATATAGTGTAGTTGTCAAAACTCTTCGAAAATTTATGTTGGCCAAAGTCGTCGCCAAATCGGAACTCGAATCAAAGAACATCTGGCTCATGTGAATTTTGGGAGAACCGAAAAATAGTGTATAGCTGCGCACGTTATTGAGAACAAGCACAAAATTGACAAATCTAATTTAAAACTACTGAAATCGGTACAAAATTCTACAGAATTAGATGCATACGAAGTACCTACATACACAAATTAAGAAAACAGACAATGAATTTAGACAATGGCACAATTCCAAATTCTGATTTAATATAATTAAGGTTGTTGTGAAACTGGTGAGGGAAAGTAGGGGTGGTGAGTTTGTCCTATACTAAATGCATTGATATCTCATCCATTGCCAACACTAAATAATTAAAAATTTTGCAATTAAATCGTTTCAAATAATTTAATTTTTGTAAAAAATATATATATTTGTAAAAAAAAAAAATATTGTTTAAAACTTAAATACTAAATTTCATTTTTTCGAAGAGTTTTAATAATTAAAAATATGTTTTTATGTATTTCAAAAAGTTGCATGGTGATAAAACTAGATAAAACTAGATAAAAATAAATAGAACTAAAAATAAAACTAAATTTATAACATTATATTATCGAATGATAATTAGTGAGAACTCTAGGTTTTTGAAATAAAAATTCAAATTCGCCCCCTTTACCTAGATCAGTTTTTTGTATTATAAATACGTATTTCGACTACAATGTAGTCATCATCAGTATAAATTAGCTAGTCGTACTTTACTCTTTGACAATTAGAAATAGATATAAAGTTAAGATCAATAGACAAAAATAAAAATAAATAGAAAATTAACTTGATTAAAATATACTAGATTTAAAATGTAATAAATTTTAAATTATATTGAAATTACTCTTGTTAAAATTTCCTTAATTCACATTTATTCCTGTTAATTGGATTATTTAATGGACTTATGGAGAGTCGTTCGACTCCGGTGAGCCGTCTGCGCCCACCTCTGGGATAGGATATTAGTAATAACTAAAGAAATACGTGTTTCAACGTTTGTCGAGAGGGCGTGAGGGTTTATATGGATGACCCATAAAATATACAGGGTTCAGTGTTAACCCTTAATGGGGTAATATAGGGAGTCAGAGTTTCTGTTTTTTTATAGGTTATTATTAATAACTAAAGAAATACGTGTTTCAACGTTTTCGAGTAACAGCCCATATGGTTGAAATAGGGCGTGAGGGTTTATATGGATGACCCATAAAATATACAGGTCCAGCGTTAACCCTTAATGGAGTAATATAGGGAGTCAGAGTTTCTGTTTTTTTTAAGTTGGCAAAGTTTTGAAAATTGATAATTAGACCATAAATTATAAAAAATCAGTTCTTGGTGGTGAGAAATATCATGTTGGTACTTCGTTATAAGTTTTTTTCAATTACAGTTTTTGCTAAAGAAGCAACAATGTGTTATACTAGTTTTTAATAAAAGCATGTAGCTTGTTTATTTAGCTTCCGGATTTCATTTGATTGCAAAAACTCCAAATTTTTTGAGAGGAGTATTTAATATTTTTCGGGTTTAAGTTTTCTTTAGAAAAAATAATAAACGAATAAATTTATAATCTATGCAATCAGTGCGTGATACAATCAGCTATAAAAATCCTTCAGTTATAAAAATTAGTGTCTGTAAACTATATAAAGATGTTATTTTAAAAAGTATTTTTAACGCTTCAAATTGTTTTTTAATTTTAACATGCAGATTTTCGTGTCATCATTATACTAACCGTTTTATATGTTAGAAAATTATAAAAATTTCTCACATATTTGTTTAAAATGCAAAACATATAAAATTCACTTTCAAATATTTCTTTTAGACTTTTTTAATACTTATGATTTTTCGAATTTTAGTTTTATTTCATTTATACTATAAATTGAATTGATGAATTGTCACTTTAATCACAAAATATATGTTCGAATGACAATTACAGGCTACTCTGAGTTTATTGTTTTTGATACAGGCGAGTACTAGTAGTGCACTGGTTACTAGAATCAGGGCAATAGTTCAGTGGGATATGGTATCAAAACCAACATGATATTTGTCAACAGGAGTTGTATTGTACTCTTATCATCATTAGAGTGTTCTGAAAAGGAAGAAATCTATTAGATGCTTTATCATATACAGTAGAGTCTAATTTATCCGGCACTATTAAAAACTAGAGGGTGCCGGATTATTGGAATGTTCGGATTACTGGATTGTATAGAAAAATTAATAATAAATAAAATAAATAAATGCGTGGAGCGGGAGTGGAGAATTGTGTGGGAGACACGGGCGGAGGGTGCCGGATTATTGGATGTGCCGAACTACTGAGTGTCGGATTCGTGAGTCTCTGCTGTATATGCAAATGTAGGAAAATTAATAAACTTTAAATAATTCGTTTAAAGATTTTGCCATAACAGGAGGTGTATTTTTGACTGTAAGCATAGTGTTCAATTAAAAAAAGTAACGGCACTAATTGCGACTAATTTCTGAAGCCGAGCGTGGCGTCATTACAGGGTAGCTTTTAAAAACGCTATAAACATCATTACTGTCATGTGGTTCTGGCATGATGATAAATAGCTCAAGGGGAGTTAATTTTGTATTTAACCCGACTTCAAAAAGGAGGATGGTTCTCAATTCGTCTGTTTTTTTTTTCTTTTCTTTATGTGTGTCACCTCAGAACTCCGTCATTTATGAACCGATTTTGAATTTTTTTTGTTTGTTTTAAAGGATTTGGTTTCCCATTGGTCCCATTGGCACCAAATTGCATTCTGATGAGGGGATCCTCGGGAAATCGAGGAAAATTCTCATTTTATATGTGATAACCGATTTCTGCGATTTTTTTTTTTGAAAGGGTATACTCATTCATAATGGGAAAATAAGAAAATTTTTTTAAAAACCGACTTCAGCAAAATTTTTTTACAAAAAAAAACCGACCCCAAACAAAAAAATTTTTACAAAAAAAAAACAAAATGCATGTAAAAAAACTGAAAATCTGTTATAAAAAATTCACTAAAAATTAAAAAATATTAAGTCATAAATAAATGACGAAACGTCCAATTTATTTAAATTAATTCATTCACTTTTCCAAATCCTATTTCCTACGAATTGAGTATTATTACATATTATGGATACGAATATTGAATCATTAAAAAAAAAAATAACGGATAAATAAAAATGTGTTATAAAGAAATGCACTAAAAGTTAGTTGGTCGTTTAGTTGGTCTACCCATATTTAGACAAATAAAATCAGTTATAGGACTTCAAAGTTACTAAAAAGCGAGAAATAAAACCCATTTTGACAAAATGGAAACCCGACTTCAAAAATGAAATATTCTAAAACAAAAAATGCACTAAAAAGTAAAAGAATAATTGCATATTCTTGTGCCAATTTTAGTTCACCTAAGAAAAAATTTTTAAATATATATGTACAATTATTGTTATTTTTGAAGGCGGTGTCCAAAAGTATGCTGACTGAAAAGTATGTCTATGCTGACACCGACTCCAAAAATAACAATAATTGTACATATATATTTAAAAATTTTTCCTTTTTTATTGCGTTTTTATTGCTGCTTAGCAAAACATTTGCATGAAATGTTGCACAAAAATTATAACCCAAATTTTGCCAAAAACATTATTAAATACATTTAAAATATGACCTAATAGATTTCATGACTAATCAGGCGCATACTAGACAAAATTTGAATAATTTTTAATTAATTTTGGAAATTATTTTAATTATACAATACTTTTCATATTTTTACGCGTTCCACATGAATAAATTAACACACTGTATAAATCATAATATCAAGCATTATAATTATTGTAAAAATGTGTTAAGTGGTTTTCTTAAGCTATGTAATCAGAGGTTCGTATCATTAAATAAAATATCTTCTTATTTAAAAAATGTTAGTGCTATACACAGTTGTCCCTTCATTAGATTCAAGGCGTCTGGAATTTCGTCTTTACTATCATAAGTAGACAATTTAAAAACTCCAATGTGAATTTGACGTTACTTTCTCAATTTTTACCAAAAATAAGTTTTGACCATCGATTTGTATAATAATTTATTTTTCGTTTCTATGAAGAAAACTAAACATGTTTTTATAAATTTAATTAAAAAGAAAAACACTTAAGGTCCATGTATCCCAGTTTTAAGCTGAACACGGAACTAATCAGCAAAGCTCGGACTCCTGCGGGATTTATATGCTTAAGTTCCTAAAAGAGGACGAAATTTAACATAGGCATTACTTGAAATAAAAAGCTACTGAAATGAAGGCCTATACAGTGTTTACAAAACTTTATTCAGTTCAAAATTTGCAAAAACACCAATAGACACTTAAAGAAACCTATCGATCTACAAACTGAATGAATGCCCATGATCGGCCTTAAGGTGATTGCTTGCCTTAGGTTGTTCATTTTTTTGAACTCCCTAGAGTTTGAATGCGTTTGCTTAACTTCTTAGTAAACCATCTCCAATTTTCTGGCATAATATTGTATTAGTGCGTTTTGTATTCATGGACATACTGCAGGTTCAACTATCCGCGTGGAAAAAAAGTTTTAAGAATGTAGCTGCAAATTTTAGTTATATTATTTTATAGTATTAAGTGTTGCCAATCGAGTAAACAATGCCCAATCTTCCGGACACACTGGTTGTCCTTTATTGGGCAATAATGGGCTAGTTGACCTACAATACAGAAGAACTATAAAATAATGCAAATACATTTTATAGCTACACTATAATGATCATATAAAATGCACTAATTTTAATGTGCGAATATTATTTCTGGCGAGGTCGTTATTAATAGCAGCCAAACAATCCGTGGCCAGACAGAATCTGGGTCAAATAATAATCCACCTCACCATGCTTTCTAGTACACCATGGCACTAGGTGTGCTATAAATTTTTTTGTCCACACTACCCTACCATTTTGGACCTTCTATTTTCTTTGACACTGCTCCCATATACTGCCCTTCGAACTCCTTAGAAAGTACCTTCAAGTCCTTTCTTCAGCCAAAATATACAGAAATTTCTGCAATTTAAATACAATACCTATAATAATGAATTTTGATACTTACAAATGAATCACTATGGTTACTTGATTTTTAGAAAATTTCCTTCAAAAGAAATGATGCAGCTATTGTTTTTGTATTGATTATGGAATTTCGTAAAAATTTCTTCAAATATATAGACAGGCAAAAACTCTTTAAACTCGGCCTGTCGCACAAGAGAAACCCAAATTTTGACATATCTCCCTTAATATTCAAAAAATCGAAAAATTTATACTGTAATTTTGTTTCTTATCATTTTTTCTGTTACACTTTACAGAAATATTTACAATTTAAGATTGAAAGTTAAAATTTTATTCAAAATATCTCTGTACACATTAGAGTTAGGAAACTTGATTTTCTACAACTTTAATCCTTATACATTTTTCGATTGTTCTAATATTAAGAGAGATATTTTGTATTTTATGTTTTCCTCTTTCTCCATGCCCCTTACCCCTTTACCTATTCCATTTAGATATGATATCATATCTGAAATCATATCAGATATGATATTTCATTTTGATCACACTAAAATTATGACCGTTAGAGAGTGATTTATGTATTCTAAGGAAATTCTCTAAGTTGAAGTGGCTCCTACGTAATGCATTTTTGTTATTTTATAATGTATTTAATTGAATTTTCTTGAAAGAATGATAGTTTAAGATTGAAATCAGTTAAAGATTTTTAAATACCGTTTCAAAATTGCATGGATCTTAAAATTATTAAGATTTAACTAAAAAGATATTTTCCATAAATAGCAATTTTTTGTACGGGATAATATAATTAAATGATATTATTGATATTTATTTATTAAGTGATAGTTTTTTATTCCAAATTTCTGAGGAAATTCGCTTAGTTTTATTTATATTGAGAAATTGAAAATAAAATTTGTTTGCTTGCTTATGTTTCGAGGAAAAATTCCCTGGATTTAGTCAAATTTTTTTTTTTGAAAATTATGCAAGATTGGCAGAAAATGCAGGAAACAAAAATAGTATGAAACTAAAAGGAAGCGCCAGCGCCGCCCCTGGAATAACTAACTTAAATCTAATTACATCAAATTAAGCCGTAGTAGGTACTTATTAATAAAAAAAAGTAAAGTTTAATCGAAATCAACTAAATAGTTTTTGAGACATTTGAAAACAAAAATTTTTTTAAATTAACTTTAACAGCCTGTATCTCGAAAACGAAGTTTGAAAACATCCAAGTTCATATGAGTTTTTGAGAGATCTATCATCTATTGAATTTTCCATATTAAAATCTGAGACACCCTGCTCAAACAGCCTACTCAAACTAGTGGTAAACCCGGTCCTGTGAATACTTATGTACAAATCTCCAAAATAACACAACTTTTTGAAATTTATCGATTTTAAAAAAGATTGACCGTTACTGAAGGTGTACATAGATACACATCATTCACCTACGGATCCATTATAAATAAGGGAAAAATTTTGTATGAATGGTGAACCACATACACACACAAGAACAAGTAGTATTTCTCTTATAAATATATAAAGTCAAATATAAAATATATCCATTTCACAATACTTCAAAGTGGTGGTAACATCACTTCATATATACACACACCTTTTGTTGTCGAAGTCATCGACAAAGTAGATACACCAATCTACTACAGTATTTATATTAAATACCGACCGTCATAATTAATTTTTATTTCATATTGACACCAACAACGGTGCAAAACAAAAAAACAATAATGAATACTAGTATTTTTGTGTTAACAATTGTTGTATTGGCTTGTGCAAGTAAGTAAAATTTTTTAACATTTTTTGAATCTAATAAATACGTTTGTCAATAATTTTCGAGTAATTGATAATTTATTATTATGAAAGTAATTAAACGATCGAACAAAAGACTCTCAGCAATTCGAGTAGACACCACAGATAATCAAAACGAACTGTAGGTTTTTTCAAATTAAATTTACAAAATTTGCTCCAATTCCTAAATCAATTATTTGTATTTTATAAATACACGTGAGAAATATATAATTCACATTGAGGACGACTACTTTGTGGTCGAAATACGCACTTATAAAATACAAATCATTGATCTAGGAATCTGGGAAAACATTAAAATTTAATATGAAATTTCCATCTGTTTATTCATTTTGATTTTAGAATTCATAGATCCCGCACGATATTTATTAAAAGCAGACTATTATTTTCCGAAATTAGAAATTTTAATAGTATTTAATTGAACGATCAGATTCTTTCGCTTTTAGTATTTAAACACAGGAACATTCAGAATTAAAATGTTCTTATCGACACAGTTCTTAACAGAGCTGGATTCTTCCAACGATGTAAGCGTAGGGAATAAGGATTTAGGCGTATGTGTGTTGGATATAAATATACACACAGATATTTTTTTGTCTTATGATGCTCGAAAATAACCGGATTTGAAAAATATAGATCTTTGACTTTATCATAATAGCCTCTAATTATGTTATGTATTGTGCGTTTCGAAATTTTTTTCACCCAAATGTAATAAGATTTCTGTAGGAGATATCCACAAATTAAAATATTCTAATCCACGTCGACAATTCTTTAAATTAATAATTAATTTTAATTACTTGAAATCAATATGATTTTGTTTTTTTTCATTAAGATTTTTAGAAAGTAAGAACTTAAGACCTTAGGCAATGTATAATAATCAGGGTAATGAATGTGTATGTAGACCTGTTTTTTTTCTTCTTAATTTTTATTTCATATACCAGATATTTCACCAGGTTTTTTCTCACATATTTAAAAAAGTGAAACTTTTAAGAGAAAAAAAAATTGTATTGCACATCAATGATTATTGAAGCGTGTGTGTTTTATTTCTATTGGAGAAAAAAAAGTTTGATTGATTTTTCTCTTTTTCATAAACTCTCTGTACTTTCTGTTAGATGTAATTCTATTTTAGGCGGTTTTCACGAATTATTTTTATGTTGTGATTCATATGTTTTTATTTTTTTCTTAAGCAATAATTTAACGCAGAGTCGGTATGTAGCCATCAATATGGCTGCTAGACTAGGCGTGATTTTAAATTAAAACTTAAATTAGTAAACGAATGAGAATTTTATTGCCTTAGAGGTATAAAATTTAGGTGCGATACCCATCCTGTAAAATATATGAAGGTGTTCTAGAAGCCACATTGATCGCCATATATTGTAACCAACTGCACCAAACCTGATGCAGGATTTAGAAATTCACCCAGAACATTTTTCAATACTTTTTTCATAAAATTATATTTTAAATACTTTTTGTTTTAGTGCTAGTTTTAATAGAAATAATTATTTTATAATTTATACGGGGGCATAACTCTTTATGGGTCCTTTTTTTTGGAATTCTTTTATTAAGAAGTATGCCATTGGGTGGATTTATGTGCATTTTGTAAATTTCTGTGTCGATTTGTGATTAAAGACGTTATGCGATTTTTGGGTACTGCTACAATATGATTTAACAGAATATGGTGTAACTAGCTTTTTCTCCAAGTTTTGTTTTTATTAATGCCTTTTGTAATGGTGTATTTAGTTACAAGGATGTCGTTTTGTGATTAATCGATATTCGTGTTTCTTATTAAAAAAAAATTCAATATAAAACTATATTTAATCTGAGAGATTACTCGCTATTACATAATTAGGTAAACGAGAGAAAGACCTGTTGACCTCCAATTGAGAAGATGCTGTGTTTTTTTAAATATATGTATAATATTATTTCTTCTGTTGTCTACGTATATATACTTTTAAATACCATCTCATAGTTATTTCTCAGTAGATATTAGTTAGTATGTTATTTATGCATAAAAAACAACTAAATTCTTTAATAAAATAGAGGTGATATACCTACCTTTCACTTTTATTTGAAAAAGGTAAAATTTAAGTTGTTTATTTAAGTGAGAAAAGTATTTCCTCATTATAAAAATAATTTATTTTATTATAAATTAATTCCATTACAATTCTGGTGATTTATTCTATGATTTTATTTTTTCACAAGCTTTTTTGCCAACTTTGTTTTGCCATGTTAATGTACGTGTTCTAGGTGGCTCATTTTTCTTAATTTTATGATTAATTTGTGCCTTATTCATACGGTTTTCAAAATGTTTCGGCTAAATGATGTTCATTTTAAATATACTAACAATTTTCGTTCGAAACATATCGAAATACCGAAGAAATAATATATAAATCAAGTGAAAAATTTGGAAAAATGAGTGCTACATTTGTGGCCCATGGCTACATGGTTGCTGTTTCGAAGATATATCTGAAAATATATATTCTCAATTGAAATCCCAATTTATGCGTTATGTTTTGAAACTAACATAAAAATTATTCTTCGTTTTAATGGTTTTAAATTGATGGCCTTCTTTAGATATATAATATACTTGTTGAATTTATTTGTTTCTTTGTAAAATCTCTTATAGTGGGTGAGTTTTTGTGTGTGTATAGTTTAAAGTTTGAAAAATAGGAAATTCATTTAATTAGTTCTATTATTTAAATATTGCGATAATTCTAGACGTTACGAAAATGTTACTTACCTTAGTAATTTTCCGCGAATATAATTCAAAAATAGTTTAGTGCAATTTTGTCATCATCTTAACAGAAAAATAAAGGATTGTACACCTGTCGTACGAGTATCGATTAATTATTATCCAAAATTGGAGAATCATTATGATAATGGGTCTCGATATATTCTTTAATTATTAGGTAAAATCTTTATAATAATTAAAGACTGTGGTACAAAATAATCAGCAAAAAAGTAGATAAAATACCAAATTGAAATTTGTAGATGCCAACTATGAAGCTTTCTTGTTTGTAGTGATATAAAGTAATATTTAGGTCAAATCATTAAAAATTAAATGTCAAAAGAATTAAATTAAATTAATTATAATATTAAACTATATAAATAAATACTTCCTGTAATTCATATTACGGTATATTTCGATACAAGGTACTTAAAAAATAAGTGTCAGGTTGACGATACGTTCTACATAAATTGCCGGTCAAGTACATCGCGAAGCACGTCAAAGGTTGAGTTTCGTAGTCTGGCCAACAACAAAACAATGTCAAAGGTGATCATATTTTGAGAGTTTAACACGTCACATGCAAAATGGTCACTCTGATTTTAATAGCGAAAATAGCGAAGATAGGACATGCATAAATTATTATTCTTCCCTACTTTTAATGTATAAAATAATGAATAAAATTACTTCATTCCGTGATTGAATACGGTATCCTAAAGACCATTGTTTCAATTTAAAATAGTTTTAACGTTCATGGGACCTTGTAGGATCGTAAGGAAATTAACCTTCACTGCGAAAACAACTATGAGGCTACCGCCCACAGTCGCATTTATTTACAGGAACAACTATTTGTGTTTCCTTGACATCTTCCCCACCTTTTTGTAGGAAAGAGATAATTGTATAGAGAAATTTTGTAGGAAATGAAAATCCTCACATCTTTTTTATGAACAATTTTTTCATAGCGTCAATGGTTTAGGCATAAATAGAACGAGGCTATTCTCTTTATTTTTCGCCATTTCTGTCGAAACTATTGACGCTATAAAAAAACTGTTCAAACAAAAAAATGTGGTAATTATTTCCTGCTAAATTACTCAACAAATTCTTCAATAAACTGAACGGCTGGGGAGATATCAAGGAAACAAAAATGTCAACCCCCAAAAAAAAAATGCGGCAGAGGGCGTTTGTCCCAAAGTAGTTTTCGCAGTTAAGGGTTAAACTGTTTTAGGATACCTCATGGTCCTACCGACGTTAAAATTTTTTAATGATGTCTTTAATTTAATTTTATGTACTAATTGTCTCTAGGCTTTGATAATTTCAACCGCCTTAAAAATTTACATATTACAATTGATAGTTTGACATGCATTTCAAGTTTATTTTAGTAACAGTAAATTAAACGTGTGAACTTTTTTAATTCAGTTATGAATATTTAAATTACTTCCATGTATTTCCAAATTTGTTATTGTGCATACATTTCATAATATCCTTTAATTTGATGGTATTTTTTCAGTGAGGTATTTATATTATGACATCCCGTTAGAAATTTTATTACTGTTCGGTTTGTTAAAAATTTGTTGATACCTACAGGAAATACGTGAAATCTGATTAAACAGTTTTAAACTGAGCTATTCGCTTTTGAACAATTTTGAAAGTATTTTACATCAAGAACGCTTCTATATATTTTTTTATACCAGTGTATATACAAAATATATACAAGAGAGTCTCGAATTATTATATCTCTGGTATAGGTGTTCAGAAAATATTCTAGTTAGTATATTTCTGCATATCCATCTGGCTGCCTGTCCGTAGACACGATAAATCAAAAACGAAAAGAGAGTGTAGATACAATAGGAGATAAAAGTACTGAAAATTATAAATTCGTGAATATCTACGTTTTGTAATGTTGAATTGAATAAGAAATAACAAATAATATGAAGTGAACGTACCTTTAATTTAAATCAACAAAAACATATATCCTTTTTCTTTCTATTCCATATACGTATAAGTGACAAAGACAATTTTTTATTTTCAACAACCGTTTAGTGACAATGAAATTGTGCAAAATTGTTTCTATGTAGTTCAAGTTGTATAATTTAAAAATTGGGGACGCTTCATAGTTTTTTTAATGATGATTGAAATTAATTTGATCTTTACAGTGAACAAATCTCTATAAGAACGCAAGTTACAGTTAAAAAAATTGCTATAACTTTTAATCGGCTTAGTAGATCGTTTTTAAATTGTCACAGAGGCGTTAGCATTAAATTAGGAACATTAAACTAAATTTCGTTCGTTTCGTAGCATTTTGACATACCTTCTTAACATTCTTCATTACCAGCTAAACGTCAATTTGACTACAACTCAGTTTTACTTTCTATTTTCCAGATGCACAACAATTTAACTGTCCAGCAAAAGATGGGCAATATGAACATCCAAAACAATGTGATAAATTTTACGAATGTGAAGGAGGTAAAGCTACTGAAAAAATTTGCCCAGATGGTCTAGTCTTTGATCAATTAATTCGTAAAATTAACAAATGTGATCAACCCTTCAATGTAGATTGTGGCGATCGTATTGAATTACGTAAGTATACTTTTTTTCTACAATTTGGGCTTGGGAACAAATACTTATTGGTATTGTATCTGGAATCACGTATGAATGTGAATATTTTACCAAATTTTTTATTAAATGCCCTTGACCAGGGCTTAAAGGAACAATATATTCTATTAAATAGATACAGACTAAGATACTGTAGCCATTTCACTTGAAATGAAGGGAATAGTTTATTGTATATCTGCTGAAGATATTTTCACCGTTATGAAATAATTGGATTTAAACACGTCAATGATAAAAAAAAATTCCAAAATCAAATCTGTAACTGAAAAGGGGTTCCAGTTTAAAATATTGTTTCTATTTTATTTCGAGGTTTCCTATTAAAAGTTTACCCCTAGCACTCGTCTAGATCAAGGTTAACTTCAGAACAATTAGAACACCACCCTCAGCAGCACCTCTCGCATGCTTAGTAACATTTATTGCGCGCTGGCAAGATGTTGTTGGTTAAAATTATGTTCTGGTTAAAATTTTCGATAAATTTTTCACTGTCCTGCCAGCTGTTTTGAAGGGGAAAGCGTCCTGATAATATTCTTTATTAATATGAACAGAAATTAAAATCTAAACGATTAAAATAAGAGATGTCTATAACGACTTTTTCCGTCTTAGCGAGTCCATTACTTCTTTCTTCTTAGGCTACTGGGTTGGGTTTAATTCATCGAAGTGTTCCACACAATCTTAAATCAGTATCTCATGTGTAGGACCTGAGATACTGGTAGCAACTGGTATGTAGGACAAAACATGGTCCACCATTCCTAAATACCTTTCAAAACGTATTTTACATAGATTTGTGTTGGAATTTAAAAAAAAAATGTTATTTTACAGAACCACCAAAAGGAAATGCATTATGTCCACGACGAAATGGTTTCTTTGCTCATCCAGATGATACAATTTGTAATATTTTCTACAATTGTATTGAAGGTGAAGCTACAGAAGTTGTGTGTACAGCTGGATTACATTTTGATGAATACACTGGTACCTGTGTATGGCCTGATACAGCGGCTCGTCAAGGATGTGGACAAAGTGGACAAACAAGTAAGTATATTTTTAATTCGATTCCAATCAATAATCACGAGGATATCATAAATTTAGATATAATTTTCTCTGAAATGCTATATAACAATTGAGTAATATTTTTGCGAATTGCCTTCAGCTACACTTAAAGATTTAATTAGCAGTTATGCCGTTATGATGTTGTCAACTTATTTATTAAGTGTTTCATTAATATTTTAGATAAATTGAAAGATGGTTTTGAATGCCCTAAAAACGGACAAGTTGCTAATGGACAAGTTGTTGCCCATCCAAAATATGCCCATCCCACAGATTGTCAACGATTTTATGTATGTTTGAATGGAGTTGAACCACGTGATCTTGGTTGTCAAGTCGGTGAAGTATATAATGAAGAACAACAAAAATGTGATGCTCCCGAAAATGTTCCTGGATGGTAAATATATTTTGTATTTAATTTAGTATTATTATTGTTGAATACTATCGTTGAGATGTAGACTCTGTTAGATGTTCCGTGAGTACTTTTTTTAAAACTTTTTCAAAGACTTCTCTGAAAATATTATGATGATATGAAAATTAACTGAATCTTAGAGTTATTCCATTTTTTACATTGACAGTTTTAACCCTCAGTCACCTATATGACTTACCCTTGTTTGCTATGAGTTTAATTAATTGGATTTTTGACGACGAATACACTTTTTTGAAATAAAAAATAAACAATCGACTAATTAATATTCTTCGTAAGATATTAAATATTTTAAGGTGTGACCGTATTTTATATTCAAATCAAGTCCCCAAATTCTATGGAATCTTTTATAAATATCACATATGTTTATTTTGTCGTTATAACAAATCTATGTAAATTTTGTTAAAAATATTCAAGGTTGATGCATTTATTTGTTAGTTCTATACAACAATTCCCATAAGTATTCTACTGGGCGTTACATTTGTTGTTTAAATGTATCAAGTTATTAGAGAAACTATGTTGGATGAAGTCTCTTACCATTAAATGGTGTGTCTGTCCTGCCAAGGTTTATTGCCTTGGAATAACGATAAAATAGATTCCAAATACACTACGTAATTTGGTTGGACAAATTTATGAATAGGTAATAGGTATGAAAAGGAAAGACTTAGAATATTACAGACAAGTCTAATTAATCAACGTCGGGTTCAACCTTGCAAGAGACATTTTTCTTTCATACGAATAGTTCAACATGTCCCAGAATGCTGCGAGAAATGAAAATGGCAAATGCAAATGCAAACGGCCCATATACCAGTATATGCGCAATTTGAGCCTAAAAGTTCCTATGCACCCGGAATTCTGGATTTGGGCTGAATATGCCTTTTGCAATACACAATCCAGAAATCATCTGAGAAAAAACTATGCAAATCTAACGTGAATAGTTTGGAGTATTACAATTTTGGCTCGTAAGTTTAATAAACTGAACTAAACTGAGGTGAATTAAACAAAGGCTACACTATCCACCCTCTGGTTGACGTGCTTAGTTCAGGACTGTAAAGTTACTCAGAATCGTCTTTCTATTAGGGCGTATTTTCATCAGGCCGCCTGAACAGACCACCAAGCTTCCTAGATAAGAAACTAATTTTCTTGTTCCTATGTAAAACAAAAAAACGATCGAATAGGATATTTTGATAATATGATCAAAAAACTTATTTCACAAATAATTGTAGTCGGGTTTCTTGTTTTTGAAAAAAAAGTATAACTAATAAAAATTTAAATAATTTTTTCAGCGAGGATTGGTACAAAGATGACGAAGAACAAGCACCAAAAGGCAAAAAATCGAAACGCAGCGTAAAGAATTATTTCTAAAAATTATGCAAAATTTTACCAGCGGTATAATTCAACATAATTCACTTTAAAAACTACACAGTTTTTAATTTATATTCAAAATTATATGTTTTTATTTTCATTTTTCATTATTAATTTTTTTTTTTTTTTGGCAAAAACATTTAAGAATATTTAACTATTATGATTATGAACTACCTATTATACAAATTACTTTCTTTTAAAACAGCAAAAAGAAGTAACTTTCTCTATTTGTAAATGACAATTTATGATGTAACAACTGTGTCCAATTGTATCATTTGATTTTGTGTTGAAATGAATAATTCAGAATTTTGTTTTTTTTTTTTTTTGTTTATAATCATTTTAATAGTTAAATATTATTTAAATTTTTTTAAATGAATATTTAAAAAAATCCCGTATCGGGATTTTTGTCATTGTACTGTTGAAGTGTGCTTTATTATTATTTTTTTGAAAAGTCAATTTTTTTTAAATATATTTTTGTTAGAAAAATTTTTTTGTAAAAAAAATCCACATTTGTTTGTGATAAATAAAAATCTTATAATAATGTATTAAGTTTGTTGTTTTATTTTCGTAAAAAAGGTATTATATTGTAGATCGTTTATATCCTAGAAACCTCAAATCTGAAATCACATTGTAGCCCGCCAATATGCTTAAAACTTTTAAAATCGATATTCCATCCCCTTTCTAAACTTACGTAAGAGCCATTTCTGATTAATCCAATTGTAAACCATCTTTATATCCAACTATGTAAAATACCATTTTTCTTTAAAATTTTATGATTTTAGTGTTTCGTACCTTCTGTCCACCTAGTCCAGAGGTTTTTCTCGAAAACTATGTAAGGTAGATATTTGAGTTATGGTATAATGTTAGATATTTAAGTTAATAATTAAATATTTAAATGGTAATAATAATAATTAGAAAGAAGGCTGCCGCAAATGGGTCCCTAGCACCTAGACAAAGGGGTCTTCTGTGCCCTCCTTGAGAACAACCTATCACCCGAAGGTGAGACGTCTCCGGGTAAGAGGTGCTATCTTAAGCAGATGATGCTATAGGATTCTGTTGAGGCCAGGCGCCAAACAGAAGGCTCACAACTTCTCCGCCGGGATTGCTCCCAGGATTGATTGATACCCTGCAGGTTTCTGCAGGTGCAAATAACATGTATGGAGGTTTCATCGTCCTCCATACAGGTCCTACAAGTGGGATTATCAGAGATCCCCAAGTAATGAACAGTGTCCTGTCAAGAGCCCCACCACCCTTCTCAACTGCATTCTATTGAGTTTCAACCGAGCACAGTCGAATGGCCTATCTGTGCTTATGCACAACTTGGTCTGTCGCATGCACTGCGCAAAGTCCCAGTGATCGAGATGAGCTTGTCGCAGCCACCCCTTGATTCGGTAAATTTCGGAGCATCTTCTTATGGGAATGACAGGCTCTGGTGAAAGGAGTGTTAGAGATGACTCCTATCGGGCCAACGAGTCCCTTTAACGCTAGAGTGAAATGGTACCCAGATAAGTCTTACTGTGTTATTCCGTACCAGGTGGTTCAGTTTCTCGAAGCATTCATAGACTATGCTCGATTGGAATCTTGACGCCTTAAGAGCCCGAAGTGCTGAATGGCTATCTGAGAAGATGCTGATATTTGCCCCACTGTAAACGTCCTTAACTGGCAACTTTTCAAATGATCACACGGTTTGGTCCAACAACCGTTTCCCCCTGATATCCACCTGATAATGAGTCCTTAGTAGATAATAATTACTGAACTGCAGGTTTTTCGACAGTCTAATATGCAATACTTTTTAAGATAGTAGTGCCACGCGACTAATAAACAAGCCAAATCTAGAGCCAATGTTTATATAACATGTGCCTTTGTGTTTTTTTTAAAAATATTTTATTATTTTGGAGCGATTTTAGTGAATTTTTGTACTTGGTACTTTCATTTATTTTGATATTTAGTTTTGTGGCCAAAAGTATCAAATTGCAATTCTATACTAATTCAAAATTTTAGGTTAGTTAGTAAATATTAATAATTTAGTAAATATTACTTTCATATGTTTGCGAATGGGCTTATCAATTTTCAATTTCCACGCTTTGTACCTATACAATTAATATTTTTTTGGAATTCAATTGGAATTGTTCAAAGCAGTCATGAATTCGAAAACTATTCAGTTATACGTTTACAATGTGTCGGAATATACCAAGATATTCTGGTATATTCGATCTGAAACCTACCTTAACCTAAAAGTTCAATAAAAAGACAATTTAGGATTTAAACGAAACTTTAATTAGCCTCAATGTTTAATAATCAATGTATGAGTTTGTTGGTAATTACAAGGAAACTCAAGTCAACATGATGTACTGCACTCATAGGTCTCTACATATTGAAGAAATCTAAGATTTGGAATTGAGTTCAACACAAATGTAAGAAAATTTTTATTCTTAGCTGTAGTATAGCCTTTTTTAAGAAATAAGTTAAATTACCAAGCAACTTGTATTTACAAACGTCTTTACCTTCTCGGTACTTTTTCTCAATTTATCGTTTAATAGTTGAAAATATTTTGCATGTTGTCTTCATAGATGGGACGGACAGAAGTTCATATATGAGAAGTCTAGTGAATTTATCAATTTGTAAAAGATCTATGGTTTCTATAAATAAAACTGACTACATTAATCTTAACCAAATGAATTTAGTAATAAACAAAAGTCTTGGAAAATTTTTAGAAGTCATGGTGACTAAACTGATTTATACCTGAGAATTGATTGAAACGTTGTCAAAATGGGTGGGTTATAAATAGCGAAAAATAAGAATGGGGCACCAAGAAATGGGCATTTTGTGGTGCTCCATTCTCTGTATTTTTTGCAATTTCTGCATAAACTATTAACTTTATGGAAAAATTGTTTAAACAAAAAATAGGAGGATTTTTATTTCCTTCAAAATTGCTATGAACAAGTTTTTTGTACGGAACAATAAATTGTACGGTTGAGGAGATATCAAGGAAACAGAAATATAAACCCCGTAAAAAAATGCGGTGGGGGCAGTTGTCCCAACGTGGTTTTCGTAGTTGAGATGAATTAAATTTCACTTCAAGTTAGTGTTTTACAAGGCAAGAGGCGAGGCGAGGTTTTGGTATCACCTCGACTCGCCTGGCTTTTTTAAATATCACCCTCGCCTCGCCTCGGCCTCGGTAGAATGTTGACTTGCCTCGCCTCGGTTGGGTTAGTAAAATTTTTACTAACTTTGACATATTTTGCATGAATGTACATAATATGGTTAAAAAAAACTTGTTAGAAAATAAATGTCTTTAAAACACGAAATATGAGTTGCTTAGTCTCTAAATTTTATAGATATATATAAATTTTAGAGACGATGATTTTCGACATCTACTAGGTACGATCGATGGACATTTGAAGATAATTTGGAAAATTTTGACTTTGGTACGAGACCAATAGCTCCATTTCCTTTCCGGAAATTCGCTAAAACAAAATATACAAATTAGAGAGAGAGAATTTAATAAAAAAGGGCTGCTTTTTGGCGTGACAAAAATACACTACAATATTCAATAGAAATCTACATATTAAATCACGTTTAGAGTTGAAAAAATAACGTAAAGAACTTCGTTCCTGACGGGGGTCTCCGACAGCACAATTTTTGTCTTCTCTAAAATAAGAATATGCAGTCGATCAACAAAATCAAAATAACACATTTACTCTTCTCTCTATAAAATTTGCAAACCGGCGATGAATAAATTTATGATTATTATAATAAAAAGTAATCATGGCATAAAATTTCTTTTTCCTTTAAAATGCATCTATTGCTTTATGTTTTTTTGTAAAAATACATGTTACTATAATATTTTATTTAAATTACTTTTTGTAAATGTGTCTCGGTCGAGGCGACGTTTTTGGGACAATATACTCGCCTCCGGAGCTGGGGTTATCTCGTAGTCTCGGTGAAACACTACTTCAAGTACACTGTACTAATTGTTTTGAAAAATATTTATAAAAAGTTTCAAATTGATTCACGCGAGAAATATAATTTGTATAGAAAAATTTACACCCGCATTCACCTTCTTTGGAGTTGATTTTCAAAAATTCCTTTCTTAGTGCACCAATTCTTAGCGCATATTCTCTACGGAACATATCTTTAAAATTTCATGTTTCTAACTTTAGTAGTTAAGGTTGTTGTGAAGAAAATTAAATTTAATGACAGGTTCTTCAAAATTTGACAGCTTATTATTTCAATAATAAAAAATATCCTGTAAAAATTTGAAGTTGATCCTGTTTTTAGTTTTTGAGTAAAAAAATGTTAAAGTTACGATTTTTTAGAGATTTTTACCTAGGTTAAATGGACTCGTCGGTGAAAACATGAATACGAAAATCTGTATCTCGACAACCAGATATGAAAAACTGTCATAATATTTATCAAAGTCTTATAAATACCTGGACCAAATTTCAAATTAATCTTGTTTTTTGTTTCTGACATAATTCAATTTGTAGATCGAAAAATGTTCTTCATCTAGTTTTATTTATTTTTATTTAGTTTTATTTTTAGTTATATTTATTTTTATCTAGTTTTATTTAGTTTTATCTAGTTTTATCACCAAGCAACTTTTTTGAAATACATAAAGACATATTTTTAATTATTAGAACTCTTCGAAAAAATGAAATTTAGGATTTAAGTTTTAAACAATATGTTTTTTTTTACAAATATATATTTTTTTTACTAAAATTAAATTATTTGAAACGATTTAATTGCAAAATTTTTAATTATTTAAGAGCTGGCAATGGATGAGAATCAATGTATTTAGTACAGGGCAAACTCACCACCCCTACTTTCCCTCACCAGTTTCACAACAACCTTAAGGCTGAGCGTTGTCTATTAGTCCAGTCAGTCAGATTGTTACGGAACAATCAATCATGTATGTACAGTAAACCTCATTGAAAGCGGCACTCGATCGATTTTTCTGATTGAAATACATTTCCCTTCTTGCTCAGAAAAAAGCCACCATCTTCTGGTCTTTATACAAGTTTCAGAGTAGGTAATAAAGAGACGCTTAAACGTTTTGTTTTTGATATAATAATATGCATTGCCGTTGAGCTTTTTGAATTTTATGTGGTAGTTAATGCTCTTTTGATGAAAAGTTCATACCGAAATAAACTACTTCATATTCAAAGGGCTTTGAAAATATTGAAATATTTTGTATTTGTTACTAGTATAGGTTGTCGCAAATATCCAAACTTTAGGCGTCTTTAGCTGCAAAATCATTCATGGACAATTGGTAAAAAGCTCATCAAAAATGGCTCCAGGATGCCAGCACCCCATCCATGGAATTTCGAAAAACCAATTATACCATCTAATTGGTCATAAATGGTCAGGTAGCCCCATTATTTGGTCAGCAATAGAGAACTTTTAACGATGTTTTAAATTATTTTCAAGGTCATGGAAAATTTTTAGCACCTCCTATTCCATACAGAGAAGAAATAAAGGCACTATTCGATTGAGAATAACCCACTGATAATTGGTCAATTAAAATAAATAATTGGTCAGACCTATTTCCTTGGAAAAATCTATTTCCTGGGAGACCGCCTACATCTATTCCATGACCTTGGCTCCAGGATGCTAGCACCCTATTCCTAGAATTTTGAAAAACCAATTATACCATCTAATTGGTCATAAATGGTCAGGTAGTCCCAATAATTGGTCAGCAATAGAAAATTTTTTATTGATCTTTTAATTTTTTCTAGGTCACACAAAACTTTTAGCACCCCATCCATAGAATTTCGAAATCCAATTATACCATCTAATTGGTCACTAATTGGTCATAACTCTAATTGGTCAGCGATAGAAAACTTTTTACCGATGTTTTAAATTTTTTTCAAGGTCATTACGGTCACAACGTATTCTGGAGTGAAATTCAATAGAACATATCTGGAATGAACTTGTCTGACGTATAAGAAGTTAACCCTCCTGATAGTTCACAGAAGCTCATAACCACTGCTAAAAGTTTATTTCCTTCTAAATAGCTCGAAATAAAATAGTTTTTGAAAATTCTAAAATTTATGCAAATATGACTTTTTTTAATTAAGTGCACCACTTTTTTTGCTGTGCAGTGTATTCAGAATTCCATGGAAAAAAATTAAAAAAATAAAATAAAATAAAATAAAAAGGTCAAACGTATCCATATACTTTGAAAACCTGATTTCAAATTATTTAAAAATTAAGTTTTTTTCATGAAACAAAAATGTTTATTTAGCAATACGCACTTATTATTAAAAATTAGGACGTTTTATAAACTAGACTTTACTAATAAATTAAATGTATATAAAAATGAACGAGTATATGTTAAAACCGTACCATTTGAGATCTAAAAGTTGATTTATACAAAATTGTTATTTTGTTTAGAGTCAATGTTGTCGATTTCCTCCTCTAGTGGTATATTCACATGACTGGTAGTTGATTGTGTTTTCAAATGGCTGGTACTTCGAACATACGTCGCCTTATACACATGCCATGTATATGAAAAGCTAACCTAAAGAAATGCTTAAGGCATTGGATAGGATCGTTGACGAGTATAATCGGGGCATTTTGAAGGCAAAGAGGGTATTCAGTTCTCAGCAAGCGTATTATGTAAGGGAAAATCCGTTAAGACAACGATAGCATGTCGGTGAGGGAACTAGAGAAATCTTTGGTACACAAAGGGCCTTTTATAACATCAGGCCTGAATCTATAATCAGAGCTCTTCATAAACTGAATATTGCAGAACCTATCACAGAGTTTATCGCTTAATTTGTGCTTCAGAAATTTTTTGTTTCATAAAGTTCGATTAGCTCGATCGATTGGGAATATTTTGGGAATTATGATTTAAAGAAAAAAAATTGTCTTCCCTGAAAAAAATTTTGTTTGTGACTTCAAATAAAATTTTACATAAGTGTGAAAATGAGAAACTTTACAAAAAGAAGTGATATCCGATCAAAAAAAACATGAATATAGATTTTTGGGGTGATCCTTAATATAATATTTTCTCCTTAAAAGTAGTGGAATGAAAGAGAGGTTCAGGTTATTTACGAAATGTAAGAAAATAAATATAAATTTAGAGTATAAATACTTATATAATAATATTTAGAATATAAAGTTTAAAGATTTTAAAATCTCTTCCTTATCACAACTTTTTAAGCAGAAATCAGTATAATCAGGATTACCACGAAAACATTGCTCTTTTTACGTTTATGTGTTAGATCGGTAAGTATTATTAAAATTTTATTAATACGGAATCCTAGAAATATAATTACTTCATTAAATTTCAATATAATATCTTGGTACAAACAATATCCAAGCAGCGGTTTAACACATTTATCTCTTAAAATGTACAGTATGAGTATTGTTTAGTTCAAAATACTTTATTAGTCTATAGAATTAACCTGGCATGTTATTACATTTATTTTTGTATACTTGGAAGCATGCATTTTTTCGTATATACCTACCAATGATAGAATTATCAAATTTAGGCAATTGCCACATGAGTTTTAAGTTTTTATTTACTACAGCCATCTGCAGCTTAAGAAAAGGTAGGTCCGAATTTTCGAAGAAAAAAATAGCTATCGAGTTTTTACTATCGAAAACGAAATTTGGAATATCTCTCTTAATATTGATAGAATGAAAAATTTTAGATGAGTAATAAAGTTCTATTTCCTATGTAACTCAAATATTTACAAACAAATTTTACATTTTAGTGAAATAATATTGAATTTTGAAATTGTCGCCAAGGTTAAATATGAACTTAATAACAACTTAGTTTAAGTATTATAATTCATTCCTCAGAGAAAATTATATTAGTCCACGTAGCGCGTTGGATTTCTATACTCAACATATCGAAACTAATGGATGTTTTGTAAAATAATTGAATAGTATAGTACAATAGATATTAACTGATGAATAAAAATAATATTTTTAATAGTTCAACATTTTAACAACATTTATTTGAATTTATACAATAAAATCTGAGGACAGAACAATCGTTTAGATAGTTTCTTAGTTAAAAGTTAATTACCTCCACTGAAAACAGGGGAGGGATAAGTTTATTATGATTAAAAATTAATTTAGACACAAGTTGTTTACCAGTATCTACTATTTTAATTAATTCATAGTCTCAAAAATCGTATGCATTTTGGTATCCGAAAAATTTGTATTCATATATTTTGAGACAAAAACAAAATAAGGCAGTTTTAAACCCCCTCCAAAAAGAGGAAGGGCGAATCAGACAGATCCACACAATATACTGTGTGTGTATTATTTTATTGAACTAAAATTGACTATTGGTTACATAAAATTAGGTTTCGCGTTTATGTGTCTGTTCATGTCTCCTTATACTTCTTATAGCTACCAACATGTTGGATTTAAATACATGTTGGTTTATTTTATTTTTGTGGCATATTTTAAAATTAAATTTTTATTATATATTTTTAGTTTAACCTTTAAACTAAAGAAAGTAGTGAGCCCATAATTATAAGCTTATTTCGTCAGAACAATAATCCAAAATATTTTCAAAATAGTTTCCTCTATGCATTGTGTCTGTATACAACAACGCAGTATGTAATATATGAGTTAGGTATTCCAAATAGAACTTTTCTGACTATTTGTTTGTGTGAATCTGTGCGCAAATATATATCCGTGACTACGATATCACAATAGCGCTTTTTGAAATTTGCATTGATATACTCAATATGTCTACTTAAATATTGACGAAAGTTTAATACAAAAGCCAAAAACTCTAATATTATAAATTAGAAATATTTCCACTATGTTTTCTATTTACTATAAGGTGGACGACACTTTTGTCTAAGGTTCGAAAATTAGTACGATTGCGAAGTCTACGAAAAATAATACGCATTTTTTCCATAGATAATTTTAAGATATTTCTCAGGAAATTTTTAATTGCTCAGTCTTTATAATCTTTTCGTTGATTAAACTTTTGTTTTATAAATAGGAACGGATTATTTTTGAAGTGAAACTGTGAGTAAACTAAAAATCTGATAAACTATTTGTCCTTTTTATATTTATTGTATTCTTCTCACTCTGTTATATTATTTAGAATTTAGAATAGTTATTATTTAGAATAGTTATTTTTTACCGTAAATCGTTTAATATTAAAAATAAAAAAAAGATATATTGTTTGAAAGACTTTTAAAGACTGATATAATTTCAGTTATCAAGATGTTAGTCTTAGGTATATCATAAGGTATAATATTTAACCATACGTTAATATGCTAATATATTGTAATGTACCCGACCTACTAGATTCATGCGCCATGATATGCATACCATATTCTAGATCCTGTAGTAATATAAAACGTGGAACTTCAGATAAATAAGGGGATTTAGCATATTGAAACTGTAAAAATAAGGACTCTTGGTGTTCTGATGCAACTGCATAAAATCCCTATCGATTTGAGAACCGAAAAAATTGTACGCGAAGTCAAAGATAGCCAAAAACAATTTTCGTCAATATCTCCCTAAGAACAATTTTGTTGTTTAGAAAAATTTATTTTATTTTATGATAAATAAAATTTATATATTTATTTTATGATGAATAGTTTGGTTACAGGTAATATATCCACTTAAATAGGAAAAAAGTATGATTCTTCTTTTGTCAATAGTGCGAAAAAGGCACTATTTTTTTTTAAAAATACGATGAAACTAGTATTAATAAAAAAACGTGCATGTGACCAAGGGTGTGAAATGCTGTGTTTTCCAAAGATATACCTCTAATAGAATAACTCAATCCAATACCAAACCTAACTCAAATACCGCAAGTCATCCAGTTCTTCGATTTTAGACTATGCGTTTTAAAGCCAATTCCATCCAAATCCAAACAATTTCCAAATTTGTTTATTCATTTTGAAAATGTCTACAGAAAGATCTTACATGAGACACTCGATATAAACATTAATATAAACTTTTTAGTTTATAATGCAAGTATATTAATTATTTATTGTTTAAAAACTACCTATTATTAAAAAGAGAAACTTTAAAAACGAAAAAAAAAAAAATTCAAACATTTTTAATATATGAAATTATTATTTAATGAATATATTTTTGGTAGGCTTTATATTATAATATTTATATTGAAATTAAAATTAATTAAAAATTATAAATAAAAATGTTCAGTTCATTTTTCATTTTGTTTAAACAACCTGTAGATGCGTTTAACAGACACTGATTTGTCCTTTGTTATAAATTTTGGACAAAAAAAAAACGAAATAAAATTAAAATTAGTTTTTTTGTGAATAAAAGTAAAATATATAAGAGATATGGTTTCGTTTGTAATAATTCTTTGACCGGTTTTTAAAATAGTGCATATTTGTGTATAGTGTTTATTGGTTGTTGGTCAGCCAGAGTACTTTTGTTGTCGCTGTTAATGTGGTTTTAAAACAAATTTATATGCGAAAGTTTAATAATAATAAGTAAACACACAGACACACATAACTTGTTACATATCTATCTCCTCTTGGGTAAAAGTTATTCACTGTCTTTTACCACATTTTACAATATTTCGTATACAACAATTATTATTTTTCCGGATTAATAATGATATTCAAAATTTGTTTGTGTTTTTCAATTTTGCTGGGTAAGTTTTTGTTGGTTTATTTTTTAAGTAATATATTTATCTTTATTTTTGATTTAAAAAATAATATTAAAGATATTTTCAAAGAACTTGGGCTAAAGCAGCATATGGTCGTATAGTATTTTATTTATTTATTTTGAAAGTAAAAGTATTTTTAAAATCAATCTCTTGAAAAGGAAATCAAATAATTTTATTATTATACACAGTTTGAAAAGTTTATTTTGAATGAAACGAGGGTATGGCACATTGATTTACCACACATACTTTCCTATTGAATACGGACATGATTGTTGCATTACATATACTTTCTTAATGACATAATTTCTACAGATTTATTTATTAAATATGTTATTTGAATAAACTATTAAATTGTAGAAAATATAAAAATATATAATGAAGGATATATAAAAATAAGTATTGAATTAAGAAAACTTTCGAATAAAATTCATAAAATATTCTGAATATATATTATGTAGTTTTTGGAAAACATAATACAGGCCTGATAAAGTATATAATATGAAAGTTAATAGAAATTCAAATTGTAACAATGCTGGCACATTGTAAAGTTTGAAATTTGTCCGAATTTTTAAGAATGGCATACACAAATTTAGCTATTTGATAAGAAAAATACTGTCGTGCTAAACAGATACTGCCGTTTTCGAGTGACGTAATTTCAAGTGAAAGGGGATTAAAACATTTCTATGACTACATTTAATGCTTAATTAAACAGTTTTTTGGAGAAATTTGGTATTAAAAACTATAGACATCATGCCCATTAATTAGGACAACTTGGAAATTTTAGCTTCGTTTGGAAGTTTTGATAGGTTTCTGTCTTCCGTTTTTAGATTTCCTTAACTACTCTCTATAACAAGCTATGTTAGTTCGAGTTTTATAATCCTACAAAAAATTTCCTGCGTAACCCTAATGATATATTCAAGGAGATCACAGATTATTGTTTAAAATTAGTGTCCTAGACATAATTTTTCAATAATGACTCTAAAATAAAACCTGATTAAGTATAAATTTAATATTTGGTATAAAACCTGGTTAATTAAAATTGAATGGTTGAATCTCAATCGAATTTTTAAACAGGATAATGAAATCATTGACAAATATTTCATTAAAAACTGATTTTTAGGTACTATATTAGTCATAAAATTTCAAATTCACGCCAATACCTAGATCAGGTGAAAGTATCCCCAAATTAGCAACGAATAACATATCCTGAGACAATATAAGAGTAATTTTAATAAGAGTGATGTTAACAAGAGTAAATCGAATGACAGAAATTTTAACAAGAGTAATTTCAATAAAATTTATTATATTTTAATTTATTTTGTTTATTTTGTTTAATTTTTTATTTATTTTATTTTTGTCTATTGATCTCTATTTTCTATCTATTTCTAATTATCAAAGAGTAAATTATGACTAGCTAATTTATATTGATGATGACTACTTTGTAGTCGAAATAGGTATTTATAATACAAAAACTGATCTAGATATTGGGGCGAATTTGAAATTTTATTTCAAAAACCTAGAGTTCTCATTAATTATCATTTGATCATCTAATATCTATATTAGTCATGTTTATGAAATCGATTAAGTTTTTTAATATCCTTTTCCGTAGTGTATCGTCAAAGTATATGATCAGCCAAATTGATCTGATACTCACTTTGGATATATACTTTTCTAAATGAAATCGATACCTGTTAGAAACTTCTCCTCCTATTTTGAAGTTAGTTAAAAATAATAAATTTTAATAGATTCTATTTTAATTCCTAGTTCAAAATCGATAGCTCTTTGAAATTTGTTCTTTTTTGAAGTAGATTGTAAATAATCAATTTTTATTTATATTTAGTTTCCAGTTCATTGGCGCAAGATTTTAAGTGTCCAGATCGTACTGGTTTTTTCCCTGATACCATACAATGTGACTTGTATTTTAAATGTTCAAAAGGAATTGCTGAAGAAAAGTTATGTCCTGATGGTTTAGTATTTGTTGATAAGGATCCAAACCACGAACGTTGTGACATACCAGCCAATGTTGATTGCGGTGATCGCACTGAATTACGTACGTATTGTATTTTATTCTAAAATTTTTAAGACAGTTTTAGTACACTGAATGCTACGAAAGCTTTTAGTATATATTGACTTTTTTTTGGCATTCAATCATATATAATAAAATTATATGAGAGAATTGGTAAAAATTATTAAAAAAAGTTAGCGGGTTAAAATGGCGCACAGGCTTGAAATTCATTTGATACTTGAGCGACGATACAGATCCGTAATCGCCACTTTATGGCCAATAACTTTTTCTGAAGTTTTTAAATGAGTAGAAAAACTTTCTATTCTTTCTTTTTTTTCCTAGCAAAAACTGTTTTCATATACTACAGAATATCTTGTCTTCGAAATTTTTGGGTTATTAAACTCAAAAACTATTCAATTTATTAGAATGTGCCCACTTACTTTTTTTAATAGAAATAACATTATTAAAGTGGCAGTTATTTTTTTCACACAGTCGAAATTTTGAAAAAAATCGATTTTGAGTTTATTTTATTTTCTGTAAGTAAAATATTTTAAAAGTATTCCCTGAAAATTTAAGACCAATCCGATCAATATTGATAGAGATATACAACATTTAGTGAAGCAGTCTCAAGCGTTCTGTAGGTATATAGGAGCAGCAGCTGCGCGCCCTTTGTGCTAGGTGATAACGATGGGTCTGTTTTACAAAAGCAATCTATTGTTAATTCTTGTAAGTAATTTTGGAACTCAGGTGTTTAGAGAGCAGTTTGAGTTCAGACACCAAAACAAAAAAAAACTTTAAATACGTTTTTCTCGAAACCATGTTTTCGCATCCTGTGGACAACTTTTCTCAGATATGGGTGGACCGATCGTTATGAAATTTAAATCAGTTATTTAAAACCACAATATCTCCAGTCTAATCGAAGCTTAGCTTGTTCCATCAATTATTTTTTTTGCAAAAGTCCGCCATTTTGTTAAAAATCAAAATTTTTCAATAAGCTTCGATTAAACGGAAGTAAATGTTGGACATTAACGATTCCCGTTCATATCTTATATGATTCAGTCGAAAACGACGATGTCCACCGCAAGAGGCCTTTTATTGACGTCTCGCGAAGTTACTTATGACTCGCTTATTTATGCATATTTTGTGAGAGAAAAAAACCTGTATTATCTTCGACTGTATATTTATTCAATAGAGAAAGACCAATAGAAAAATATTTAAATGTTAAAAAAAAAAAAAATCTTATAAATGACTTCATTTTTGGACCAGCCGACTGCGTATGCACCCCTTAAGAAAACATTTTTTGGTTGGTGAAAAAAGTTTTTTTTTAATTAAAAATTTTGAAAGTTAAGGTTACTGGCCGATATGGCGTACTGAAGATTAAGAATCTGTATCATTATTAAGAAAAGTAAAAATAGAATATGAATACAATTGCAAGGATGTTTAATTGCAAGCAATTATTAATTTAAAATATGGATTATAAAAACAGAATAACATCTTTCAAGGATAAAGATTTATTATTAAGCAAAAATACTAAGCAAAAATCTAAAAATAAGAAATTTAGTGTATTAAAAATATTGGTTATAAAAGAAGGATTGTTAGTTTTAGAATTCTAATCAATATTCAAACAATTCTAGTTACAATTATTATTATCTTTTAGACATATTTTTCACTGAAATTTGTCTGCATATTGTAACGTGGCAATATATACAGTATGTGTTGGAAAGCATTGCTAATAGAGAATCAATGTTAAATAAATAAATAAACTATTTTCTATAAAACTATCCACATACATACAAACATCTAGCTATAGACTTGTGGTGTATGGTGTTTGTTTGATGTCATTTAAGAGTGGTTTCTCTAGAGTTTCTCTACAGTTTCAAACATACGGAATCGGAACTATTTCAAATGTTTTAAATATGGAAAAATGCAGAATGGAGTTTTGTGAAGCTGTGATGGAAAAGGTGAATCGAGAAGATAATTTCATGAGAAATATTTTATTTACTGATGAATCATCTTTTCTATTACATGGAAAACATACTCCATCTGTCATGTGATATTGGTGTCAGACAAATCAGCATCGATATATCAGTACCCGAACTCAGTTTCCACAGAAACTGAATGTCTGGACTGGAATATTGGGTAACCATATTATAGGACTAGTCCTCATTGACGGATCTTTGAATAATATATTGCCAACTAGAGCTCTTCCTAATTTAGACCTGGAATCTGTATGGTTCCAACAAGATGGTTGCCCTGCAAACAACGCCATGATAGTATGGCTGTTCCTGGAAAAAACTTTTCAGGAACGTCTTATGAGTGGTTTTTGAACCTTCAAGTGGCCAAGCAGATCGCCAGATCTATCTCCTAATGACTTTTTTTGTGGGGTTTTCTCAAAACACAGATCAATTCGCGGAATAGGCTTGTAAATTTGCAACAATTAAGGCAATTGTTGACATTTGTGCGAATATTTCTCCTCAATTGCTAGAAAATACCCGGGTAGATTTCTACGATCGAGTCGGATATTGTTTATTAAATAATGGAGGAATATTCGAACCGTTGGTTTATCTTTTTTTGTCGGAATTTTTCTTTTTGGGGGTTTATTTTTCTTTTAATTTGTGTGGATTGTTGTTTTATGTTATACCGTTGATATTACTATCATTTATTTTCAAACATTCCACATACAAACAATAAGGGATATTCAAAAAAGAATTTTCAATTGTTAGAAGTAATGCTAAACTTAAGAAGCCAGCAATGAACATATTTAACCCACTCTCATTACGTTTTAATGCAGTACTGACTACAAAACAGTAATCACACAGGCCAGCCAGCATCACAACATACACACTACAGAGTACCTCACTATTTGTATTTCTTTATTATGCATTGTGTATAGTTATTATAGTAAATAATATTTAACATTAATTCTCTATTAGCAATGCTTTCCAACACATATTGTATATAATATTACATATTTCACTATGTTTTATAATATTTCGCTATATTGCCAATAAATTATAATGGATTTTATTATTGTAGTGTATGTCGTCATTGCAATGAAACAGGTCACATTTAATTATTTCAGCCAAGTATATTTTATTAATGTTTTATGTCACCAAAATTATTTCTTTTTTGAAGGCTATTCTCTGTCAATATATGCAATAATTTAACATAGCCCACAGGTTCAAATCATTTACATGGTAGATAGTAATCTTATCCAAAATATTATAAGTTGATACAATTACTTTCTGTTCAAGGATGACCTACTAATCTAATTTTTATTTTTACATTCCAAATTCCACCCGTCCCGTCGACTTTCTTGTCTGTGTATTTGTTCGACACTGCATAATTATCTGACGTAGGTAGCATTCAATCGTTGATGATCGCATGATACAAATATTTAAATTTAATATCTGAATAATATATCTAGATTATTTGACGAAATACCTTTTAGAAACAACAAAGGGTTTAGCTTCATATAACAGAAACTGTTGTGTAGTCTCTGAATAATTGTATCCAGAATATTTAATATGCGGTATCCTTTTGTTATTTAAAAGGCCAAGTTTGTTAATGGACTAAACCGGACAAGAGGACAGGGGCACTTAAAGAAAGAGGAAATCCATAATTTGGAACATCTCTTTTAATATTGGTAAAATGGAAATATTTAAACTAATTCGTGACCATTTTTTCTTTAACTTAAATATTTACCAAAATATCCATAATCCCTACGATCAATACTTTTAACTATTACAGGTTACGGGAATACTAACAAGTGAGGACTAAACGTATAATACTGGTCTATATAATATATATATATATATATATATATATATATATATATATATATATATATGTATATATATATATATATATATATATTATATATATATATATATATATATATATATATATATATATATATATATATATATATATATATATATATCGGTTTAAAATGACCTAAATAGCCGCCGGTCTGCCCGGAAACACGATAATTTAAATACGAAAATGGATCGGTCCAAATGTGTGCATCCTCCGTCACGACGGAAAATATTTATCGAACGAGACAAATAATGTTCAATTTGATGTCAACAACTTTTGTTTGAAACTTTTTTTCATAAATAGTTTTAGTGATGTGATATTTTGCTCCTGTATTGTAACTTATGATGATCTTTGAACCAAAATTAGGTATACATACTCGTACTTTATTACATTACAACTACAGTTAGTACATGCTTAAAGTACGTTTAACTGTCTTTAGTTTGGTGTAGTTAAATATTTGTTTATGTATCTTTTTCGAGTGAACTTACTCCCTAACCCGAACAGTATCAGAGGGGTGATTGGGTGGGGTAGAATGGGGTACCCGCTTCTGCCGCAATAATTCACAATGTCTTAAAGCAGACACAACAGACATCAGACTTGACTGGCCTTCAAGCGAAGAGGCTAATTTTTTCTACCCCTGGGTGCTCTAGGATGACAACTGACAACACAGTCTTTTCATTTCATTTTTCAATGAAATGAAGAGAATAAAAAGCGAATAGATAGTGAAGATGATGCGGCTGTCCTAGTGTATGAATTTTGTGCATAAACTTATTTTTTCTGCATTACCACTAGTTCGCCCGTACCACCTCGTTCAGAACGGAGCAAATGACATAATTTTCTATTTTTGAAAAAAAAATATTGTTCTTTTATTTTCTTACAAATATTATTGTATTTTTGTGATTACAACATTATAAATATTGTTTAAAATATTTATTTAATGTTAGTTTAAAAAACGAAAATGATAAAACTAAGCTGATTTGTTTTTGCATAAGATTCACAAGTTCAATGCAGTGATTTGCTTATGATTTTGCCTGTGTACGCAGTTTTCTATACACACTGAAAAGTTCAAAACGTTGGATGAGCATATTAACGAACACGTTGTCATCTACATGACAACAAAAAGTAGATGAAAAAGATTCATTTGTTAAGCGAAATTAGTGTTTTCTTCTTCCCAATTTTCCAGTTCACTATTTTTACTCAACTACGGAGGGTTATGTATTTAGCAATCTATGTCTATGACATATGTTCCCTTGTAACTCCTAAGTTACTTATCATATTTTGACAAATGTGCTAAAACAAAATACGCTAAACAAAAAAATAAAAATAATTCACAAATGTATCGAGTTTGATATCAAATGAATGGTTTTAATTCACAGATTCCAAAAATTAATAATTTATTACCTGAATATGGAGGGTTATAGTTTTAGCAATCTGTATGTACACTCCCGTTCAATAAAATTGAACCAACCTGAAATGTTAATTTTCATACATTTCATAAAACTCCTCACTTTTGTAACTCTCTGTATATTATTTATTTATAAATAATGATTAGTATATTTTTTTTAATGTGAAAAAAAAAGTTTTATATTTTTTATTTATGAAAACAAGTCAGTGATGGAGTAAGAATATGTAATGTATATACATGTTAAGTGTTATATCTTCCTTTTACGTAAAAAATAAAATAAAATGTTGTATCTATCAAAAACATTTACTACAAGAATAATCAAAGTTGTGAGAGACTGATTCGGTTCAGGTGGTTCAATTTTATTGAACGGGAGTGTACATATGTCACTATTTTCATCTGTTCCCGTGTTACTTCTAAGCTACTTATAATATTTTCGGAAATAAGGTATCGTTAGGCTCGCGTTATAGTTCCGCATGTTGTGGGCTAAATAACGTCACATTAAACCAACATGGCGGATATGACTTGCAAAATACGCTTAACAACAAAAAATTTCACAAATGTATCGAGTTTGGTATCAAATTAATGCTTCCTTAAATAAATTAGTTTGAAAAACTAAAACCCGCCTACGAAAAATGAACGAAACAAGTTTAAAGAGTTTCGTAAAAGTAATTTATATTTCTCGTAAAAGTAATTTATGTAAATAAAACTCATTATCGATATGTCTGTAGGAAAAATTTGAACAATTTTAGGCTTCAGTCACTCAAGAATAATATAAGATAATGTTGTAATTGTTACGCGTAAGGAAAAATTCGCGATGAAATTTTGGTAGATTATTTTTGTTACGACAAAAATCAATTTCAATTTTCCCTATACATTCAATTACATTTGTCTCCTAACATTTTATTCGATGTGATAACAGCATAAGTTTTGTGTAACTTTTTTTGTGAAATCTAATTCGTCCATGGCGTTTTTGAAAAAATCGTTATGTAAGTTATAGAAATTTAACATGCATCTTCATAAACCTGGTGTAATAAAATGCATAATTCCGACTGTTTTTACTTCAAACTCTCTCAATAAAGTCACGGTTATTCTGAAATTCGACACATACTTTCCTCAATTTCTTAGAAATATTTTTGCTTAAAACTTTGGGAGAATGCCCATCGGGTTGTTAAGGTTTTTGATAAAATATGCGTAAAAAAGTGCATTTTTTTAATGTCCGCAGCAGAAGGTTATTTTAAATGGTTTAGTTGGCATCATGAGTACCGGCGCGCTGTTTGAAAATCGTTTGAAATTATATACTAGTATATGTATGATGACTAGTATATGTATGATATGTTATGTGGCGAATGGGAACACTGACGACAACGGACAGCTGTTTTCAACAACGCGCAGCAGTACCAACATATTTTTTTTATACATATAATATTTTATATTGTTCTTTTCGCGCGAGTATCCGATCAGCTGATATAGTTTGGAAATACCTTAATAATCAAAACTAAATTCATGCGTGACTTTTTTACCGATTATGCCACTACTTCATATTTTTCCATACTTGTTACTTGAATAACTTTTAAATTCAAACAGAATACAATATTCTGTCGTGACCCATTTAAACAAATTAAAATTTATTTCAATTACTTTAATTTGTTTTTATTTGACAGACCAGAAATATTTTAAGAAACAGAAAACTAAATGATAAATGATACTAACATATTTCATTTTTAGAGGAAGCAAAACCAAGCAAAGGATGCCCACGAGCAAATGGATATTACAGACATTCTGATCCAGAAGTATGTGATAAATTTTTCAACTGCGTTGATGGAGTTCCACATGAATTGCCTTGCCCACCTGGATTGATTTATGATGATTCAGCTAGCACATGTGCATGGCCACAAGAATCTAGAAGACAATGTGTAAACAGCAAAAGAGGTGAGCAAGTTTTTCTTTTCACTAGTTTCATATAAAATGCTTTCGAATTTCTAATCGAAGTTTGGATAAAAAAATAGTAGCGGAAGGGAGGTCGAGGCGTGGGAAGCCTTCCTAGGCATTTTTTGTTAAAAAGGTTAAATGTCATATAGTGTAACAATGAAAACTATTAAAAAAATACGTACAACAAAACTAATAAAAAGTATGACACTATTTAAATCAAGAACAAGGAAATTGAAAAACTTAGATAATATTAACCGATCGAATTACGACTGATTTGAAAGAAACAGAAATAGATGGCAACGAAAAGAGGCAGCTTACTTGACCACGTAGGAAGGGTTCTAATGCAATGACTATAAGGTTGATTTGCGATCGCGACAGCAAAGGAAGAGAAAAACACTAAAAAAAATTGTGTTAAAATATATTTTAGGTAATTTTAAAATTGCTATAAATGCTATAAATACAAACTTTTTACATCCTTGAACACCACGTAACGTAACTGAAGACGTCTTTCTATTATTTTCGAATAACCATCCATGTACAGACAGACCATATATCAAGCGGATGGCCTTTACGTAGGGATCTGAATGCCCAAGACTTTAACGTGCTGCGAACGGTATATCTATCTGACTTCTTGGGCAATCTGAGATTACTGAGGCTCTCTAAATGAGTCGGCGACTAGGTTCAATTTGCACCTGATATGACTGCCGAGCCATAGAAACATTCCGGGGAATTGAAGTGCCGGCAAGCTGACCAGAAAGGGTATAAAACTGTTAAAACTTTGCGAACTTCAAGCTACTCCTGAAGGAAATCATATTAGACAAGGCCAATATATGGTGGCGGGAGAAACGCCCTGCAGATCTATCGATAAGATATTATCTCTCTAGTAAGACATTCTATAGGTAAAATTATAGCACCCATATTGGATACTAGCAAGGCGGCAGACGTGCGAAATGCTTAAGACTGCCTGTCAGCCAAGATTATTTCAGGGGCTGTCACAGTGAGAAGGAGGAAAAACAATGACTCTTATTATGAAAAACCTCCGCTTTTGGGTCTACCATTCTTACACTGCAAATATGATTTAAGTCGTCATACTTCAAAGCCCTATTGGTGTACTTCAACAGTTCCAAATTGTTTAAGGAGTTATGGCCAGGATTGGTCAGCCCACTTTTGTTAACACAATGAATCTCACGGGCGAAGTGTGTCCTATCCAGGACAGCCGCTACAACCTCACTTAACCTAAACGATCCTTGTACAACGTTTATGTTGCTCTTATTAACATACAATTTATTCGTAACTCTGCCTTCTTATTCTTAATATAGAATCAAGAGTTCTTTCCACGCTTTAGATATTGGAACGACTTAACAGTACGTTCTTATTAGGCTTTGTTGGAGTATAACAAGAATTAAATTGTGATTTTGATGTTTTTAGATTCGTTAGAGGATGGTTTCCAATGCCCAGAAGGTGAGCAATTGGGACAGAATGGGGCTAAAATTCCACACCCAACATTCCCACACCCAGACGATTGTCAAAAGTTTTATATTTGTCGAAATGGAATAATGCCACAAAAAGGATCATGTTCACCTGGAGAAGTATACAATGATGAAACCTATAAATGTGATGACCCTGAAAATGTTCCTGGATGGTGAGATATAATCATATTTACTATTTAATGAAAATCCAGTGATATTTGTTTACTAATATCTCTATCATTCTTTTGGGAAGAAATGGTTTAATAGATTCCAAATATGTCCAAGTAATTTTGGTAATGTTTTTTTTTTTGTACCATGGACCACCAAAGTAGCGTTCGTTTTTCAAAATTTTATAAATTATTTGTGCTTTATTGTTGCGATTTTTGGGAATATGTTTCGCATAAAAGTTTTTAGTATATTTATAATGAAAAATTTGTATCCGAAGCTTTTTTTTCGAAAATTGAATAAATAAAGCACTAATATAATTTTCAATTTTATGTACATTACAACCGTGCTTTGTGGAACAAAGTATTTTTACATCCATACAAATAATTTTGTTTGAAATCCATTAAAATGTGCGTACAATATGCAGTGCGTTAATCGATTTTGTTCCCGTACGAAAACCATTTAACCCTAAGACAGATTAATGTAAATCCAAAATACTTTTATGATTTATAATGTCAATGAAAATCATTCAATATATTTTGTGATTAATACACAATTTATAACAATTTCGTAATCGTTTTTTATTGTATTATTTTATTTTTTATTTTAGTGAAAACTACTATAAAACGGCCAAGAATTAACGGAACTAATCGTTTGAAGAATTTCATTTTGAATCAAAAATTATTCGATAAAATTACATACTTTTAATAAATTCGAATTAATATTCAAATAAATTCATGGAAACATGAATAACTCTTCAGAAAAAACATGACAACGTATGTTTTGCGAGTATTTTCCAAAAAATGTTCCTCATAGTTTTAAAATTTCAATTCAACAATATAACATTATAATATGAATGTAATAACTTGTATCTATGTCCATTATAATTATTATTCTAAAATAAAATTTGGATAAATTTTTTTGGATTAACTCGTATTTATTAAGTATAACTTTTGTTACACAAAATTATTATGTTTCAAAGTTTTAAATTGAAATTGTTCCAAAAAGTGTATTGTTATTTTTATCTTAAAAAAAAAATTATTATTAGTTTTTTATTATTATGATTATAAACTTTCAATAAATTTAAATCGAATTTTGAATTCGAATCATTTATACCATTTTCTTTTTGAACATAATAATTATATACTTGCCATAAAAATGTGTAATTGTAGTATTTATGATAAAAATCAATAAACAATTTTTTTAAATTATTTAATTAATATTTTTTATTACATTATGTCAATATCATTTACAATGCTGCATTATTTGTTCATAAAATGCAAATTGGTACACATTTTAATCGAACCTTACTCTTCAAAATGATGAGTTACGATAGTGGGGAGAGGATATGACAAGAGGTTAGTTTAGGAGAGTTTACGTACCAGGGACTGTAGGCCCCAACATATTAGATCAATTGATGTAAAAAATTGATCTGGAAAGTTAAACAGAAATCGTAAAGATCTTATTAACATTTATAGGAATTATCCTTCGTATAAGACTTGGGTCGCTTTATTTTTAGCACAATTCAATGCTTTTGTTGGGTCATGGCAAATAATAAATTTAAACAGTCAATCGGTTGCGAAACATTCTAAGAAACATAAAATTGTAATAATATTTCCGCTTACTTTTTTTTCATAAATTTTCAAAATGACACGACTAATCTGTGGCTTCAGGATCTTAGCACCCAATCCATGGAATTTTGAAAAACCAATTATACCATCTAATAGGTCACTAATTGGTCATAAAAGGTCAGCTAGCCCCCTAAATTGTCAGCGATAGAAAACTTTTATTCCACCACATTTTGTCTAGAAACATATCGGTATTATTTAATGCTATGTTGGTTTGCATTTCCACTTGGGATAAAATAACCTTCATTTTTTCATTTTTACCTTCATCTATCTGGTTTCGCGATGAGATTGATGCAACTCGTTAAAGTATCCTTGGCGCCTTAAAAAGGGAACTCCTTCATTCATCATGTTGTTGTGTTGAAAATTATTTAAATATTTTTTAGGACCTCAGCACACAATTCTAACTATATAAAGATAAGAATAAGGTCTAGTTTTGATTTATTTTTTTTATCTTTAAAACAAAGTTTTTTTTAAAATAAAAAATCAAACATAATTTATTTACAAAAAAAGAGTATTAAACATGTTTAGAAAGTACGAATTAAATTTTGTAAATAAGTATTTTTGTAAATTGAAATCGGTAATGTCTAATATACACAGCCGATGGGCCAGTGCGTTAAGGCGTCAGATAAGCGGGGTATTCTATTGTTTCGTACCCAGGTTAAACCTATATAATTTTTAATAAATTTTATCAATTGCTGACTCCTTTGAATACGACCATGGTTGAAACTGAATATTCTGAATAATCTATAAAAAAATATGTTTTCAAAAAACCATATTTTCTATTTGGTACAAACAAGCACCAGGACCCTATATATACAGAGGAATGTACCAATTTCAAGTCAGTTTATAATTGGAATTGTTTGATTATCATCAGTTCAAAATTACTATTGTTCGAGTATCAAAGTTATAAATTTAACTTTGTTGGATTAACAATCGGTTTACAAGTAAAATTTGTTCGAGAAAAGTCAGCTGTTCATTGTTGTATTAAAAAGAGAGTTGTATTTAAATTGTGAAAAAAAAAATTCAAATTCTTTTTTTTCAAATCAAATCAATTCCGGTTTGGATATCATAAGGATTTAGTTTTATTTAATTTTTTTCTAAAGTGCGTGTTGTACAATTGACGAATATTTAGTAAACTTTTACTAATATTTTGTGTTTGTTTGTGTATGCCGAGTATCAGAATCTATTGTAGTTTTACAGCACTCCTTTTGAAGGCTAAAAAGAGCCAATATACCGCTACAATGTTTTGTACATAAATGAAATAATCAGTTTTATTTAAAATAACCAATGAGTTTCCTTTATCATCATTTGTGTACAAAACATTTCTTGTTTTTAAATTTTCAATCACGTTATGGATATCTTTAACAGATATCTTAAATTTAAAAGCCAATAAAACATTTAAAAAATTAATATTTTTTAAATAATCCTATAATACTGTGCATTTTAAAATACACCCAATCTGGAAATAATGTATAGTGTATCTATCGCTATCAATATGTAGTGACTATGATTTGGTGTCTTTATTACATATACATGTAGACACACTCACACGATGGACAACAGAAAATAACGACGATGTATACACGTACGAGTAAAATGCAACTATATATAAATGATTGTAGTTAGAGGGTGATAAGTATAATAGTTATATGTTATACAATACTGATTTTAATACAGTTTAAGTGTGCACGTGTAAGATGCAACTATATATAAATGATTGTAGTTAGAGCGTGATAAGTATAATAGTTATATGTTATACAATACTCATTTTAATACAGTTTAAGTGTGCACGGGTAAAATGCAACTATGCATAAATGATTGTAGTTAAAGCGTGATAAGTATTATAGTTATATGTTATACAATACTCATTTTAATACAGTTTAAGTGTGCACGAGTAAGATGCAACTATGTATAAATGATTGTAGTTAGAGCGTGATAAGTATAATAGTTATATGTTATACAATACTGATTTTAATACAGTTTAAGTTTCCACGAGTAAGATGCAACTATGTATAAATGATTGTATTTAGAGAGTGATAAGTATAATAGTTATATGTTATACAATACTCATTTTAATACAGTTTAAGTGTGCACGAGTAAGATGCAACTATGTATAAATGATTGTAGTTAGAGCGTGATAAGTATAATAGTTATATGTTATACAATACTCATTTTAATACAGTTTAAGTTTGATAAAGTAAACCATATCATAGTACACTACATATAGACAGCGATGGATACACTATGCATTGTGTGCAGATTGGGTGTATTTTAAAATACGGACAAGTCCTTTATGTAACTAACTGACTGACTTCTAGACTTGGTAGAAAGATGCGGATTTGTATTGGACCCGGGATACTTCAAACTTACGGGAAAAATAGAAAAACTTTACTTTTCCCAGCACCCCCCCCCCCCCCCGCCCCGCCCGAAAATGGAAAAACCTTCAAAAAATTCTATACATGCTAGAATCAGAATTATTATAGTTTTAATATTTACCATTCACAAATAATTGTTTCATTTAAATTGGTTATTGAATAAATTATATCAGTGCTATGGTCTATTTAAATTAAAAAAATCATACGGATTTACTGCCGCTATAATTATAGTTTGTTTACAATAAATTCTAATTTTATATAAATATACTTTCACGATTATATATATAATTATAATAAAAGTATCAATATTCACTTAATAACGGTGATTTACAAAAATATAAAAAGCAAATGAAGAGGAACTTCCTCATATTTGCACAAGTAACACAGGTCATAAACATTAGTAAGAAATATCAACAGTGCGGAGAAATCTTGTCCTACTTCATTGAAGATGTTCTTGGAGGTTGATTTATTTAAAAAAATCTCCCTTAAAACTCTTATCTACAGAGTGTTTAATGAAAGTCTACTCAAATTGTACGTATATTTAGCTATATTGGCTAGAGATCCATTAAAACCCTATCCTGCGATATAATCTAATTTTTTAATACGAGTACATGACCGACGAGTATAAGCCAATTACAACTACCAGAAAACATACTACAACAAGATTTCCGTTACCCTAACCAACTCAACCTGGTACTCAACGTTGTAATATGTTGTTAATATAATATGAGGGGGCTTTGTGAGAATTGAACTTCCCAGAGGCGTAGCTAGGTAACCAAAGGCCCTAGTGCAAAAAAAAAATGAGGCTCTAACTGTTTAGGTTTTATCAAGTCAAAATATAAATTTATATAAATACTTTAAAGGTGCAAAGCTACTTTATCATCAGCTCTTTATCGGGTACTGCCGGGCACACCAAAGCTACTTACTATATGTATGTGCACGGGTGTCTTGTGTGAGCTTTAGTGATCACCTAGATTCTACAGGTGAAGAGTTTAGGAACGTATACTTGGATTAATAATATTGGTGTTAAGCAATAAAACGCAGTAAATCGAAAGGTTTATGTACGTATGTATGTAAAATACTTTATTGCACATAAAACATTAAAAATTAATTTATTTAACGGATAGTTTTTATAGACCGTTTCCTTATAACCTTAAGCCGCTTAATGTGCCGGCGAATCTTTCAAGTTGGCAACACTGCACAAAAAACAGAAAGAATACAGGGGAATTTCCCACAAGTTTCTAACAGAAATCGAAACTTGTTGGGAATTCTCCTGTATTCTTTTAAATGAGTTGCCATGATTAAAGTTGTGTTGCAACCTATTTTATTTACATTCCGAAGGTGGGAGAATTTTTAGCTAGTTCAATACGAGGTTTGCTGGTCAGGGTCCGAGAGCCCCTTTAACTTGGGCCTTCCCCTCTTAACAAAACCGAAATACTTTATTATGACCTTGCAATTTAAATATTTTAAAATTATCATAACATGATCATTAGCTCTTTACAGTTTACAATAATCCTTATTAACTCCTCACTATTTAACCCTATCAGCAAAATAATTTTTTTAGTTTAAAATTATTAAATTTAATGTATTCACTATAAAAAATCAATCTACTATAATTTTTCTATTGCCGAGTTTTACCGAAATAAAAACAAAATATAAACTAGTTCACACAAAAACTGGTGCGGAGCTTTAGAGTTGTTGTGACGCGGGCATAGGAGACGGCAGGCTGGGCGAGAGCAAGGACCGAAGCCCATCACCCTCCTGCGCGCCTCGGTATATGTGAGTTTATCCAGAACTCTAACTTTCTGGATAGCCATTGCCTCTTATGCCATTGCCTCTTGGGGCAGTTCCTCGACTTTGCCGAGTGACTACATCCACAGTTCACGCAAGTTATAGGCTCATTGCACAGTCTTCTTTCGTGCAATGGCTCCCCGCAGACACAAATTTGAGGCCCTTCACATCTACCTGCCGTGTGTCCGGGATAGCATCGCATCCCGGTGCTATCCCGGTGCTGGAATGTACGGACGCACGGGTATTTTCTTGTGAATTCCAGCGTCGATTGTTGCTGGCAAATCAATTTTGCTGAAGGTAAGTTGGAGGAGAGGTGAGTCTTTAAACTCACCATCCTACCTCCACTTAATTCTTCGGGCCTCAATTACTCCCTGGTCGGACAGATTTTCGACTGTCTCTTCGATGGAGCAAATCATGAGGTCTCTGCAAAATATCACCCCCTGGGAACTCTATAAAGTTCCATGGGATGACACTTCCAACTCATGATCGCACAGCATCTTTAGGCATAAAAGCTTTTCATTTATAAATTTGTCGCCGACAGTCTCGACCAACAACCCGTAGTTCACTTTTTTAACGTCTTTAATACGTCCTACAGCCTCGTACAATTTTTTCGCTATTAAAAAAGGGCTCACTGACTTAAAGTCGCTTGAATCACCCTTTTTCTTAATCATAAAATATTTTAAAACAACTTGCTTTTGGGAACCTGTAAGCGATGCCAGGTTCCCACGGAATTTCCTTTTATCTTAAGGGGGGTTTGGTCCCCCCGACGTTTCGGTGATAACCGGGACGCCGGGTCTCTTTTTACGGAAGGTGGCATTTCCGTTTGTTTGTGGGTGTTTTCGTCCATAAACTAATAAAAAAACCAGCCATCGTGTGCAAAGGGACGGGCTGGAATAGCCGGGAACGGGTATACCCTTGGACTTTAATAGTCCTAAAGTCCTTAGTCCATTGCACACTATCCTACCAAGGACCGACGTGACTGGTGGCTAAGTCCCACACACCCTGCCTCGGAGAGCAAGCTCACATCAGATCTCGGACAAACTGAGGCCCACCCTCAGCTCCCCTCTACCACTCTCAGCAGGGATGCACGAAACCGCCAGTTTTACGTCTTCAACGAAAACAATGTCGGCCAGATGACGTGGCCGACGAGTAATGTTTCGACAGTGCACAAACACCACACACCGAAACCAACAATGACGTTGATGATAGCGTGCGACATCCGCACATTGATCTCAACGTTGAGAAGTTTGGGTCCATTAGCTTCCCCTACTGCTGGCTTGCAGGCTAGGTACTAGGCCCTCCCATCACGACAAGGTGGACCCACGGGAGGGTTGGTTAGTTTAACAATCTTTATATTAAATATTATTTTGTTTAAAGTGATTTATAAGAATAATATAAAAGATCAGAAATATTTTATTGGCGGCTTATCTCTTTTTTTCTTTACACATAAATGTATCAATGTATGTGTCTCTGTTATGTATATAAGTTTGTCAATTTTTTGTCAACTGTTACTGCATGTCACTTTCTTTGTTAATTGTTAATAAGATTATTAATAACGTACACCGGATAAAATATAAAACATAATAAAAAAATAAAATAAAATATAATAACATTCAACGCAACGGCTATACCTAAGTGTTTTTATTTCATAATTTTTTTCAATACAGATAAATATTTGTGCATTCAAAGTTCAGCACTTCCTTGTATGGATAATGAAATAAAATCTTATTAATTTTTTTTTTTGTTTAGAAAAAATCCTCAACAAATGCATCTCATTCTCAGTTTTGCATGCACAATGCATTTTAAAAAATTTCGAAGGACAATATCTCGGAAAAACCTCAATATCGAGTATTAGAGAGTAGCTATATTACGTTTGACGTAGAAAGAGGATGAATGAATTCTGAGTACATATGTAACTTTTGAAGTCGATGAGGAAGAGAAAGAAGGTAAAACTCGAGTCTATTATTTAAATGTTTAAAAAAAATTTGTAATACGCCTTACGTACACACTTAGTAAAGGTTCCGAGTGTATCGAGTCGATATTCATGTTTCAAAGGTTAAGCCGAGCTAAGTGAGAAGGTTAAAACACAAAATTTGAATGAAAATATACCTTTACATTGATAAAATAGACAAATTTAATTGACCATTTTTTCTGTAACTCTAATATTTAGGTAAATAAATATTGCCGATTTTAATGTTCTAATGTTTATAGTACCGAATATTACTTTTTTCGCTATGGTAACTTTATTTGATATTCATAATGATTCCATCCTTACAAACAGTTCTGCCTGCTTTTTGACAAATTCAAATCGTAAACCATGTCATTAAGGTCTCCTTGTGTTATAAAATGTGACTTAACTAGAATTACTTCAAACTCAGAATCACCATCGTTAACAACATTAAATTGGCTTAAAGTTGTGGATCGTTAATCTCAAACGATGTACATTGAACTGGTATACGTAAATTATCATTATATGGGACTGGTCTTATTGCTGAAGATAAATTAGGGTATTCAACTGTATGTTTTGCCCTTGGATCTATGCTTTTTATTGGAGTAGCACAAAAATAACAGTCTGAAACATGATCTCTAAGCTCAGGCCAAATCATGGGAATAATAGACGGCATATAGCGTGACCCTTTCTTCTAACCGATTAAATTTTTCATACATGTTACGCAACAAATATGTGAGGCCCAAGCTTTGTCTTGATATAAGATCTACTTCGAAAAGAACATAAGAATACTTCGAAATAATATCTTTAAAATTTCGCCTTTGTTTTTTGAAGTGTGTTCACCACAAATATAACAAAAAGAGTTAGGTTCGTTAATACACTTTTTCAACATATTCGCACAAGTACAATGGTTGATTTAAACCAACACAATTTAACTTAATAAAGAAAACAAATGGGAATTATCTAATTAGTAATACGAAACTCACCCCACGGCTTGTTTTTCTGGGTTTAATATTTTGTTCAAGAATATAAGATATATTTGAAAAAGTTATAATGGAACAGAGTAGAAACTGATATTGAATAACTTTTTATTTTCAAATATCTTACATATGATTCGCAAACAAGTATATTTCCTATCGACCCAATTTGCCTATCTGTTAATTTGTAAATATGTTTTAGTTTCGATGTTTTCCTTCACCTTATTAAAACGAGTCGTTACTTAAGAATTATGCATCCGATATCCTTTGCATTTCTTTAGATAAAAATAATAATCTCAATCAATACCTATAAAGTATAAATAGATAACGTAATGATTGTTATAATGTTCAAAAAGAAAGTTCAATGCTCTAGTAAGTATTAAATATGAATAATAATATAAGTAATTATAAATGGCAATAATATAGCATGTAAAAGTAGGTTAACTCATAAGCAATAACGGATAATTTTATGTAATATTTTTACATATTTACTATATATTTACAATCATATATCAATTGAAAATACAGTCAATGATCGAAAGTTGTATAGAATGTCGTTCAAAATCGGACGGCAGTCAAAGAGCTCTCCAGTAGGGTAGGCTCATATTTCAAATAAATGAAATTAAAATAATATGTCGAATATAATATGTTTATGCTGAAAAGCAGTAAAATATATTATAAATATATAATGATATTATATCCAATATTGACCAAATAAAGACGTAATTGCGTTTCTCTATAAAAAGGGAGATAATAAGACTTTAGGGATTGACCAAAATGCTGAACTTATGTCAAAAGTAGAAAAGTATTCGCAGTTTACAGTTTTAATCATTAAATCCTCAATCAACGGAAAAGGTTGTGATTGAGGGATGACAATTTTATTTAATTCTCTTAAGTCAATGCATAACCTTGTTTTCTTTTCATCTTCTTTTTATATGCCAGAGTTACTGGAGCAGCAAATGGCCAATAAAATTCCTCTATTAAATTCTTATTTAATAGTTTTGATTTTTTTTTTCTATTTTTTTTTCTGTCTTCAGTTGTGCATCTATATGGACGTTTGCAACAGTATTTATCTGCCATCAAATCAATATGAGCTTCATAATCTAATACAGTACCGATATCATATTTATCCTTAGCGAAGATTTGTTTGTATTTTTCTATCTACTTACAATATCTGATTGTTGGTAAGTGTCAAGATGGTTTAAAAACATTGTAAACCTCCATCGAATCCTCCAGAATTAATATGTTCATTGAAATTAATTTCACATTTATTTATGTGTTTGTTTTCTTGTTTTAATACATCAGATTCTAAACTAATATCTTCTTCATTTTTGTCACCTAGTACATCAGGAATTTTGACATGTGTTAAATTTGAAGTATCCTTATTTTGGTAGTGTACGTTTCTCCAATAATCTTCAGTAAAGATACTTTTTTTTCTTTTGGTTTGTTATGTTCTATGATCTTTAATTCTTCGTTTTGCACCAATTTGAAGTTTTTGATACAATCCAGACCAATTAGAAAATCGTAATTAAAATTTTCATTATCTATTACAAAAATATTCATAACTCGTTCTATATTATATATTTTTATTTTTAGTTTCACCATACCTTTTGTTTTCTTCTCACCATTAACAGTTTTCAAGTTTACTATTTGAATGTCACTTGTTTTGTCTTTTGGCTGTATTTTCAATAACTTTGCATTAATTAATGACACATTCGAACCTGAATCATAAATTCCAAAAACATTCAGAGTATCATTTAATAGGAACTTTACTTTTATTAATGGTGGCACATCTAGTTTTTTGGATTCCCCTCGTTCAATTCAACTTCCAGTTCTGAGTTATTTACAGTTTTCACAAATGTCTGATTTTTATCTTTAGACTAACAATTTTCCTCAGGATGGTAACGTTTCCCTTTTTTCTCTTGCATACAGATCGGACATGGGTTTCTTTCTTCTCCTTTTTTTGATTTCGAGTCAGAATTTATAATTTTTTTTTTTCGTATTTATTTTTTCCAACAAGATGTTAAAATATGCCAATTTCATTGTATAGATTCTCTGTTCCTTGTAAAGTTCCTCTGTCAATCTTGTCCGCCACATAATTGGGTAAACCAAATGCTATAGGGTCTATAAGTGTTCCAATATCAATTGATTTCTTTACTTCCAGTAAAAGTTTATTTTTTTTTTGCATACTCAAGCAACGAACCTGCTTGATATTTAAACGACAGAGAATACCGAATGGGTGCCCATCCTCTGTTAGCAAATGTCTCACAAAAATTTTTCTCCCATTTGTTCTATTCTGATTCCACTGTAAGTTTCATTATCATGCAGCTATACCAATCTACACTGGAGTGTTCCACAAAATTTTTTAGAATTTCAATTTTCTTGTTATCTTCTTTTACGTTCACATTCCTTATTAAAATCTTTGGTCCACTGGTATGCGTTTGAGTTTCTGCCAGTGAATTTTTCAATCACAAAATCCTTTGCAATTTTTCCTAAATTGAATTTCAGATTTTGTTTCTTTATTTTCAAGCAATTTCTCTAACAGTTCTTCTAGCGTTTTATTTGAGCTCTTAGGAATAGATTCAGCACTACTTGCTTCTTCTGAAATTTGTTCTACATAAAAATCATTAAACTGTAAGTTATGTTCCTCATCCATGTATATCGTTTAAATCGTTTACTTCAGATCCTTTTAATTAAATTTTATTAAGATTAATAATATTGTAAATCCAATTATTTTTCATTAATTTGTCAACTGTCAATCATGATCTGTAGTAGGCTTTATCGATAGCTCGGCAAAGACAAATTTAAGAAAAGTGAATATCAGAGGTTTTCTTTACAAATATTATTACAATTTTAATTACTTGAATATAGCCCCACCCAAGTGAACACTCATCGACTTTGCATGTAAATAACAATCTAGGAAACTTAAAATCATAGTCCACTATATTATGTACCACTTTTGATCACTGACCGTACATACATTGATTCGGTATGGATTGTTATATTATTACTTTCCTAAACAAATACATAATAATATAATTTGTTTTGTGATATATCAAATATGGTTTTTATACTATGCATGTGCATATAATGATTGCTTTTTGTTTGGTTTTACATACAAGTATTCATTCGAGTCAGAAAAGTCTTTCCGGTAAAAGTTAGCTACATATGTTATTTTTTTCTAGAAAGGCCGTTAATCGGTATATTTTTATCAAACTGTCTCTTCTTGAATATTGAGACAGTTATTCAAATAATAAGAAAAGGATTAAAACTTATCAAGTACCTATTATGGTATAAATTTTATTAAACTCGGCCTTGCGCACTACCGTGCTCTAGATTTGAATAACAATGTCTGATATTTTGTGAAAAAAATTGGGTGAAAAGAATCCGTATTTATGGGGCAATTGATAGAGATACAAGACTGGATATTTAAGATATAGAAAAAACATTCGGCCAATGTTATGGCGTCAGAGTTATTGCACTACAAGAAAAAGATCGCCCAAAGAAAATGCATCTTTGTTAGAATCAATTTGACTTCTGGTTTGTGCCGTGTAAGACGTGCAATTACAATTTCTAAGCAAATAAGACATATCACTGATTATTGATCGGACGCGGATCTAGAGTTAAAGTTGGGGGGACGGGGTGGTCTCAGACTAAAAAAAATTAATTAGAATAAGTAAAAAAATCGTTTTTTCTTAAAAATTGTAATAAATTCATATTATTTCAATTACTAAAGCACTAGAAAAGAGTATTAGAATTTTTAGTATTATTCTTGAAAAACTTTCAAATTAAGATTTAGAATTAAAGAAAACCAGGTTTTTTAAACTAATTAAATATTTGGTATTTATTTTTAATTATATATAATGGTCAATTTTTATAACTGGAAATAAAGTATTATTTGAGTTTAAAAAGTAAATAAATATAATGAAAACAAAAGTTTATAAAGAATAAATAGAAAACAAAACAAAATTTTATAAAGAATTTTATTTAAGATATCAATTATTAATTATTCGAATAATTGCTAAAGATAATTTTATTCAATTGATAAATGAATTAATTTTTGCGCTATAAACAAATTTAAAGAACGCTATTTATTTGTCTAGAAGATATTTGGATGCCAGGCGAAGTTGCATATCATGTGCATATTTTCAAACTTTTATCCCAATATAACAAGCACCATAGTACGTACGGCAACTTAAATTTAGCTTACTGTGTAATGCTCACAAATTAGTGTAAACAAGTAACTTGCGAGAGACAATTTTCCGCTCTGAAACGAATTAAGATGATGCTTCGTTCTCTGCTGGGGCAAGAACTGCCGGATCTTATCAGAGATAACGATTGACAATCTAGCTGAAATTTTTCCTCTATAAAAAAATCATAATTGGCTAGCTTCAGTTTAAACAAATGAAACTTTCTATATAAAAATGCACGTCTTTGAAAATAAAAAATCTGTCTGTTTGATTATTATTATCATTTGGATTGGCTGGTCCTTAAAGCCACAATGCCACCCGAACCTCTTAGGCCCAGTCTGACGCTGCTTGTCACATACTTACAGATTCATCACACGTAAACGAGGTATAATTCTAATGACTAACTAATACCTTTTATTTTCTTAGGTCATTACTTTGTATGCTTTATACGTTTAAACAGTTTCTGGCGAATTAAAGAAATCCGGAAAAAAGAGAAAATTGTATGATAGTATGTATTTATTTTAACTGTAGTAGTCGGCGTCCATACGTTTTCATTTTTCATAACAAGATAATTATTTTGATTGAAATAATTTTCAAAATTAAAAATTTAAGTTACCTTTTTATTTTCTTTGCTTCTCATTTATCTATAAATTTAAATAGCCGAACTAAAAAGTAGAAAATAATTTTAAATATAGAGAGTTTGTTCTATAGCGATGTTCACTGGTTTATTATAATTAAAATATTTATAATAATTTTAAAATAAGAATTAAGTTATCAACAAAATAATTAATTTGATTGTAAAAAAGCTTTTTACTATAATTTGATAAAAATAATAATGATAATTATAATCAGGATCCATAAAGAGCCTTTGGATAGTTGAAAAACGATTCCGAAGGGGGTACATTAAAATAAAACGATCGAAATTCTGATTTTTAGATGGCCACCACGTGGCTCATAGTGAACTCCCGTAAAACATCTTTGGGATAAACTTGTCCGACGTATAAGAGATGAATTAACTCTCCTGGTAGCTCACAGGAGTTTAATGCAGGAAAGAGAGGTAATCACCCAAGATGTCGTAGCGAACTTAGGCAATCATTAGAAAATTTATGAAAATTTTTCTTTTATTTTCATTAATTTTTTTCCTCATAAATTAAAAGGTTTTCTTCTACAATTTTTCCCCCACATAAACAAAAACATATATAAATTTATAAAATTGTTGTTAAAATGCAAAAAAATTCCAGAAAAAATAATTTAAATGAATTTTTCAAAGTGCGCCGCTTTTATTGCTGCTTTTGTTTCACAATTTATCGATTTTTATTGTATGTTATTAAAAAATGGGAGGATCATAGAAAGAAATAGAGGCGTATACAGGGTGAATTGATATATATATACATATATATATATATATATATATATATATATATATATATACAGGTTGAATTGAACCTGCCGCGTATTAGCACACGCCTCTACTTCCTTCCACGATCTACCCATTCTTTAACAAAATCCAATAGAAATCGATAAATTGAAACAAAATGAAGACCACTCGTGGTTGACTCAAAGATATGGAAAACACCAAAGCACCCAAACCAATATGCGTATAAATAATCAAATACGGGAACCAGAGCACCGATGGACAACAAATATACGATATGAAGTACTAGGGAAACATGTATTAAGCAACAAAAATCTATTATTTTACATTATTAATATAATGTTTATGTTACCTTATAATATTAGAGCTCAGTTAATTTAGCCCCACATAAATTTTTTTTTCTTATTTTTGACTGTTTATTGCTTGTAATTAATTGTTCGTCGTTTGTTCTTTATTGTTCGGCCTTAAAACTTGTTTGTTCTCGTTTTTTTATTTATATTTATATTTATTTATAAATAATTAACAAATATATATACATATATATATATCTATATATATATATATATATATATATATATATATATATATATATATATATATATATATATATATATATATATAACAACTTTTATTTAAAACATTTCCCCAAAAACCGACAGAATAAGGACAACTATAAAATTTTGAAAAATGAGGGCTGCATTTGTAACCCATATAGTACCATTTTTATTATACCACAAAAATGCGTTTCTAATTTAATTCGAACTAAACATAGTCTTTTAAAATATATATTAGTTTCTATCAAAGAATCATGTTCATTTACAAAACGTCTGTATTGTAAAAAAATGTCTCTTTATTGATTGTTTAGTTTGTCACCTTGACTGATTGAATAAGATTTTATATTGCATGGTATCATAGCCAACAAATTAAACTACAAAATTTATAGTTAAAGAAAAAATTGAATTTGAGTCACGTCAAGAAACTTCCATAATAAACTGCAATTTTAACGTTTTTTATTTTGAAGTCATCACTGTAAAACACATAAAAATCCATTGTTAGTATGTTTGCCTTCCGGTTATATTACACGGATATAACTGGCGTTTACTTAATTTGACATTTAAGTAAAATTCCTGAACATTGATAACATTTTTAACACGCTTTTATTAACTCGATATGTACCTATCTACGTGAGTAACGGAGTCTTTGAATTCACTTTTAACCTATTTCTAATTGTCGTATCGAAATGAAACTTTGTATATATATGTAGTTCGGATGACAATGCATTTTTATGGTAAGCATGACCGGAATCGGCAAGGGGAAAGGGAGGTCTAGAGGGAGAGGAAACACAAAATTTGGTATATCTCTCTTAATATTGAAAAAAATCGAAAAACACATAGAAAGTAAAGTTGTAGAAAATTAGTTTTACTATAATTAAGTTCCTGATCATTTTTTCTGTTTCTCTAATATTTACAGAGATATTGACGGTTTAAGATTGAAAATTTAAATCCTAAAGTTCGTTTCAAGACTAGAAAAGCAAAAATAAATAATAGTTTAAACAAGTAATGTAACAACTAACTGAGTTAATTGTTTGAATACCCAGTATATACTGAGTTGTATATCCGTGATTGAATTGTTAACAATTCGGCGTATTCAAATTGTTAACAATTCGCTTTCCGAAGAACATTTTATCCATAAATTATGAGAAAACTATTGAGTTTGTCGCGGTATCCTGGCTCTCTTTTTCCTCAAAGGAGCGCTGCCCGAACCTGCAATGATTCCGATACTCGACAAAACAAAAAAAAATATATTAGTAAACGATATTACTAAATATTTTGTAATTGGAACAACACGCACGTTTTTGTTTAAAGAGAAGAAAAAAAAAAATTAAATTAAACACAAGTTTTTACGAAACAAAAAAAAACCTGATTTTATTGCTTTAAAAAAAAAAGATTATCCAATTTCTTTTTCAACAATTATTTTAATTCTTTTTCACACAATGTTAAACTTTGAACTAATTAGACAATACTTGATATTAAACTTTTATACTAATCGCACAATGATCGATTTAAAACTCTTCGGACAATGGTCGATTTTAAACTCTGAACGAATCGCACAATGGCTGATCTAAAAACTGATTTGAATCGACACTGGTCACGGTTTATATACCCACCATGGGTCGTTCTAGAATATTATTGTTTTTTTGAATAAATATTTTGTTTTTGACAATATATTTTTGCATGGAGGCTTCTAGAATATTTTAGTATATCAACACCCATGGACGTAGTCGGAGTGTTCAGATTATTTATAAAATTAATTAAAAATTATACCTCTCCCTGGGTTTGACCCATAGTCATACCCCGCTTGGTTGATATTTAAGCAGAGACTTAATGCACCGGGCCAGTGTCAATTTAAAATCTATACACAAATTGTGTGATACATTCATACCTGTAAGCTAGCTTACGTCTGTTTACAAAAATTGTCTTGTTTTTACAAAATTATTTATTTGTGATCTGTTTATGTTATTTTGTAAAACATTCAATTTGTATAAATAACTTTTGATTCTCTTAAATTAAATTATATGCAATAATTTTTTTCAATTTTTGATTTTTTTCTTTCTAAATAGAAAAACTTTAAATCAAAAGTATCTATTAATCTTATTATCATTTTTCGACTTAAAAAAAAAACTTTGTTTAAAAAAAATAAATCGAGCTATATTATTTTCTTTTTGTACTTTCAAAAAAAAACTCCTTCTTTTTGCAAGGAGAAAAATATTAATTTGTTAAATATTTTTCTTAATATTTTACTTTCATAATTAAAATGTGTGTTGAATCAAAAAAATTATTCTTAATAATTTTCATTACAACAAAATCTCCCCCTCTAGATTCCAACACACATTTTCTAATTTGCTTATTATATTTGGTCGACCAATTTTTGACTTAGAACTATTTGAATTATTTCAATTGTATTAGTACATTTAGCTAGCTAGCATAACTTAAAGTGTACGTACACATTAGTTCTTCACTCTTCAATGGCGCCTGGTGTTGATTGCCGGTCGTCTGGGCCGCAAGTTGTACCCTGGCTCTAATGCTCTGGCCTCTGGCTCGTCCACCCTTGATACATCCCGTCGTCTTCCATCACCTCCATGCCTTTGACCCCCCAATCGATCTGGAAGTAGTTGGCCGAACACCTCGTTCCCCACACTCAATCTTCCCAGATTCCCATTGGCGGCGGTCCTTGCACTGGCCGGCTTCAAGAGACCTCCATGTATTTTCGTGGGAGGCACTGTATCCATAACATATATTCCAGCTGGTAAACTCCTCAGCACTCTGTAAGGCCCTTTCCATTTTGGTGCCAATCCACTATGGACACCCTCCACCTTACTGCTGAGCACTTGATTGCGCATCCAGACGGACTCTCCTGGTTGATAACTGAGTCCCGTTTCCACTTGGTCATTTTCTTCGGCATTGGCCAATATTGTTTGCCGCGCTATCTCAACATTCTGTTGACGTCCTTGGCTTCTCTCGTTGGCCCAATCTTCAATATCTTGAGGCTCTTCAGCTGTTTGTATTTGCCAATCCCCAGGCTTCTTCATCTCAGCCCCCAGTAACAATTTGGCGGGCGAAAAACCAGTTGTTCGGTTTGCTCTATTTCGTATTGCAAATAATGATTTGTGCAGTTGTTGATCCCAGTTTTTATGTTCTTGATCCAGTAAATGCAGACGCAACAACTTCTTCAATTCCTGGTTCTGTCTTTCCGTGGGGTTGGCTCTTGGATGGTATATTGGTGTAGTCCATATCTCGGTGTTCCATTCTCTGTTCACTGCTTTCCATTCTTTTGATCTGAACTGGGGACCATTATCACTAAGTACTGCTCTTGGATATCCATAACGACTAAATACTTCGTCTTTCAGTACTTGGGCTATCTTCGAGGTCGACGTGGCCCCCAATGGAAATGCTTCGATCCATCTAGTGAAAAGATCAGTCACAACCAATATATTTGTTTTTCCACGTGATGTGCGTGGGTATGGACCCATTAAGTCGATGCTGACTACCTCCCATGGTGAAGTAGGTCTTCGACTTCTCATTGCTGAACTCGGTTTCTTATTCAGTGGCTTCACTCTAGCACACGTGTCACACCCTTTTACATATCTGCGTATGTCATCTTGCATCCCATACCAATACACACGGTTACGGATCTGACGATACGTTTCTCTCCATCCAGGGTGTGCTGCTTCATCACTATCGTGATATCTTCTCAGAAAACCAAGTCGGCATTCTTCGGGAACCACTGGCACTTCTTGTACCATCTGTTGACTATGGTACCAGAGGATCCCGTCAGCTACGTTGTAATTAGCTCTTGTTCTGTCCACTCGTCGACGTAGATTGCTTCTCAGTGGACTATTATGATCATTGATATATCTTCTGATGGCACTCACATCACGATCTTCATCCTGCCATCGTCTAATATCGTCGAGTGTGGGTGTTTCCACTTCAATTACGTTGAGGGTTATTGGTGTTTTTGCCCTCTTTTCAATCACCCACTCTGGAATGTCCTCCACTTCTTCATCTTCAGCCTTGCCCTGTGGTTGTCTGGACAAGGAGTCGGCGGCTTGATTATCTTTTCCGGGGACGTGAATTATTTCGTAATCATAGGCTCCCAATGCTAATGCCCATCTTGTCAATTTGGCTCGACTATCCTTGGTTTTGTTCAGCCATTGGAGCGCTGCATGATCTGTGTATAATTTGAAGTGTCTTCCTTCCAGATATCCTCGAAACTTCCTCAATGCCCAGATTATCGAGAGACATTCCTTTTCTGTCGTGGCGTACTTTCTTTCTGTGGGTCCAAGTTTCTTGCTGGCGTAGTTTATTATTCGTCTTGTCTTGCCATCATCTTCAATTTGAAATAATATTGCACCCAATCCGACGTCACTAGCGTCCGTATTTAAACAAAACGTCTTCTTAAAATCTGGATGTGCTAGTTTCGGTGCATTCACAATTGATGATTTCAGATTTTCGAACGCCTTCTGATGCAATGTTAGCCAGCGCCACTTTATGTTCTTCTTTAGCATTTCGCTTAGAGGTGCAGCTATATCTTCGTAGTTCTTCACGAAGCTCCTGTACCAACCACATAATCCCAAAAATTGTCGTAATTGTCTTCGTGTTCTTGGTACAGGGTGATTACTGATAGCTTCATTCTTCTCTTCCTCTCTGTCAATGCCGTCTTCGCTCAAAATATGTCCCAGGTATTTGACTTTGTTGCTGCCAATGACACATTTGCTTGGTTTACAAGTTAATCCATGTTGTTCTAGTCTTTCAAGTACAAGATCCAGGTGATGTAAATGTTCCTTGACTGATCGACTGTAGATTAATATGTCATCCAGGTAAACTTGACAGAAATCTTCGATGTATCCAGATAGTACTTCGTGCATTAAACTCTGGAACGTAGCTGGCGCATTCTTCAATCCAAACGGCATGACGCGAAATTGATAGAGACCTCTTGGGGTGGTAAATGCTGTGTACTCTTTCGATTGTGGCTCCATCTCAATTTGCCAATAACCAGTCTGAAGATCCAATGTAGAAAATATTTTTGCTCCATTGACTTTTCTCAACATCTCTTGCAGATCTGGAATCGGAAACGCATTGCTCTTTGTAATATCGTTCAACTTTCTATAGTCGACGCACAATCGAAAAGTTCCATCTTTCTTCTTCGGCAATACGACGGGTGCGGCCCAAGGCGATGTGGATGGTTCTATAATGCCATCGCCTTCCATCTCTTCAATCATCTCTTCTAATACCCGTTGCTTCTCATTGTTGTACGGGTATGGTCGTAATTTAATGGGGGAATTCTTCGTGATCTCAATTTTGTGTGTGATGGTTTTTGTCCTTCCAACTTTGCCGAAAACGCTGGGATGTCGCCGAATGACATCTTTTAACTGCTCTTGGTTCTCAAGGAGTTTTATTTGTAACTCGCCCAATGCGTTGTTAATTGTTGCCACTTCTCTATGGGCTCCATCTGGTTTTCTCCATGCAATGCGGACTCTCTTATCACACCCCAAGTAAATTATACCACTCCGGTAATCGATGCTCACACCATTTTTTGTTAAAAATTCATGACCAAGTATTAAATGATTCCGTAGGCCAGGTACAACCATTACTTCAACATTGAACTTCATTCTTGATATCATCACATCCATGCACATTTTTCCAAGAATTCTGAAAGTATTATTGCTTGTGGCTCCACTCCCTGCACTATCTCTGACAGGGTGCCATTTTCCAATACTTCTTGCCAATTCTTCGCTGATAAAATTGTGTGATGCTTGACTATCGATCAGTGCCAATATTGATCTTCCACGCACATCAACTTCCACAATTGGCCCATTCTGGTGTGAGTTCTTGGTCTCCATTGTTGTTAAATAGACCGGTAATTGTTGGTGTTCACGCCGATGTTGTGTGGTTTTGTGGAGGTTAATATTTTCTCCAGAACCAACCTCCTCCATTATTGATCCTGGCTCTTCGTCCAGAGTTCGAACCGTGGTGCGTAGCTCGTCCACTGATCTTGGATTCGAAATTTTTACTAGTGGACGTATGTTATTGCGTAATAAACTTAATATGATTGGCACCACATCATCAATGTTCCTATCGGCGTACACTCTTCTGAATAGCTGCACCTTCATGTTGACGAACGCTTCTGTCTTCAATCCTGTGGGTTGGGAAACGGTCATCAATTCCAGTTCGGCCTTGGCTTTCCTTCCTATACTGTTGAAGAAACTCTCCAGTTGCCATTTCCACTCATCGAAGGTGTAGCCCAACCCACGATTCATCAATGCCCAATCTCTGGCTGGTCCTGTTAATTTTTTTGTGACCATCTCAATCCAACAATCTACGGGCAGATGCGTTTGTCGCAGTAATGTCGTTGCTCTGTTCAAAAAAACTACTGGATCTTCGGCCGGTCTACCACTGAACTCCGGCATGATGGACAGAAGCGTCGTTGTGTCCAATGCGGCGGGGCGAATGACTGTATTCACTTCTTGTGGATCAATACGCATGTCTCGCAGTTGCTGTGTTTGATTCTGCTCGATCCGTATAATGTCATCCACGACTTTGTTGTATTGATCGTGCATCTTCTCCTCCAAGCCTTTGATTTGCGTGCGATTCTCAATGACATCGGCTTTAATGTTAACAATGTCGGTTTTCACAGTTTCGACATCCGTGGTTATTTGGTCGATCCGCTGTATGCACGCGTCCCTCAGATCCACCATTCGCTCCCCTAATTCGTATTGTATGGTTTGTATTCTTTCTTCTAATTGGTTGCCCATTTGCTCATTCGATCCTTGAAGTCTGTTGCCCATCCTCTCTTCGGACTCTTGAAGTCGACTACTCATTCTCTCTTCGGACTCTTGAAGTCGATTTCCAAGTCGCTCATCCATCCTTGCTTCAGATCCTTGAAGTTGGTCGCTCATCTCTTCAAGTTTGTTGGCCGTCTTATCCAATCGATCACCCATTCTCTCATCCAAATTCTTGAAGTTGGACATTATTGTCGCAAACATCATTTCCATTGTCGCAGCAGCTGGCTCTTCCGGGTTGGAAACCACACTTCTACGCCGTTCTGATGTGGGAATGGCTGGTCCTTGAGTCCTTGAAGTTGGTGTTCCTTGTTGCCTAGATTGGTGCTCCTCCCATCTTGCCTGTAAGACCTCTCTTGTGCCAGTGCTGTCCAGCCCTTCGGCCTCCATCATCTCACGCAGACGTGGCATGGGAATGCTGCGGCTTGCCATTGTAATTCCTTTCTTCTTCCGTGCGTCTCCTGGTCCTGTCACGGTCGCCACTTGTCGCAGTATCCTGGCTCTCTTTTTCCTCAAAGGAGCGCTGCCCGAACCTGCAATGATTCCGATACTCGACAAAACAAAAAAAAATATATTAGTAAACGATATTACTAAATATTTTGTAATTGGAACAACACGCACGTTTTTGTTTAAAGAGAAGAAAAAAAAAAATTAAATTAAACACAAGTTTTTACGAAACAAAAAAAAACCTGATTTTATTGCTTTAAAAAAAAAAGATTATCCAATTTCTTTTTCAACAATTATTTTAATTCTTTTTCACACAATGTTAAACTTTGAACTAATTAGACAATACTTGATATTAAACTTTTATACTAATCGCACAATGATCGATTTAAAACTCTTCGGACAATGATCGATTTTAAACTCTGAACGAATCGCACAATGGCTGATCTAAAAACTGATTTGAATCGACACTGGTCACGGTTTATATACCCACCATGGGTCGTTCTAGAATATTATTGTTTTTTTGAATAAATATTTTGTTTTTGACAATATATTTTTGCATGGAGGCTTCTAGAATATTTTAGTATATCAACACCCATGGACGTAGTCGGAGTGTTCAGATTATTTATAAAATTAATTAAAAATTATACCTCTCCCTGGGTTTGACCCATAGTCATACCCCGCTTGGTTGATATTTAAGCAGAGACTTAATGCACCGGGCCAGTGTCAATTTAAAATCTATACACAAATTGTGTGATACATTCATACCTGTAAGCTAGCTTACGTCTGTTTACAAAAATTGTCTTGTTTTTACAAAATTATTTATTTGTGATCTGTTTATGTTATTTTGTAAAACATTCAATTTGTATAAATAACTTTTGATTCTCTTAAATTAAATTATATGCAATAATTTTTTTCAATTTTTGATTTTTTTCTTTCTAAATAGAAAAACTTTAAATCAAAAGTATCTATTAATCTTATTATCATTTTTCGACTTAAAAAAAAAACTTTGTTTAAAAAAAATAAATCGAGCTATATTATTTTCTTTTTGTACTTTCAAAAAAAAACTCCTTCTTTTTGCAAGGAGAAAAATATTAATTTGTTAAATATTTTTCTTAATATTTTACTTTCATAATTAAAATGTGTGTTGAATCAAAAAAATTATTCTTAATAATTTTCATTACAACAAGTTTATGAAATAAATTTTCAAACAAAAGTTTATTTTAAAGAGAAGAAGATTTTTTGTTAACTAATTTTTTTTCTATCTCTTACGGTTTCAAAGACGTATATTCCCCCCCCCCTCCTAGCGAGGGGAAACACATTCCGATTTTGCCCATTAACGAACTTGACCTTACGTTTTTGCTCTAAAACACACAACAAAATTTTCACCTCGTTATCTCTTTTCGTTTTTGAATTATCAGCTTCACGGACAGACGGACGGACATGCGGAAATGGCCGAATTAGGCCATTTTATGAATACTTTTGTGAAGTATTTTTGTCAAGGATTAATATTTTCAAGCGTTACCAAGTCGGGACTAAACTTAATATACCTTGTATATTTACATATACAGGGTATAAAAACTAAAAAACATGCTTTTATAGCTAGCGGAACTAAAAAGTAGAAAATAATTGTTATCATCAAAATAATTAATTTGATTGTAATAATAAGTGATGCGCTTTTTACTATAATTTGATATTAAGGATATTGATTTGATATTATAATGTAACAATTATTTTCTACTTTTTAGTTTGGCTATAGCTATAAAAGCGTGTTTTCAAGTTTTTTTAAACTATTATTTATTTGACTTCAAATGTTGGTAAGGAAAATTCATATACATCTAGGAAGGGAATTGAACCCACAACCTCTGGCATTCTAGACCAATACTCTACCGCTGAACTCCTGAGATGTTATGATGGTGGAGTGCATATTGCGTTTGACTATCTTTGATGTCGATGTAGAAGGTATTAATTTGTTTATTTATTATTCACAAATATTTATTATTAATTTTTTTTTTGTAAACTAGCGTCTATTTATATTAAGGTCAATAGACGCTTAGATATGAAGGAGCAAAACAGATATATGTTTTTTGCAAGTCGTAAAGTCTCTGATATTTTATCAAATTTTCGATACAAAATTGCCAGTGAGATGTTCGTTAATAGGTTTGATTTGCCATTGAAACTACTTCAAGTAACCCCAACATTTACACAGCGGCTGGTGATAAGAAGGTAGAACTCTTACCTCACAATCGAATAAGCTAAATAACACAAAAAGCTATTTGTATATTTAATTGTTTTTGTAAACTAAAAATCATGCATGCATTTTTAGTATGGTTGCCAGTACGATTCAGATATACTGATGGAAGCGATGGGTGTTTACTTACTTTTGCATTTAAGTTCGTTGGTAACATTCTTTGACATCAACTGCTTGATATAAAAATCATACATATTTTGGATGAGAATCCAAACTCACGATCTCTGGCTGACCGGACCAGTGCTCTATCTATTAGCCACCAGATGCTAACGTAGAATGCATATAATTTTTCACTATCTTGATATTGATGTATTATTTCTTCGTTTTTGAGTATTTACATATTTAAATATTTTTGTAAACTTAGCGTTATCCATTCAAAAAGCTCGTCAACTGAGGCTCTGATATTTTTCCTATTTGTAACGGATTTCTAACCAGTCCAAGTGGCCGAGCGGTCTAAAGCGTTATGTCTGCGAAGTATGCCTACTTGGAAACTGGGAGATTATGGGATCGAATCCCGTCATCGACAGTTTGTCAATTGTTAAGAAAAAAAAAGGAGGCGGTTAATTGACTAAACTGTCGGCGTATGGACAAGACCGAAGTAACCGGCTATGCTTGAGAAGGTTTTCTGCAGTTCCTTCACGAACTCCAGATGAATATCGGCATAGTTTCTATCATAGTCGGCTGCAGCCCTTCCAGGGCAGCCTCTAAAATCTATCTACCTATCTAACGGATTTCGAATAGCCTGTTTTTTAACAAAATTTTAATATGGAAGTAATAATAACTACTCAAGGTAATTTACTTTTCTAAATGTCTACGCGTCTATTCAAAAAATAGAAATATTGAAACACATTTTATAAGGAAATAATGACAAGTTACTAGCAGTTAAAAGTTAATTAATTTTACAAAACAATATTCTAACGGACAGGAATATTATGTAATAAATATATATATATAAGTTTTTGTTAAAACTTTTTTGGGAAATTATGCCGTTTTTTAGTCACAAAATGAAAGGTTATAAATTTGATAGTATAATATTGGGCATACGTTCAGGCCCGGACTTAGAGACCCAGGGCCCCTAGACACATGGCATTTGGCATTTGGGGCCCCCTCATCTCGAAGCTATTTTGGAAATTTAGCGAATTCAATTCTGATGTTTATTTATAATAATTAAAGTCGATTAAAAAATATTGATTGACAATTGATTTTTTTGTCTGCGAGCGTTGTCAGACATTGCGAACTGAAATCGCCAAAGATTTTTCGCCAAATCTGCGCCAAACTTTTTATCGCTCAAATCAAATACAGCATTAGTTACGTTATGCTTTATTTAATAAATAACTTTTTTCTTTCTGACTTTATTTAACGTTGGCATTTATTAAAATTTAGATTACAGTTTGGAAATATGTTCACATTATGTTTTGAAGATAATATCTTTCAAATGGTGCGCATTGTTTGCTTCGACGCGACGTACTCTTTCCAGAGCATTTTCCAGAACTTGTCTTAGAATTTCAGATTCCAACGCTCTCACTTCGTCACGGATATTGGCCTTAAACTATTGGATGATTCTTGGCTTATTGGCATACACTTTACTCTTTAGGTAGCCACAAAGAAAAAAATCGGGAGCCGTTAAATCGGCGGTGGCCAGTTAAAATCAGAAAAACGCGATATTATTTGATCGCCAAAAATTTCGCGTAGAAGAGCCATAATTGGACGAGCTGTGTGAGCTGTGGCTAGATCTTGTTGGAACCACAATTCTGGATTATTCTCTACCTTTGGATTTAAAAAATTTTCGCCTAGACTTCACCAACAGATGAGAACGTTGCTTGGTGTCAATCGGTAAATTGTTGGAGCGCTAGGTGCATTTCGAACATGACAAAAATTTTGATATGATCTTTGTGTCTGAATCGAATGCTGACTTTCAAAATAAAATTTTGAACAACTACGTGTACATTCTACGTGTAATGTCGCTAAATTAACTTTGCGAAATCGCACAAATTATGATTTTACTTAGAGTTTGTATATAAAATTTTACAGAACTTACAATATTAACTATTAAGTGTCACTCAAAAATAGTATTGCAACCTCAGTAGCGAAAAATTTTCTATTCTGGCAACACTACCCGTCGCGTATTCATATAAGACCAATATTATGAGTTCATATATCAGACAGAGAGATATGTACTAAGCCGACTGCAAGCCAGGTAAGAGCTCGCGCTTGCGAGCGAGATGAACGACGGTATCCCAACTCTTTCTTATGGCAGAACGATCGGCCTGCGTTCAGGTAGATGAACTATTTTTTTTGACATTTTGGTTGACAAGTGCAAAACTGTCAACTTTTAAATAGCTCGAATAATATCGTTTCAAGACTTTTAAGTTAATATTTTCTATATAGCTTTTTGATAAGGCTTTTGAACTTATATGAAGGTTTTGCCACTGGGGCCTCTAGGCATGGCTGGGTCCCTAATCCGAGGTCTTGTAGGTCTAGGTGGAAATACGGGGTCTTGTAGGCCTAGGCAAAAATCTGGCGTTGCATGCGTGTGATTTTCTACCCGATTTCTTATATTAATAGTTAATTCTAGCGTAATTATGAATATTGGAAAAAATGTACGTACATTATCAAATACATTAGTTTATCGTTATACTTACATACATATGTATGTATGTCGGCACTCTTTATTCCCTCTTAACACGCAAACGGCCGAATTAATTTTCACAAAAAAAGTTTCATTAAATTTTACAAAAATAACTTCTGTCAAAAGTTTGCCAAAAAAAAAGAACAAATAGTACCAGTTCTCCCATACATTTTTCAAATTAAATTGAAATAAATTTTGTTATCCAAGTTATCTTAACAACACACAACTGTTAAAAAATAAAAATCTAAATTCTATCCTTTGAAAATTTCCCATTTTCCGAAAGACTACTTATGAAGACGGCACGCGGATGTCGCATTAAACTGCGGGTTTTGTGATGGTTCGTTATTAGGAATTCTCGAATCTCACCCAATGCCAGGCGTTGAATGCCACCCATTTCCGTCGGCCGGTTTTCATGAAGTCAATTTATTCCAAATTTAATGAAATATAACCTTTTTCAAGAAATAGGTCTAGTTATCAATCTCTTAAACTGCTCTCTATATACAGATTAACCTTTAACATACGTTCCACTGAATTTTCAAAATTTTTATCAAATACTTTGTTAGATGAAATATTTACAATTTTACTATTTTACAATTCCAAATTTACAATTCCTTAAAATAAAAGACGTGGTCTGAATTATTGTCCATTAAGTAACGACCCAATTCAATACACACAAAAATTAGATATAGCAATTTTAATGAAAAGTCAAAATTCCTTATTTTCCAGTCGATTCGTCTTTTATTAAATCCTTAAAATCTATTATTGGTATTTATTCTTGTTTAGTTGTATAGCATTGTTATTGTTGCTAAGTTTTGGATCTATACAATAGTTTTAGCACTATTAACGCCACGAAAAAAAAACTACATAAAATTTTCACACAATAGAAACCAACTTCTCTAACATCGATGGTAGCAAATTTGTAAAGACACCACGAAAGGATTCATTATAGGAAATTAAGCGTAAATAGTATCCAAAATACAAAATATATTCCATAATAAAAACACAGACAAAACATATAAAGTAAGAGGTAAAAGTTTAATATGTTTAAAAAACCATAATGTATCCCCCTTCCCGCTACTTTAATTTTAAACATGATTAGTAATTATTATTATTGGTAAATATAGTATGGAGAGATTATTAAATTTTTAGTATTTCTTGTATTGAAAAGGCTGTTGTGTGACAGACAGTTAGTTGTTGGCTTATTCAGTTGTTTGTTGTTGTCAAGGCAAGCGACAACGCACTACGAAAATAAAAAGTGAAAATGGTATCCATCAATATGTTAAGCTTTGTAGCAAGTATTGTTGTTTTACTTGTAGTTGGTATGTTTTTTTCATCATTAGTTTTTTTTTATATATATAAAATATTTTTTTCTATTTAAAAAATGAAAGTAAAAAATCTTTTTAGTTTTTTTATTTGTATGTTATGTTAACATTTATCTCGTATGACCAGTGCAAACAAATTGTGTTTTTTTTGTTTTATAAAGGAGTGTTATTCCCACAGGGGCCGAATTATTTAAGGACTAGATTTTCTGATACTATTGTATATATTGTTTTGAAAATTATTGTCTAAACGTTTATTAGTTTTTTCAAATAAGCCAGTGATAGTCTAATGAAAAGCTTTATCAGTTAAGGGGAAGAATTTTGTGTCACCGTTTGGCAACCTAATGGGAACAAATAATATTTTGAGATCTCTATTTATCATCGCAAAATATGTTTAGATTGCGGTATATAATCTTGATAATCAAGATTTGAATTTTAAACGTGATAATTTGTAAGCCGTAAAACCATTATGATTTATGTCCATAGTATGTTCAATCGTTAAGCTGTGTATCATACCAATATCATCTAAAAACAATGAAATAACTTCTCAAAGTCAATAGGCCTAGACTTGGACTAGACTTCGATAAGTCAGATCACAAGTGTGTGAAGGTGCTGAGCAAGGCTCGTATCACATACACATTCTTACTAATATAGAGCCGCTGATGGTTTATTTCCCTGAGTTTTGATTCAAGACTAATGAAAAAGATTATCTTAATTTTGTATTGTAGATTTACGAGGTGAATCTGACTTCTGGAATAAACCGGTTCACTGAAAATTATGAATTTTTTGAAGTTTGTCATACTATACATAAAAAAAAGCTGAATTCTTATTGTTTATTTAAAAAAATAAAAAGTCATGTTCAAGCTTCTGTTATAATTTCTATCTCACACTTCAAGTCGATTGAAATTTTACCCATTGTCGGTTTTTACAAATTCGTACTTCTTCTTTTCTGAGTTTAAGTAAATTGATTCGACGTAATTTTAATTTGTTCCTCTGCCATCGTATAACTGATAACGATTTACGACCAAATTGTAGACCAAACTTTAATTCGAGAAGTAGGAGATGGAACTATAGGGCTTATTAAACGCTACTCAACTCAGTTCGATCAAACAGTTTTCCAATAGTTGGATTAAAGTAGATTCGCTCTTTATGTAACGTCGACGTCACATTCACCGGTAACGTCTTGTAACGTCAGATTGTTTTATAATGTAATGTACATGGGGTGTGTTTACTTAGATAAGCAACGCACAATACTATCAACCACCCGGATCGTCCATATTCCTTGAAAAGAATAGTTTGACGCTCGGCACTATGTTATGGCACTATAAATGATTTTATTCTCAGTACTCAGTATACTTTATTTTATTATTAAAATAGACCAACTTTTTTTGGTAAAAGTGTGAGATTATGAAGAACTTTATAATTTGCATAATGGAATAACTTGCATGGAGTGCTTTGCTTCTGAATACGAACTTGTTTCAATTTTGTTCAATAGGACATGATTGATAGATTCATACGTAAATATTTGTAGAAGTAAATTTCATCATCTTCCAATTGTCTAAACAACGTGCTAAACAAGTCCTGCTTAATTTATCATGGTTATCACACCAAACCAAGATTATCATTTTTCGGACAGTGGCGGTTCCTAGACGTATATTAATAGCAAGTAAATTTGACGTTGCTGCCCTGTAAAGTTTAATTCAGATACATTTACTTCAATTAATTACGTTGGGTGTATCGTAAGGTCACAATGTTAAACTTATAACTAGCATGCAAAAATTGCGAAATTCACATTTTTTGGGGGTAAACAAATTTAATTAACATTCTTAATTAACATGTAATTTTTTTTTGCATGTGTGGATATTTATTATAATTAACACATATTTAAGGAATTTTTTTGTTAAACCTAAATTAATTAATTGTATTAATAATGTTACGAAACAACTATCTAAAATAATTGATTTTTTTTATATTTTCAATATATAAATAAATATTTTTGGAATAGGTACTGATTTAAAATTATCAACTGTATATTTTATATCCTTGACTAAATATATATAATACGTTCACTTTTTAATAGAGCAATTTTTATTTTACTCGGGGTATAAATAATTTTTATTTATTTCTTTAATAAATTTCTTTATATTTTATGCAATTAGCATTTGTATATGATCATGAGTTGCTTTACTGATTTTTTCTATATATCAATTTTTTTAACACTTTGTTCAATAGATAATCTGCGGGTTACAAAACTTGCGCTACTTGGAAATAGTTACTAACAAAAACTCGTTCCATGGTTTATTTCCAGGCCCGTAACGAGGCTGGCTATAAAGGGCTCCCGATATCCCGAACCCAAAATTATCTTTTAAAAATTACTAAGTGCCCGCTATGCCTCGCCGAGTGTGTACAGCCGGCATTAAATTTTATTTTTCGTTATAAATCCCCCTCCCATCTGACTTTCCATGCCTCAAATTTTTTATGATTAGATTATTAAAGACCAAATATGAATTATAGACAAGATAAAAACCTCGCATTAGATTTTTTTTCCATATTCACGATTGAGGCATACTCTTGAATAAGGATCAAGATTTGTTCTATACATTTTTTTGCCAAACCGAATGACTGGACATTATGACCCAAATGAACAGTTTTTTTAGGTATTTTTGGTCATTTTAAAAAAGGTATCTGGTCATTTTCATGTTAACTTAACCATTTCCGAGTTATACAAATTACAAGTTTAAACGCTATAACAGCCATTATAAAGGCTGAAAAACAATATTAAAAAATGAAATTTTTGAGTTTACCAAAAGTCTTATATATTTGAACATTCCATAACTAATAAACATTAAATAAAAAGTATTAACAATAGAGGTCAAGTTCCGGGAGTCAACATTTTTGTTAGAAAATTTCCTCCTCTTTAAGAATCTGTTGTTCAAATTCCTCTAGCACCAATAGTTTTTGAGTAATTAGTAGACCCCCTTTTTTGTATCTTTAATTGTTTATAACTTTTGCAATTGTTAATATACGGGTTTGAAATTTTTACACATTTTTCTAGACGTCATAACAAGTTCAACGAGCTATCGCACGTATTTTAATTCGCAGTAGCAAGGATTAACACTTTTTTTAACGTGTTGACTAGACTAGTATGTAAAACATATGTAAAACGTATATACAAGCATTTATAAAAGTTTTAAATACTAACCAACGATACAGCATGGAATTCTGTTCTATTTCTATTTTCTTGTATTTAATTTAATTTTTTGTTATATTTGTAAATTTTGTTACTTCTAAAAACTTCCAGCATTGAATAATTTAATTTGTTGTTTTCTGATTTTACATAACGGAAATATTCAAAGCATAAAATGATTTATAAAAAATTGGTGAAAGGTGTGTTTGTCTGACGTCAGAGTTTAGGGGCGAAATAATTGCTGTAAATAACCTTACATTGAATGTTTGATTATTGAATAATGTACAGGGAGGGCTATCCAAAATTAAATGACTAGAATCATAGCAAAAATAATTTATAAAATTTCAAACGTTGTATTCTCAGTAAATTTAGATTAATATTAATTTCAAAATGTGATATTGTAAAGTACTTCTTATCTTAACCACTAAGATAATTTAAGCTTATTGGTGATGAGGTGGATTTTATGAACTTACAATAAGTATGCCTTAGACCAGGGGTGTCAAACTCAATTTTGCAGAGGGCCATATATTAAATTTAGAATGTGTAGGCGGGCCAGATTCAAATTTAAAAAAATGTACTGAATTACTAGAACATTTTATTTACTTAATTATATAGTATATAATATACGGTTGTTAAAAATCATATCAAAGTTATAAAAGAGGGTAATTATTTTGAGCTCGAGGATCCAGATACCTGACTTCTCTATTCGTTGAATTTATTTTAAGAATTGATTGAAGATGTTCATTCGTAAGTCTTGTGCGATGTTGTTCTTATTTATTTTCATGACGGAAAACATCTGCTCACATAAATAGGTGCTACCAAACATGCACAGAATGCGTGCTGCATGCTTTTTTAATTGCGGGTAGTTATCCAAACTCTTGAAATATTGTGTATAAAATGTAAGAGCGTTAACCTCTTTAAATTTTTCTTTCAAAATACTGTCTGATTGAAGATCTATCAACTCCATTTGCAAATGAACTGGTGCCTGTGAAGCTTCAAAATTGAATGGATTATTGAAAATTGGGAATTCCATTTCATTCATTTTGTGGAAGTCGTCAAAACGATTGTTGAATTCCGTGATCAGATTTTGCAGAAGTTGAGAATATTGATCCAATTTATTTTGGTTCACCGTGCCTAATGATTTTAAATGATAGAAATGATCCAAAGTTTGATTTTTTACCTGATTTTCTTGCCTTTTCTTACCCTTGAAATTACTTATAAATGTTGTAGTGTGCGCATTTTAAAACTTCCGTAGAGGAATCGAGTGAAGTCATGATTCTTCTGTCTGTCACACATTGCGATCGCGGGCCGTATCTTTGACATCCCTGCCTTAGACGATAATTCTGTATAAAATAATACATAGAGAACATTTCAGGCAAAATATTATTATTTTATAAACATTAAACTATTTTCTTCATAAAAAAGTAGTTTACTTTCCCCGGAATCAAATATTCAATCTTATATTTAAAAAACCTAACACCGTATTGAAATTTTTGCTACACCGTTGTAAACGCAATGCAAATTCGAAACACCTAAAGAACTAAGCAAAAAAGAAATTCGGTAATCTATGACAAAAGATCTTGAATTCTCGATCTTATTAATCGATTCATGAAACGCAACTCAAATTGACAGAAAAAAAAACAACAATAAAATAAAATCTCGGGAATAGTCCCATAAAGCGAAAAATTTGTATAAACTTTTAATGACCATTTTGAATGGTATATCAAAGATCCTCATAATGTGAAAAAAATTCGGTTTTTTGTATGAATTATCTTTAGTAGAGTAACTTTAGGATTTTATTTCAAATTCGGTTAATTCTGCTCCAATTTTAATGGTTTTTTTTCTTAAATTCTTGCTTAAATTTTCTATTGCTTAAAAATTGTCCATCTTTAAAAGAATTTCAAATTCTTCATCCAAATATCTCGAAAATTATAAGATTTATAGTAAAAATTTTCAACAACCAATTAAAGTAAAGTTTATATTGAATATAAATAGTCGTTTATATTTTTTCCAAGGCTATTGTTTGCAGACATATGGAAGGAGTAAATTTTAATACGTTATATGCAATCGGTTATTCTGTCACGTTTTTTCTCTGAAACGAAGCGAGATATTGTATTCAATTTTTAAGCGTGTTTTCGGGCTAAAATTTCCTATAATAAAATTCTGCTACCCTGTCTCCGATTTCTCCATTTTAGAAAATATGAACAACTTTTGTTTGAGACAACTGTGAGCAAACTTACAATTTTCGACACAAAACGGTTGTAAAATCTGAACATTAGTATTATATGAAACATTTTCATTATAGTTAAATATATTTATATTTTTCCACTCTGTCCTAAATATGTTTATATCCTCGATATATCCTCTATTTTTACGATATAATTTACCGTTAAAGTGACCGTCCAAGTAGCCGAGCTGTCTAAGACGTTATGTCTACATGGAACTGGGAGGTTATGGTCCCGACATCGATAGTTTGTCATTTATTAAGAAAAAAAAGGGGATGGTTAATTGACTAAACTGTCGGCGTATGGACAAGAATGATGTAACCGGCTATGCTTGTGAAGGTTTTCTGCTATTTCCTTCACGAACTCCAGATGAATATCGGTATAGTTCCTATCAGAGCCGGCACACCCTACCAATTCCTAGTCTACACACAAAAGTTCCTTCCACTCCACTCACGTCCTCAAATCCTTAGGCATCACAATAGACCATATGGTCGAAGTGTATCCCGTCCAGGGTAGCCGCTGCAATCTATCTATCTACCGTTAAAATGATATTATCCGAAGGATGGATATTTTTGATAACTGATTTAAAACGGTGACCTGATGGTTTAACAAGGTTATGCTTTTCAGGTTTTTGCTAATTTTTCCCAAACTGCATATTTATTTTAACTGAATTATAACTTTTGATATGCTACATACAGCAACCTATATATTCAGTAAAAAATTATTTTTATAAATATCTGGGTACTTATTTTTGATTTCTATTTGTTTAGTAAATGGTTTACCAACTCAACCACAATGTCCAGAACAGTATGGTGAACAAGCTTATGCACATCCAGAACTTTGTGACACATTCTTTTTATGTACCAATGGAACACTGACTGTTGAACAATGTGAAAATGGTTTATTATTTGATGGTAAAGGTGGTGTACACAATCATTGCAATTACAATTGGGCCGTTGATTGTGGTCCACGTAAAGCTGACTGTAAGTAACATATGCTAGACGTTAATAGAAATATAAAACAAATCAGAGAAGTATTTGGATACAAAAATTAGTCAAATATACGGTTTACGCTCAAGATAACTCCAGTGTAGAATCAGCGTTTTCGTTGGATATCATTAAATTTTTCTTTATATGCTTAGGCTAACGTTTACTAATATTCTGAAGTTCTAACTTCTGAAGTTTCATAATTTATTTATTATCTTTAAAACCCGAGATAATTAATAAAGCAATTATTATCGAACAAAAATGTGTCGATAAAAACAAGAATAAAATTAAGAGGATAAGAAAATAAGATTTTTAAACTAAAGAAAATAGATGCACTTTACCGTTTTGTAGACTAATTAGTCTACCCGAGGTAGACTAATTAAAAATATTATTTTTTTCAATTTCCAACACATTTTATATACAAACATCCTATAATATATATAGCTCTTTGTGTAACTCACTTAAGTATATAAATTCTAACCAACTTATGCATAGTAGAAGGATGCGGTTGAATTAGTTAACCGTAACTATCTCCAGGATATGGAATCGAAGATATGTTACACTGGTTGCTAATTTGTTGCGTGTCTTATAGTTTCGCATGTTTTCAAAAATTTCAATTCTTTATTTCTTTTGAAATTGACATTTTGTAATTGCATATTTTTAATGAAAATTACGATATTTTATAATTAATATAATGTTATTTTTTTTTAGATACTGCAATTAGCACTCCAGGTTGTGAATATCAATTCGGTATCTACCCAGACAGTGGACAATGTTCAACAAATTATATTAAATGTCAATATGGTGAACCAATCCCTAACGCTTGTGAACCAGGTTTAGTTTATGATCACAAAATCCATGGTTGTAATTGGCCCGATTTATTATTGGAAACATGTAATCCTGAAGGTAAGAAAAATTCCAGGTTAAAAAGTGCCTTTGATTGTTTTTCTTCAATTATATTGTGAAACTATTGTATCCAAATTCATGATTTATCGCAACTTTCATTAAGTAACTATTTTTAAATGTCCTTGGTTAACAACGGTTTGATACAAACCAGTTTTACATTCGACGAGAAATGTATGAACTGCTTTTACGGAATTATTTTGATGAGTATTTCATTAGAAATAAATAAATTCGATAGTTTTACAATCCTTAGTTATTATTTTCGAGCAAACAATAAAAAATAAGGACTTCTATTAAAGGTCGACTTTAAAAAAAAAAATAACCGGCTTGTTTTTATCCGAAAATAGAGGTATAGACAATCACGTTATATTAGGAAAATTTTTGTTATTGAGTGCAGAATTATCGAAGTAATTCATTTTTATGACAAAAAGATATAGTCTTTAGAATCGCGTATCTGAAAAAATCTTCACAAAAAAAGTTTCACATTGAAAATCCTTTTTTTTTAAATCTTACGTTCGTTTGACTTAAAATTATACCATTTAAGTAAACTGATAAGTATTCTGTTTCCTCCTTGAAACCAGATAGATCTTGCCTAAACAATTTCATGCTATCACTTATACATTTGAAGTAATATGCTTAGATAAAATAAAATGGCCTATTCTAAATGCAGTAATTTCATGAAAACCTTACCAATTTATAATGACTTGTTTAGATTGATAAACTTACCATATTATGTGTGTTCCATTTGGGCAATTATACGCTTTTTTTATCGCTCACGCTCACAATCGCTATTTTAACGCGATTCATTTGGATGTAAGCGCTTACGATAGATAATACATTGAGATGTATTACAATTGATGACGCCACTATGACGTAAAAAATATATTTGTGAGTGCTCACAGAGCCAATTGAAACGATGTTTGTAATGCTTATGAGCGCTTAAAGCTTGTGATCGTCCAAACAGAGCACAGCTTATATATATTTAAAAGAAATTATGTTTTGAACCTTCAGTTACAAGACAAAAATATTTACTTTTCGTAGCAAAATCAATTCCACCATATCGAAACCATTGTTTTCCAATCTATTTTCATGTTCAAGACAATTTGCACAAATGCATTTGTGCATGTAGTTTTGCGGAAATCGTCTCCTTTTAAATAATCAGTTTAATTGACCCAATTGTATGTTATCTAATTTTATTATGGAATGTTCGTGTTTAAACGAAACATTTTTCATGAAACAAAGTTAAAAGTTCAATCAGGCAATGTATTTAATGCACCACAAAGACGACGAATTTTTATTATTAGTAGTCATCTGATGTTTTATGAAATTAAATGTTAAAATGATTTTTTTAAATCAAGAAGACCTCAGAAGTTGGATACAAAGAAACAGTTATGTTCCCATTAGCTAAAAATTACAGTTACAATATGTATGTGCTCGGCATCAGCGCCGTTTTCACGCTTTTATGTATCAATCACATGCAACTAATCTAACGACGTAGATTGTACTCAACAATTGTATACTTTCCGTTTATATTAAATGATTTGCTTGCTTATAATGTATGAGTGTGAAAATGGAGCTTTAGTTTCAAAAATGACGCATTTCAATGTTTCCTAGATCCTAGATTAATAATATATTAACATTTCAAACTAATATTATAATCTTTTTTAGCTGTTGTTGGTTTCAAATGCCCAACGAAAGTACCATCAAACAGTCCAGCAGCAAAATTCTGGCCATACCCACGTTTCCCAGTACCTGGCGATTGTGGCCGTTTTATTACATGCGTCAATGGATATCCACGTTTGTTAACATGCGGTGAAGGCAAACAATTTGATGCCAATACTTTGTCATGCGAAGAACCAGAAAATGCACCACAATGTGCCCACTCATTTAACCATGTTTAAATGAAGAACTATTAAAATTTTAATTATTTTTTTTCCTGATGATCTTAATTCAAAATTTCATTTTAGCTAAGGCGATTTCAATTTAACATCAAGAAAAATATGAAACGGTTTAGCTTAATATTTGTAACTATTTTAAATGAATATAATATTTCACAGACTAAATTTCTTTCAAAAAAGGTAACTCACGAAATGAGATTATATTATACTAAATCTGTAACTCCAAAGTGGAGTATAGGACTGTAGGAAATCTTCACCAGTCTTTTCGATTCTCAGCCTGCATCTTCATTTCCCACCAATCACTGCCGTCTAACATCTCCTTCAGTACTTCTCCTCCAAGTTTGTCCGAATATTCCTATTCTGCGCTGGACCTGTGGGTTTCAGTTCAAGTTCTGTCGTGTGCATTACCATTTTCTACGTTTGACCGTCATCTTAATTAAATCACGAAAAAGGGATTGGTAAATGAAGTTTGTGAAATATAATTATCATAAAAATAATACTTATAGACTTCCACAAATTAAGGCGAACAACCATAAACTTAATTATTTAGTCTATTTATAAATGTAGATAGATTAAAATATCCTTTTTTATAAATCCTTGAATCCAAAATTCTAGAAGACACAAATTTTTGTTATAATTTTAAAATTATTGACCGTTTTTATTTTTAATTCTTATAATTTCTTTTGTAAAACAACACTGTAAATAAAATTTAATTTTTATATATTTTTTTAATTTTACTCTTGCACCCTAATCAAAGGATTCAACCTAAGAATAAGATCTAAATAAGTTGACAAAATTAACCCTTAACCAAAAATGTTAGTCCATTTGAACGCGAGAAAATAAATCTCTATTTCTCCCACTCGAGAAATGCTAATCTCTATTTCTCCCACTCGAGCATGTACTGGACATCCAGCACTTAAATTCTTCCAGAAGTGAAAGTGTGCGTTCATATGGATTCAGGCCATTTTTTTATATATATTTTTGATCACAGTAGAAGTTTCTATTTTTGTTAAGGGGAGAAACTTAAACACAGGAAAGGCGAAAGTTATTAGACGTTTTGTATTTTAGGTACTTGAAATATACTGAAATTTTTTACCCAAAAATGCAAACAAAAAGTTCTAATTATTTCACGATAGGTGGCGAATTGATCGGATAGGCAAGGTAGACTAGGTAGCTATCTAAGGCTACAAATTTTGATCGTTTCTACACTATAATTTTTTATTTGAAAGCGTACAAGCCTGATACATTCTTGAATCACTGAAAGATAGTGAAAATGAATAAATCTTTTCTAGATAATAACGATTACCGTCTAGCGAATAAGTTGGTTTCATTCTATCGTTTTCGATGTTGGCATGAAAACTGGTCTCGTTGGTCATTTAGACGCCAGCATTCAGCGGTAGAATGGTAATGTACCTTAAAACGAGGGTCAGCATTTTTTTAACTGCAAGGGCGGCGAATTACCTTAATCCGCCCTTGGTTACAACACTAATTTTTACTAAAATAATAGCAATTAGTAACCAAGGTTTTAATTTTACTGTCGGATCTATTTGGACTCATGATTCCATTTACGTTTGTCGAGAACTTACGTTTGTTGACCATTCCGGTTAAGAGTTTTCGTATAATAAATTTTAATCTAGTGAAGTTGGAAGTGCTATCTAAACAGAAATTACAAGGGTTCAAAAATTCTAAAAATGATGAATTTAAAAAAATACGAAAGGTGACAACAACGTTCTTCAAATTATCAAATATAACACTTTCGTAATCATTCGATCGCTTCAAATTTTAATACATTTCATTTTGAAATATAATCTTTACACTATTTTTTTACAGATCAAACTTTTGCAATATAAACATTTAAAAAAAGTATATAATTTCAATTATTTTCTCAAAAATATTGCAGTGGTTTAATTTGTACAACCGTAAGTGAATTTCTTTATTAATTTATAAATGGGACACAGCTGCATGCATATTCTCAATTTGATTCAAAAACAGAGAACATCTTCACCGTATTATAGAAAATTCTAGAATGCGCTTTGTCAATCATTTTTCATTTTATCTTTATCTTTGACTTAAGTTTAAACATACGTAAGTAGATATTCTTCCAAACTGGTGTATAACATTGCGCAACCATGAAGTGGTTCGTCTTCGAATACTGCCTTTTCGAATGATTTTCCCTTGGATGATTAATTGCAACTTATATTTATTGTTTCGTAAAACATAGCTCAGGTATTGTAGTTTGAGCTAATTTAAGTTGAATATGATTTCTGGTGAGTTGGCGAGTCGGGGTAGAACTTCGGTGTTAGAAGTTCTCTCTAACCAATCGTTCTATATTCTCGTTCTCAACGCCAACGGTAGTCGAATGGTGTTAACAAGTCTTTAATTCGTATAAATTTTGGCCTAGCCTGTTCTATTCTAGCGCAGATTTCCTGCTGGTGATCTGCTTTATTATTAACGGAGATGCCAAAATATTAATAGAACTGCACTTCTTCTATCTTAGTACCGTTAATAACATAGTCGTGTTGATTATTGGTGTTGATAAAATCCATAAGTATGGTCTTTTTAAGATCAATGCCATAATATTTGCTAACCCGTGCAAGTCTGCCAGATTATCAGCTATAATCACTGTATCGTCATCATATCTTAAGTTGTTATCAATCATACCGTTTACTGTGCCCTCCTTCATTGTCCCGTCTAAGAATAGAATACAGCCCTGTCTTGATGTTGGTGTTCTCTACTCTGATAGTCGCTGTTTGATGCCAATGTAGGTTTAATATCATGAGTATATCAGATTTATTAATTTAACGCTTTCTTAAGATCTCTATGAGATTTTCACTCTGTCGAAAGTCTATTTGTAATCTATGAACTACGTATAAACGTTCATGTTTAGGTCTCTGCATCTTTTCACTCACTAATATCTTTTCAAGATATTAGAGGAAGAGAGCTTAATGTTAAAAACATGAAAAATGGTATTTGGACTGGTATTTACATTTGGAATTTTAACTATTGGAATCAGAAATAGGAAATTTGGAAGGTTTGTGAAAATTTGTAACGGGGTCCCGCTATTTGTCTACGTAACAAACATGATAATTGGTATTTAAGCTATTTATAATAAACAATGTAACACGTATATATTTATTTGTGTATACTTAAGCGTCAACATTACAATGTTTGTCCAAATTCCTTTCGGTTACGTAAGACAAACTGTAGAAGACTTTAGCGTATACTATTTAGATAAATGTCATTGTCAATGAATTTTTAATTAAATACTGATGTAACACGTGTTGAAGCGTTTTTAAAAATCAACCCTTAAGGGGGTAAAATAGGGAGTCAGAGCTTCCATTTTTTTTGAGACATGAAAATTGTTATTTGGTGTTAAACACCATAAAATATGTGTTCCCAAGTTTTTGGAAAATGGAACCTCATGGGAGTGAAACACGAGGCGAGAATTTGTATGGAATTTCAGTTTTTTTCACGTTATAGACATTAATATTGACATTTTGCTTATGAAAAAATTCAGTACTTTAGGTGTAGAAATATCATGTTATTCAGGGTCTTTACAATTACAATTTTGACGAGGGAACCCGCAACGGGTAAACATGCTGTATTGACATCTCAAACATGAATAGTTTATATTCTTCACTGTCTTACTTATTGTTGTGGTGAAAAAAAAATTTAACAACAAAATATAACATGGAAGACTTTTATTCTGAATAAAAAATTTATAATTTTTTTTTTTTTTGCACAATTTTTAGGGGAATTTAAACAATTGAAAAATAAATAAAATACGTTTACAGTATGTGGTATTTTTTAAATTCAGTACATTGAAAAGGTAACAATTGTATCTACATACATTCCTCTGAAATCACTGATTCGATTTTTACAACAAGAAAATTAAAAGTTTAAAACAATATAGTAAATAAATCTTGAAAATTTATTAATTGATAATTAAAATGAATAAAAATTTTAAAACAATATTAATATTATTTGACTTTGAGTCGTAGATTAATATTAGGTACTTGACATTGATTTGATTTGAGTCGTAGTTTGAAGTATCATACTGGTTTTTGTGCAATATATACAAACTTTATATTCCTCAAGTTCGTTATTCAACCAACTTAGACTTAAAATACACGATAAAAACTTTTTAACAAAAAATAGAACCAACGAAAGAAGAAAGTCACTGAAAAGCAAAAAATAATAACTTTGTAACAAAAAACTAAACCTTCGAAAAAAGAAAAGGAAAAAATAAAAAAGTAACTTTAAGTCCTACTCTAATGTAAATACCTAAATAATTTTGAGTCGGCGCTACACAAACAAAATATAACATTAGAGTACGACTTAGTTATACTAAAAAGTTACTTTTTTATTTTTTCGAAGGTTTAATTTTTTTTTACAAAGTTATTATTTTTTGCTTTTCAGTTAATTTCTTCTATCGTCGGTTCTATTTTTTGTTAAAAAGTTTTTATTTTTTTGTGGCTTATAGTGTCATTAGAACTAGGTTTGTGTGTCAAGTTTTAACAGAATCGGTTCACAGATGAAAATTCAGTGGTGAACAATCAACCCTTTCCTATTTTTCTACCCTTAGGGGCGAATTTTTTTTTCAAATTTATATGGTACCAATTTCGAAGTATACCCTATCCAATAAATCGTACTACTCTGTAAAAAGCTATGCGTGTTCATACATTAAAAAAATATAGGGGTTGGCTTGAGAACCTCCTTCGTTTTTTTCGTCGGTTAAAAAAAATTCAAATAGCGCAAAGATATTGAGTGCTTTTAAATAGTGTTTACACACAGAAAATCTACATGATATTTTTCTTCAGTGGAAGCGCTGGGAAGTCTTATTGTATATTTTTTTGTGACTAAAATTTGAAATTAAAAAAAAATGGGAACAACTTTGAAGTATACTTTATCCAACAATAAAAAGAATTATCAAAATCGGACTACTCTGTAAAAAGTTAAGCGTGATCATAAATCAAAAAAAAAATATACAGGTTGAATTGAGTACCTCCTTCTTTCGTCGGTAAATAATAAAGCTGAATAGTTTATTTGTTTGTTTGTTATTATTTTCAATACATATATATTTATAATATAAAGGCCGACGAAGTTGCGGGGGATAGCTAATTTTATAATAAAATTATATCAATCAATCAACGAATATGGTCTATCTATCGAGCCGGGTAAACATAATTTCATTCTAAATGACGCTAAAAGAAACAAAAGTCACATCATTAATAATTTTTTATTTTACTTTTTGATAAAAATCTGAAATATTTTAATAAAGGAAAACTATCCGTTAATATTTCGAGGGCAAACTACATATCGCAAAACTAACAAAAAATATTAATATTGTTTTAACAATAGGGTATTTGCCATTTATATAATTACAAATCGGTATAAAATGTTTATATGATATTACTAATTTACAGGTAGGTAGTTTTATTTCACTGAAATAATATTGTAATGAGGACTTCATTAAATAGCCTTTAAAAATTCAAACTATGGCTTGAATGTCCTCGCCCTCCATAATGTGAGATCACGGTTGTATAGGTGGCTCATAAGTAACGTTATGATTTAATTAGTGAATAAATTTTTTGTTTACGTTTCTTTTTTTTTCGGAATTAACTTTGAAAAACTTGAGAAATTCATGATGGAAAGACTCAGCACAGAACAAAGAACCAAAGTTGTTTAATTTTATTTTGAAAGTCATTCGATTATTCAGACACAAAGATCATATCGAAATTTCTTTCATGTTCCGACAATTCACCCATTGTTTCAGCATTTTCGGCAACATGGGGCTGAGTGTAATCTTCCGCGTGCTGGAAGATCTCGTGCAGTTCGAAATGATGTGAACATTGCTCGGGTGCAAGCAAGTTTTGAGGAAAACCCCGGAACTTCCACCAGGAGACGTTCTCAGCAGATGGTGCTGTCTAGACGATCTTTGCAAAAATTTTTACATACATTATACCTTTTTCCATATAAGATTCAATTGGTTCACGAGTTAAACCAAATGATGCACAAATACGCATTCATTAAATAAATCATAACGTTACTTATCCTATATAAACAAATTAAGTATAATATACATACCAAAGTATTTAGACTTCTTTATTGATTTTTTTTTTACTACTTTACGGACCTATTCAATTACAATCGTGACCTTACATCATGGGAGACATTTTTTAGGCGACAGTATAAATATTTTTCCATATATTCTTATCAGTAAAAATGCTCAAACATTCTGTGAGTTCAAACCACCCAATTGTTGGACTTTTCTTTAATATCTCGGAATTGGTTCGCTTTACAGCTTTGATAGTTATTATTAATTGTTTAGGAGACCAAATTTTGAACAAATTTACCACTTTCTCTACACCCAATAACAAGCGCGTTGCAGTGTCAAAAAGAAGACATTTTTGTAGTTTATGCGGCTACTTTATGTATGAAGTAGTGATATCCTTTTTTGGGTTCTTTCTGCAGCGAGCTTGTTATTAAAAATTAATAGTAAAATTTATTCAAAATTATGGATATCAGACGTATTGCACGATATGGTTATTTATTTGAACCCATTTACTAGAATATTTTGTCTTATTTCATAAACAATTGTATTTATATTATTATTTCACCATTTATTTCTCAGATTAACAAATACCCTATTTCTTTGAAATTAAAAAATAATAAAAATAAATTATATAACATTTTATATTACTTGTTTTTAATTTCTAGACCTAACATTATTAAATTTAGCTGGTACTGGTATTGCACCAGCTGGTAAATTATTAAATTCTGGTTGTGGCCGACTGTTGATATTGTTACCATTTCGTTGTTGTGGTATGTTTGTTTCGCCATCCTCTTTGCCACCATCATCTAATGGTATTGGTGTTGTTGGTATATCACAGTCCTCTGTTGGAGGTACTACACAACGTAATGAACGACGATCAAACACTAACATTGCTGGGCATCGTTGTAATCGTGGATAGCCACCTTGACATTGCCAATATCGATTACATGATTTACCAAGTGCAACATTACCATTTGCATCTTCATTACAGAGCGCTGTAAAAGATTCAAAAAAATTATTACTCAAATTTGTGTATTTTTGATCAAACTTTCAAACCCTTTAACTGCTGACTATATTATGTCTCAGCGCTGAGGTGTTTTAAAACACACTGCAGACATTTAAAAATACATATTTCTAAATATTAATATTGATCAAAGTATGACACAATAATTATCACTGGATAAATTCGTGGCAAAAGCTCTGTAAACAGATCTCTGAGATATGGAGTCAGAGATATGTTGCTCGTTGCTAATTTGGTGCGTGAGACATGCACGTGAGACTATGGTACTATAAACCACAAAAGTTGATGTCATTTTTTTAAATTTTATAATTGATTTGTGCTATCAGTTTTCGAAAAATGAGTACACACTCTTAAATGAGTCAGTACACACAGTATACACAGTCAATGAGTCACAAACAAACTACCATACGCATATGAGATGACTCTTATTGTATGTGTACTGACTGACTCCTCGCAGTAACCACACGGCCTGCCAGTAATAAATAATATTTAACATTGATTCTCTATTGGAAAAGTATTCCAACACAGTCTGTATATTATTTATATACATAGGACAAAATAACTCAAATCATAGATTTGTTAATAATACATACGATGTTTTTGGCATCCATCAACATTTTCTGGCCAATCACATGAATGGGCTTTTTCATTGTAAAGTAAACCACCAATACATAATTGTTCTGTAGCAGTTCCGTTCCAACATGTCCAATATCTTGTACAGGATGTTTCATGTCCAAATATTCCATACAACCAATCACAATGTTCTGTTCCAATTGGTGGATCTAATAACAATTTTAGAGATTATCAGACATAATGCACATATTCGTGGTTTTTATTATTATACTAATTATTGTTATTATTATTACTATTATTTTAAAAATAATCCTTTCTAAACGAGTCAAAAAAAAGTTTCCTGCTCCTTCAAGTGTTTCCAAAACTTGCCGTTTTTTTGGCGTTCTTTTTGTAAAATATAATTGTGTCCGAAAACATTTTCCATTGTTATGATATTTCAATCGTGAAATGCATTGACAGTATACTCTCAATTATCCGAGGTAATACTGGGAAAGAAAGGCGATGATATCCGAACTAACAATTTGTCCAATAAGATTAGCACAGAAATCAGTGCCGCCTGAAGTCGTACTCGTGATATAGTTGACAGTATTAAGTATGATATTAGAAACGATATCAGCGCCACTCTTGCCTTAAAAACCATATTATTTGAATCGACATTGTTTTGTACTACAAATCTCGGCAAATCCGAACACACCATCGCACCGTTTGTTTCATATGTATGTGAAACAGATCCATATTATAATTAAAAAATAATCAATTTTTAAAAATTCGTAAAAAGCATAATGTTTGAAAATGACCTTAAAAATGCGAAAAATACACTGAATACTCAAAAAAATAGAGGTTACAACAAATACCGAAAAAACTATTTTAAAACATAAAACAAAATTTGTTTGTTTCCCGGGAAACAAATTTTATGCATGAAATTGTTACATTAAGTTTCATAGATCTATCAATGTCGATGGTCGATATCCTAGCTAGAAATTATTACATTTTGCGAGACACTCAATATACTTTTATAATATTTTAGTTTGTTGCATCTCATTTGTATCCGTTTTTAGCGAATTTAAATAGAGCTATTGACCTCGTACCGACTTCAACAGTCCATCGATCCTACCTAGTAATGTCGAAAATCACCATCTGTAAAATTTATATATATATATATATAAATAATATATATATATATATATATATATATATATATATATATATGGACATATATATATATATATATATATATATATATATATATTCTGTAATCGCTCTAGCGGTCACAACTTTAATCTGATTGGAATTAACTTTGGTATTTGAGACGCTTTTGGCATTCAAAAGATCAAATTCGTTAATGGGTAAAATCGGACAAGAGGAAAGGGGGGGGGGGTTAAAGGGAGAGGAAAACACAAAATTTGACATAATATAATCTCCCTTAATATTCGAAAAATCGAAAAATTTATAAGAAATAAAGTTGTAGGTAATAAGTTTTACTGTAATTTTGTTTCTAATCATTTTTTCTGTTACACTAAAAGTAAATTCTTTAATATCTCTGTACACATTAGAGTTTGAGCAAAAATGATAAGGTGATGAATTGTAGCAAACTTGATTTTCTACAATTTTATTCCTTACGCATTTTTCTATTGTTCTAATATTAAGAGAGATATTTTATATTTTGTGTTTTCTTCTTTCTTTATGATCCCTTTCCCCTTGACGTATGCCATTTATTAATAAAATTGGCCTTGCAAATACTTCATTTTGATCAGACTAAAATTGTGACCGCTAGACAGTGGTTTATGTATTCTAAGGAAATTCGCTAAGTTGTAGCAGCTCTTGCGCAACGAATTTTTTTTTTATTGAACTTACTTATTTGCTGTTTATTTTCACAATAGTTTGATCGCCATGGATAATCACAGCCTTCAGTTACGCCACGATGTTTGCCAGCGAATACAAGACCATTGGGACAATCGAATAATTCTGGTTGCCCGCTAACACATTCCCAATATTTGTCACAATATGTTGCATCTGGAACTACACGTGCTTTTGTTTTACAAGGATCTTCTTGATCGCCTTTTAATTTTTGTCCGTTAACTGCAAAAATTAAATATAAATTATTACTAAAATGTAGGATATATCTCTGCAAGTGAGGGTTAAACTTTATATTTTATAGCGATCATATGATAAGGATGGCAATAAGTAAGAGGCTATTGCCTCTGCTATATATTTATTTACCAAAACTTTATTTTTCTTAAACAATTAACGAGCATTTTTCCCCTCGAAATTCATAATCACAATTCCGGATGCTGCTATTTTGCTCAATTAAAAAAAAAAACTTCGATCTAAGCTATAATAGTGTAATTAAACTAATAGTTTTTTTTTATTTCATTAATTTTTGATAAACCAGTAAGATGTAATGACCAGTCCAAGTGGCCGAGCGCTCTAAGGCGTTATGCCTGCGCACTATGCCTACTTGGAAACTGGGAGGAGATAATGCCCGGTAATGAATCCGCATAGTCCGTACTTCGTTCTTGTCCATACACCGACAGTTTACTCAATTAACAACCCGATTAATATTTTAATTGACAAACTGCCGATGTTGGGATTCAAACCCATAACCTCCCAGTTCCAAGTAGTGCGCCTTAACATGCCCGGTCATTTATTTATAGCTACATCAACATTGCCTATAAACTACAATACCCAGTCACACCAGTCCAAGTGGCCGAGCAGTCTAATTCGTTATGCCTGCGCAGTATGCACACTTGGAAACTAGGAGGTTATGGGTTCGAATCCCGACATTGGCAGTTTGTCAATTATTAAGAAAAAAAAGGAGCGGTTAATTGACTAAACTGTTGGCGTATGGACAAGGACGAAGTAACCGGCTAAGCTTGAGAAGGTTTTCTGCAGTTTCCTTCACGAACTCCAGATGAATATCGGCATAGTTCCTATCATAGTCGGCTGCAGCCGCATATCCTACCAATTCCTAGTCTATACACAAAAATGCCTTCCACTTCACTGACATCCTCACATCCTTAGGCATCAGAGCCTCTACAACTTATCTATATATCTAAGATGTAATGATGGTCACCTCGACGGGACCTTTATAAAAACGGAATCAGCAATCCAGCTGATTGATAACTTGTTCTAGAATTGAAATTTTTATTCGAAGTCTCCAAATTTCTACAAGTTTCATAACCGAGATATTTGCAAAAAAACGATATTCGTGACCTTTAACCTTGACTCGCGACCATGAGATTACATGATACTTTTTTGCAAATCAGTTTGGTTACAAAATCAACTTCTAGGTTAACCTTTTATTTCATCTAATTTGATTTAATTAATTTCGTAAAATTAACATTCGCGAGCTTTAAAACGTTGATCCTATATTTTATCTAATTTGATTTAAATTCAGAGCTTTGAAGCTCTGATATAGTGGCCCACTATATCGTCATATAGTGGCCCATTGTATCCTACTTCGTTATTGTGAAATATCCATGATAGACCTAAAGTTTTAATAAAAGCCCTGTTTGCTTGAAGGTTTGAGTTTTATATCATTGGTTGCTTTATCCCAACACTAGATTTTAAAGCATACCAACTCTGGCTATTTCAAACACAGCAAGACATGAAAAAAGTTTTAAATTTCAAAATTATTCTTTACAAAAATATTGTTTTTTTATAGAAATTGTTTTTCGAAACATTTATTTTGAAAACTAAATAGATTCGACAAATTTAGCCTCTGAGATCTAAATTGTTTCTAAGATTACAACTAAAAATGTACAAAAAATGCCTAAGTTACATTAGTTGGATCGTAAAGAACCAAAATATTAGATAGAATATTTAACACAATTTTATAATTGTGAAGAATAATTCGTTGTTTTATTTACTTGATTCAATTACTTGGGTTCTATAAAAATATTGAAATGAATCACATATTTTTATTTCCAAAATTGTAAATGCATATGTATTATGTCAGCAACAAGTCAATTATACATTATATTTGCCAGTTTGGATATCGTAATTGAAAAAAGCGAGAAATAAAACCTATTTTGACAAAATGGAAACCCGACTTCAAAAATCAAATATTCTATAACAAAAAATGCACTAAAAAGTAAAAAAATAATTGCATATTCTTGTGCCAATTTTAGTTCACGTTAGCAAAAATTTTTAAATATAAATGTACAATTATTGTTATTTTTGGAGTCGGTGTCAGCATAGAGAAATTCACATAACTTTTGGACACCGCCTCCAAAAATAACAATAATTGTACATATATATTTACAAAATTTTGCTTAGGTGAACTAAAATTGGCACAAGAATATGCAATTATTTTTTTACTTTTTAGTGCATTTTTTGTTATAGAATATTTGATTTTTGAAGTCGGGTTTCCATTTTGTCAAAAAAGGTTTTATTTCTCGCTTTTTAGTGACTTTGAAGTTCTATAACTTATTTTATTTGTCTAAATATGGGTAGACCAACTAAACGACCTACTACCTTTTAGTGCATTTCTTTATAACACAATTTGTTTTATCCGTTTTCTTTTTTTTTTTAAATTTTTAGTGCATTTTTTCATAACAGATTTTCAGTTTTTTTTACAAGCATTTTGTTTTTTTTTTTGTAAAATTTTTTTTTTTGGGGTCGGTTTTTTTTGAAAAAAATTTTTTTGAAGTCGGTTTTTAAAAAAATTTTCTTATTTTCCCATTATGAATGAGTATGCCCTTTCAAAAAAAAAAATTTCGCAGAAATCGGTTATCACATATAAAATGAGGATTTTCCTCGATTTCCCGGGTATCCCCTCATCAGAATTCGATTTAACGCCAATGACACCAATGGGAAACCAAACCCTTTAGAACAATAAACAAAATCGTTTCATAAATGACGGAGTTCTGAGGTGACAAACATAAAAAAACAGACGAATTGAGAACCATCCTCCTTTTTGAAGTCGGGTTAAAAACTACTGTTCAATATATTACTTGAAATAGAAAGTCCTCTTATGATAAATGTTGGTTTTAAATAGCAAGTAAATCTAGTTGTTTGTAAAGGCCCTTATAAAAAAAACAGGAACCCTAGATTCTGGATTGAGCAGTGGCGAAATTACAGGAATATTTATATTGTTCGACATGAAAAAAGAAGATAATGGAGCTTCAATGTTAAAAATAATGGTAATTTTACAAAACAAAATATTTACTGTACATAAGTTAAGTAAAATTACAAATCTTAGTTCCGAAAATACGAATTACTATATTGAAGTAAGATATTTACAATAGCAATTGTACTATTAATATTTTTATTGTAAAGGTACGAGATAAGTTTATAATTTTACTAAATTTACCATTTCGTATTGTAAATTTATACCTAAGACATAGTAAGCTAACTGTATACTTTTGTAGTTACATTTTACTACTATATTTGTAAAATTACAAGTCTCGTGCTTGTAGAGATAAATAGATTGTAAAGGCTGCCCTGCACGGGCTACACTTCGACCATAAGGTCCATTGTGATGCCTTAGGATGTGAGGATGTGAGTGGAGTAGTGTTTGACGAGGAACGAGGCGAGGCGAGGTTTTGGTATCACCTCGCCTCGCCTCGCTTTTTTAAATATCAACATCGCCTCGCCTCACCTCGGCCGAGGCAGAATGTTGGCTAGCCTCACCTCGCCTCGGTTGGGCCAGCTATCAACCTCGCCTCGCTCGGCCGAGGCGAGGCGAGGGAAGATTTTTACTATCTTTGACTTATTTTGCATGAATGTATATAATATGGTAAAAAAATCTTATATATATATGTATATAAATTTTGGAGACGGTGACTTTCGACATCTACTAGGTAGGATCGCTGGACATTTGAAAAATATTTGCCAAATAATCTATCTATTGCTTCATGTATCAATATATTATTTTTATTTAAATTTACTTTTTGTAAATTTGCCTCGGCCGAGGTGAATTCCTCGCCTCGGCCGAGGCGAGGTTTTTGGGACAATATACCTCGCCTCGCCTCGGTTAGTAACGAGGATTAAAATTTTGAACCTCGCCTCACCCCGACTCGTGCCTCGTAACCGAGGGCCGAGGCGAGGCCAGGTTACCTCGTAGCCTCGGTGAAACACTAGGCTGGAGTGGAAGGAATTTGTGATTAGACTACGAATTGGTAGGATAAGCGGTTGCAGCCGACTATGATAGGAACTATGCCGATATTCATCTGGAGTTCGTGAAGGAAACTGCAGAAAACCTTCTCAAGCATAGCCGCCGGTTACTCGTTCTTGTCCATACGCCGACAGTTTAGTCAATTAACCGCCCCTTTTTCGCTTACAAGAATGTATAGTAAGATTATCATGTAGTTGTATAATAATTGTTTTTGTGGTATAAGTACACACTGACATGTTATTTTACTATTTTCTAGTAATAATACAATATCGATGCAAAATCTACGAGTCCTCGTAATTTGTGGCTTACTATATATAGAAATTTTACAAAATAAATTTGCGAATAACTTTTATAAATTTTTTTGTAAAATTACAAATCTAATGCTTGTAAATTCTATTATATGTGTATATATCCCCTATGTACACTCCCGTTCATAAAAAATAAACCAGTATAAACATTCTAAGTGTTTATGTATAAAATATTATACGTATATTCAGTAACATATACGCTTAGAATGTGATTTACTGGTTCAAATATATTGAAAGGGACTGTATGTTTATATGTCTATCTCACCTAGAGTATCGCTGCTCTGTTCTACGATGTTCTAACTTTGTGTATTCTTCGCGGAGGTATCCTTATGTAATTATAGGGTATATAAACTTGTAAGTTGCCGGCAGTAAGAAGCACTTTTCAGTCTTATGGCTAAGATCAAAGTATAGTCCATCTTCATCAAGCGTCCTGGACAAACACCGGAGCGTATAATCGTTCTAGTATAGTAACTTATCACTATTAATTGTGGAAGGTAATGGAGGTGTGTGCTATTATCCACTTGCTTCGACTCACCCTATATATATATATATATATATATATATAATATATGACTTACTTTACATGATTTACTCTATTGATGATATAAATTGAATAAAATAATCCGGAATTGAATGTTGAGAATATTTAAGAGAAAGTTCATGAAGCCCTCAGGGACGTACCATCACTAATAGTAACAACCTTCTTTATTTATTTATTTATAAAAAATTTTAACACATACAAACTAATGTATATACAGTTAATTGGACATTTTATAATAAATAATTTCGCTAGATTTCAAGTTAAACTAGATAAAATGCAATTAATTTACGCATTACTCTTACGAATTTATTAGTTGCATGAAAAATATAAATAGTTTTAACTAGATCATGGCAATCTGTTTCTAATTTTTTTATCTTATATTTTATAAATTATCTTTCATAATACCGGCATATGCATATTTCCACAGTAATACGGAGATGTTTGGTCAAATATTATGTGTTTGATTATTTAATTTGATATCAAAGAATGTTATCAGACATATTACTTTAATGTCAAATAAAGTAAACGCTAATTACTTCCGTTGGTATAATATAACCGAAAGGCAACCATACTAACAATAAATAAACAGATGCTTGTTTACAAAAAACAAAATAAATTAAATTTAAAAAATATGTAAATAGTAAATAAACAAATCAATAATACACTGACATCCAGGATAGTGAAATATCATATGTAATCCATTACCTTAACATTTTAGGTAGCTCAAAGACAGAGCGTTGATCTAGAATGTCAGAGACCGTGGGTCGATTCCCATCCTAGATGTGTATGATTGTTCATACCAAGCATTTGATGTCAAAGAATGTTACAAAATTATTCCTTATTGATATATAAACAATTTTAGGATGAAATAATTCCTCGAAAACCGATCGGATTCGGTATTGTTTTGTGATAATAGGTAAATATATTTGTATAGTCAAGTTAACTTTTACCCTTAATGACAAAATATCCATGGATGCTGGAATAGGCGTAATTTTAGATTCATAAATACAGTAGAACTTAATGATTCACGAGACACGAGGCGAGGCGAGATTTTGGTACCACCTCGACTCGCCTCGTTTTTTTAAATATTATCTACGCCTTGCATCGGCCTCGACCTCGATATAATGTTGACTAGCCTCACCTCGGTTGGGTTAGCTATCACATATACTGCAGAGTTTTAAGTGTTAATATTTAAAGGTGATAATTAGCAACTGCATCAAAAATAATGAATAATCACTGCCAACAAAACACTGCCCACACATTGTTAATTTACACCATACATGTTAAATTGTCATAGCTGTAACAGCTTTAGGGCGGATCCACACTATAATGCCGATCACGGTTCGTTCTCGATTATATTTATATTGTGATTCTCGATTCGACCGGAACTTGACTGCTACGGATAGTATGAATACACACATTGTTTCTTACTTGATAATATTTTACAATACCGAGATTGAACCAAGAACGAACCGTGATCAGCAACATAGTGTGGTTTCACCCTTATACTTTATGTTTAATGACTGTTACGAGTAAATTGTCATATAAAAAAATTAATTTAAATTTTCATATGAAGGTTACTTGAGAATTTCTTCAAATTCATAATTTAAAATTGTAATTGTAGCCTTAAGATGATTTTGTGTAAATTACTATAATCTGTAAAAAAATATGTCATTCCCCTTAAAAAAAATTTAAAATTGATTACATGTATAATACCTATGTAATTTCTCTCTACTGTTAATTAAATAATCTTACACACACCTAAAAAAAACTCTTTTTTTCTCAATTTTGAATAATTAAAATTATATTAATTATTATTATTATAAATGCAACGATTATATTATTTAAATAAAATAATAAAAAATTACTTCACAATTATAAATAAACCATCATTCATAATTTCTTTGTGGTTTTATATTTGCATTTTTTTTTTCAAGTGATTTAAATTGTTACATATTTTATGTGATCTTTTTGAATATGTAATAATGTGTTTAGATATTATTTATATAATTTAATTTATATGCAATTTAACTAACTGTTACAGAATATTTATTTTTATAATAAATCTTTTTTAAAGCGTTGCAATAATAATTTTATATAAACAGTGAATAATAAGAAGAAATGTAACAACTAAATTAATTATTTATGTACTGTGTATGTACTGATGGTTTTATGTGTTGAATGTATAAAATCTGTAATTTGTGTATACCAAGGTACTGCAATCAACCACATGCTCTTGCAATCTACAAATAATTACTGGTATTTGAGATAAAATTGTGGCAAAACAATTCAGTTTCAAATTTTAGTTTTTAAAAAATTGTCAAACTTAAGTGGTTTTTTTTCAAATAAGGTACTTTTTTTCGTGTTGAAACTACTTCTGTTCATAAAGTAGATTTAATTTTTAACCCAACTCCAAAAAGGAGGATGGTTCTCAATTCGTCTGTATTTTTATTTTTTAATGTTTGTTACCTCAGAACTCCGTCATTTATTAATCGATTTTGAATTTTTTTGTTTTAAAGAGTTTGGTTTCCGGTTGGTCCCATTGCATATTCTTGTGCCAATTTTAGTTCACCTAAAATTGTGAATTTCTTAGTGTCCATTTTATGTGAATTTCTCTATGCTGACACCAAAAATAACAATAATTGTACATATATATTTAAAATTTTTTACTTAGGTGAACTAAAATTGGCACAAGAATATGCAATTATTTTTTTACTTTTTACTTTTTAGTGCATTTTTTGTTTTAGAATATTTGATTTTTGAAGTCGGGTTTCCATTTTGTCAAAATAGGTTTTATTGAAGTATGTTTTAAGTGATATTTTTCCTTGTTCACAGGCAGACATTCGGAAAAAGAGAAAGATAAAGATTAATCAATATTTCTGACCATTACAAACTTAGGACATATCATATGCTTTAATATACAGGCTATAAAAACATAAACAATAATTTTTCAACGCAAATTTTTATGTTTATCCAAGTGATATTAAACAAATAAACAGCCTAGATACATACATACTAATTTTAAGCAATTTTTCTAGGTTGGAATATATTCACTTGAATGTTTCACTACTCAAAAAGGTCGAGTTGATATCGCCTGTCAAAGTAAAATACGTTAAACTTACTTTTATGTATACAGATTTTTAAAATAATCAAAGAGTATATAACCTGGAGTTTAAATCCTGAAACTTTATGTCGGCTCTCCGATAGTCTTCGGCTTTTCAGATAGTTTCAGCCTTATCTGTCAGCTCTGAACACTAACCTCTTTGTCAGTACGCTACTGTTTTGTTTTTATAAGTTACTTCTAATACAAAATTAATAACAATTTCTCTCTTATTAAACAAGTTGAATGTACGAGTAGTTACTTGCATCTTTATAAAAATGTATGTATTAAACAGCAGTAAAAAAAATTAAAAAAACAAAAAAATAAACAGGAAATAACTACATTAAATTTTCTTTTATGTAAAAAAATGTATGTTTTTTATACGTAATAAAAATCATACGTGTAACATGTAGGTATATGAGTTTATGTTGATTATAGTGTTATGTTTGAATAAATACACTGTCTTGTTCTAAAAATTGAATTCATCTGAATCAATAAATTGATTATTGAAATTGTTCAAGTCATGAAACCATAAATGTATCAATGACCTTATTTACCGAATACGAGAAGCGTTGAAGCGTGTCGACACGCTGTTACTCCCTATTGGAGTATTTAGAGCAATTAAAAGTATTGGCTAAACAAAAAATTCAACGCTTCGTATTCGCTAGATAGATAATCTTATTATTGAGATGAGTAAATAAAATTATTTTTGAATGATTCATCTTTCCTGTGTTATGAATTTTCCAAATAATTTTTTTACCGTATAAAAGTTGTTTCGAATTGGTATCGTACTTATTTTCTAAGAAAACACATGAGGGGTGTAATGAGCTTCGAACTAAGCTCCGTCAGCTAAATAAATATCTATTTTAAATAGATACTTTACTTTTTTATGTAGAAATTTGTTGTTGAATATTATCAAAAAGTTATATATAGAATATGATAATGTTTACGATAAACCTCATAGTTATCAAGATGTTTCGTCAAAAAACGATAATTTACTCCCTTTTTGCATGCCGTAAAAAAGTATAAGTATATATTGTATAAATGTTTATATTATACTTTCAACTCTAGACCTGACCAACTTAAGTTAAGTTTACAGGTCTTCGGGAGACTAGTTACTACAAAATTTGTGCTAATCCTAAATAATTCTGTAAAATACAAATGAATTTAAACATAATTTCATAAATTGATGTTGACATTATTTTAATTTGTTAGTTTCAAAATAGTTTTTGTTATTTTGTTCCGATTTTGTTTTCCTCAGTTATTTTGGTTTCGGTAATTATGAATTAACACCTGAATAATCAACAAAAGATATGAGTTGTAGTGTACGTATACAAAATCAGACAAAATAGGCACTTTTTGTACACGTGTGCACTTGTGCACTAGTCACTTGTGCACTTTTTGTCGAATTTGTTGCTCTGAATTAGTTAAAAAACCAATACCATATATATCTTGATTAATAATTATACTTGTAGCGGTGTCGCTTCATCATTAAAATTGATATTTTTAATTTCATTTATGAATTATTATTATTTTTATGTGTAAATTACCAAGGTTGTTAACATTCAAAGCAACCGTGATAAGTTATAGTTGAACGAGGGAAGTTATAGTTGAAATGCAACAGATAAAAATGATGAACAAAATTATAATAATAATTTAATGATGAAGCGACACCGCTATAATCTCATCAAAGAGAAGCACAAAACTTCCCAACCTTTCTTCTGTTAGCTTGACCTACTAATAAAAGCGTGTGTTTTAATTTTTTGAAATATTTATTTTTTATAGCTATTGATTATTGAGAGGATAATTTGAAATATTTATAATTTTTAAATTTGATTGATCACAATATTATTTGAGGTCTGTTCAATTTTTGTTGAAGTGAAGTGTCATTATATTTGTTATAATGGTTTACAACATGTTTGTTGTATTTATAAATAAACAAAGAATTATAATACTTACTTTCATTATTATTAAGTTTGATTATTGTTATGTAGGATCTATATGTAATTGCTAAAGGTGTGTCATTGAGAGCTATGATATATATATATATATATATATATATATATATATATATATATATATATATATATATATATATATATATATATATATGTACATTAAAAAAATCGAGTAAGTATGAATTAAACTTTGACATTAAGGGTATGCTAGTAAACTTTCCCACAAGGCCATTTTCGACAAATTCACAGTATTATAGTAATTTATGTTTATAATCGATTTCTTCCGAATTTTGTTTTCGACAGAATGTTTGCGTTTTAAATGTTTTTAGGGAAGAACAAATTAAAGCTTTTCCCTTTATAGAGCAGATTTTTTAGGAAGTGGTTAACACTTAAAATAGTTTTCGATAGTGACGTGGGTTCTCAATATAGAAACATAGTTTTGTCGGCTAAAGCCAAAAATTTTAGACGATAGTTTTGTCAATTAACCGCCCCTTTTTTTTAATAATTGACAAACTGCCGATGTCGGGATTCGAACCCATAACCACCTTTATAATGGAGAGAATAGTATAGTAAATATTCCTATACGACACAGTACTCAGTCCTCGAAAAAAAAACTTTTGCAATATTAGCATGGTGTAGTGTAAATATTAGTAGTAAAGTAACGGAAATCCTCACCATGCAGCAATCTGTCCCTGCAAAAAATAAACAAATCGGGAAATTCTTTGAAGCTTTCCATTTTTGTAAAAGTGCCAGTGACCTGTTAGCCCTCACGTCACTAATTTATGTTCTATAAAAAGCACGTTATAAGTAATATATAAGTTATTCCTAATTATCACTCCCAGAATTAGTGCCAATCTATGTTCATCCCAATGTTTAAAATCATTCAATCTGTTAAAGCAATGGTTGTAAATTATAATTTCAGGGGGCAAACGACAACATTAAAAATCGACTTTCACTATATAATCGAAAATGCCAGTTGATTACAAGGTTTATAATTTCCCACAAGTCTAACTCATTAACAATTACAAAATAGTATATTTAAATTGACAGAATGTTTTTTTATTGATTTTAAATCCATCAAAAATCTTATTTATTTAATTGTTTTTTTCTAATCCTACAGCCGGACTTCAGTTAATTAAGATCCTTGAATAAATACAGTTCTCATCAGTAATCTAAATTAAGATATTACTCATCTGAAGTGAACACACCCTCTCTTTTAATGTTAATAAACAGTGCTTGAGGAAATGCATTTAATTAATAATAGACACCGAGTGTCTGCAAAAGGGACAAGAAAATCAACCAACAATATAATTTATGGAATATTCATAAACCACGTAATCTTTTTTACGGGTGGGACGAGTATGCTATTATACTATGTGACGATACATGGGGAGAGGGTAGTTGCAACTCTCTGTTACGTAATACAGATAATATCTATAAAAAAATTAATAAAGACATGAACGATAAAACTGGCGTGGCTGAAGGCCTGGCGAAATGTGATTTAATGTTAAATATTTCTTGAACTGAATATAAGCGCGTTGGTGACCAATTTTTGCTAAGGCTGGGGAGAAGAAAGGGTAGTAAAGTGCTGGACTACGTTGCTGCTACTCTTAACTGATTTAGCTCGTCTACCCCTTCTTCTTTACAGCCGTCTGTTACGTGCCACTAGTTAGTTCAAGAAATATTTAACAATCAATCAGATTTTGTCAGGCTTTGAACTACGTCAGTTTGAACTAAGTAATTTCTCTTAGTTATTTTCATGAGTTTTAAAACTCATATAACACAAAACAGACGGGGAGGTGAACTAAATGCCAACGTGGTGTTAAATAAGAGCTGGGGGTAATTAAAAAATACGAAAAATATCTTTATCAAGTTGAATAGCTTTCCTTTTTGCAATTTTTCTTAAAAGTGGTAATATTTTCAAGTTCAATTAAGGACGTTCATCCATGAAGCTTGATAGTAGATAAAAAAATTTTTTTTAGTGAATTGATTAGCTCAATTCAGTAGTTATCCTCCCTCAAAAATTTAACACCTGTTGACGATCATTTCAAAGAGTAATTATCGATTAAAAATCAAACTTTTAACACAGCGTCTTATGGAGAACAGAATTTTTTTGAACTTAAAATTATAATAACTATAAAGTAGACAGGATAATAAATAATTTTTATAAATATTCTTTAAAATATGCAGTTTATATAATTGCATTAAAAAAATGGTGTTGCCGAACATTTGAATTAATTATTTAATAAAATTAAAACTTTTTTGTTAGGTTTGTTTTTGCCACCATATTTTGAAAACTGGCGACCACACTCACTAAAATAATATACACATACACACAAATATAAAACATAGTTTACTGTCACATATGTCACATTAAGTCAAATTAATTTCTAATTTACAATTTCCTGGTATTTTCCAATAAATACTTTAAAAATATTTAGGACAAATAAAAAAGGTTATAAATCGTTGTAAGATTATTGACATACTTTACACCTTTGTTAAAATGCTAAATAAATTTTATTAAAGATAGTACTCATTTGACTTCAGCGTAGCAAATGAACGTCCTTAATAATTGTGTGTACCTCTATATACAGACTACAAAAAATATCGACTGCGAAATGTGTTCGACCGCGAAATCGATGTTGAAACATTATCTCAAAAACGAAAACAGCTAAAACATTCAAATATCAAATATTTTGTGTAATCTTGCAAACATAAGCTTTTAGGCTAAAACTGATCTAACGATTCAATTAAAAATTTGTACACGAATTATTTGCCAAATTTCCTAAAGATGAGTAACAAATACAGAAACCGCGTTATGTGGTTTATGGAGGGCCTCTGACTCCATTTTCTGATAAAAAATCAGCAAAGATTATTATTGTTTTATGTACTACAAGGAGAAACTTAATGGAAGTGAGAGTAACAGAGCCAGGTAATAGGAAAGCTGATCCGTCTAAAAATTGTGGAAATTACCATCAACAATTTTATTGTAGGGTCAAAATATTAAGAGTAATTAATATTTTAGGCCATGGAGTTACCTTCTGCTCTATCTGTGATCAACAAGACGTGTAATCAGATTAAAAAAATTGTATGTACCTGCACCTCATTTAAACGTACACACTGTTTTCTGATTTCAACCTTGAAAGTAATTTATTAAATAATTAATATTAATTTTCTGAAACTGTAAATTAGAGGATAATTATTATTGACTGACAATTAGGATCCGTTAGTAACATAACAAAACCATTATTTATTTTAAATACTTTATTTTAATAACAATCCCGTGCAACTTCATTTAACAAAAGTTATTTATTTTTTAACCCGACTTCAAAAAGGAGGATGGTTCTCAATTCGTCTGTATTTTTTTTTTTAATGTTTGTTACCTCAGAGCTCCGTCATTTATTAACCGATTTTGAATTTTTTTTTTTTGTTTTAAAGAGTTTGATTTCCGATTGGTCCCATTGTCACCAAATCGCATTCTGAGGAAGGGATCCCCTGCAAATCGAGGAAAACCCTCATTTATATGTGATAACCGATTTCTGCGAAATTTTTTCTTTTTTTGAAAGGATATACTCATTCATAATGGGAAAATAAGAAAATTTTTTTGAAAACCGACTTCAAAAAAAAATTTTTACAAAAAACAACCGACCCCGAAAAAAAAAATTTTTACAAAAAAATAACAAAATGCTTGTAAAAAAAATTGAAAATTTGTTATAAAAAAATGCACTAAAAATTAGTTGGTCGTTTAGTAGGTCTACCCATATTTAGACAAATAAAATCAGTTATAGAACTTCAAAGTCACTAAAAAGCGAGAAATAAAACCTATTTTGACAAAATGGAAACCCGACTTCAAAAATAAAATATTCTATAACAAAAAATGCACTAAAAAGTAAAAAAATAATTGCATATTCTGTGCCAATTTTAGTTCACCTAAGCAAAAAATTTTAAATATATATGTACAATTATTGTTATTTTTGGAGGCGGTGTCTAAAATATATATTTAAAATTTTTTGCTTAGGTGAACTAAAATTGTCACAAGAATATGCAATTATTTTTTTACTTTTTAGTGCATTTTTTGTTATAGAATATTTGATTTTTGAAGTCGGGTTTCCATTTTGTCAAAATAGGTTTTATTTATGGATTGATATGTTGTGCTACTAGGTGGGCAGCCTTTGACTCCATTGTGCTCTGAGTGAGAGGAAAGAATAGAGATAGAGTAAATACAGGGTGTCCTACCAATTATAAATTTTTTTGCTTTTTTTAATTAAAACATATTCTGAAAAAAATATAATAATGCAATAAATTATATCTTTTCAGAAACTGAAAAGCAATGGTCTTTTATTAATGAATATAATTTATTCAATAAATTTAGGAATAGCTTTGCTACTCTTGGCCAATATATAATACTATTGGCCAATATAAAGTACTATTCGGTGCTAGTAAAAATTATTTTTCATATAATTTCTTTTTTCAAAAAAGTAAAAGTAGTGATTTAAATAATGGATTTCAATAAATTTTATTGACTCAAGCACTGAAGTATGTCCTTCGCAGAATTGTTTACTTAATTTGTTTTTAAAATTTAAAAATTTATTCGAAACGGTAATTTTACAATTTAATAATCGATTTAAAGATTTCGAAAATATAAATGTAATGCGTAATTTTTTAGTGGTCCCTTTTAACAGAAAATTTAAAATTCCCGCTTTAATAAAAATTTTTTCAAAATTTTTTCCAGATTCCGATGATTTCGCATTATTAAACGAAATGATTACCCACCCAGCAAGTGATAATTTATTAGGAGCCGTGAACACGAGCACAAAAAGTATTTGGGAAGTCGTCGCAGAGAACCCATCTTCGTTAGAATATCCGGGATTATTAAAAATAAATAAAAAACTTAGTAGTTGTTTCGCATCTTCTTATCTATGTGAATCGGGATTTTCAGATATGAAACATATAAAATCAGATTTGCGAAATTCTCTTACCGATAAACATTTAGAAAATATAATGCGAATATTCACAAATACGTATATTCCGGATATTAAAAATTTATCAAAATGCGTGCAAAATGTAATAATCGAAAACGAATAGAAAAAAATCATCTTTAGCGATGAGGTCCATTTTTGGATGAATGGATGTGTGAACAAGCAAAATTGTCGGATTTGGGGCGATAGCTATCCACACGAGATACACCTGCACCAAATGCATCGCGAGAAAGTTACTGTTTATTGCGGATTTTGGTCTGGTGGAAACATCGGTGGAATAAACATGTTTATATGGATACCAATACCATGTGGTTCCCACAGGAAGGCGCTACGTGCCACACAGCGCATGCCCAGGTGAACATGCTGTACGAACGGTTTGAGGACATGGTCAAGCGCGGATCCACCGTTGTGAGCACGATGGGCTTGCCCACAACCTTAATAGACTTGTGATAGGCTGATGACATTATATCCAATGCCTTAATAAAATTTAAAAAAACAATGAATCGTACGTGATTCGGAACGCAGCGAAGTACTTAGTCATCATAGACCATATGCTGACACGTTATGTCACATTTTAGACAACACATTATCTGTTTCTTTTTGGCAAATGAATACTTGTATTGGAAAAAAGAGATGACTATTCCCTGCGTGCGCATAGTCATCTACTATTTTAAAAGTACATAGTGTTGGTCAGGACGTCATATATTTTGTAAACATCTCCTTTTTAGGAATGCACTATATCGATCATGAGCGAGTTCATACTCCAACTAGCACTTGGCCGATTTTCGAGTGGCTGTGACCCGAATTAGCAGGGCGACGATGGTTTTTTCTTTGGGGCTATCTTAAATCGCAAATCTATGCGAATAAACCGCAAACTATAGATGCCCTCAAAGTAAACAACACGAACACCATCCAGCAAATTCAACCAGATTTATGAGACAAAGTCATCGAAAATTGGACCTCCCATGTACGTGTCAGCAAAGCTGCAACGGACATTTGAACGACGTTATATTTCACACCGAAATATTCTTTCAGAAAACGAAAATTGAGTGGATATCTCACACACAAATTATTATAATTATTTTCATTTAAAAATCGAGCAGCCTTATTGAAAGATGCTATATCAGTGAAAGAATTTTCAGAATCAGATCAGTAGTTTCAGAAGTTCTCTCAAACAGAAAGACAACATGAGAAAAAACTATACCTCTTTATACTATTATTATGTTGAAGGTTCATTCGAAAAAAACAAAAACATGTTTTGAATTTCTAAACAATCCCAAATATATAAATCACGGAAATCGTGACCAATACGATCACTGAGTGGATATGTATTTGTTACCTTTTTAATTTTTTTTATATTTCCAACACGTTATTTATTCAGAGAAATATTCCAATTACTTCCATCATATTCACAGTATTCTATATATAATAGATTGTAACCCTTAAAATAGTATTACAACTAAAACTTTTTGATATTGTCCATAAAAATTCATGTTGGGGAATACACCCGGCAGTTTTTAAATCGAGTATGGATTTCGGCCAGTAAAAATGTTTTATAAAACAAATTTCAAATTGGCTCGTCTTTAACGAAATGAGGGTTCAATCTTTTTGAGGGTCTTTTTGAGTTAAAAGGTAGATTCAAATTGATTAATGAAACTATTTCTATTAATTGGTGAAAGATTTTGATACAGACCAAGCACAAAATATTTTTTTTTAACACGGTAAAAAATAGATCAAAAATTTAAATTAAGTGTAAAATTTTTGATTACAATAAACTTCGGAAATGAATTCGGCATAAATCGAATAAAAAAGTCTGAGTTACACTAAATATGCATGGCCACAAAAGTAGCGCTCATTTTTCAAAATTATATAATTGATTTTTGCCTAATTTATTCGGTTTTCGAAAAATATTTTCGAATAAAATATATTAACAACATTCATTATAAATATATTAACAACTTTTATTCGAAACATTTTCCCAAAAACTCCCATAGTAAAGATATAAATATTTTGTTACAGTTGACCCATTGTTGACGTTTTATCTTTTTATGTTTTGGTATAATTTTTTTATATAACAAAAATACCACAATATTTTGAACAAAAGTGATCTTATTTTTTGTTAATACAAGCAAGTGCAACAAAAAAGTGTAGCATTAATAAAATGTGCCAATTGATTTGTTAATAAATTTCTTTGGATGTTAACTCCATGTATATTTTAAAGAAATACGAAATTTTTGTTATATACTGCACCGATGTGCTTTTGATGTCAGGAGCAGATTTAAACTTGCGCGGGTCCAGGACAAAATTTTTTTGGAGGCCCGTTGTTATGTTATGGACATATAATACAATATTAAGTAATAAGTGATAGAAACCCAACTTTTCGCGATTTTTTCATACTTGTACACAATCTGTTTCTAATCAGTATAACTTTCGATAATCAGTATAAGTAATGCTCTCTGCTACACCCAGGGCCACCCATGATGAAGTTAATGCGTAAAACAATTTCCGCATTGATAAAAGTGGAAATCGTTGTTCATATAATTCACTAGCTGTCCTTAAATGCAACCCTGGTCGATGTTAGAGTTAGTTCAGAGTTCGTTTGCTATTTTTATTTTTGACACTTCTTTTTCCTATCCAATGACCTATTTTTTGGCTATTCAAACCGAAAATCATACACTCTTTTTCAGGTTTAAATTCGGGTGTATTAAAATTGGCAATATATACCAGTTTTTTACCCGACTTCAAAAAGGAGGGTGGTTCTCAATTCGTCTGTATTTTTTTTTTAATGTGTGTCACCTCAGAACTCCGTCATTTAAGAACCGATATTGAATTTTTTTTGTTTTGTTTTAAAAGGTTTGATTTCCCATTAGTCCCATTGTCACCAAATCGCATTCTGATGAGGCGATCCCCTGGAAATCGAGGAAAATCCCCATTTTATATGTGATCACCGATTTTTGCGAAAATTTTGTTTTTGTTTGAAAGCGTATACTCATTCATAATAAAAAAAAAAAAAACGGATCAAAAAAATGTGTTATAAAAAAATGCACTAAAAATTAATGGGTCTTTTAGTAGGTTTACCCATATTCAGACAAATAAAAAAATCAGTTATAGAACTTCAGTCACTAAAAAGCGGGAAATAAAAAAAATTTTGACAAAATGGAATCCCGACTTCAAAAATCAAATATTCTATAACCAAAAATGCACTAATAAGTAATGCATATTCTTGTGTCAATTTTAGTTCACCAAAGCAAAAATTTTTAAATATATATGTACAATTATTGTTATTTTTGGAGGCGGTGTCCAAATTTTATGTGAATTTCTCTATGCTGACACCGACTCCAAAAATAACAATAATTGTACATATATATTTAAATTTTTTGCGTAGGTGAACTAAAATTGACACAAGAGTATGCAATTATTTTTTTACTTTTAGTGCATTTTTTATTTTAGAATATTTGATTTTTGAAGTCGGGTTTCCATTTTGTCAAAATTTTGTTTTTCTTTTAATTATTTCAATATGAGCCTATTAAAAATACTTGATCAACTGGCACATATTAAAAACAAACTTTTATTTAAAACTAGTTCAGCATATATCTGTCAAATAACCAGGGAAAAATGTTAGGTAGTAAAATAATCCCATATCAAACCAATCTAGGCATTTTGATAAATAATACTTTCTCCTCATATAGAAAAAGATTCGAAAGTAAGCTAACTTTTTATCTATATGTGTATATATATATATATATATATATATATATATATATATATATATATATATATATATATATATATATATATATATATATATATATATTTATATATATATATATATATATATATATATATTCATATATATATATATATATATATATATTCCGGAAATAAATTATTAATCTTTATAATTTGATTATTATTTTGAGTTAAATTATTATTATTAATAATAATAATATTAATAATTAGTAGATATCGAATATCTATTTTAATTGTAATTAAATATTATAGTTCAGGAAATAAAGATGCAATTGGATTTTAATATAAATCTGGAAAAAAAAATTTCAATATTTGTCCTATATCTCACTCAAATCAATTATTGATTTTGTATAAATTCGTATTTCGACTACGAAAAACTGCTGCAAATTAATATATTTTCTTTCTATAAATTAATAAAATATAGTAAAAGAATTTTGAAGGCATAATCTAATAAGGAAGATCTTATACCCGGTATATTTAAATATACAAGGGTATATTAAGTTTAGTCCCAACATTGTAACGCTTGAAAATATTGATCGCAGGCTTAAATGCTTGGCATAGGTGTTCATAAAATGGCCTAATTCAGCCATTTCCACATATTCGTCTGTCCGCCGGCCCGCCTGCGTATCCATGAACATAATAACTCGAAAAACGAGAAGAAAGAGAAGCTGAAATTTGTGAATGTGTGTTCTAGAGCAAAAAAAGTAAGATCAAGTTCATGAATAGACAAAATCGGACCATATGGGCAAAATGGGTAAAACTGCCTATTTTTGAAACCATCAAGATAGAACAAAAATGTTCCTTTTATAAAATAAACAACTTTTGTTTGAAACTTTTTTTCATAAATTCAGTATATACCGGGTATTTAAGCAATTAACTAAGTTGTTATTGTCACTTGTTTTTTTAACACTTTTTTTTCGACAAGAATCGAGTTTCAAATCGAAATTCTCTGATAACTAACTCGGTTACAATTTTATTTTGAAATCCGCAAAAAGTAAGCCTAACGGTAAGCAATTGTCTCAAGTTTAAACATACTATTTAGATTTTTGAACATGTCTCTAATCAATGCGGTCGATAATGAAATTAATTCTGCAATAGAGAGTCATTGCTATCATTCAAATATCATCTGGTTAATAAAATTTAAAATATGAATGTCATTTAATTATATAAAATAGATTAAATAAGCGGTACGCGGTACTCAATACTCGCGATTGGGTATTTTGTATTCGATAATTCATTAACCAGCCGCTATATTTTGCGCATACTTTTTCTTAGTTGCTTTTTGTATTCAAATTAAGCTTTACCGCGGTGATCATTTTAACGGTTCACTTGTTATGGTTATCTATTATTAAATTTCTTAAGACAATACATGAGCTCATATTTTTACATTATATTACTTCAAAAACGTTTGCTCCTATTATTAAATTAAAGTTCTTAAAATAGATTTTGTTAAAATAGAAGTTGAAAAAAATTTCTCTGTAAAATACAAATGCTTTTGTTTTTTTCAAATACCAAACTCAATTGTACGGGCCCAATGTTAATATCGTATAATAAAATATTTATATCGTGATCCCATAATGTAGATAGCCTCTAGGGTTGAGTTGCTGCCCATAATTACAAGCATAATATATTATACAACAAAAATGAAAGTTATTTTTATACTATTAAAATTTCCACAAGAAGCAAACCTCCTTTAAATAGCGATCTAGATTAATAAATTTAATAAATATTAATTAATTAATTAATATTTAATTGAATTTATTATCAATTATTTGATTTTCAGTAAAATCAAATTTCAAATTTACACAAAATTTTTATTTTGTTTCAAATGTCTAAAAAGGAAGCATTTGATAATTAAAAAAAACGTTTTTAGATTCTATTAAAAATGATTTTTTTAAATAATTTTAATAGTTCTTATTACAATTTATAGAGGCAATTTAAGAATCAATACAGTACATTTAATATATTTAAATTTATATGAATACATCTATTTAAGAAAAACATTACCGTTATTTTATTTTATTTTTTTTTGCTAAGCGTCAAATAAGTAATTCTAAGTTGACTGAAACTCTGGGTATTTGCCACGATAATGTTTTTCTCGGATAATTATTAAGAATGAACGAGCTCTGAAGCTTCAAAAAGTAGTTCAAGTGCATATAAATCAATTATAAAAGTTTTACGGGGGTCTTGAATTAATTATTTAATGTTAAAGTTCGAGTTTTATTGCATTGCTCTTATGGAGAAACCCATATTTTTACACATATTTTGGCATATTTTGATAATTTTCACCTGGAATAAAATAAGACGAATAAACAAAAACTACGCAATTGAAAATAGAAATATTAATAAAGAGATTGATCCAATAAAATTCCGGTATAACGGACCTAAAAAAAAGATATTTAAGAAAAAAACTGAGATTTCGGGTAAATTTTATTTCGGTCGGCGGTAGCTTAAATACCCGAAATCTCAGGTTTTTTTCTTAAATATCATTCTCTATCATTTTCTTTAATTTTAACTTACGACAAAAAATAATAAACATTATTGTGGACTTTTATGAATGTACGATTTTGAAGAATTATATAAATGGACTATACATCAGTACTCGCACATCCTTAACAGGAACTTTAAATTTACATAAAATATAATAATTTGTATACTCAATAACCAGAATTGTTTTTAGAATTTTACAAAATTTAAGTATAGAGATGCACAAAGGGTGATAAATAAATTGCGACACAAACTTACCAACAGCAAAAGTGAATAACACTAAACCAAGAACACTTTTCATTTTACTTTTGTAAGAAAAAAAAATAAATTTAAAAAAAAATAACGTTTAATTATTGCACTGAAATTTAAAAAAAAATTTACTTCCAAAATTAACACTTCCAAAATTTAAAACCTATAATATGACTGAAAAAAAGTTTTTAATAATGTTCCTACAAATAAAATATATTCCTCAATATTCAGTAGATGTAAGCACAATGAAATTAAACATACAGACTGAAATTGCAGTGATATGTACGCCGGCTTTTTACACGCCTATTTAGTTACTTAATTGAAGGTATTATTTAAGTATATTTCCATGTCTTCTAAGAGAAAGGGTTTCTTGTAAATACGTAAATATGTATGATACAGCTATAAAATGTGTGTATGTATTTTTACTATAGGGTAAGTACTATCATTTAATCAAAATCTTTGCACGTTCATATATTTAGCAAAAAAAAACGTTGTACTCATACTAAAATATACAAATATTTTTGATCATTATCAAAACAGTTGAAACCTGTTGAAAAAACGACGTATTCCTTTGTAATATTTCAGAGAGGGATATGTGAATACGAGAGTGCATCTATTCCTTCGTAGATTCTAAAAGTTTCATTGAAGTTTGGCAAATAGGGTGATGTTTGATTCATATTAAGGACGTTTATCCATGAAGCTTGATAGTAGAAAAAAATTTTATTTTTAGTGAATTGAGTAGCTCAATTCAGTAGTTATCCTCCCTCAAAAATTTAACACCTGTCATCGATCATTTCAAAGAGTAATTATTGATTAAAAATCATACTTTTAACACAGCGTCTTATGGAGAACAGAATTTTTTTGTACTTAAAATTAGAATAACAATATTATTAAAGTAGACACCATCATGAATAATGTTTATAAATATTCTTTGATGTATGCAGTTTATATAATTGCATTAAAAAAATGGTGTTGACGAACATTTGAATTAATTATTTAATAAAATTAAAACTTTTTTGTTAGGTTTGTTTTTGCCACCATATTTTGAAAACTGGCGACCACACACACTAAAATAATATACACATACACACAAATATAAAACATAGTTTACTGTCAGATCTGTCACATTAAGTCAAATTAATTTCTAATTTACAATTTTCTGGTGTTTTCCAATAAATACTTTTAAAATATTTGGGACAAATAAAAACAGGGTATAAATCGTTGTAAGATTATTGACATACTTTACAACTTTTTTAAAATCCTAAATAAATTTTATTAAAGATAGTACTCATTTGACTTCAGCGTAGCAACTGAACGTCCTTAATATAATAACCATCTATAAAAAAAATTCGAAAAACAAAAATTATATGTACTACTAGCTGTTACCCTCCCTCTCGCTGACGCTGAGTGTAACTTAATATTTTATTGATCTTAATAATTCTATAATGATCTTATTTTATTGATCTTGATTATTCGAATGTTATAGCTTTTATGTGATATGGTAGATAGATAGATAGATTGTAGCGGCTGCCCTGGACGGGCTACACTTCGACCATAAGGTCTATTGTGATACCTAAGAATATGAGGATGTGAGTGAAGTGGAAGGAATTTGTGAGTAGACTAGGAATTAGTAGGATGTGCGGCTGCAGCCGACTCTAATAGGAACTATGCCGATATTCATATGGAGATCGTGAAGGTAACTGCAGAAAAGCTCCACAAACATAGCCGGTTACTTTGTTCAGGTCCATACGCCGATAGTTTAGTCAATTAACCAGCCCTTTTTTTTTTCTTCTTAATAATTGACAAACTGCCAATGTCTAGATTCGAACGCATAACCTCCCAGTTCCAAGTAGACATAACGTCTAAGACATAACGCCTTATACCGCTGGGCCACTTGGACGGTATATGATATGGTAAGATGAACAATGATTGCAAACAAACTATTTTTAAGGAAGGAACATTTGGTCTTTGAACTTTTTCTCTACCTCTTACGTTTTCAATGTTAAATATTTCCTCCCTCCTTGGGTAGTGCATGTTGTTTATTTTTAAAGAAGAGACATTTTTGTCTTTGAATTTTTATTCTATCTCTTAAGGAAGAAAACATAAAATATAAAATACCTCTCTTAATATTAGAACAATCGAAAAATGTATAAGGAGTAAAATTGTCGAGAATCATGTTTGCTACAATTCATTACCTTATCATTTTGCTCAAACTCTAATGTGTACAGAGATATTTAGGAGTTTCACTTTCAATCTTAAATTGTAAATATTTCTGTAAAAATTAGTGTAATAGAAAAAATGATAAAATTATAGTAAAACTAATTTTTTTTAAACTTTACTTCTTATGTATTTTTGATTTTTCCAATATTAACGGAGATTCCATTATTTCCCAATATTTATTTGATATATTCAAATTTTTTTGGTAAATTCAAATTTCAAATAATAGTTCCCATTTAATCACAAACTACGAAAATTACATTATGATCAACACTTCTACCAAACTTCTATTACACGAAATATTTTATAATTCCATTATCAGTTCATCTAGAATCCAGACGGCACATAATTAATGTATTGTCATCACGGATGAATATGCGAAAAATCGATTACCTGATTTTGCATCGTAAAATATTGTTTGTTTTGATGTCTATAGCTTTATTATACCATAATATACTTTCGTTCTCCACTCTTAAATATGAAAAGATGAAAAAATCCAGTTAGTAACGTATCCTTGACCAGCCAAGTAGCCGTTAAGGCGAACTGGGAGGTTATGGGTTCGAATCCCGACATCGACAGTTATCAATTGTTAAAAATTGATAACTTAAATTCATGTCAATTATTAAAAAATAAAAAAGACGGTTAATTGACTAAACTGCCAGCGTATGGACAAGAATAAAGTAACCGGCTACGCTTGTGAAGGTTTTCTGCAGTTTCCTTCACGAACTCCAGATGAGTATCGGCAAAGGTCCTATCAGAGTCGGCTGCAGCCGCACAACCTTCCAGTTCCTAGTCTACATACAAAATTTCTTCTATTCCACGGACATCCTCACATCCTTAGGCATCACAATTGACCTTATGGTCGATGTGTGTCCCGTCCAGCGCAACCGCTACAATATATCTATCTAACGTGTCCTTCATATTGTCTACGACAATTTCATTCCTTACAACTTTGTAATAAAACATATATTTCCCACTTTTGACTCTAAAAACTATAGTTTTTCTTGAAATGTAATGATAAACAGTTCCTAGGATGTATCCTAATGAAAATATTTGATAATCTCATTTCAAATAAGACAAACCAGATTGTAAAATTTCAATTTTCTAGGTTCTGTAAGTTTCGGGGCCGAAGACAGAGAACATACAAGCTCAGACATTATACATACTGATTTAAGTATCATTGACTTCAAAAGACACGCGGGATTAATTCAGATAAATTTATGATGGAGTATGAATGCGACCAATTTATCGAGTGTTCTATTGTTCATCACGATATAAACAACCAAGATCAGATGAAGAGGCAATCGATACATTTGGTCGTTTGGGGAGCGCCAATTTAAGTTCTAAAGAGATCAGTTAATTATCACTTTATAGAGATTATTCGAAGGTATAGGAAGGTAAGATTATAAATATTACTTTATGTTAAGGAAATTTTTTGTACCCAAATCTAGTTGTAAGAGTAATCCTTTCCTCCATAGGACGCAACGTTCAAATATACGCGGGTGGTTATCTACTCATAAAATCTAAAACTAGGATTAATGTATTGTATTAAATTTTAACTAGATACATTTGGCCACAGTTGTTACTATATTTCTAATGAGCAACTTATATCCGAAGTATTTTTTCAAAAACCGAAGGCACAAATCAATTATAAAATTTTTTTAAATGAATCAACTTTTGTGGTTCATATTACCTAATGTAAATCTTCGCATTTTAATCAAACAGTACCGTAACATATTGTGTCCTGTTAGCTTAGAAGTTGTTAGGAATTATTAACCTTGTAAAATAAAACCCAACTACCTATATGAATCGGAAATACATACATTATAATGATATTAAAACAATCAATATATGTTTGCCGCATAAGAACTATATGTAATTATGTGACTTACAATATTAGCATAGCAGTGTGGTAATAGCAAACGGACTTTTAATCAATGTATGTTAATTACATTGTGTACAGTAATTACTATATAAAGATCACAAATTAACGAGTTGTTTATCAATTAATGTTCATCACCTAGTGAATTCCATATAAGAAATCCAAGTTTTTGGTACGGAATGTTCATAATAAAATTAAGTTAATGATTATTATTTGTTAATACAATAATCTCATTCACTTTTCAACTTTTCGTGCATCAATCAAGGTAAATTTAGTTTTCGGGGCAAGGTTTTTTTCTACAAAATTTTTATCTGAAGATTTGCAGAAAAAAAAGTAGCGTGCTCATAGATGATATTTAAATTTAATTAGCTGAGATATTATAATTTGAAAATATTAATCTATTAAATGAATGTGTAAATTTCCCCTAATGCTTTTGTATTGATTATAAAATTTATAAGAACGGATTACAATTTCTTTTGCAAGATATTATTAAAGAAATAAATATAAATTTCCTTTGTAGGTAATAAAATGATTTCCTGGATTCAAATAATTAATGCAATTACAATTCTTATTTGAAAAACATTGTATAGATTTTTTTAACAAAATGTATGCGTCCGCCGTCAAAACTGTATTATGTATGCTGAAAATTTCGCCAGCATTATCTACATTAACATGTAATAAAATGCTTTATACAAACTTTATTTCTGACAAACGAAAAGGCGCATTTTATAATTAGAAGATCAACAAACTCCGTTGGCATCAGCAATAATATTATCCGATGTACTTTCGAAATTTGATCGAAAAATTTCGTTAAAGTAAATTTAGTTAAAAGGGTAGGTCGTTTAAAAAATACAAAATTTTATTATAATTATATAATTGTAGAAAATAAACTTTACTGCAATTTTTCATCTGATCAAATTAATGCAACTCTGATATTTACAAAAATACTTACAATTTAATCTTCTAACAGTTTTAATAATTAATACTTCAACTGTCGTCTTGGTAGCTTGATTTCATATTTATTTTGATGTCACGTTTGAGAAAATTTTAATTCATGTCCGGAGTCGGTATCACTACCTATTTACGACCTCTAGCAATTCCTGAATTGCTGGTTTTCATCGATAATTTACGCACGCTATACATAAAAATACGTTCGCACAAACGCATATGTTTTTGTTTCGCTACAAACTGTGCTGTTATCTCAGCAGCGCACAAAAAACAATAATCTCTGAATGAGAATGTTGGGGTAGTGGATCGCACTTTTGAATTCGTAGATATTAATTTTTCATTATTTATCATTTCTCGCCAGTACGATAGAGTCGTTTTGATGATTCAGGCATAGAATTTGAACTCTGTCGGCAGAGACTTCCGTAGAAGAGACTCCAAGGTCAATGTGGCGCGTCCCTTTATAACTTAAATGGGCCCTGTAGGCCGTAGTAAGCCTGTTTTTCAACGCGTAGTGAAATATTTTTCATTAATATTCGAAATATGCGTGTTGGTGTATGTGTGTGTTTCCTTGCGACACTCAAACGCTGAAACTATGCATTTTGAAAAAAAGGCTATTACATAAATTATAGGAAATTTTTTCTAAATTCATTTATTACAATACTACTTTCATCGTTTTTGGACGCCATTTTTTCAATATGGCGGTGCGCTCGGCGAAGATACGAGTTGGAAAAGTAAAAATTCAAATAGAACACGTTGAAATCTTTAAAAACATAAATTTTCAAAACCCCAAAATTACCAAATAATCGGACTATTAGTTTTCTCCGCCAAACATACCCACAACATCTTTACTTTTTTCTATATAGAGATATAAATTTATTACTTATGTTTGTTAGTGACATCCTCAATATAGTCCTCCATATCAAGTATAGCCCAATTAATAATCTGACCTCTATCCGTCTTGAGTGGAGCTCAGTGAAAAAATATCATTGTTTGTCAAGCACCAGTGCTGGAAGTTGAACGAAATTTCACGCATGTGCAGTAGCTTATTTTAGTCATGCAAAATACGTTTATTGCAGTCTTTTGATACAAATAGGCAGTAGTCTTACATATATGCAAATAGGTGCAAAAAATATCGAATAATATCGTAATATATTTTATCGTTAGTCAAAAATTTTCTAAAAAATGTCGATATTTTTGTAAGATATCAAAATCGCTATTTCGATGCATCGAATATCGATATTGATTTTATCTTTTACCAGCTCTAATATATAGGGTAAGTCGAACCAGGTGAGGTGGATAATAGCACACACCTCCACTTCCTTCCACAATTCTTCCTTTCTTCAACAACATCCAATAGAAATCGATATACTGAAACAAAATGAAGACCTCTCGTGGTTGACTCCCAGACATGCAAAACATCAAATCAGTCAAAACAATGTGCGCATAAATAATCAAATCCGGGAACCAGGGCACCGATGGACAACAAATATACGGTGTGGAGTACTAGGCAAACATGTATTAAGCAACAAAAATTCATTATGATTCTTGCATTATGATATTTATACGTATCTACAGTTATCTTCAAATTTATTTATAATTTTAATATTTACTATTATCTTATAGTCCAATCATTATATACATTTCGAAATGCAATTGAACCGAGAAAGCTGATTTTTTTATATTCTGTAGGGGGGGGGGGGGGGGCTTAGGAAAGCTTAACTTCAAATTGTCGACCAAGATTTCCTATGTGCATTCTCCGCCATCTTGAAAAAAGGATTAAATTTTGATTATTTGCAATAACTGGGCTCTGATCAATTTTGACCAATCAAATCTGATCGAGTTGATTGTTATAAACGTAGGTATTTTTCTTATCTAATGACAATCTAAGAATGCTCATTACAACGGGACTTTTCGGTTAAAAGATTTTCATCCATTTGATAATATTTGGTTTAGAATTCGGATAACATCATTCATTTAGAATGCCTTAGGTTGTAATCTCACCTTAGCAAAATAATTTATTCGTTAGTACTATATAATTTGCTTTTCAATATTCGAGTCTGGTAAATTCTAGTCTGCATATACATGTCGTATATATGATGTTTTATCAGATTATTTTAGGTGTGACTTGACAAGCATTATAAGCATTATTTTATAATGATACTATTTGTTCAAGGGTGTCTGTAAATTTAAATATGGTAGTTCAAGTTTTATAATGAAATCGCTAATGATAATTCCGTTCAGATAACTCTTCACAACTGTGTACATTTTTGCTCGAGTCTATGATACTGACAGATAGTTGTCACTTGTCATGCTACTCCTAGTGCTAGTTACACTATTTCACATAATTTCAAGTTAAATTATACTTATTTTAACATTGAAATAATATAAAGATGCCGCTTTCTATAAATAGTTGTGTTTTGATTTCATAATGTTAATAATTCCTATATAGAAGAGCCAGTATGCAGGAGCACACCAAATGCTGTGAGTTTACGTATAAAACTAAGTATGAAAAATGTAATGTTTTTAAGATTTTCGCCCATGTATGGTGTCGCAAAAAGCTCGATTCTCTGTATTAGGTCATCAATTTACAATAGAATAAACAATATTAGCGTCTTCTATAAAAAAAACTGAGTGAAAACAAATAAAAATAACATCAAAACTGAGTTAGTTGCTTAAATATCCAGAAGATACTGAGTTTATGAGAAAATTTTCGAAAAAAAATTATTTATTTTTGAAAAAGAAACAATTTTAGTCTATCTCTTATGGTTTTAAAGACTGATATTTTCTCCATGATCCGATTTTGTCCATTCTCAAGTGTTTACAAACAGGCAGGTGGGCGGATATGCAAAAATGGAGAAATTACAAAGTTGGTACTGAACCTAATATAATGAATATAATGGTACTGAACCTAAGTTGGTACTGAACCCTGTATTAATAAGTTTAGTAATTAATTCATAGGACTAATTAAATTTACCATCAGCAGAACGGTCACCCGCTGATGATAAGAACAGAAATCCAAGAACTTAATTACAAAAAAATTAACTACAAATAATTAATATAAAAAAGAAAAAAGAAAAAAAACTAAGAATGGTCGAAGATGCATGTAATCTATGGTAGCCAAATCGGATAAGTTTTTTTATGTTTTTATGTTCTTAGCTTAAGGATTTTTTGTAATTTTTTTAAATTTTTATAATTTTTGAAATGTTTTAAAATGTTTCAAAACTCTAAATAACGTAATATATATTGTTGAACCGTTTGATTATTTTAGTAATTTTAATGCGTTTGACAATTCACAAACCATCACACAGTTACAACTTTTGAGGATATACAGGATGAATCGAACAAGCCGCATAATAGCATAAGCCTCCACTTCCCTCCATGATCCTCCCATTTTCCAATATCATCCAATAGAACACCTCCTGTTAGGGAGACAGTCTGTTCATAACACAAATACCATCCTATATGCTATATGCTAGCCCCACTCTAATTATATTTAAATGATACAATTCAACTTAATAACAAATCATTACCTATGTAACTATGTACGGAGTTAGATGTATTACGCATCAAATTCACTTAAGTATAATTAGAGTGGGGGCCACAAGCGCACATCAACATAAGAACACCATGTCCATTCAAGCCAACACACAACATATAAAACAACATTTGTATTATGAACAGACCGTCTTCCTAACAAAAAGTACTCCACTATTGGATGTTGTTGTAAAATAGGAGGATCATTGAAGGAAGTGGAGGCGTGTGCTATTATGCGGTTGGTTCGATTCACCCTGTATATGACTATGTAGTAGTGATTAGTATACAGGATATCCCAGATTTTATATGAAAATTTTAATAGATCTTCCAAAAATAAGAAGAAAAGTTCATATGAGCTTGAATGTTTTCAAGCTTCGTTTACGAGAAACAGGTTGTTAAAGTTAATAAAAAGAACTTTTTATTTTCAAATGTCTCAAAAACTACTTGGCATGTTTTTAGTTATAAGAAAGTGAATTATTAGATGTAATTAGATTTCATTTTATTATTCCAGGGGCGGCGCTGGGGTACCCTAACTAAATATTTTAATGAAAAATTGGAGTTTCATATCATTATTAAATTGACTAATTAAAAATACATTTTTTTTCTCTCTTGCATTTCTTGCCAATCGTGCTTCCTTTTCGAGAAACAAATAAAGTTTCGAACACTTGCTTGAGGATTTCTATTAAATAATTTTAACTTATAACTCGAAAACGAAACATGAAAAAACCAACGTGCATATGAACCTTTATTCTTATTTTTGGGAGATCTAACGCCTATTCAATTTTCCGGATTAAAATCTGAGCACCCCAAAATTGGTCAGCAGTGTACTGTAGATTTATTTGTAAATAACCAAAAATTTGAGTTATGATCCCTTTTTAGGAGTAAAGGCTACTACTTTGTTCGATTATTTACAAACTCTAAAAATTTGCTATGTACACCAACGCCCTAACTTTATGAATTTCGATCTTAGACATTCGGTTATACTCAAGTTTTTTTATAATTTTTCAGTGTTTTTAAATAAATGAAATTTAGGATCACAATGTTTATTCAACCTTCGTAACAAAACCGAACGATTAGCTTACAAATATCAATTTTTTCACAGCTCAATGCTTATTTATTATATTCTTTTGTTTTATTCTATACATTTTACATGGAGACTCCAACAGCTGCTAAGACGCTAAACCCAAGTTAAAAATGATTGCATTTCAATTTTTACTATATGGGTTAGTTAATTCTATTGATAATAACCATTTTGGTCACGACGTTTCATGGCAAAAAAAGAAACCATATTTACATATAAAAGAGATAAAATCCAAATTGTTTGGAGAAAACTATAGAAGAAGCGAGAAGGTGAAATAATGGTGAGAGAAGGCGCTAAGTAAATTTTTTTATGACTACACGAAAACTACCAGAAGTTCCAAACCGTTCCAAAGTTAGAGCTCTTTCTGGCCGTTCCAAAGTTATAGCCGGCCCAGATCTCTAATATAGTGTATAGTTTCTATAGAAATATGTACATTAACAATATTTTGGAAATAAATGATTTGTCAATAAATTTAAAATATAAAACATTGTCATTTTAAACCGTCGAAATTTAGAAAAAAATAAGTATTCGACATAAAAAAACAACACATTATGGATTTTCTTTCGGTTGCACACAATAAACAGCCATGTTTTTTTAGCCTGACCCTCATGTCAGTTCTCAATTAGAATTATGTGAAAATATTTTTATATTTTTTGTTAAGACAAGTAAAATCAAAAATTTAAAAAACCCCAACGCAATAATATGAAACATAATAAAAACTTCCCGCTACCTCCATCAAATAAAAACCATATTTATATCTATAAATATGTTTATATCTACAATTATGTATATATTATTTATATCTATAGATAAAAAATAACTTTTCCTATACATCATCTTGGAAAAGAACTGATAATCTTCAAACGACTGAACAAATGTTTATCAAACATAGCTAAGGACCATCGCAAGGAAACCAGCTATCTAATAACCGCATTCAAATCGGTCCACTCATTTTGTTTTAGAGCTACAATGCCACATACAGACCCGCAGACAGACACACATAGGCTTCAAACTCACGCCCCTCATTCCCACTGGGCACTCTGGGCAAGTGCCCACGATAACGAATAACGAGAATATTTATTACCGAAAAACATATTTATTTCGAAAAAATCAAACGATAATGACTGACTACAATACCTACTTGCTTATTAGCTTTTGCATGCGCGAAGCTACACTACTCTCGCCCAAAAATTTATCGCCCATCAGAGAATTTATTTTTAACTTCAAGGATAAATTTGATTACGAATCGTCCGCCAAAGAAAGAAACCCGGAGTCTGACTACAAGGACTTATCTCAAAGAACAAAACGTAGAAGCTCACGCCAAAGTTTTTTTGATGGCTCTGCGCCGTCAGTCCAACAGAATGGAAAAGAGAAATTTAAAGTAGAAACCTTTATCTCATAATTGATACCCTGAACGTTCATCTAAAACAGCGATTAAGTTTGTATCAGAACATTAGTCAACGTTTTGGTTTAGTTTTTTGCTTCAAAACTCTGAATTCCGAAGAGTTGAGACAAAGAATTTGCTAAAATCTATTATGAAAACGTTAAAGAGAAAAAGTTGGAAATGGAATGTCTGCATTTAACAAAATACTTGAAAATTGTTCATAGTGAAAATGAAGGAACTAATAGTATAATGGAAATATATCATCTTTTGAAAGAAAACAAAATTGAAAGCAGATTTCCAAATGTAGAAATCGCATTGAGAATCTTTTTAAGCATGATGGTGACTAACTGCAATGAGGGAAGGCGCTCATTCTCCAAATTGAAAAGAATAAAAAATGAATTAAGAAGTACAATGTTTCAAGAGAGCATTAACCAGTTTGTCGCTGATGTCCATAGAATGTGATAAGCTCAAATACATAGATTTTGAAGAAGTGATTAACGAATTTGCCCATCTCAAATCCAGAAGGGTACTTCTTCAATCAACATAGATTTTTAAGCACTAACCTGTGAATGCTAAAAAAGTTAATTTTGTGGATTATATTATACATATTATCTATTCATTTAATATGACTGTAAAGACATAAAAATAAACCTAGAACTTTGCTTATCTACTTTCTTTGTCTATTCTAACAAAATAGTGCTCTGTCAAGGGCATAGGGCCGCATTATCCTAATGTGTCCAGCGCCTCCAATAGGTTAAATACGACCCTGTTCACACTTATAACACCCCTCTTTTTGCGTCGGTAGTTAAAAATAGTCTAATATTTCAAATTAAATAGTTCATTTAAGGGAACTTTATGTATTAACTAAAGAATATAGATTCTCTGGTATCTACAGACATATCAAAGAAATTTTTCATTTCTAGCACTGGATAAAATTGTAATTTAAATGATTAAGTACACAGTGGAATTTATTTACAGATACAATAATTATGCGATTCCACTATTAATGTCTGTCAACATTATAGTGACGCCATTAGTTAGTAATATTATAAAATAAAATACAGTGAATAGTCTCTAGAAACAAATTTTTTAAGACAATCACCAAATTATCCGCGAGTAACATATATCTCGAGATAATAATTACAATTAATTCATACTGATAATGATTTTGTAGGTTAGATACGTATTTATATAACACAAATAATCCTGTGTAACAAATTGAATAATTTTTTTAACTGGGTTCACAGCATATAACAATGATACTTCACCGCAAGGTTTTTAAATAAAATATAGTCACATCACATCAGGTTTTATAATAAAAGCGTTTAATTTATTAAATGACAAGTGAAAACAACAACTAACTGAGTTAATTTCTAATTTTTTTTTTATACCCGGTATATACTGAATTAATGAAAAAAAGTTTCTTACAAAAGTTGTATATTTTAAAAAAATAGGTAAAACAAATTTTTAAGTTAAACGGTTTTATTGAAAAGAAAGATAATAATGATGTAGATAATGTACTAAAAGCTAAAAAATAAAACATAATTAGGTTCCTAGCTACCAGTCATCACACCACTCTCCTCATCAGTCTAAAATCTGGGGCATTGATCAGACTAAAAAATAAAACGGTGGAGCGCGTGAAATTTAAATCAACAGTCAACCGCTCATATCATTATAAATGCTATTTACATATTTACTCAGGTTACGCTACTGATCAAAATTGATGAGGAGAGTGGTACCTAGGATCTGCCATTATTATCATTATTATCTTTCTTTTCAATAAAACCGTTTAACTTAAAAAAATTTTTTTACCTATTTTATTTTCAAGTTTTTAGTTTTTATTTCGTTACTTAATAGTTCTCATTCTATTTAGTTCATTATGCGTGGAGAAAGAAGAAACACAAAATATAAAATATCTGACTTATATTATAAAAATTGAAAAATGTGTAAGTTGTTAAGTTGTAGACAATCATGTTTGCTGCAATTCATTACCTCATCATTTTTTCTACAACTAAATTTTCAATATTAAACCGTCATTATCTCTGTAAATATTAGAGAAACAGAAAATGATGAGAAACTTAATTATAGTAAAACTAATTTTCTACAACTTTACTTCTTATGTGTTTTTCGATTTTTTCAATATTAAGAGAGATATACCAAATTGTATTCATGTCGTCTACGTACTTAGTCAAAATTATACAATAAATAGGTTTTACTATTTGTAGACAAAAAAAAATTACAAACATAAAACAATTATAAATGATTATTGTATGAGCAAAGCATATTCATCATGTATTCAAATAATAATATTTATAACATTTTTCCTACAAATAAAACAATAATGTAATTTAATTATTTTTGTGTATAAACTTAACCAATTTGCGAAAGTGAAAGTTTTCATGAATTTAATGTTGGATTCATACACAACATATACGTAAGTATACTACGAGAAAGTATACTACCTATGTATGATATGATATGGTTGTTATGTATACACAAGTACACGTATGAATGTAATTGATATACTGACTAGTATTGGATCATCTATCATTTTCGTCGCTGTATTTAAAAAATAAATAAATAAATACTTACATGATTTGGTATAAGGTAAAGTGTCCAAAATCTGTCCCGTCGTCTTAGATTCGTATCCCACGAAAATGCAACGATTAGTTTGTGAGACCACCTACGAAATTTTACATTATTTCCTTATATACATTTAGTGAGCAATATTTTTATTTTATTTATGTATTCAGAGTATCTTAAAGTTGAATGGCATACCGATATCGTGGATGGCAAGTTTTTGAAGCTGCGGTAAAAAGTGTTAGTGTAATCTTCTGTATATATAAAAGGAAACCGTGACGACTGACTGACTGATCTATCAACATAGCTCAAACCACTGAAGGCATCCGCTAACATTTTTGATAGTTCAACTGTTAAAAGGGTGTAACGGGGTTTCAAAATTTGTATGGAGAAATCATATAAAAAAGATGTATCAATTCGAAAATTCGCAGGATTACTCCTGTCAACAAATAAACAAACACGTGTTTCGTGCTTTTCCAAAAACAACCCCGCCAGGGGGTTAAAAGAGATAAATAGTCAAAAAATCAAAATGCGTGTCATTTTCAAGGTTTGTCGGGACATTGATCACGTAAATGTCATCAATGAAATTTATTACACTTGAACAACAATAAAATTCTAAAAAGTCCTAATTTATTATTATTTTGTATTGGTCTAAATAACAAATTTAGTTCCAATAAGAATCGATAGATGGCGTTAATTGTATTTTAAAATCCGGTGGTAAATGGGTGCTTCAACCTGTATCACATACGATACCTATACATTGTTAACGGATATATTTATCGACGAACAAACTAATTTGACTAATAATTCTAATAATTTAATGTTCTTGCAGTGTTCCGCATTAGTTGTTTGGTTTTGATCTGCTCTGGTTTTTTGTCCTGATTATATAACACAGTGATGTCCTTAAAATCTTAAATTAAGACCGTTGCTTAGAGGGATGATATTTTGGGACTTTATTGATTAAAATGTATTACAATATGTTTCAGGAATTTTATCTTCCAAGTCGTCTTTCAACCACTTCTAATTATCGTATTGATTTTAAGGTTTTCAAATGTACTCATTTCTGATGGCAACATATTAATTTGTTACCATCTAGATGAGCTCACTATGGAATTAGTAAATATGCCAAAAAATGGAAATTAGAATTTTTAATTCTAATTTTTTGAGTAAAATTAATATTTACAAAAAAACTACACGCAAACTATACACCCTTAAAATCCAAAAAAATGTTAAAGCGTGGGACGCTTTTTGTTGAAATTAAACCATCGTAGAATCGTAGTTTTTACAATTTGAGACTGAATTAATTAGCAATAAAAAACGATTGTTTTTTTTACTGTAGCATGGCTTACTGTGTCGTAAGGCATGTCACGGAAAAATATTTCAGATTAGAGCCTCCAAACTAGTCTCATTTCCTTTGAAAGTACATTTTGAAAGTATATGCGATCTGAAGTTGTGTCAATTAATAGACTCTCTGGACCAACCACCGCTTCCCCATGAAATCTTAAGTGGTCTTTAAGGACACTATGTAAATAAGAAACACGTAGATAATATTAAATATAAATTCTTCTCAAGCATCGCCCATTTGGCATCATCCTACTGAGATACCTATATTCTCATTTTGCTGCTTATCTATTTGGTATTTCAGTATAGTATCCCTTTCTCTGGGCTGTTGTTACCCAGAGAAGAAAAAATTATTATTATAATCCAGATTGTGATATTTAGAATTCAATAGATTCTATTGGTCGCATTAATTGATTAAGATTATACAAAATATTGATATTCTCATACAAGTTTCTATTACCCTCTATAACAGTTTGTGTGTATGCAAGTTCAACTTTGACGCCAATATAATTAATATTAAAAGGACATCATGCAATGTCACGGGACATTGATTTTCACTTTCTCATTTGTTTATTTTAGATATTTAAATGCCAGTCTCATAAATCCTATAAATCTATGTCTATATCTCATGATTAGATAAAGAGTTGTAAAATTCGAAATAATTTTATTCAATATTTATTCTTATGTTTATTATTATTCGAAATATAAAAGTATTTAGGAAAAGATCGGAAAACTTTAAATCCGCACTGTAGTAACTCATGCTACGAAATTGGAAATAAGTCAAAGAATATTCAGGTAAAGAAAAATGTCTTGCTACGTTTAAGAATTTAATTTTCTTATTACATAGAAAGAAAAAGAATTAATGCACATAATAACGAAGTATTCTACGCAGAAATTCACTGTAAATCATAAAAGATAAATTCCAAGTACCTATAGTATATTTATTTCTACACTATTTAACAAATTTCTACATGTGTTCGCGATAGTCGCCGATTCTACTTTATTTATTTTAATGAAATTTTCTAGACTATTAGCAGGTACCCGTTAGAAACATCCAATTATTATTGCAGAAAAAGCAAGTTGTAAAATTAAACCTAATTTCGGCAAACAGTGTGCGCGGGAATTCCCACAGAATTAAAAAGTATCTCATTTCTTATTACAATGTTTTGAGAATGATAAGAGAGTCAATCAAAAAATGACTTATGAGTACGAATCGGGTAAAATCCATACATATTAAATCATAACAAGTGTATGAAATTATCAACAGTGGCGTAGCTATGGTGGGGCAAGCAGGGCACGTGCCCTGGGCGCCCTCAAGGGGGAGGGCCGCAAAAAAACGAAATTTACTACCTATTCAAAAAAAAAAAACAATCCAAATTCGCAAACATGGCGAAATGAAAGTCTTTTGAGGATCATTTAATTCTTATTGTACATTTCTTCCAGAATAAACTGCGGATGTTATGTATAGTACATACATTACATTACAAAATTAGTAAAATTTGAAAAACTTAATATTTACACGTGAAATTTTGATCCTAATTAGTTTTGTGAAACTAAACTTTATGCCACTAATTTCGTAAGTAATGTTAGTCGGGCTTAAAACGATACCTCTATCAAACAATTGAAATACCGTATGTAACATACGAAGTGTTCTGATTTCTTATATAGATTAAAATATTCCTGGCCGAGTGAGTGTTAATTGTTATTAAAACTACTTGATTGTTTTTCTCATAGTCAGCGACAGTGCTTGGACAGTGAATTTACTTTTAAGGTTGTCCTAGTAGGTAAAGTTGTCCTAGTAGGTATGGGTACTCATAGTACCCTTAACGCAAGCCTTCTTGAGCTACCTTATCTTGAGAAAAGATCAATATTTGTAGGATATCCTAGGAAAAAAATTATTTAAAAAATTTGTAGATATATGTTTTTAAAATAATTTACAAAGGGAAAGGGGCGCAGTTTGGATGCGTGCCCTGGGCGCCGTTTTACGTCGCTACGCCCCTGATTAGCAATAGAACATCACGTCGAAGCCAGGTAACATCAAGTCAAATTACCACCAACGTTACGGACTATCGACACTTCTTGATCATGATTTCTGTAATTGCGAACATTATGTTAGGGCCAGTCGGCTGATTTACCAACGGAAGCGACTAGCGTTTACTTACTTTGACATTTAAGTAATATGTCTGAAGATTGCTTGTTAACACATTAACATCTAAGGTAGCTCAGTTGGTAGAGCATTGGTCTGGAATACCAGCGGTCGTAGGTTCGATCCCCATCCCTAGATGTGTATGATTTTTCATATCAAGCATTTGATATCAAAAAATGGTATCAATGTTCAGACATATTACTCAAATGTCAAAGTAAATAAACGGTAGTCGCTTCTGTTGGTATAATATAACCGAAAGGCAACTATACTAACAATGGAAATAAATAGACGCTAGTTTACAAAAAACAATTTTAAAAAAATGTTTTTTAATGTTCCAGTAATCAGTATTAAGAGAGATTTTTTGTTTCCCCCTCCCTCTAAACCCACAAGTTTTCCTTGTCCGATTTTGCCCAATAACGAACTTTAGCTATTCAAATACCAAAAGCACCTTACATACCAAATTTTTTTCTAATCGGATTATAACTGGTCACTAGAATGACTACAAACACATCGCTAATGATAATTGACAATGTTTGAACAGAAATTATGGAAAATCTATAAATTTTATGCAAAAAACTTTCAAACAAAATTTATTTATTTTGAAAAATGGAAAAAACTTGTCAGCCACTAATTATATGTTCACTATGTTATTATCACTCAAGCCCAAAGAAATCCTCCTTCTTCAAAGAGATATTTCGATAATTATCACGGTTCCAAGTGGTAAAAAAAATATCAAGTATTACATAAATTTGCACTTTATAATTTTATTAATCATTATCATTCATAAAATAAAATACAAATGAATAGAATATTATAGAAGTTTTTTTAACAAAACTAAGTAAGATCAAAATGAATTTTTAAAATAAAAAAAAATCAGGCTAAGGATATTATTTGAATTCATACAAAAATAAATAAAATTATATATGATAAACATCTATTGTTTTATAATAATTAATACAATTAAATGGTTTATATCGTGAGATAAAAAAAGATTTTTTTTGTTATAATGTCAGTGACTTCTACTTATATCTCTTCATTTAACAAGTATTATTCAAATATTTATAACCGAAAGTATTATTTACAGATTCAAGTACGAGAAACAAATTATATTATTTTATTGTTATAATAGATATACTATTTTTGGAATCCACACTTTCTTCATTCTTTATATTTAAATTATTATTATTATTATAGCTATTGTTTTTACAGTTTTACAGTCCATCTTGCATAATATTTTTTTTTTTACGTAATATTTTATTTATTTACTTACTGTCTATGGAGGATAGACTTAATGAAACATTGTTTGCACGTGTGAAATTCAATTCGGATTGTGGAGATAGAGCAGTTGATAATCGAATTTTTGCAATTTGTTGGGATCCGTATGTCAAACTTAGATAAATAATAATTTGACTAGGTATTTAATAAACCATATTTTGACAAAATGGAAACCCGACTTCAAAAATCAAATATTCTATTACAAAAAATGCACTTAAAAGTAAAAAAATAATTGCATATTCTTGTGCCAATTTTAGTTCACCTACGCAAAAATTTTTAAATATATATGTACAATTATTGTTATTTTTGGAGGCGGTGTCAGCATAGAGAAATTCACATAACTTTTGGACACCGCCTCCAAAAATAACAATAATTGTACATATATATTTAAAAATTTTTGCTTAGGTGAACTAAAATTGGCACAAGAATATGCAATTATTTTTTTACTTTTTAGTGCATTTTTTGTTATAGAATATTTGATTTTTGAATTCGGGTTTCAATTTGTCAAAATATGGTTTATTTCTCGCTTTTTAGTGACTTTGAAGTTCTACAACTAATTTTATTTGTCTAAATATGGGTAGACCTACTAATTTTTAGTGCATTTTTTTATAACACATTTTTTTTTACCCGTTTTTTTTTTTTTTTAATTTTTAGTGCATTTTTATAACAGATTTTCAGTTTTTTTTACATGCATTTTTTTTTTTTTTGTAAAAATTTTTTTTTTTGGGTCGGTTTTTTTTTTTTAAGTCGGTTTTTAAAAAAATTTTCTTATTTTCCCATTATGAATGAGTATACCCTTTCAAAAAAAAAAAAAATTTCGCAGAAATCGGTTATCACATATAAAATGAGGATTTTCCTCGATTTCCCGGGGATCCTCTCATCACAATGCGATTTGGTGCCAATGGGACCAATGGGAAACCAAACCCTTTAAAACAAAAACAAACAAATTCAAAATCGGTTCATAAATGACGGAGTTCTGAGGTAACACACATAAAAAAAAAAAATACAGACTAGTTTATGTATATGTACGCTATATACAACACACAACCGAGAAAGAAATACTATTGTGCAGCCTTCTCTTTTTATTCTTTTATCGCTTTTCCTGCTCACTCCCATGGTCTATTCTTATATGTCTATGGTCTGGACACACTTACTCAGTTTTGAATCACACTATTGCTTTACGCTATAAGCATGAAACATATGAAAATATTTATTTATAGATACTTAATACATGATGACATGCATTCTTTCATATTATTAAATCTATTAAATTAGGGGAAAATCCCTAAATTTAGCAACATTGATGACATAGTGGTAAGTGTGTCCTGAGAGAAACACGCTGAACTTAGATGTTCAGAAATAAATGTGTTTAGACTGACTGACTGACTTAGTTTACTAAAGACTTACTTGTTCTGAACATGACCATTGTTCAAGAAATAACTAATAATGATTATTATAAGTCTCTAGGCATGGAGCAATTTAGTAAACTGAGTAGGTTACTAAGGGTATGTTCCAAAATTTGCTGCGAGCGCTGGCAGTGCTTCATCGCGCGTTCTCGAATTCATGACAGCACGCTGCAGCAGTACTGTGAAAAAAAATTACGTCATGAATTTTGTGCTGTGACTGCTGCCGCTAAAAAGGTGATGCAGTGAAAGCAATGAACATGGTGGCGTGCTGTAAGTGCTGTGAACCGCGTTCCAATTTCCACGGCTGCAATAGCAGTAGCAGTGCGCTTGCAATTTTGGAACGCTGTTCGCAGCGTGATTCATGGCGTTAACATTCACAGCGCTGGCAGCAAATTTTGGAACATACCCTAAGTATACCTAATTTATTGTTAGTTTTTGCCATAACACTTTACAGATACCTACTAAGCAACTTAGATTGTGAGGTAATAAGTTAGGTATACTTAGGGTATGTTCCAAAATTTGCTGACAGCGCTGTGAGTGTTAACGCCATGAATCACGCTGCGAACAGCGTTCCAAAATTGCAAGCGCAATGCGACTGCTACTGCAGCCGTGAAAATTGGAACGCGGTTTACAGCACTTACAGCACGCCACCATGTTCATTGCTTTCACTGCTTCACCTTTTCAGCGGCAGCAATGACAGCACAAAATTCATGACGTCATTTTTTCACAATACTGCTGCAGCGTGCTGTCATGAATTCGGGAACGCGCGGTGAAGCACTGCCAGCGCTCGCAGCAAATTTTGGAACATACCCTTAGTAACTTATTCAGTTTACTAAATTGCTCCATGCCTAGTGATTTATAATAATAATAATCTTTATTAGTTATTTCTTAAACAATACATTGGTCATGTTCAGAACAACTAAGTCTTTAGTAAACTAAGTCAGTCAGTCAGTCTAAACAAATTTATTTCTGAACATCTAAGTTCAGCGTGTTTCTCTCAAGACACACTTACCACATGTCATGCCATGTCATCGTATTGCTAAATTTGGGGATTTTCCCTTAATTCAATAGTATGAAATAATGCATGCCATCGTGAAATGGCGGAGGTCTCAAAAGACATCAGCAAGTCAACTTGCTGGTGGAATAAAGACCTAAAGAATCAAAGATAAAAAGTTCGCCAACTATTTAACAGAGCAAAAAGGATAGGGAACTGGGACAACTACCATGAAGCCCTTATTGAATGCAAAAGGTCTCTGAAAAAAGCCAAAACAAACTCATGGAGGTAGATGTAGAGATAGATTGTAAAGGCTGCTCTGGACGGGCTACACTTCGACCAAAAGGTCCATTGTGATGCCTTAGGATGTGAGGATGTGAGTGGAGTGGAAGGAATTTGTGAGTAGACTAGGAATTGGTAGGATATGCGGCTGCAGCCGACTATGATAGGAACTATGCCGATATTCATCTGGAGTTCGTGAAGGAAACTGCAGAAAACCTTCTCAAGCATAGCCGGTTATTTCGTTCTTGTCCATACGCCGACAGTTTAGTCAATCAACCGCCCCTTTTTTTTTAATAATTGATAAACTGCCGATGTCGGGATTCGCACCCATAACCTCCCAGTTTCCAAGTACTGCATACTGCGCAGACATGACGCCTTAGACCGCTCGGATACTTGGCTGGTAACTCGTGGAGGTAGCACTGTCAAGATGTTGAAACACATCTGAAGGAGCACGACTCCATTGTATCCTAGCGAAGAAACCCGCTGACACCATTGGGTCACTACGTAAGTCCGATGGTGAGTACACTCGAGACACTAATCCGGACTCATTTTCCGGATTCGATGGCAATGGACAGTGAAAAACCTTCTCAAGAGAGAAGGATTAAATTCGTCTATGTTTCATTTTAATATTTTAATATTAAATATTTCTTCTGCAATTTGTTCATGTTCCATTTTAATATTTTCATTAAATATATATTGTATAATTTGTTCATTTTCCATTGTAACATTTTCATTAAATATTTCGGTAATCAGCGTCGAACTGGCTATACAGTCAAGGTGGCGTTTGCCAGCCGGGCCCTAGTCTGCGCGGGCTCTCCACGGGCCTGGCTTGAGGGGTTTGCCACAAGCCAAGCGCTTGTGACCTACATGTAAAGTAGATAGTTCATACATACTTAGAAATGAAACAGAAAAATTAAAACTTGTTTTGGTCATTTCTGAACGGCGATAACTTTTGAACGAATCAACCGATTTTGGCGTGTATCATAATACACGACATTTTACATTGTTTAAGAGATGCATTATATCGTAATCGAATCTAATAAAATATCTCTCTAATCTATTCATATAATTATTTATGTTTTGAACTGTCTAAAACTCTGAGATGAGCACGTTCCACTTAGGCAGCAAGTCATGAATGACTCAGATTCTCAGAGTGAGGAAAAAGACGACGAAGATGTCTTAGACCAAACTGCAAAGGACGCCATGTGTTTTCCCCGAAGCGGTTCGGACGTCTGCCAAAGTTGCATACCATGTGCATGTAAACTTTTATCACAATATAACATGCACATCAGCACGTACACCACCTTATATGTTGCATATTGTGTAATTATCACAATTTCGTTCACGCAAGTGACTTGTGAGAGACGATTTTCAGCGCTGAAGCGCATTAAAACGAGGCTTCGCTCTCTATTGGGGCAAGAACTGTTAGATTCGTTGATTATATTAAACATAGAATCGGATCTTATCAAGGATGACGATAATAGCAGCTTTTACGATGGAGTTATTGACAGCTTAGCTGCAACTTCTCTTTTAAAAAAAATGCTGATTGGCTAGCTTCCTATTTGTTATATTATACGTAATTGGAACTATATTTACCTACTAATATATATAGTTGATAATTAATAATTTGTATATTTCATTATTTTTCGATAGTATCCCATCTACCATAATCCCGTTCCGGGTCGCGGGCTTGTGGGGAGCCACCCGGGACCTTTCGGCCCAGTCCGACCCTGTCGGTAATTATTTAGAAGTGCGGCTTCAGACAAAACTCGCTCTAACATATTTTCCACTCCCTGGAGACCTTTTCAATACATAAAAATTTAATAAGTAAATTTATGATGGAGGGAGACATTTTTAATAATTGTTTATAAACAAAAAAAAAGTTATAAAGAAAAAAAATTTTTCTGAGTGACTTTAATTTTCATTTTTAATATAGTTGAGGTCGCAATTATTTGTATATATAGATATTTTTGATTAGTTTGATCTAAGCCATGGTATGCGAAGATTGTACTTATTCAGCGAGCATCAATCACATTCTCGTCACGAGAATCGAGTATAAAGTCGATTCTAGAAGCGAATATTTAAGTTCATCGTACGGTAATCCCGCGACCTTTTCTCCACCTAAGTGAAGTGACCAAATATGGTCGTCGGGATTACCATATGACAGGGTACATCGCAGAGTTCCTGTCGTTTTCCAAACCATACTTCGCCAATTAGCCGGTTACACCAATTAGCCATTGCCATTCATGATTCCCTTGTGAAGTCAAATGAACAATAAATAATTAATAATATATGATAATTTATAGATTATTTTGTTCCCCTCTTTGTTTCTGCAGAAAACCTTCACAAGGATAACCAGCCAAGTAGCCGCGCTTGTTAAGGCGTTATGTGTACTTGGAACTTGGAGGTTATGGGTGAAGGTTTTCTGTAATTTCCTTCACAAACTCCAGATGAGTATCTTCATAGTTCCTATCATAGTCGGCTGCATCCGCATATCCTACCAATTCCTAGTCTACACACAAAATGCCTTGTCCTCCACTCACATCCTTAGGCATCACAACGGACATTATGGTCGAAGTGTGTCCCGTCCAGGACAGCCTCTACAATCTATATATCTATCTATGTTAGACACCATCCGTCGAAGTATGATGGGCTTTTCACGAAACGTCCAGGCACTAGATGTAACTTTTAAAGTTTATACAATACGTCGACGTTTCATGAATTGCCTAGAATCTTCGTGAAAAACAGAGTTCAAATGAGACCACGGCATATACACAAATGTATTTACTCTGCACGTGCATTACTAAAGTGTTTATTTTCATCGTATATTTTTTTCGAAACTTTCTGATCATAAACTAATTATGCCCCAACTCCCTTAATACAACTCAATGCTTGATTCATAGACACTAAACAAGGATACATAACTCCATGTAAACAAATAATTGGCAAAAATAAGATGCCAGTAGTGTCCCTTCGGCACCGGAAACAGAACAGAGAGTACAAGGCGCGAGTTTTAATTGAAAAACATTACGCATTTATAGTATTATAAAAATTATTTCCAGCCAAAGTATTTTTCCAATAAAATATTTTTTTAAATAAATGATAAGTAATTTCAATTTTTTAATAAGGAATTAGTTGAAGTTGAAGTGATAGTTAAAATTCGTAAAATAATTATATAAAAATAAAAAAAAAAAAACATCAAATAATTAAATAGTAACCTGTAATGTTGGAATTGTAAAAATGAAAATAAATTATTGAATCAAATATTAAATTAAACTTTTATTTATTAATAATAATGCTGAAAATTAATATTTAATATAATGTCATACAATTGGTACTTTAAAAAGTCCTGGTTTTTTAAACCCAATTAATCCCGTTGCTTATTGTCACAAGCACTACTACTTTTACAATTGTCTACTGCACATACTCTTCCCATTTTAAATGTTTTTTAAACAGTTTTTTATTTAATAAATTTTTTTAAACAAATTCCATACTTCAAAATAATCACTTCGAAATAAAACTAGTTACTTTTGGCTACATATTTCTATTTATTATACTATACCGTACGTTTAGTTTACATCTTCGCATAGCAGATCTCTCACGAGTATGAGAGAGTACATATGTATACATTAAGACCTCCTTCTCATACACATTGCTTAATGTATACATATGTACTCTCTCCTACTCGTGGGAGATCTGCTATGCGAAGATGTAAACTAAACGTACGGTATTTCACTTCGGTACGGATGAGTTCTTATCAAAAACTAACGACTCTAGCGGCATAAAAAGTAAATATAACTTCTACCATTTAGTTGCCATATTTTGTCAATTTTCCCGTATGAGTTAGATCTCCTTTATATAGTCTCCATGGCTTGATTCATGAAGAATAGATATATTAGGAGAGCGAACGTAATGTTAAAAAAACGGTCAAGAATTGGTGTAACTATCTTTTATCAGTAGGGGTCACTGGTCTCAGTGCCGTACGGAATTTAAATGTTTAAATGTAGGCGCCAAGAAATCACTTTCATTCAATTAATAAGAAGTCTTAGTTTTATAGATAATAAAAAATTGTTTTCGATTATCAAGTAATAATTAAATAAATATTAATAATAGAGAATTCTTAATAATTGCAATAAATTAAAAGATGAAGAATCATAGTGATAATTTTGCAATTAAGAATAATAATAATATGCAATATATGTTTACAATAACTGACATATATTAGATAAAGAAAGAAGATAACAAAACCGGTAATTACAGACCATATTCCTTTCGTAAATGCAGACACGCATTCCTAACCTTAAACAACCTTTCACTCATAGATATATAGCAGTATATCTATGCTTTTATAAAATTAAACAATTTTTATACTTACAATTTTTATTTGTAAGATGTGATAACCGTTGATTTTAATATGTAATAATAATAATAATTCCGTACGGGCAGATTCGCACTGCCGCTAGTGGCGAAAATAATAACTATGATCTCTACACGTTTTTGAGGACACAAAAACAGACGAATTGCGTATGTCGTTCAATCTCCTAATATATCTATTCTTCATGCTCCATGGCATGAAGAATAGATATATTAGGAGAGCGAACGTAATGTTAAAAAAAGGGTCAAGAATTGGTGTAACTATCTTTTATCAGTAGGGGTCACTGGTCTCAGTGCCGTACGGAATTTAAATGTTTAAATGTAGGCGCCAAGAAATCATTTTCATTCAGTTAATAAGAAGTCTTAGTTTTATAGATAATAAAAAATTGTTTTCGATTATCAAGTAATAATTAAATAAATATTAATAATAGAGAATTCTTAATAATTGCAATAAATTAAAAGATGAAGAATCATAGTGATAATTTTGTAATTAATAATAATAATATACAATATATGTTTACAATAACTGACATATATTAGATAAAGAAAGAAGATCACAAAACCGGTAATTACAGACCATATTGCTTTCGTAAATGCAGACACGCATTCCTAACCTTAAACAACCTTTCACTCATAGATATATAGCAGTATATCTATGCTTTCCCTGTACAACATCGTCCCATTTTTCACATTTATAAAATTAATCAATTTTTATACTTACAATTTTTATTTGTAAGATGTGATAACCGTTGATTTTAATATGTAATAATAATAATAATTCCGTACGGGCAGATTCGCACTGCGCTAGTGGCGAAAATAATAACTATGATCTCTACACGTTTTTGAGGACACAAAAACAGACGAATTGCCTATGTCGTTCAATCTCCTAATATATCTATTCTTCATGCTCCATGGCTTGATAGACCTTTTCATAGGGTGTTGTGCGCATGCGATTTTCGTACTGTCTACAATAAGATGAAAAAAGACAAGAAGTATTGTTTATTCATTTCTTCACATTGATTTTTTTGACATCTGTCCGAAACAAAGACAAATCGTGATTTGAAATGAAAAGGTCTATTCATGGAGACTATATAATTTGCTTGTATTTATGTGATAATAACCTTACTTTCGTTTCAATAAAAGTTGTTTCGTAAAAATGAAAACAAAATAAAATAAATCTTTACTGCACTGTTATTATATTCTTTTATGTTTACATAATGCCACAAGAATTCCACGTTGTTCGATGTTTTAAGTGTGAAGCTTTTCAGGTTTTTATTTATATTTCTTAATATTGTGATTGAGTAAACATTTATCATTTTAATTTAGGTACATATTGTGAAAAAAGTTCCAAAATGGGACTGTAAAATTTGTGGAGAAAAACAATCTGTACGACAGGTATACATTTTTCTTAAATTTAACATTTAACTATGAAAAAAGTCAATATGTACCATTTAATGGTCAATATTATCATTTTCGAAGGTTTACGGAAAAGGAACGGGGAAAGATTGTCGGCTACACGTTCAAAAATTAAATGCATTGCGAGCAGATGAAATTCCAAATAATATTGAAGAACCAACCCTAAGTGATGAAGAGTTTTATCAAAATGCAAGCAACACAGAAGTTATTGCTACAGTATTGCTTCCAAATGACAAACCTAAACAAAGTAAATGGGATGAATTTTTAGATGATGATATTGAAACTAACGATGGCGATAACGTAGATGAAAATATTTATCCTACCTCAAAAAAATTTAAACCTTCAGATAGACATGATTTAAGTAACTCGTATTATGAGTTCAATAAACAAAGTGAAACAGATTTTAAAAAACATAACCAAAGAACTATATACTCATATTTTACCTCGGATCAAAACATCAGTCAAAAACCTATTACAGAAAATGTACCACGAACTCATTCAGAAGATTGTATTGAACATTTAAAGCCCTCAAGGTCGAGGATTCCAGCATATAATGAACAAATTAAATTTGATTTTCGTACTGATACTGCACAATTATGTAAAAAAACTGTTTTTGAATCATTCAAGGAAACCGATAATTTAGATTCGATCTTGGATACTGATTTTTAAATTATTTTGTATTATTCTACATAAAAAAATATTTGTACTCATTTCTATACTACAAAAACACGTGAAAACAACAAACTGAGTTAATTACTTAAATACCCGGTATGTACTGAGTTTATAGAAAAAGTTTCAAACAAAAGTTTTTTATTTTAAAAAAAGAAACATTTTTGTCTTAAGTTTTTTTGTTGTATCTCTTACGGGTTCAACGATGGATAGTTTTGCACATTCACGAACTTGACCTTACCTTTGGCTCTAGAACACACAAAGTTTCAGTTCATTGTGCCTTATAATTTTTGAGTTATCGTGTCCACAAACATGCGGAAATGAACTAATATGCTATCAATTTTTTCAACCGTTCAAGGTCGGGACTAAACTGAATATACCCTTGTATATATTATATATACAAGTTATAAAATATTTTCGTTTGCTACCAAATTGTATTTCGGAGATGAGTGTGCTTCCGATTTTTTTTTCACTTCTCATTTAAAACCCATGGGGTGGATAGAATAAAGTGTCTCTAGCGGTATAATATCCACCGAAAGCTTGGGTTTGCATGCTCTGGTGGTATAAAACTGAATAATAAAGAATAAATGCTTTAGACTTTCCAAATATTGTGTCCATGTCACGTATATTAATATAATGTACATTCAACCGTTGAAACTATATTTTAAATACATCGTGGTACATTTTCTGTAATAGGTTTTTGACTGATGTTTTGATCCGAGGTAAAATATGAGTATATAGTTCTTTGGTTATGTTTTTTAAAATCTGTTTCACTTTGTTTATTGAACTCATAATACGAGTTACTTAAATCATGTCTATCTGAAGGTTTAAATTTTTTTGAGGTAGGATAAATATTTTCATCTACGTTATCGCCATCGTTAGTTTCAATATCATCATCTAAAAATTCATCCCATTTACTTTGTTTAGGTTTGTCATTTGGAAGCAATACTGTAGCAATAACTTCTGTGTTGCTTGCATTTTGATAAAACTCTTCATCACTTAGGGTTGGTTCTTCAATATTATTTGGAATTTCATCTGCTCGCAATGCATTTAATTTTTGAACGTGTAGCCGACAATCTTTCCCCGTTCCTTTTCCGTAAACCTTCGAAAATGATAATATTGACCATTAAATGGTACATATTGACTGGGACAAAATGTGTCGTCTTTGACCTTCAAAAACTTTTTGTAATCTTATGAATAAATTGTAATCTTAAAGATCGGCATAAACCTGAACGTATTGGACGACACATTTTGTTCCTTTTAAAACTTAGTTTAACAGAAACTTTTCTCAGCCGTATATCTCGAGAACTATTGGACCTTCGTGAATTTTCTAAATGACCTTTTTTGTGTAAAATTAGCTAAGAAATAAATGTAATATTGACCTCTGTTAACGTAAACCCAACAGTTTACGAGATATTTGAAAAAAACTTACTTTCGTTACCTTTGAACTTCAGTAACTTTGTTTCGGGCTCGATTTTAATATGGACTTTTTGCCATGTTTTTATAGTGCCAAAACGAAGATAATTCCGCTGGGAAATTTCTACGTTTATTTTTTAGAGGTAAAAGTAATATTTGACCGGATCATTTTTGTCCTCTGTTAACGTAATAGTTGATAAAAACTGATTTTCGCTACATTCGACATTGAATAGTTTTTTTTTTGCAAACGCGATTTCGTTGTACCAAAACGAAAATAATTCCGTTGAAAAGCGTATTTTTTAGGAGGTTAAACTTCACTGGTATTTTTTGAGAGGTAAAAGTACTATTTGGTTGGATAAAATATAACTTGGAGTTATTAAAATCAGAATTAAAAATGCTAATAAATGCATTTAAAAAATTCATTAAAAAAGTTGGCCCACTTTAAATTTATCGAGCCCAATACTGGCCCACCCGAATAAGTAAGGCTCGCGACGCTACTTAGGATATGTATGTAGATGTAGTAGTTCCTCTTATTTTTTACTAGCGACACGGCCCTTAATATACCGTGCTTCGCACGAAAATTTTAATTAGGATGTACTATACATATAAACCTTCTGGAAAAATTATCTACATGATGGCGAAAACCATTTCAAAATCCGTTGCGTGGTTTAGAACTTAGCGGATAAACAGACGCGGAGGGCGACTTTCTTTTATACTATGCATAGATTTTCAATCGTTTATAAATCATAAATTTTGTCAGCAAGAAAAAAAAAATGTTTTTGTGAATTTTGAAGTCACTCTTGTACAATTTGAATTAAGAAAATACAAATAATGGCGCTTTACCTTTCGTAAGACTCAATCTCGTTCGTGAAAGGATTTTCACGAAAAATTGGTTTTTTATCAAAGAGCAGTGATTTAAATGAAACAAAATGAAATTGGTGAAATTTTATATTTTTACTAAAAGAATTCAATAAAATTTCTTTCTTCCTACGCGCTTTAGATATCGGTTTAGTGGTTTTCGTAATATGTTAGACACCACCATGCGGTTTAAAAAAATTATTTTGAGAAAGTTTGAGCTTTATTCTAATCAGAATAAATTAATAATTCATAAAAATATCAGGACTCAATGAACAATTATCAACTTTTAATTTTAATAATTTAATTTACATTTCTAAGTTGAACAACATAATTTATTTTCCAATGAGCTAAGCTTTTCTTGTAATTAATTGTAATGAAAATGGTCTTTCTCCAGTGTGGATTCGTCTATGTCGAGCTAAACTACTTTACTAATTAAATGTTCTATCACAATCATCACAATGGTTTTTCTCTGGCGTGAATTTGTTTATGTGTAGTTAAATTGATTTTTTGATTAAATGTTTTATCACAAATATCACATGAAAATGGTTTTTCGCCAGTGTGGATTCGTTTATGTTTAGCTAAACTGCTTCGATCGTTAAATGCGCTATCACAAACATCACATGAAAATGGTTTTTTTCCTATGTGGATTCGTTTATGTCGTGTTAAATGGCTTTGGTTATTAAATGTTTTGTCACAAATATCACATGAAAATGGTTTTTCTCCGGTGTGGATTCGTTTATGTTTAGTTAAACTGATTTTCTGATTAAATGTTTTGTCACAAATATCACATGAAAATGGTTTTTCTCCAGTGTGGATTCGTTTATGTTTAGCTAAACTGCTTCGATCGTTAAATGTTCTATCACAAGCATCACATGAAAATGGTTTTTCTCCAGTGTGAATTCGTAAATGTCGTATTAAAAGGCTTTGAGTATTAAATGCTTTATTACAATCATCACACAAAAATGGTTTTTCTCCTGTGTGGATTCGTTTATGTTTAGTCAAACTGATTTTCTGAGTAAATGTTTTATCACAAAGGTCACATGAAAATGGTTTTTCTCCGGTGTGGATTCGTTTATGTTTAGTTAAACTAATTTTGTGATTAAATGTTTTATCACAAACATCACAAGAAAATGGTTTTTCTCCAGTGTGCAGTAGTTTATGTTGAGTTAAACTTATTTTCTGATTAAATGTTTTATCACAAACATCACATGAAAATGGTTTATCTCCACTGTGGATTCGTTTATGTTGAGCTAAATTGGTTTGCCAGTTAAATGTTTTATTACAAACATCACATGAAAAAGGTTTTTCTCCAGTGTGGATTCGTTTATGTAGAGTTAAATGGCTTTGGTAATTAAATGTTTTATTACAAACGTCACATGTAGAACAATTTTTTTCAGTATGAATTAGTTGATGTTCCGAAACATTTTCATCAAATGTTTCATCCTTAATGATTAATTCTGTATTCAATTCTTTTTGAAGTTTAATGTTTTCATTTTCATGGATTCGTTCGTGTTTCATTTCAACATTTTCATTAAATATTTCTTTAGTAATTTGTTCATGTTCTATTTTAACATTTTCATTAAATATTTCTTCTGTAATTACTTGATGTTCCGATATAAAACTTTCATCTAATATTTCATCTTTTATTAATTCTTTTTCAAGTTTAACATTTGCCAAATTAATGTGATTATTTTCCATTTTGCTTAAATTTTTTGTTGATATTAAGTCACTATTTCTTCAGACTGAAGTGTCTAGTCATAGACCCTAAACAAGGACACATAACTCCATGTAAACAAATAATTGGCAAAAATAAGATGTCAGTAGCGTTTCTTCGGCACCGGAAACAAAACAGAGAATATAAGGCGCGAGTTTTAATTGAATAACATTACGTATTTATAGTATTATAAAAATTATTTCCAGCCAAAGTATTTTTTCAATAAAATATTTTTTTAAATAAATGATAAGTAATTTCAATTTTTCAATAAGGATTTAGTTGAAGTGATAGTTAAATTTCGCAAAATAATTACATAAAAATAAAAAAAAAAACATCAAATAATTAAATAGTAACCTGTAATGTTGGAATTGTAAAAATGAAAGAAATTATTGAATCAGATATTAAATTAAACTTTTATTTATTAATAATAATGCTGAAAATTAATATTTAATATAATGTCATACAATTTAATTAATTTTGGAATATTTATACTAGCTTTTGGTACTTTAAAAGTCCTGGTTTTTTAAACCTAATTGATCCCGTTGCTTATTGTCACAAGCACTACCACTTTTACAATTGTCTACTGCACATACTTTTCCCATTTTAAATGTTTTTTAAACAGTTTTTTATTTAATATATTTTTTTAACCAAATCGTGTACTTCAAAATGATCACTTCAAAATAAAAATAGTTACTTGGCTTACTTCACTTCTATTTATTATACTATATTCACTTTGGTAAGGATGAGTATCTATCAAAAACTTGCGACCCTAGCGGCATAAAAAGTAAATATAACTTCTCCCATTTCGTTGCCATATTTTGTCAATTTTCCCGTAAGACTTATATCTCCTTTATATAGTCTCCATGTGTCTAGTCTCCATGCTATGAAGCATAGATACTACACAAGGATACCTAACTCCATCCATGTAAACAAATAATTGGCAAACATAAGATGTCAGTAGTGTCGCTTATATGCCGGAAACAGTGGTGGAAGTATAAAGCGCGAGTTTTAATTGAAAAACATTACGCGTTTATAGTATTGTAAAAATTATTTGCAGTCAAAGTATTTTTTCAATAAAATACTTTGTTTTAATAAATGATGTTTTAATAAATGATAAGTAATTTCAATTTTTCAATAAAGAATTAGTTAAAGTTGAAATGACAGTTAAAAATTCGCAAAATAATTACATAAAAATAAAAAAAAACATCGAATAATTAAATAGTAACCTGTAAAGTTGGAATAGTAACCTGTAAAGTTGGAAATTGTAAAAATGAAACTAAATTATTGAATCAGATATTAAATTAAACTTTTATTTATTAATAATTCTGCTTCCCATTTTAAATGCTTTTTATTTAATAAATTTTTTTAAACAAATTGCATACTTCAAAATAATCACCTCGAAATAAAACTGGCGTAGTTCACTAATATTTATTATACTATATTCATTTCGATACGGATCAGTACGTATCAACAAACTAGCAACCCTAGCGGCATAAAAAGTAAATATAATTTCTACCATTTCGTTGCGATATTTTGTCAATTTTCCCGTTTGAGTTCGATTTCCTTGTGTAGTCTTCATGATATGAAGCACAAATTATAAAATATATACTATACTACCAGAGATTAGTAGCTACTACTATATATATCAGTATGAACAGAGTCTCTGGAATGGAACACTGGCCTCCGTCCGTCTTATATGGACTAACTATTCTGATGGCATAAAACTTAAAAAATGGTCCAATTTTTCGTACACTAGAGCCATCTGTACGTTTATAGTTTAATAGCGAAAACTATGTGGAACACTAGCCTCCGTCCGTCTTATATGGACTAACTATTCTGATGGCATAAAACTTAAAAAATGGTCCAATTTGTCGTACACTAGAGCCATCTGTACGTTTATAGTTTAATAGCGAAAACTAATCATACATCAAACTGGCGCGAGGATTAAATAGAAATAAATTTTCAATTTAACGTGTTTTTTAAAATAATATTTATGATTATCAATAAAATCTTTTAGTTATGAAAATAGTATTTATTTAATAAAAATTTCTGATTAATAAAAAATTTAATGTATTTGTCAAAGTGTTTTAAATTATAAAAAAAATTCGTTACGCAGGAGCTGCTTCAGTCTCTAGTGGTCATAATTTTGTTTTTTAGGTCACAATTTGTTAGTTAAATTTTTATGCAGTCAATGAGAACACACTTTTAAATATGTGTGATAAAAAATTTCAAGTTTTTATTTTATTCAAGTTTATAGGTTTTCAAATCTTTCAGAAATGCAACAAACGAAACTTTAACTATAAGTTATTTGAAACTCAAAAAATAATGTTTCATCAGGGAGCAGTTTTGGCTTATAGAATTTGTTTAGCCGATTGTAATTGCGATTACGCAATGAATTAGGCCAGCATCCCATGAGAACCGTTCATCCTACATTATTATAATATATATCACCTTTAAAAGCCTATTAATAATATACTATCTAAAGCCTATAAATACTAGAATTTTTGGAGAAAGTGGAATAGAAAATGAAAACTCACTTGTTATGTGCAGGCGTAGCGGTTAAAGTGCATAGACTTTTCAATTTAAATGAATTTTCGATCATGTCTGGAATAACTTAGTCCTTAGCAAGTAATTTACAAAGTATATCAAACTTAATTTTTTGCCAGGACACATGACAGATACTAAGCAACTTAGATCGTGATGCTATTTTCCTTAGTAAAAAATAAAAAATTTAATGGATTTAATAAAGCCTAATAAAGCCTAGCTAGGATTTAATAAATCTAGGTGATTTATTCTTGAGATTGTCGTGTTTTTAATTTTTGTAGTCAAGTTGAATATAACGAATCAGAATACAAAAACTTTAATTATACTCAATACATATCGTTTGTATGCATTATTTTATATTATTAAATCCACTAAATTAGGTTTAATATTATTAAATCTACTAATTCCCACAATTTGGCAGCACTGCTGACACGTTAAGTGTGTGCTGAGAGAAACATGCAGAACTTAATAAAAGTATTTTTTTTTAAAACTGACTGACTTAAATAGTTAGGACTAAGATGTTCCAAACATGACCATTATTATATGCTTTGGTTATTTTTAATTTTAGGCATGTGCATTAAGTCCCCACATAGCGACGGTCTTTCTTCAAAATATGATAATTGATGTGTGAGTTATCGGTTTGATTTTCGAAAAAATTCTTAGAATAAAAATTGATCACTATAAAAATACTAAAAAATTTTATTCGAAAATGTTTTTCCGAAAACCAAATATGGATTGGGTTTTTAGAATATCAACTCTAAAATAAAATAAAACAAGTAATGTAACAACTAACTGATTTAATTGTTTGAATACCCAGTATATACTGAGTTTATGGAAAAAATTTTCGAACAAAACTTTTGTTATATCTCTTACGGTTTCAAAGAAAGGTAGTTTTGCCCATTTTGCCCAAACATGGTCCGATTTTGCCAATAAACGAACTTGACCTTACTTTTATGCTGTAGAACACACATACAAGTTTTCCGCTCCTTATCTTTTTTCGTTTTTGAGTTATCGTGTTCACGGACAGACAGACAGACGGACGGACATTCGGAAAGGGCCGAACTAGGCCAATTAATGAAAACATATGCAAAAAATTCATGCCTACGATCAATATTTTCAAGCGTTACAAAGTCGGGACTAAACTTAATATACCTTGTATCTTTACATATACTGGGTATAAAAATAACGCCACATTTTCTGTCCATTGTACAAAAAATGATATTATTTAAAACTGCTGTGATACCCTGTGATTAAAATTAACTTAAAATAGGAGGCTATAGAATTTAGGATGACAACAATAATTTAAACATAAATTGATACATTCTGGAGATTTCTATTTATTAATTATTTAGAATTTACATACATTTTTGTTATAAAATATATGACTAGCGAAATAAGAAATTATTATAAAAAGTTGTACTGTGTAAGCCAATATTCATTTATTTAGAAAAAGATTTTAAGTTATAGCCATTTTACTAGTAATCAAAAATCAAAAAATTTTACCAATCTTTTGTTTTGATAACACACTTTTTCCCTACGTGTATACCCGACTGCCCCAGAATGAGAGTAATGTTTTCGAGTGTATTTATGTACGTCTATTTCTTTGGTAGTCTGAACGGCTTGATGAATTTTGACATATGAGGTGTACTTAGATTCGTCTTAATTGTGGGAGTGACATAGGGTATAACATTTAAATATGACGTTTGCAAATAAAATAGTTATTGGGAACAAACTTTAGCGAATTTTCTTGGAAATAGAGCTATTAGTCTTGTACCGATGTCAAAAATCAGCATCTTTAAAATTTATATATATATATATATATATATATATATATATATATATATATATATATATATATATATATATATATATATATATATATATATATATATATTCTTGATATTGGAAAAATAAAAAAATACATAAAGTTGTAGAAAATTAGTTTTACACAATTTAGTTTGGTCTTGCAAATACCAAAAGCATATCAGATACGAAATTTCATTTTGACCAGACTAAAATTGTGACCGCTAGAGAGTACACAAATACATGAAAAATATATTTATTAGCGATTTTCCGAAGAAAATGTGGCTATTGATGTTGTACCGATGACACGATTTCGCAAAAATTTCTTTAAATGTTCTACCTAGATCCTACCTAGTAGTCACCGTTTTAATTCGATTTGGAGTCCCAGATATGTACATACATAACATCAATTCATATACTTTTTATACCCGGTATATGTAAATCTATAAGAGTATATTAAGTTTAGTTCCGACTATGTAACGCTTGAAAATATTGATCGCAGAGATTTTGTATCTTACGCGATGCGTAAGGTAAAAAACGTGAACCGATTGTCAGTTAATGTGAAGCTTTAGTCACTGACGCGAAGCGATAGTCACTTAACGCACAGCGTAAGTCACTTAACTTTGCTGCACATGTATTAAATAAAGAAACTTCGCGAAGCGTTAGTATCTTAACGCAAAGCGTAACTAAATGCGAAGCATAAATTAATACGAAGCGGTAGTTAATATGGTGCGCTAGTTAATGCGAAGTGTTTAAAAAACGTGTTAAGTAACGCTTCGCACTAAGTAACACTTTGCTTCATGTAACGCTTCGCGTTAAGTAACGCTTTGCATTATGTAACGCTTTGCGTTTTGTAACGCGCTTTGCGTTATGTAACACTTTGCATTATGTAACGTTTTGCGTTATGTAACGCTTTGCGTTATGTAACGATACGCGTTAGCTTTTACTTCGCGATAACTTACAATTCGCGTTGAATAATGCTTCGCATTATGTATCGCTTCGCGTTGACAAACGCTTCGTGTTAACTAACGCCTTACGTTAAGTACCACTTCGTGTTAACTAACGCTTTGCGTTATGTACCGCTTTGTGACGATAACTAACGCTTCACATTAAGTTACGCTTCGCGTTTACTAACGATTCGCGTTACTAATGCTTCGCGTTAAGTATCGCTTCGCGTTGAGTAATGCTTCGATTTTTCTAATATGAAAAGAGATATTCTTTTGTTTTTTATTCTGCCACTAATCCCCATTCTATGATTCTTCTCATAATTAGCAAAAACCGAAAGTTATGAGAGTTATGAAATTTTATTCTGTATTTGATGATATTGAGAAAAATAGCCATGAGCATTACTTAATAACATAAAAGTTAATTGAAATCTATTTCCGAGAAGTGATTTATTTATTTTAAGGAAATTCGCTAAGTTGACGCAGCTCCGCATAACGTTTTCATTTTTGGTATAACAATATGGGTTTTGTTATTATAACAATAAAAGTTAGTAAATAGACAATTCCAAGTATATATATGGTGTTATGCCTTATCCCTTATGCTACCATTTTGAAACAAACTACAAAAAAGTACACTTTTCAGTTATTTTTTACGCAGCCCCGGGTTTTTTTTAATTTTTTTATGTTATATATTTATTTTATTGTTTTTATAATACAAGTGAATTATTCAATTTGAAAAAAGTGTGTGAATTTTTCAGTTTTGTAAAAAAAAATTAGAGATAAGAAATAAAAATTCGAAATTGTAATAAATAATTCGTTTTAACATCGCTTGATTCAGCGACTAAATGCACTTTAAAAAATCTATTTATTTTCTATCTATAATTTTATTCCTTCTACTAAAAGTTGCGATAACAATCAGATTGTCATAGTACATTCGATTATTTGGTTTACGAGGTAAAAGATTCTATCATCACTATATATACATTATAAGTTTATAAAGAAAAACAAGTAATGTAACAGCTGACTGAGTTAATTGTTTCAATACCCAGTATATACTGAGTTGTATATCAATGTTTGAATTGTTAATAATTTTTGAACTGTGTCACAATTAAAAAAAAATCTCTTATGGTTTTAAAGATGAGCATATTAATCGGTTTCCGAGGAACTATTGAGCACAAATTATGAGAAAACTATTGAGTTTACGGAAAAAAATTTTCAAACAAATGTTGTTTATTTTAAAACGAAGAAGATTTTTTGTTATTAAATTTTTGTTATATCTCTTACGGTTTCAAAGATAGGCAATTTTGCCCATTTTTCCCAAACATGGTCCGATTTTGTCGATTAACGAACTTGATATTACTTTTTTGCTCTAGAAAACACACAACAAATTTCAGCTCGTTTTCTATTTTCGTTCTTGAGTTATCGTGTCCACAGACAGACGGACGGACATGCGGAAATGGCCGAATTAGGTCATTTTATGAACACCTATACTAAGCATTTATGTCAAGGATTAATATTTTCAAGCGTTACAAAGTCGGGACTAAACTTAATATACCTATTGTATATTTACATATAATGCGTATAATAAACCATAATAATTGGAGTCGAAGTGTGTGATTAATCAAAGAAGTTTAATATAAGAATATTATCCAGTCAAATGTTTTTAGCACGAATTTATATAGTCTTCGTGGCTTTTAGAATGAATAAGTGAGATGATCTTTTGTTCGAAGCTTAAATGTGTATATAATTTGTTATTCGTAGTGTGTATAAATTTATTCGAAATGACAACCAAATAATGTTTGTAAATGCAATTTTATTTTATCTGAATTATTATAGTAGAAAACCAAACAGTGATTAACAATTATTATCAATATGAATTTTCCAATGCAAATTGTTAATTTTCTTTGAAAATATCAACGTCGAATATTTTACTAATCTTCACAATGTGTTGTATATAATTCTGGTTTTATAGGATGTTTGTTGTCTATAACAATCAAACTTTTATAACTCCGAGTAGAATACCACTAATTTACTTTGTTTTAATCTGCACTCTCTCAAATTTCACGATTTCGCCACAATATTTCTGGTATAATCTCGATATTTTCACTAAGTGAATGGTTACAGAATCTCGCAAACATTTCACTTTCACATTTGAGTTAGAGAATCGATCACTTGCCATCCCTGGACACATTAATATTCCAAGTAATCTGGAGTATTAAAAAATAGACATAATAAAATCCCTTTGCTTACTGGGATTCTAACACCTGTTTTTTTATTATTAGCGACTGTATTTTAAAATATTGAGCGTAAAATAGTGATTAGCGACCACCATCCACAGTTGTCATTGGAGAACATTAGATTAGATTTGAATTGTGAGAAAGTCTTTAAGGAGTTTTTGTACTGCTACCAGTTTGATCTATTGTATCCCCTTTCCTTCAATGGTGTTCCAGGAGTCATATAGTCCTCGATAAACGTTAGGACATATCTTGGTGACATTCCATTGATTTCACCTGGTTGAGATCTGTCCATCCCAAATGATAGTGTCTTTTGAGAGAGAGGCTTTCGCATTCACACAGAATGTGAATTCCGGTTTCCTCCTCATGGAAAAATTTGCAGAGATCGTTCCTGTGAGATTGACTTTGTGCATGTCTATTTGCAGTGGCCAGTTAGAAGGGACCAGTAACTGTTGGAGAATATAGTAAGCTTTTATATTTTATATATATATATAACTTCTCAATTTACTTATTTCAATCTATATTTTGACTTCCTGCTGATTGAACTACCTGAATTAACAAACTATTTTTCTCACATTTTTGTACAATAAGTTGAATCTTATGGTTCGGAAGTGTTTGGTTGCTGGTTGCGTTCGCGTTAATAGCATGCATCTCTCAACAATGCATTTGAATTTCTGTGTTACTACTTTAGACATACCTATTATGCCTGTATCATATGCACTTGTTGTTCAGTAATTATGTTCAGGTTTGCTTACGACCATGCTTAAAGTCTTTATAATAGACCATGGTGTGATATTATAGCGTGTTGCCCCTATAGTTTACAAATAGTCTGTTACAATTGCCAATAATCTGGTACTAGGTGGCATTGCCGAAAATAACGTGCTTTCTTGCTACTAGGTAATAGTATATAATTCGTAAAATAGTTCAGGGTATAATTTTAAGTGAGAGCATTTTAGTGATGATAGATTCTTATAAAAAATGGAATTTTATACTTTAAACAAATAATTAAGCTGTAAAAATAAAAAAAGTATTGAATATAAAATGGGATAAAAAATTAGCAGCAATATTCTAATCTATATATCTATATATTCGATTGGAGGTCGCGTCATATTGTACAAGACTTTATTATACTTGCATCCATCAACTAATATGGACCACTATTATTTACATATAATTCTTTAAAAAAACATTAAAATACTACATAAAACAGTACATAAATTATTAACTCTAATTTATGTTCTTGTTTTAAATAAAATATCCATTTTCGTATAAATAAATAAAATTACAAAAAAAATTCCTTCGTATACGAAGGTGTGCAAGATTTCGATACTCGGTGGTTCAAATCTGGGATACTCTAGCTGCATTGGAACGCCACGGTATTTTACAAATATTTCCGGTATTTTATAATATGTCACACTTAATTGTATGATTAAAACCAATTTTTTATTTTATAATAGTACAAACTTGGATATTTCTTCACCTCTGGACACAAACTACCTGTGTGGGTTCCACCATATTTGTTATCGCCACGATTTATGTATCGATAATATTGTCAGGTACTAGCTAGTATGTATTATGTATTTTACCTCTAAAAAATACACAACTGTAGACGTTACGATACTTAAGTCACCGAGTATCGGCCTTTTGAGTAGATTCGTATGCGAAGGACTAAAAAACGATAAAACGTTTACAGAAATTCGCAATTCTTTAATTTTCGATTCAACTTAAACTATACTTAAAAAATAATAATAATCATACAATTTATCACTGTGTAAAAAACTTTTCTTTTTTTTCATAACAAAAAAAAAACTAAGTTATTATTATTTATAATAGATTATAGCACGAGCTTTAAAGCACAAATTATATTTACTGATCTAAATTGATTGATTTAAAAAAATGTTATACATAATTAATATATCAATCAAAAATTCTATTTTCATTCTAATATTTATTCATAATTATTTATATTATTAATTTTACGGCGTTCAGTCTGTTTTCTAATTTGATGGATTATTTGTTCCCAATTTCTCTTGCTGTTGTTGTTCTGTGCGTACGATTGTCTGTTTATCACGTCTTCGTTCTTGTTGTCTCCACATGAATTTACGCCGCCTCCATGGCCTAAAAATTATAACATCAAATATTTACTTTCGAATTTATAGGTTATTACTCGAATCATCTAACAATTAACTGCCGTATTCAGAAAAATGTCTTTATTCATAGTTCTTTATAAATAATAAAACTTATACCATAATACTCGAAACTTGAATGTAAAAACTCCCATCTAGATAGTGATATTTCATCGTCACTAGCTAAACAATCGTATAACAAGTATGTGCAAACAAACATATACCTTCGTAATATTAAATTGAGATAACGGTAAAACGTCTGCGAATACTGCTAATTTGCTAAGTATGATCACGCTGCCAATTTAAAGCCTTACTGAAGTATCAATTAATCAGAAAATACTACGTCTTACGAATCACAGCTACGCAAAAAATGTTTTACGGTGGGAAATATTAAATAGTTTACATGTTCTTTGCGTTCACATGTTCGAAGCCTTTTAATAATGAAGGGGAATTGCCGAAACCTAAAACAAAACCCTGTTTAGGCGTTTATTACTAATAAACACCTAAGTTCATTTCCTCATTTTACCTGTTTAAAATTATTTTGGTAGCGTCGAAAGTGACGTACCTCATTGATACTAAGTGGTAGGACGTGTCATTGTCTTCTTTGCTGTAATCCATTTCCTATATTCTATTATATGCTTCTGGCCTCTGATACGGCAAATCCACCTCTTGGTGGGCGAGTTCTTTGTCAGTTTTATTGCCATCTATGCCACAATATTTCAGAACCCAGACGAAATAGCTTTTAGTGAATATAGAGTATGGGGAAATCTATTACCTGTAGCCTGGTGGTAGGCCAACAAGTATTCTCACTCCTGATCGACTCTGCAGATAGTTTCGAACCGCCCGTGTAACAAACAAGTGAGTCTTACCGGAAATTCATTTAGTTCACTTTCTCCTTGTCAGAAGGGCGAAATTGATGAGATTCAAATTTTTTTGAAAGCCTAAATGCTCACTCCCCTTATCCACTTTCGGAGTTGGGAGAGAATTGTCTGCCTCCCTCCCGCCAATCATTCATCTTTCTCTTTTATACTCTAAAGGGTAGTTATTCAAGATAGAGCAGACCCAGACCCCTTTTATTTCGATAGTTAATTATATAGAATCTAAACTTATAAATAGACGCGATGTAATCTAAATGCATTAATTTAATGAGTTTCGATTTCGTTAATCTTACAAATGGAATAGTAATGAATATACTTACTTTGAAATTATTCTCCTTTTTTTATGCTTTGGAGTATAATCTTGATTGGCCAAATAAGCTTTATGTTGAGCAACCAACGGTAATGCCAATGTAGCATCAGCTATACATGATTTGAAATAATGATCTCGTTAGTAAATAAAATGAAAATATGTTTGAATAATTACTTAAACAAGTTTTTAGTTACAATGATAATATTTAAATAATAAGCCAGTCTGCAGTAATAGACCTTTGCTTTGCAAAAGGTTAAGTTGAAATGATTACAAGGCGAGTCAATACTTTTTGTTTATATGCATTTTTTTACATGTACGTTTTTGATATAGTATAGACCCCGTTATAAGATTCTTTCTATTTTTTTTGTTAAAATCATTTTAAAAAGGTTCCAACTAGGTAAACTAATATATTGTGAAGTCAAATAATATACCTAATAATAACGCTTAATAAGAACGTATGATTCAAAAGCGCTGTTCCTTATTCGTCAATTGAGTTTACAAATTGATTATTAGTTAAGTAAATATTGATATGAAAAAATTAACTCATCAACCAGGAATCGAACCTCGGAAACTGGATTTCTAGAAAACTTTGCTTTTACATCAAGCTATCCTAGACAACATATACGAAAATTGTTTCTAAACAAATTACGTAAGGTAATAATTTCTATAGATTGGATTATCATCATTATGGCTAATATGCATGAATCAGTTGATTCAGAGATTAAAAAGCCAGCGCACGTTGTTCTAAAGGTATTATAGATAAATTACCTTTTATAAAGTTGTCATTATTCAGAATGATTGAATATCATAAAAAATGTATTTAATTTTTACGAAAAGCTATTAAAATCGCATCTTAGCATATAATGCACTCAAAAACTAAAAAATTGACGAAAATGATTTAAATAGGTATATCGGGGTTTTTCAATTGGTTTTTACCCAAGAATAATTACAATTAAAACGAAAGCGCTAATTTGAATGTTAACTTTTTTATTGCATGCAAATTATATTGTGATTTTCGGTGTTATGTTTGTGTTAATATGACCTAAAATTATTGTCAAAAATTCATGCAAATACATTAGATTTTCCAGTTGAAGGTTATTTATTATTGTGTAACTCTACTTGATTCGATAACGATGATTACCTTTTTTCCATTATTCTAAAATTGATCCTACAAACCCCCTCGTAAGTAAAGGTTTATTATTACACGCTAATAATAAATCTTTTAAATCCAATCAGAAAATAAACGTTAACTGTCCATAAAAATTTCAGATTTTTTTTCAAAGAAAATATTGTTCGAAAATTTGTCGTTTGTACGCCATCTTTTTCGAAGAATCGATTCAACTATTTCAAGGGCGTGAAAATACAGATAGAAATATTTGTCACTCCTTAAATCGCGACTGAAGTTATGGCAGATTTAATTTGATGCTTTTTTATGTAATAACAATATTTTTCAAGATTTTATTATTAATTTTTTTTTATTCTTCTCAAATTGTCTGTCATAAAGATTTCTATCTAACTATTATTCTGTTTATTTACTGCCGAAGCTAGTTTGAAACCACCAAACAAACAATTAAATAAAGTATCGCTTGTTTTCAATTGTGAATTGGTTTGACAAAACAATTCAGCTGATTAGTTTTTGAGAAAAACTATGAAAAGTGATATTTATAATTTTCCTCCTAAAATGATCAAAGTTAAATTATAAAAATTTTTTAATTAAACGATCCAAATTTCGAATTTATTTATTGGATTGGCTTGCTAAGCAAATTAGATCACCTACAGATCTTAAAGTCTACAAATGTCGTTGGATTTTTGTTACTCAGGTGTGTATTAATATATTTTTATTTAATTCATTTTTTGAAACTACACTTAAATTCTTAAGAATTTGGAAAATTTTTAAGAGGGAAATACTTTTATTAACGCATGAATATCAAAATAATACCTTATATAATCATTGGGAGTGAAATAAAATACATAAGACATACTTACATTGATGAGTAAATTTTCGTCGATTTTTATTTCGTAAAGATTGTTGCAATACAATTGACGATGAGATACTATTTCGTACATCTACTGGTCCAATAATACAAGATTTACCTTGACATCGTTTTAATGCTTCTAACTGATCGTGTAAAAAGGATTTTTCTGATGGTGATAAAGTATCTAATCGATTCCATTGTTGATATGGATCTAAAGTAACAAACAACATTTTTAATTGCTTTATTTCTGATAAGTCAACAATTTTTGAAATTACCTAATCTTAAATTATAAAATGTTGCTAGGCCGGTGACAAATTCACAATATAAAAAGTTATGTGTAGCATTGATTGTGCGCACACACGAATAAGTGTTATTGTTTGCATTCATGCAAAAACAAAATGGGCCTTCAGTCCATAATGGTGCTGTTTTCCAATGTTCTTTATCATGGCTAAAACAATTCATACGTTCTGACAGACATTCTTTTTCTAATTTTAATTTTCGTCTAGCTTTACGCTCTTTTTTTCGCAAACGCTCTTCTTTTATTTTTCGTTTTGCTTCTTTCGCAGCTTTCTTTTCATCCGTTTTTGATGGAATATCTGGTTCACAATAACATGTATGTTGATCTTCGTTTTCAGATATTAGTAACGGTGGTAAACGACGACTCTCGTTATATGATTGACTGTGCCGTTGTGGGATATTTGGTACTTCAGCTGGACCAAACATTGGAACATCAATTCGTGCTGGTCCCAGACTATTAAATGGTTTCTAGAAGAAAGAAAAAAATTAATCAGAATAGTTGTTGGCGAAGACCAATCTGGAATTAGTTTTAAATGTCAATATGTGTGAATACTTTAAACAGCAGCATTTTAATAAAACCGCGGCATTTTATGAAATGGGCCACCATCTGTTGGTCACACAATATGTTGTAATAAAGGCACTTCATCAAAGCATTATATACCTCAACAATTAAATAGTGCATATTAACTCAGAACTAGAGCAGAAACTATAACAATTTTATAATATATAAAATCACCAACTTCTCAACACATTTCGAAAGTAAGTTATGTGTGCTATCGTCATTTATGTATTACTACTATATTGCTAGTAATACCTGATTTAGCGAAATAGATAGAATGCCAACACGCGGAAACAAGCTTCTATATAACGCAATTTTTTATCGGCCACGGGATCTTCAACGCGTATCTGTATTGTATGGGGTTTGTCGAAAGCCCAACTTGCTCATACTGCCTAGACGAATCGGACGATGCGGAACATACGTTCTTTCAATGTCACAGATGGTCGAGTGAGCAAAAAAAGGCCTAGGCCTTTTTTGACTGAATTTTTGACAAAATGGTTTCCTTTCAAAAAAGGAACCTGTGGTGATCAATGCGATTTTCACCAAACGATTCAGAATTTAGGTGAGAGTAACATATGCTATAATATTTTTTGTTTCATGCATCCGTTCCGCGTGGTATAATCTATCTATATATATAGGGAAAATCTTTAACCATACAAAATATTTGTCTTAAAAAAACAAACAACTTTAGTTTGAAACTTTTTTCATGCATCCAATATTTCTGTATTTCTTCATATTTACGCCTCGTATTTACACCAAAACTATGGGATGTACGAAAAAAAGTTTCGACCAAAAGTTGTTTGTTTTTATGATATAAATATTTGTTTATGTAAAAATTTACTCTATCTCGCACCGTTTAAAAGATGGTTATAACAGGGATGCACGGAACAAAAAATTTACACGTGTGATAATTTGAAAAGTTACCGTTTCAATATTTTAGAGTACTCATTTCTAAACTGCGGACTCATTAGTACATATCTCAGTTTTTAACAAAGTGGGAAAGAATCGTCGTTTTTTGACCGTAGTTTTCGACCATACTACTTGACTGAATAATAAAGTTGTGGTACTCTTTCGACGCAGAAATCAATGTTCTTTAATTGCTTGAACCTTGACTTATCGCTAGGATGCACCATCTACGAATTATATCTACGGTTTTTTTGCTGCTAAAAGTTGTCCCGAGGTCACCCGAGTTAGCATTTTTTGTTTTTTTACATGTTTGTACCCAGCTATACAAGTTAAAAAAATTAAAAGTACTACACCACACCTTTTGCATCATACAAATGACTGGCGTATACGCAAATTTGTCTTTTTTTCAAATAAACTTTTTTTCCGAAAATTATAAGTTTTTCTTCTTCAATTTTCCCCCATACCAACAAAAACATGAAAAAATTTATAAAGTTGAAATGCAAAATAATTTAATAGGAAATAATTTAAATGAATTTTTCAAAGTGCGTCACTTTTATTTGCTGAGCAATGCATGTAACGTATATTATATATGTTACGTACCAAGCTCTATATTGTCTCTTTTGTTCCAAGTCCGATCTGTACAGGCAATTTTTTTTAAATAAAACCGAAATAGTGCTTTTAAATGTCAAAATGCATTAAGCGCATGATAAAATATGCATAAAACTGTACAGATCGGACTTGGTACAAAGTTGTCTGTACAAATCCCGATCTGTACAATATCGGGCTTGGTACGTAACATATACAAAACAAAGTGCATCCAAAAATGTTTTATTTAAATTTACTATACTCAATTACCTTGTTCGAATCAGCATGCAATGATGATCTTGGACTAGTTGAACGTTCTGTTGATGTTAAATCAATTTCTTTCGATGTACTCGTCGATGAAACTGTAGAAGGGCGCGGATGTTTATTTAAATTATGCTGATGACGATGATGTCGATTAGTTTTTGAAGTTTGATTTTTAATATTTTCTGTGATAGTATCATTTTTAAACTCAATTATTGGTCGATTTACTATTTTTGCGGTCGATGTGGTAACAGTCCTTGGTGTTGGTGGAGGTGTTGTACTAGTTGTTCGTTTAAATACTGTAGTTGTCTCCAAATTCTCAGGTTTGTTGTATCGAACATTTGGAATTTTTTTATGAGTATTATTTTTAACTAAATGTTCTTCCTGTATCAATGGGCGTTTCTCTTTTAGATGTCGTCGTATTTCTTTTAAATCATCCAATTGCATACGTAATTTATGTATTTGCGCATCAATTGAATTGCGTGATCGTCGCCATGTTTTTGGATCATGATATATGACATTTGAACAATTTACGTTACCATTTGGTAAAACCATACAACTAGGGTTCCCTTCAGGAATTGTATTTGTATATAAATTTGGTTTAAAAACATCTGAGAATGTAATATTTAAGTTTGTAGATGGTGGGAAACCATATTGTTGTAAATCTTGCATAATTGACGCCACACGTGATTCAGTATCACGTTTTGCTCGTACTAATGATTGATAATCCATTTTGGATGCTATATGCGCTACACTTGGGTGCATTTGTAATATGTTTTCAAGACCACCATGATTTGATCGTTTATTACGTTGAATCCATGTATCAAATGGTAAACTTCGTCTGAAAAACAAATTTTATATAAAATATCAATATAAATTTGGAATTACGTTAGAAAAAAACTTACCTATTTATAAGTTGTCCATTTAATAAGTGTGGATCCTCTTCTAGACGTGTGTACACAACGCCAGCTGGTGTAAAACATGCACACTTCTTTAACGGTTGCGTTGGTGATCGATGATTCTTTGGCGGTATTTGATATTTACATTTATGCTTGCGCCAACGACCTGATTCTTGAACACATCGCCATTTTTGTCCCACTTGACATGGTGCTAACAATTCAGGTTGCTGACACTCCATAGCAATTCGTTCGAATTTTGATGTATGTTGAATTCGATTTGGTGGCACAACTGGTAATACTCGATTATCTAATTGAACCTCTGAGCCTAGTGAATACATCAAATTAATGATTATCAACTTCCAATTTTTTAAATTTATTTCAGATCTTACGAATCTAAGAAATTAGCTCGTGATAAACTAATTCATACTCTTATAGATAATAATATTATTGATTTTTTCAATACTTCTGTGATATACTTTTGAAAATAAAATGAGGAGCAGGCTCAACGATTTTTAGTGCGTCTTAGGTGAAAATATAAAATATATAAATACAGGTATGTGTATTGTTAACTTCAAAAAGGTTATAGTGCAGCTCAATTTCGAACAAATTTAATCCTCAGGGGTTCAGAAGTGAGTGGTTTCCACGTTGTTGTAGTTTTTAAATTGGTGCTCTGGAATCGTTGAACACGCGAATATGGTATACTACTACGCGTTTGTAGTACACGTTATCCGAATTCAAAATGAAACCCATTTTGTAAGAAGATCTCAAATCTATCTGGTATACCTGAAATTTCATAGTGTTTTCGAGAAAAAGAGTATTAGCTGCGATGAAGTAACTCGGTCTGACCCAAGAAAATTTATGACCTACACACAAGACTGCCAAGTGTGTTTTTTTCGACATATGCGCGAAATTTCGTTAGTTTTTTATTTTTAAAATGTTGACTTTTTTTGTTGTTAAGAAAATTTTAATAAAAAGTTTGATTCGAATTGAAATTGAGAAAGTAGTGTTATTTGCCCTTTTTAGAAAGAAGTTATTGACGTTAAACGTCTGAGACTAACAATGCGTTTACAATGGTTGAGCGAGCCTACAACAGATAAATCATGCCCTTATGTGTCTGTCGTGATGTATTTGTTTTGCCTGTAACGTTATCGTACCAGTGTAGGCGCATTCGCGTGAATTGTTACGAATTAGCTTTGTGTAAAGTTCTTAATTGGTGAAGCGTGGAAACGCATTGCTAGGAATTTGGCGTAGAATATAAGTGGAAATTGGTATTAGATTGAAAACTACAAAATAATTGAAGATTTCGTCTCTCGTGTCGAAAGGAATCCAACGAGCCTAAAAAGTCCATTGCCGAATGAATGCGAGAGCTACGGTAGAGACGAAAAGGAAATGAAAAAACGGCGCAAAGCGATTACGTAGCGAGCCTATCGGGCATACTGAGAAATCTACGGCACACAATCTACGGTTAAGTGCATCAAATTTTTTAGACTATTCGTCTTTGAAATAATCGCATTTTTTAATTTAATTTTTATCAAAATGAATATTCTGTGGACTGTGACAGACTAATCAACCGGACACTTATTTCATAGGTGGTCTGATTTTAAAATTTTGGCATGGAAATTAAAATAAATGAATTAGTTTGTATACTTACGCAAAACATTTTGATCGTTAGTTTTTGGTTCCTCTTCTTCAAGTACGTTCTGTTCTTCATCTTTTTCAATATCATCATCAGTTTTTTCAATAAATTCATCGTCATCACCCAACTCTTCATCAAGATCATCGTCATTTTCAGTATCACTTTCAATTGAATCTAAATCGTCTGGATCAACTGTATCATGACTAGTAGTGATTGATAACACAGTTGATGTAACTATTGATTCAGGTGTTGTTTCTGTTGTGGATGTTGTTGTTGACAAATTTGAATTTAATGCCATTGAATATCGATTTCTCGCACGTGCTTTTGCTTCAGCAATTTGTTCTGGTGTTTCACGTCGTCCTGAACTAAAAAACAACAAAACTAAATTTCAATACCATTATAAATAATGTCCTGAAGTCGCAGAAAAATATTTTTAATCTAGAAATTTTCAAAAACCAAATGATTGTATGTTTTCTGAGTTAATGTTAATTAAATTTCAAGTCCAAAGTATCCTGGCATGTTGTATATTAGTCTCAAAATCTACTCTCAGAAAATAAATACCTTTTATTATATTACGAATTTAGTTTTTAAGGATTAAACATAAAACAATAACATTTCAATTTGTCCTAATTTCTACATCAACTATTTTTTATTGTAAATACACATTTCGACTATAAGGTAGTCATTATCAGTATGAATAATATTAATATTGCAAGTATCTGCTACGTTTTCTTTTTGATAATGAGACCCTTTTTTAGTTTTGTTGATCATATTATGTTGGTAATAAAAATTGCAATTTCTTTTTGTGTTTCAATTCATCTGATTTATCATTTATTTCCAAATTTTTTTTAATGCAGGCATTTCTATAGAAACTATAAACTATATTACACTAGAAATCGTTACATAATATGAAATCTGTACATATAAAAAAATCGGGACTAAACTTTATCTTCGTAGTTCGACTATTAATAATAAACAAAGAAATACGCATTTCGGCGTTTTTCGAAAATCAACACCTAAGGTCCTGTAAAAACCCTTTGGTCTCCCGGACCATATAAATTCCAATATTTTTTTACTACCGGTTTATGAAACTCTTGTTATCACATTCTCGACGCCAATAAGAACATGTACATGCGAGCAAGATCGAGAAGGAGATTTTCAGTCATAGTTGTGTACATAGGCAGTACATTATTAATAATCTTATTAGAAATTGAAAGAAGAAAGAAAGTGGCATGCAAAAACAGCTGACAAAAGACGTGACAAACTTGCGATTTGGAATACGAAATTTGCAAAAAGAATATTGAGTTTAACAAAGGCGCATACATTGATACATTTATGTGTAAAGAATAACGTCAAAATATTATATTCCTGCTTTTTATATTATTTCTCGATACGTTTCAAACAAAAATTGTTTGGTAAATAAACGTTGGTGAAGAGTGAGAACATTCACGAGACTCAAGCCGAACTACACTTAGAGCTTACATTCAACCTGACAGATGTTCTACAAGCGACCTCAGCGAAAATGTTCAGAAAGGTGCGTAAAATGGCAAATTACCTCTCAATTAAAAATGTATCTGGCCACTTCCCACGAACTCTTCGATGTTTAGGTATATCCTTAGGATCATCTAGCAATTTCATTATTGATTTTCCATCCATATGATTAGGTGTATCAACACCGGCAATATCCAAAAAGGTTGGTGCTAAATCAATATTGAGAACGATATCGTCAATTCTAGAAAAATCAGAATAATACAATAAATAAATTTATTTCATTAAACAAATATTAAATGTGACAAATTACTTACACAGTACCGGATTCAATTCCAGGACCACGAACTAAAAATGGTACTCGAACATCAAACTCAAATGGGAATGATTTACCCTTAATTAATCCAAATTGTCCTAAATGATAACCATGATCCGACGTATAAATTATATACGTATTATCCAATTCACCAAGTATTTTTAATTCATTGTAAACACGTTGTACAGCATGATCTACAGATTGTAATGTTTGCAAACGTTTTGTCATTAATAAATCTGTAAATTTTTTATGTATCGGTTGCATTTTTTGTGTTACTTGTAATATCCATTGTTTATCTGGATTTGGTGCGTAATCATATGTTGGTGTACTGTAAAAAAAAGAAAAATAATAAGGTGAGAAAAATCAAATTAGCTCGATAGAATTTTTTGTCATATTTTATTTTCTAGCAGTAGTTATTTTTACCTATAAAAATACCTGCGTTAAGTAAGCACCCCTACCCCCACCCCGATTCATTTTTCTAGAACTTTTCTTTATGCAAATCGTTTGAGAGGGTTTGAGAGTAAATAAAAATTATTTGAGAGTTAATATGTTTCACGTAAAAACGATTTCAATATTTTATGTAAAGTTGGCCCCTCACTTCAAATCTCAAAACTTTCGTGAATGCAAATCGTTAGGGAATCGTTGGAGAGAACATAAAATTATTGGAGTTATTTTTTTTACATAAAACAGATTTTATTTTTGTTGTGTGAAGCTGACTCCCCCCCCCCTCTTAAATTTTTGTGTGAAGTTGCTTTCCATTGCATGTCTCAAATTTTTCTTTATTATTAAATTATTAGAAAATCGTTAGAGGGAGTTTACGTAACAAATATTAATTCTCAAATAATTATTATGCTCTCTCAAACTCTCTATAACTAATTGCACAAAAGAAAGTTTTGAGAAATGTATATATATATATATATATATATATTATTTTCGTAATTATATATATATATATATATATATATATATATATATATATATATATATATATATATATATATATATATATATATATATATATATATATATATATATAATTACGAAAATAATAGGTCCCACAAAGCTATATATACAATTCTATATATACACCAATTCTACCAATTCTATAGAAATATATTGCATATTTCAAGAGTAGCTCCATTATTTTCAGGTTGTGGGACCTATTATTTCGTAATTCAAGCCAAAGAATATAAAATAAAAGTAGCCTCGAAGGTATAGATCCATCTTAGACGCCCTTTAACAGAATTGTATCGTACCATAAGCAATGTGAAATTTTTTAGTATTTTTTAATGAATGCATCAGATGCATTCTTTAAAAAGAACCATCCTATTGATAAAAAATTCTATAGGTAACATTAAAAAAATGATAAAAAATATTTTTAATAATAAATGTTGACAAAAATATGTAATTAATTATCGTGGAACGACTATTCTGTAAATTATTAAATATTAATTTTTTTATTTGATAAAAATGTGGATCACAATAATTAGATACCTGTATAAGAATATCGCAAGTATTCAAGAATTTAGTTTGGTGTTTTCTTACATGGTGGCCTTTATTAAAAAATATGTCTGCGCGCTGTTTTAGTACAAGCATTCTGGTTAAAAAAATTATAATGACTAGACTTTTCAAATCATTTTGAGTGTGTTTTTATTTTATATATTTTAAAAGTATGCAGTGTACTTGACTAATCAGTACAAAAAAATTGTATATATAAAAATATTCTTTCATATTTTACCGAAAACATTTTTTTTGTGCACATAATTTAAGGGAGAAATGTGAAAACGAAGTAACAGCTTTTATTTTTTTATTTAAAAGTAAATATTCGTTTTCATAAAAATTTTAATTTTTCTAAATTGTACAGGATGATTTAAAATTTAGATGTATTTTTTTCAATAACTTGGAAAACCTTATTCCATTTCGTAGCTTGCAATTTTGTTTAAATATTGGTAAAATGGGTTTAAAACGTCTGTAATTTTAGCGTAGACAATTTTGGATGCCAGGATATGTACGAGTGGAGGGTTTTGAATCAGTGCCTATTGTTAAATCAGAGCTTTTCTATCGCGCACAATTTAGAACTCTTAACAAAGCCAAAAAGCCCACGCCTTGGAGGAACCTTCTAGAACTCAGACAAGTAAAGAATATTCTCGGGTGTTTTAAGGGAATAATGTTCAAAACGTGCATTCGGACGAACAAAAAGCTTGGTCTAAAAAATGTGAGTGTTTAGAGATTCTGTGGAGAAATGGGAAAAACGTAAAGGCTCCATGACAGTGAATGTAGTGACTTTACCTAGAAGAGAATCAGATGCTTGGGATTATTTATGGAGCTAATTCGGATCCTTTCTTTTTTAAACCCCCGATGGCCTCGATGCAGTGTTTAGGCTGAGATCAGTAGACACCAGGCAGGACAACGAAAAATATAAATCTAGAGCACGGTAGTGCGCAAGGCCGAGTTTTAGTATACATTGAAAAATGGGTATTCCCACCTAATTTCTTTCATCAATACCAATCTCATTTAAATTTTTAAGGAATTCTTATTAAGTAGTTTTATTAAGATACAATAAAACTCTCTGAGAAGCGAGAGATGATATTTCATATATATATATATATATATATATATATATATATGTATATATATATATATATATATATATATATATATATATATATATATATATATATATATATATATATATATATAAATCATACTCGTAAATTTGTTTCTACTACATAAATTTACGTGTTTGTAGAACAAATTAAACATAATTTTTTTGTTTTCGTTTATTTAAGTAGTGTTTTCACGTAATTGTAGTAGTGTAGTGTTTTTGTTATTGAATGTTGTGGAATTTTCCTACTGACGATGATTGCGTTGCAATCGTAATACCGATATTTTATTTTTTAAATAAATTTTCTAATATACAATTTTGTTTCGAGAATTTTGATAAATAAAATACGATAAAACACAATGGAATCAGTAAATTTAATTCATAGATTTAAATTATAAACTAATTTATAACAAGTGAAAAGTAACAACTAACTGAGTTAATTGTTTAAATACCTTGTATATACTGAGTTCATGGTCACACAAAGATATATAAAATATGACTTGGGATGCATAATATACATATAGTACCACTGTATGTGTATACTGGTACCACTGTATACATTATTCATATGAGGTATACACATGTACAGTAATTACATCTGTTTGAGCTGAAATTGTGGCAAACTATCTTTCGTCTATTTCTTATGGTTTCAAAGACAGATATTTTTCTCACGTCTGTGGGGAGGCATGGACCGATTTTGACCATTCACGATCTTGAAGTCATTTTTTAGCTGTGGGATACACACAAAAGAGGTATTGTGAGGTATTGTGTTCACGGACGGGCAGACGGATATGCGAAAATAGACTAATTAGGTCATTTTATAATCGCAGAAATTTTTTTTACTGCGAGTGTAACAAATGATTAGAAAGACTTGTTACAAATTCCTAATAAAGATTAGAGATTGAGATAGATTGTAGAGGCTGCCCTGGACGGGCTACACTTCGACCATAAGATCCATTGTGATGCCTAAGGATGGGAAGATGTGAGTAGAGTGGAAGGAATTTGTGAGTAGACTAGGAATTGGTAGGATATGCGGCTGTAGCCGACTCTGATAGGAACTATGCCGTTATTCATCTGGAGTTCGTGAAGGAAACTGCAGAAAACCTTCTCAAGCATAGCCGGTTACTTCGTTCTTGTCCATAACGCCGACAGTTTAGTCAATTTACCTCCCCATTTTTTTTAATGATTGACAAACTGCTGATGTCGGGATTCGAACCCATAACCTCCCAGTTTCCAAGTATGCATACTGCGCAGACATAACGCCTTAGACCGCTAGGCTACTTGGACTGGTTAATAAGGATTACGTTTAGATTTTATTATAGATGTCTCTTGAATCTACAGTGTTCAGTCAGGATAACAGTCATTAAGCTGCTGTTCTCTCGAATTTTTTCTACTAGGCAGACAGAATGTCTTTACTTGGTTGAACCAGAATATTACTAATTTGGCTTTTCCTCACTCTCTCTTCTATTTCCTATTCAGAGGTTTATACACCCAATATTCGTGGCTGATATATGTTTTCGTGTTATTCCGAGATACTCAGGACCTGGTACGGTAAGCTTGGCTCTTGACAGGAGAGTTATGTATGACACAGTTATATATGACAGTGTACTGGAATTCAGACCAATATGACGTTCAATTTCCTAGATAATTTGTTAGTGTTTCACAAGGCACGAGGCGAGGCGAGGTTTTGGTATCACCTCGCCTCGCCTCGCTTTTTTAAATATCAACCTCGCCTCGGCCGAGGCAGAATGGTGGCTAGCGTCGCCTCGCCTCGGTTGGGTCAGCTATCAACCTCGCCTCGCCTCGCCTCGGTTAGTAGCGAGGATTAAAATTTTGAACCCCGCCTCGCCTCGCCTCGTGCCTCGTAACCGAGGGCCGAGGCGTGGCGAGGTTACCTCGTAGCCTCGGTGAAACACTATAATTTCTCCAACACCTTATTGCTTATAGGCATCAGCTTGACTATTTGAGCAGACAAACTCAATTTGCTTACTTTAATTTATTATCTCGTCCCTATTTGCCACTGAGAGTATGACAAAAACTCTACCAGAAAAACAGTAGAGTATCGGCAGAGAACATAGTTGATTATGATGTTATTCTTTTCGACAAAGTCTTCCGCCTGTATAGGAAATGATTCTTGCGGAAAATTCATTTTCCTCTGTTAATTTTTCGCCCATCAACATATTGAGCTTATAATTCTTTTGAAATTTTAAATGGTGACTCGCATTCGAACCTTTGAAATAGAAATTTTTCTCTCTGTCACATGAGAGACAGTGACTCGTCAACGCGAATATTATCTCTAAGTATATATTGAATCTTCTAATCTTTCTGTACAAATTTTATTTAATATTGAATCTATTGAGATTTGTTTTCTACATATACAAAATGATTTGTTAAAAAAAATTATATAATGTAAACCTATTTGATAAATTCTACATCCTATAAATTTTAATTGCAATAGTCCAACATTAAAAAAAAATAATTATTGTGTTTTAAAACAATGTATGGTATTTTTATAATCGGCATCTTTATCACATTCAAGAACAATATAAACTAACCTCCACAACAATCAGATGGTTGGTATTATGATATTTAATTTTTATTTTATTCCCAACTCATTCGCTTAAGGTTATTCGGTTAGTACACAATCGAAACGAAAGCCATTTCACGAGGTAAATTAGGAACTTTGATATTAGTGACATTATTTTGAGTTTGATTTTAGCGAATTTCCTGAAAGAAAATAGAGCTATTGGTCTCGTACCGACTTCAAAATTTTGCAAAAATTTCTTCAAATGTCCATCGATCCTACCTAGCAGAAGTCGAAAATCACCATCTGTAAAATTTATATATATATATCTATGTACATATATATATATATATATATATATATATATATATATATATATATATATATATATATATATATATATATATATATATGTATATATATATATATGTATATATATATATATATATATATATATATATATGTATATATATATATATATGTATATATATATATATATATATATATATGTGTCTGAAATCGCTCTAGTGGTCACAATTTTGATCTGATTGGAATGAAATTTGGTATTTGAGGCGCTTTTGGTATTCAAAAGGTCAAGATCGTTAATGGGTAAAATCGAGCAAGGGGAAAGGGGGGGTTTAGAGGGAGGGGGAAACACAAAATGTGATATATCTCCCTTAATATTCGAAAAATAGAAAAATTTATAAGAAGTAAAGTTGTAGGTATTAAATTTTACTGTAATTTTGTTTCTTATCAATTTTCTGATACCCTAATATTTACAGAAATATTGACGGTTTAAGATTGAAAGTTAAATTCCTCAATATCTCTGTAAACATTAGAGTTTGAGCAAAAATGATAAGGTGATGATTTGTAGCAAACATGATTTTCTACAACTTAATTCCTTACATATTTTTCGATTGTTCTAATATTAAGACAGATATTTAAAATTTTGTGTTTTCTTCTTTCTTTATGCCCCCTTTCCCCTTGACGTATGTCATTTATTAATAAAATTGGCCTTGCAAATACTATAATCATTTCATTTTGATTAGAATAAAATTGTGATCGCTAGAAAGTGATTTATCTATTCTAAAGGAAATTCGCTAAGTTGAAGCAGCTCCTGCGTAACGAATTTTTCTATGTTTGTGTTAACAAACGTCGATATATCCATTATTCGTACAGTTACCTCACAGATATGTAATTGGGACGTCTAGCAAGAGGCGGTGTTTAATATTTCAACTTACTAGCTGTAGTTACTAAGTTTTTCACCAGAGAGCGACCACGAAACTCGTTGGCCGAAAGGTATGTCACGAGGAAAAAACATCAACCTAGTAGGCTCTAGTTTATAATTTACCCATCAGAGAGCATATCCAAGTGCTCCCAAGAGTTCCCAATACTAACGGAGAATACTAGCGTATCTTTAATTCGTCATTCGGGTAATTAAGCTACCGCCGACAGAAATAAAATTTACCCGAAATCTCAGTTGTTTTCTTAAATATCTTTATTTTTAGGCCCATCATAGATACTGAAATTTTATTGGATCAATCTCTTTATTAATATTTCTATTTTCTATTGCGTAGTTTTTTTTATTCGTCTTATTTTATTCCGAGTGAAAATTATTAAAATATGTGTAAAAATGTGGGTTTCTCCATAAGAGCAATGCATTAAAACTCGAACTTTAACATTAAATAATTAATTCAAGACCTCCGTAACCCCCCTGAAATTTTTATAATTGATTTATATGCACTTTTATATGTAAACATAAAATCAAGCCTTAATCTTTTTGAAGCATCAGTGCTCGTACATTCTTAAGACATAGTATGAAAGAACTAGCGTATACTATATAGACGAATATGTCATTGAATTTTTAATTAAATATTCATACAAAAAAATTAACTCGTCAACCAGGAATCGAGCCTTGGACCTCTGGATTTCCAGCCTAGCGTGCTTTCCGCTACACCAAAGACGATTCTGACGTACAAGTTAATTTTTTCAAACCACAGCATTACTTTGTTGTCAAATATCAACCTTATTATTCACATATTTACCGGCCCCTAAAGGAAAAGGAAATTGTATATAGACAAGGAATTGGTAGGATGTGCGACTGCAGCCGACTTTGATACGAACAATGCCGATATTAATGTGGAGTTTGTGGAAGGAAACTGCAGAAAACCTTCACAAGCATAGCCGGTTACTTTTGTTCTTTTTATTCTGGTCAATACGCCGACATATAAGTCAATTAACCGCCCCTATTAACTTTTTTTTAAATTAACTATTTGACAAACTACCGCTGTTGGGAATCGAACCAACAACCTCCAAGTTCCGAGAAGAGTCTTAAACAAATAGACCACTCAGACTGGTAATCGAGGTCCAAGAAAATGCACTAGTACTAAAATAAAAATAAAAAAGTTATAAACTAGTTTGAAAATGCTCTGTTTTTCGAGATATAATATAAAAATTTTTTTTAACTTCTCAAACAATTTAAACGTATAAGTTTCAATTATTATAAGTTTAATACTCTAAGCCGAATATCATTCTTACACCCTAAAAATTCGATTAGATTCAGTCAAAAAATATGGGTTTCCATTTGAAAAACACAAGGACTCGATTCATGCCTACATTCACAAAACCTTAAATGTAGGCATGAATGTTTGGCATGTGTTCATAAAATGGCCTAATTCGGCCATTTCTGCATGTTTGTCCGTGTGTCCGTGGGCACGACAACGCAAGAACGAAAAGAGATAACGAGCTGAAATTTTGTGTGTGTTTTAGAGCAAAAAAGTAAGGTCAAGTTCGTTAATGGGGAAAATCGGACCATGTTTGGGCAAAATGGGAAAACTGCCTATCTTTGAAACCGTAAGAGATATAACAAAATTTTAATAACAAAAAATCTTTTTCTTTTTAAAATAAACCACTTTTGTTAGAAAATTTTTTCCATAAACTCAGTATATCCTGGGTATTCAAACAATTAACTCAATTAGTTGTTACATTACTTGTTTTTACTTAATTTAATAGCTAAGAAAGAAAACAAAAATGTTTTATTACCTGTTAAAAAGCTACAAAAATAACAAATTGCGGGATCATAGCACATGGTGTAATATGATTGGTTTTTTTGATTACTTGGACTTTAAATCCCATATAATATACAGCCCTTTGTGTAACTGACTCACTGACTAACTCATCTATACAAAATCTAACCCAATCCTAGACATGGTTGAAGGATGCGGTTTGTTGCATTCGACACGAAATAAATTCAAACTTCCGGGAGAAAATTCACACGAAATAACTTCAAGCTTACGGGAAAAATTTTAATTTTTCTAACGCAACCCCCTCGAAAAAGGGAACAACACCTCAAAACCACCATCTTTACTTCTATACATGTTAGAAGGGTGTGATTTTTTGTAATCTTTCTAAGACGCCAAGCCAAGGTCGAAGGCCACCCTGAGGGTCAAAGGGCCCGTGCAAGCAGAGCGAGTCGGAATTAATACGTCTCAGTTCATTTGTATGTGAATTGTTGTTTACTGCTATTATTTTTGTGATCCATCATTTCGACTATTTGATTTTTTTTTAAAATATTTATTTTTAGTTTTATGAGTGGAGGGTTTTGAATCAGTGTCTATTGTTATTCTTTTTATTATTTCCATTCGTTTTATTCATACTTATAACTAAATAATATGAATGAGAAACGAAAACGATAGAACGACGCCGGTCTGTTTTGACATATTTTAACGTACACTCCTGTTTAAAAAAAATGAACGGACCTGAAATATTAATTTTCTTACATTTCATAAAACTTCTCACTTTTGTAACTCTTTATATATTATTTATTTATAAACAAAGATAAGTAGTATATTTTTTAAATGTGAAAAAAGAAATGGTTTTATATTTTTTAAAGTTATATATTTTTTATTCATGTAAACAATTTATGTAAACAAAAACATTTACTACAAGAATAATCAAAATTGTGAGAGACTGATTCGGTTTAGGTCTGTTCATTTTTTTTGAAAGGGAGTACTCAGCTTGAGTGTACTATATACTAGAGATGAAACGAATAGCTGTTTTGCCGGATAACAGATACCGCTAATCCGGCTACCCTATAAACCGGATATCCGGTCAACATTACCATACCGTAATGTGCATATTAGAGTGAGCACGTGGGGGTCAATTTTGCCCACGTACCCATTTTGAAGCCCTTAGAAGAAACAACAAAAATAACAAGTTCTGGTCTCTTTTGCATACTCGAAGTAATACCACATGTTGCTGTATTAAAAAAGTATTTAGATAAGGATAAGATAGCACAAAGAACCCCTGATTTACCACACAAAAGTGCCTCGTTGAAAGCAGAATTAGAAAGTTGTTTAGCTCCTTAGATAAGTTCCTTAAGCTCCTTCAAGATAAGACTGTTTGGGGGTTGTTGAAGCTGATAGAGCTCGTCACAAGATCCTATTGGAATTTATAAAAATGTCTTGCGAAGAATCTTCCACCAATAGCAGCACCTTCAACTGGTGCTAAAAGACCCAAGATTCAAGATAAGACTATTTGGAGGTTGTTGAAGCTGATAGAGCTCGCCAGAAAATCCTATTGGAATTTATAAAAATGTCTTGCGAAGAATCTTCCACCAGTAGCAGCACCTTCAACTGGTGCTAAAAGAACACCAGCTAAAAGAAATAGAGGAGACGAAATAGAATCAACTGTGACTCACGAAGCTCACGAAACGTTCTGGGATTCTAGGACTTTTATTTGAAGACAGTTCGAATCGATCGCAATCGTGACCCTTATAATTGGTGGTCAGCTAATGCGACACAGTACCCGAACTTGACAGAGTTTGTCAGAATTTATCTATCAGCGCCTTGCAATAGTGTATATAGTGAAAGACTTTTGTCTGAAGCTGATCTTGTTTATGAAAACAAATGAAACAGCTTATTGCCTCTTAAGGACGTTCCCAAAGACCAGTCGTGTTCAACTTAAAATAAATTCCATTATGTAAACTACAATAGATCAAATGAAATATAGTACACATATATATTGAAGTACAGTGTTATGTTTTGCCGCTGCTTGCATGCGCAGAAATTCAAAAATACGTTCAGTGCGTCGTTTCTCCGATAGGTCAGCTGTAGGTTTATGTAAATAAAAAATTAATTTTTATAATAAATCAAATATTCTGTTTTATTGATTAATACTAATAAGCATTGAGTTAACGTAATAAATAATAGATAATTATCAATTTTGAAGTATAATTTGTAATTTAATTGTTTTGATTTGAAGATATAGTGTTTAATAAATTATTGTTAAATAAATAACATCAATTTAAAAAAACTTTCGTAATGTTTAGAAAATCCAGTATCCGCCGGATATTGACTTACTATCCGGAATCCGGCCGGATGGTAAATTTAGACCGAATAAGCTGCATACCGGATATCCGTTTCATCTCTACTAGTTGTGTTTGGTCAGCTTCACTCGGCTAACTTAACAGACTTCTCGAACAATAAAACTTTCAACTTATAAATTGTTGGTGCTATCATCATCAAAAAAGTTATATTGACCTATAAGCAGTTCAAGCAGAAATGTCGATAATTATATATTGTACATGAACTACATACGTTTGATATGAAAACTACTCAACAAGAGTAAATAATAATTGTGTTTACTATAATAATATGATTTTTACTCTGTGTCTAATCACGCGCTAATCCAGTAATAATAATTATTATTTTTTAACGCCTATGAGGAATTTGCAGTTCAAAAATTGACAACAATATTAGTAACATTATATTATCGAATGATAATTAGTGAGAACTCTAGGTTTTTGAAATAAAATTTCAAATTCACCCGAGTAACATATCCTGAGACAATATAAGAGTAATTTTAATAAGAGTAAAGTTAACAGGAATAAATGTGAAGAAAAAAATTTTAACAAGAGTAATTTCAACATATTTTAAAATTTATTATATTATAAATCTAGTATATTGAATTTAGTTAATTTTCTATTTATTTTTGTCTATTGATCTCGACTTTCTATCTATTTCTAATTGTCAAAGAGTAAATTACCACTAACTAATTTATAACTGATGATGACTACATTGTAGTCGAAATACGTATTTATAATACAAAAAACTGATCTAGGTAAAGGGGGCGACTTTGAAATTTTATAACAATCTTAGTGTCCTACTACGTTTTTAAGTATGAAATGCTTTCGACAGAGATTGCCTCTCCCCCATTTCGCCACATTCCACTAAAGCCAACTCCCATTCAAGAATATTTGTAATTTAACACTTACAAACGAGTTAGTGTTGCATTTTCGTTAAACGTTTTACACAAGCAGTAGAAATGTGGTCTCGGAAGAAAGCGAATTTTCCCATAAAAAGTATATTAAATTACAAATAATAACCGAAACTTCTACAGAATATTTTTTGAGTAATCTTCGGAGTGGGCAAACTACAGCCAGGTCCATTAACAGCTTAATATAACCCTCTGCTAGAGTACCTCAGTCTGGATAGTCATTTCAAAGTGCATTAATTTCCGGCAGGCGGATCCAAAACTGAAGAAGGAACTAAAGCAAACCGGGGTGGAAATCTACGGTGAGAGACCTAAAGCAAACATAAGCCTCAACTTGGGGAAATATGCCACGGTCTTTCAAGCAGAAGTCTACGCCATACTGGCTTGCGTCCGCCAGAACCTACGTCGAGGCTACATAAACCAGAACGTATGTGTTCTTTCGGACAGTCAAGCTGCTTTAAAAGCCTTGTCTGGAACTGAGGTCATCTCAAGGGTAGTCAAGGATTGCTAGAGGAACTGCTGAAGCTGGGGCAAAACGAAACAATGTTAAATTGATCTGGGTGCCGGATAACAGTGGTTTCGAAAGAAACGAAAAAGCAGATACCTTAGCAAAGAAGGGAGTCGGAATACCCTTCATTGGTTCAGAGCCTATTTTAGGAATTCCAAGGACTACATGTAAACAGGTGATCAACGAGTGGTCAAAAGCTAAATACCGTGATCACTGGGAAAAAGTAATGCGGCAGGGGCTCGAGAAGGTACTGCTTCAGAGTGCAACAAAGAGGCTATATCTCGATGCACTGGGGCTAAACAGGATGCAACTGCGGAGGGTTACCGGATTCATTACCGGGCATTATTCCCTGCGGAAGCATCTGCACACAATGGGACTCCATAACGGATCCATTATGTGCAGATTGTGTGGCGAGAAGAAACATCCAGCCACATTATCTTTGACTGCGAACCTCTAGGTTACAGCAGATACAGGATATTCGGTGCATCTCATCCCGAATATATGAACCTTCGGGGGGACCTGGGAAGCAAACTCCTGGCTATTGCCAACATATGGGAGAAGCAAATCTCGTCGGACTGAGGTAGAAGGCGGATCACAATGGACCATAAGATCATCGAAGTGCAATACTTTTTAGGCCCCAAGATATATCTATCTATATATATTATATATATTATATATGTGTGTCTGTGCAATTAGTTTTGTAGTCTGTAGTAATTGCTAAAAAGCAAAAAAATACCAAATGCAATAGGGAATATGCATGAAAATTTTTTTTCACATTTATTTTCAGAATATGAAAATACTGTTAATATTGTAATATTTAAAAACGAAATTAAAATCCGACTAATATCAAGGAAGCTATAAGCTTTTAAAGATTATTATCTGTCTCTTTCTTGCAAAAATACTAAAAACGGAGTTTTACGTGTATTTTAAATGGTGAAAGTGTAATATGACGTCACATAACATATCAAGAGGGCTATCACCTTCTTTGTCTAATCGGGAATTTCAATCATTCATATCTCGCTTATTTTTAAAGTTATTTAAAAAGTAATTTTACCTTGATATTTGTCAAGTAAACATGCTTCAATTCAAGTGAAAAAAAATTTTCATGCATATTCCTTATTGATTTGTTTTGTTTGTAACCCAATAATCAAATGAGAATTTGCGCCATTTTGAAATACGAGGGACTAAAATATTTTAAGTCCAATTTACCACAACACATGAAAGATTATAATGATAGCGTGTGACTAGACACTTCCTTGTTCTATTAAATTGTTTAACATAAAAATGATATATATTTTACACGGCATGAAGGAGATAACTCTTGTGTTTTGTATTTAGTATATAAAATTTTATATATACCTACATATATTTAGTTAAAAAAATTTTATAATTTATGCACATGACTGAACAGTTAAGTCGTGAGGTTGCATTTTATATACATTATAAATAATTATTTTGTACACTATCAAGTATTTTATTTACAGCTGTGTGTTTTATCGCAAATTAAGTGAATATGGACATTTTTCTAACATATTAGGGGAAAGCACGATTTAGGAAATTGCTTTGCAGGGCACGAGACTTCAGTTGTAGAATTGTAGTCATTGACTGTGAAATTAAGAATGCGTATTAGCCAGCCAATTTCGAGAGCTTGACTACCATCAGAGATGCCAAAGTTTGCTTCAACCTTGGGTAGAATATTTTTTCTTAAACTATAAAAATTAATAACTTTATAAAGCAATTAAATATTTCTGATTGTGAATATTATAAACTATAAAACCTATTTTGACAAAATAGAAACCCGACTTCAAAAATCAAATATTCTATAACAAAAATGCACTAAAAAGTAAAAAAATAATTGCATATTCTTGTGCCAATTTTAGTTCACCTAAGCAAAAATTTTTAAATATATATGTACAATTATTGTTATTTTTGGAGGCGGTGTCCAAAAGTCATGTGAATTTCTCTATGCTGACACCTTAGTTGGTCTACCCATATTTAGACAAATAAAATAAGTTATAGAACTTCAATGTCACTAAAAAGCGAGAAATAAAACCTATTTTGACAAAATGGAAACCCGACTTCAAAAATAAAATATTCTATAACAAAAAATGCACTAAAAAGTAAAAAAATAATTGCATATTCTTGTGCCAATTTTAGTTCATCTAAGCAAAAATTTTTAAATATATATGTACAATTATTGTTATTTTTGGAGGCGGTGTCCAAAAGTCATGTGAATTTCTCTATGCTGACACCGTCTCCAAAAATAACAATAATTGTACATATATATTTAAAAATTTTTGCTTAGGTGAACTAAAATTGGCACAAGAATATGCAATTATTTTTTTACTTTTTAGTGCAGTTTTTGTTATAGAATATTTTATTTTTGAAGTCGGGTTTCCATTTTGTCAAAATAGGTTTTATTTCTCGCTTTTTAGTGACATTGAAGTTCTATAACTTATTTTATTTGTCTAAATATGGGTAGACCAACTAAACGACCTACTAACTTTTAGTGCATTTCTTTATCTTAGTCGTTAGTACTACTGTTGAATATTTTTGATTGTTGTTGTTTGGACATATATGTTGCGTGTTCAACCTTCTTAGAATTTCAAAAAATGCAAATTTCTTAGAAATTTATGAGTAAAGAAGCATTTAGTTTTCTCAAACAAAAACATAGAAATCCCTTCATCACAAGTCCAATACCGGGAAGTCTTATAGCCAATCAAAATAGAATAGTAGATGAATCGTTGTCGTGAATTCATAAATAAAGCATCTAATAAAAAATAAGTTCAAAAACTAAAACCCGACTACTGAAAAATCGCGCTATAAAACGTATGAAACAAGAAAATATTCTCATCTGAAATTGTTATGTAAAAACTGTTCAATATTTATCGTCTATTAAATAAACAACTTACACGCAATATATTTTAATGTATTTAATACATATTCATAGTGATGTTCAGAGGATAGTCGTGGTCCTACCCTAACAAAACAATACATTCTAACAGTAGTAAGTGATCAGAAGCTTTAGGGCAAAGTGGCATGTGATCACGGCTATCCTTTGAACATCACTATGAATATGTGTTTAAATACATTAAAATATATAACGTGAATAAAATGAATAAACGTGAATATAATAATAAACTCTAGTGTAATTGATTTGTAAACGTTTTTAAATACCATAAAAACACCAAATAAATCGATTCAAATAACTATAAATAACTTATTGATAATTTGTAAAGTGAAAATTTTATTTGTATAAAATTGCTTTGCTAAACAGATGTAATTATATATTTAATTATTGTAACTTTCACTTTAAATGATATTTCAGTGAAATTTTCAATTATTATCTATTACCTTTTTAAAATAATTTTTTAAATATTTTATTATGATTCCAGTGCAAAATTTTAGATGGCAAGTAGTGAACAGATTTAATGATACCTTTAAAGTCCTTATCAGTTCAGTCAAATATTCATACGTAATGGATTTTAAAGGATTTTGAGGATGCCCGGGAGGTATGTCAAAATGCTACTAAACGAATGCTACGAAAATTTATTAGAATGTTCTTCACTTGAAAGCTATCATTAAAATTTCAAAACGATTTACTAAGCTGTTTAAAAGTTATTGTAATTAAAAAAAACTGTGTTGTATGGAGCATTCGGTTTTTGGGAAAATGTTTCGTATAAAAGTTGTTAGTATATTTATAGTGAAAAACTTTTATTTGAAACATTTTCCCCAAAACGGAATGAATAAGGCACAAACTGACTATACAATTTTAAAAAAAGGATACGGCTTTTGTGGACCATAGTACATCGATTTCAAAGGACATTGATAATACTTTTATAAAAAATACTAAAAATAATTTTAAATACACTTACTGATGGGATGTAACATTGAAAAACAAATCAGAGTATTGTGGAGCTGAATCTTCTGGACCATGTGGTGCGGGGAAACTCATAGTTAACATTACGGGTTTTCGGGCAAAATTCTGTTTACTTTGTCGTAAAAATGCTATTGAATCATTTGTTATTAAATCTGGATAATAATCCTGAAACAAAAGAAAAATTTTCTTAAATAAATTAAAATTATAATGTTTTGTATATATTTTATCGATAAATGGTAACGTACTAAGAAGTGAAAATTAAAAATATGTAAAAGCGTGTGGAGCTTTGTGTTGAAACTAAGGCACCATAAATTTTCTCAAAGTAGATTTTCAACACAAAACGGCATAAGTTAGCACAAAGCGACTAATGCTGTTTTTACAATTTTTTCAATATTATTTTACTATATTACCAACTCTTTCCACAAATTTATTCTAAAAAAATTAATTTTATTTAGCATATGTTTTATCAATGTTTCCACGAAATTTGTAATTTCTATTTTGGGGCATATTTTCGACTTCCATCAAGAGTTAATCTAGATCATGGCCTAATATTATATTGTCATCACAATTTTATACTTTTAGATCGATACGATGAAGTAAACGTTTGACGTCTTGCTTGCATTTTTGGTATAGGTGTTCATAAAATAACCTAATTAGTAATAAAATAACCGAATATTAGTAATTTTTGTGTGTCTGTCTATCTGTCTGCTTGCTCGTAAGGGAGCGTTCAAGTACTACGTAAGAAAACTTTCAATGATTTTAGACCCCCACCCCCCTGTATAAGCTAAAATAAGAAAATTGCGAACTCCTCCTCCGCCAAATGATAAGACGTAAGAATTTTTTCAAAACTTTTATTAAATATTAAAGTTAAATTTTAAAAGACTCAATAATTTTTAAAATTAAAGTATTAGTGTGTTAATAAAATTAGAAAATTAAGAATCAGGTATTGTCCACGGGCTTCGTATCCGTATGCGTAAAAATAAAACAGTCGATAGGCAATGCCATATCAGAGAACAATGAACGTTAAATTTATTTGTTTCAAGCCATCCTAGTACGCCGGGAATTCCCCGAATCGAACATTGGTATATTTAAAAAAAACTCTATACTTCGTAGTGTAAAGTCAATAGGGAATATGCATGAAAATTTTTTTTCACTTGAATTGAAGCATGTTTACTTGAAAAATATCAAGGTAAAATTACTTTTTAAATAACTTTAAAAATAAGCGAGATAAATGATTGAAATTCCCGATTAGACAAAGAGGGTGATAGCCCTCTTGATATGTTATGTGACGTCATATTACACTTTCACCATTTAAAATACACGTAAAACTCCGTTTTTAGTATTTTTGCAAGAAAGAGACAGATAATGATCTTTAAAAGCTCATAGCTTGATATTTGTCGGATTTTAATTTCGTTTTTAAATAATATTACAGTATTAACAGTATTTTCATATTCTGAAAATAAATGTGAAAAAAAAATTTCATGCATATTCCCTATCATCGGAAAACTCATTTATTTATTTTTAGTAAGAAATATGAAAAGAAATTCGGTATACCATAATAAAATAATAAAAATAGTATTATTAATTTAGATTATAAATATTGTTTTAAAAATATTTTCATTGTTTTATAATCTTACGTAAAATTTATTTTACCCCCCCCCCCCCTCTCTTTTTGTCAACGAAAATGTCACAAAATAATATTAATCGTCAAGTTTTGTACCCAAAACTCTTTGATGCTTTAAAAAAATTTCACCCTTGTGTATCGGGTGCACATGTACAAAGAAAAACTAAATGACTTGTGAGCAAAATTATAAAAATGGAGTTAAATCTAGTGAAGAGCTTGAAACTTGGATACGGAGCCCGTAGACAATAAATGAATTTTAATTTTCTAATTTTATAAAACACTAATACTTTAATTTAAAAAATAATTCGGTCTTTTAAATTTTAATTTTAATATTTAATAAAAGTTTTGAAAAAATTCTTACATCTTATCGTTTGGGGGAGTGGCGAGTTCGCACTTTTCTTATTAGAGAATTTCCTCCAAAGGAAATGCAGCTATTATTTTTGCACCAATGTTGGAATTTCGTAAAAATTTCTTCAAATGTCCATCAATCCTACCTATTAGATGTTAAAAATCACTGTCGCTAAAATTTGTATATATATATATATATATATATATACATATATATATATATATATATATATATATATATATATATATATATATATATACATATGTACTTTTTTTAAATGTTTGTAGACTCTCTATCGGTCATAGTTTTATTTCCATTGGAATGAAATTTGGTATTTGAGTCGCTTTTCGTATTCTAAAGGTATAGTTCGTTAATGGGTAAAATCGGGCAAGAGGAAAGGGGATTTAGAGGGAGGGGAAAACACAAAATTTACTATCTCCTTTAATATTTGAAAAATCGATAAATTTATCAGGAGTTAAGTTGTAGGTACTAAGTTTTACTGTAATTTTGTTTCTTATCATTTTTCTGTTACACTAATATTTACAGAAATATTTACAATTAAAGATTGAAAGTTAAAATTCTAAATATCTCTGTTCACATTAGAGTTTGAGAAAAATAATCAGGTAGTGAATTTAGCAAACTTGATTTTCTACAACTCTACTCCTTATACATTTTTCGATTATTCTAATATTAAGAGAGATATTGAATATTTTGTGTTTGTTTGACACGAATACATAAAATATATTTTATTGTAAAAAATTTTGATTGTCGATTCCATAGTAACTATAAACTATAATCATTATACCGTTTTTTTTTTGGCTATTAATAAATTTAATTTTTGCAAATACTAAAGTCATATCAGATATTATATTTCATTTTGATCACACTAAAATTATGACCGCTAGAGAGTGATTTATGTATTCTAAGGAAATTCGCCAAGTTGACGCAGTTCCTGCGTAACGAATTTTTTTTTTGCTTATACAGGGGAGTGGTGGTCTAAAATCATAGAAAGTTTGCTTACGTAATACTTGAACGCCCCCTAACGCGGAAATATGATATATGCAAATGATCATTTCCAATGCGTTATACGAAAACACTGATAAGCAAAAATCTTTGCATGTAAAGAATAATAGTTGTAATGTATTGAAAAAAAAATCACAACCAACACTCAAGAACAAATTATAAACAATTAAATTTAATTTAATATACGAATAATATAATAAACATATTATTTATTTATTTATTTTTCTAACATTATTTAATTCAATAGAAAGTTACAAAAAGTTCAAAGGTGGAATTTATTTAAAGTTGCAATATGGATGATGTATGGATGTATGTATGTGTGTGTGTGTGTGTGTGTGTGTATGACTGATGCATTCTTGTCGCCTACAGAGATATTCATCTAATTAAATCAAATTATATGTTGTTTATTTAAGAAAAAAAATTATACACTTTAAAAATATCAAATATATATATAATTGTGTTAAATATCCGGTTGGCGATGTCCAATGTCTAAAACTATCTCAAAAATTATTAGGATTACCAACTCTCCAGGTTTAGACCAGAGATTCCGGAAAAATTAAGTTTTCTCCGGACTCCAGATTAAAAAACTATAATCTCCGGATTTTTATCATTCTTATGAAAAGAAAATACTAATTCTTAATGAATAACTATTTATTTTATTATCGCGAGAAATTTATTTTTATTTATAACGTTCTCGCTATTGAAAGTTGCTCATAATATAGTTACAATACTAACTAGTAACTTTTTACACAGAGTGAGCTACTGAGCGTTATTTTGAATCTTTACGCTTGCCAATGCGTATATAAATAGCTAATTAGTTTGTCTGATTTTTATAAATATCCTCATCGAGTTAGTTTTTTTTAGTATTTACTTACGTCGGTAAATATCTCCGGACTGATGAGATCAATCTCCGGATTTTCTAAAATTTTGAGTTGGTAACCCTAAAAATTGTAGGTTAGGATGAGCGGTTACCTCAGATGGAACACAGGCTGTGGTCCGCAGTGAAGGATTTGCCAATAGGCCGTATAGGCTGCGGCCTAGGGGCAGCAGATTTCAGAGGGTAATCGCTTGCTTTGGTAAGCCGTCAAGTTCGTGCGTGATTATGAACGTAATACTCAAACATGGCACAATTGTTGATATATAGAGTTTAGTGGCACAATCTTTCACTTCATCGGTCATACGCCGAGTTTGTCGGGTTAGCGTGTTTTTGGGCTCCTGCACTTAAAGGCATTCTGTATATTTAATAAGTATATTTAATAAGATAACTATTACAACCGAGTACTACAATCTTTCACTTCATCAGTCATACCTCGAGTTGGTAGGGTTTGCGTGTTTTTAAATCTTCCGATTGTAGTACTTTTACGATTTCACAATTGGGTTGGGTTGGGTTGAATTGTTATCCGGTTGAACTGTCATTCGGTTGAACTGTCTTCGGTTGAAATGTTACAGAACCGATAGATAGATAGCTATCTATTAAATGTTAAATCTCATTTGTGTAAATTCTTTAAGTCCCCATCTAACCCAGAACCTTTGAGGTCGGCGTTTTATTTATTTATTTTTCTTTGACCTTTCAATGGCGAAATTAAAACAACTTCTAGAGATTCTTTCAGAGTAAACACCTTTTTGGTCATCATTGATAGTCAAAGAGCTGAATTAGAGAGAAGACATGATGCGTATGTAAAGTTCAAAGAAAAAATTCCATTTTTGACTAAAATGGGCGAACTTTCAACATAAAGGACCGCAGAAAAAACTCAGTCTCTCGTGTAATTATTCCAATGATTTAGAGGACGATTTGATTCAGGAATGTGTACATTTTCACAGTCACGTTTCCTTTAACAAAACTGCAGAGAAACCTCTCTACATTTTTGAGGAACCAGTATCCGTATCACGCTTTGTACTTCGGCCACAAATGGAGAAAGGAGCTTTTCTTGTATAAAACGAGTGAAGAATTATCAGAGCTCTTCATTATTTCAAGAAAAAATTTTACTCTTTGGCTTTTATATACAAAGAGGCAGAGATAATGAACACCATAAACTATGACAATATTATAGATGATTTCGCCCATAAAAAATGCCGTATAATATAGTGTAATTCTTGTTTCATTTTACACTTTTATTAACCCGACTTCAAAAAGGAGGATGGTTCTTAATTCGTCTGTATTTTTTTTTTTTTTAATGTTTGTTACCTCAGAACTCCGTCATTTATTAACCGATTTTGAATTTTTTTTTGTTTTGAAGAGTTTGATTTCCGATTGGTCCCATTGTCACTAAATCGCATTCTGATGAGGGATCCTCTGGAAATCGAGGAAAACCCTCATTTTATATGTGATAACCGATTTCTGCAAAATTTTTTTTTTTTTTTGAAAGGATATACTCATTCATAATGGGAAAATAAGAAAATTTTTTTAAAAACCGACTATAATTGTACATATATATTTAAAAAATTTTGCTTAGGTGAACTAAAATTGGCACAAGAATATGCAATTATTTTTTTAATTTTTAGTGCATTTTTTGTTTTAGAATATTTGATTTTTGAAGTCGGGTTTCCATTTTGTCAAAGTAGGTTTTATTTCATAACTAATTCATTCATTCATTTCACTTTTCAATTCCTACCTAACTTACTCACTTATATACGTAAAATTGTTTGTTATATAATAAAGGCCTAGGTAAAGAGAGTTAAGTGAGTGATTAAGATAGGTACGAAGGAGGGAGGATCGGTACAAAGTGAAGTGGCCTATACTGAAGAAAATTATACATCCGGCACTGGCGAGGTGCAATGTGATACTGAAAGTGGGTCGACCCAGTTTTGCTAGTACTTTTTAAACCAGATGTTCCAATCTTTTTGTATCTTAGAGCACATTCTATAATATCAGTTGGGTGGCGGGCCCTATTTACGTCATCAACATCCACGAAAATTGTTTGATACATCATAGTCATAATAAAATTGTATACGATTTGGATGAAATTTGGTTTCAACTCAGCTAATAAAGAATTAATCTTAAAAATTGATCTTAATATAATAAATGAGATCTAAATAAATTGATCTAATTTTATAACAAACAAGTGAAAATAACAACTAACTGAGTTAATTGTTTAAAAACCTAATTGCTTAAATCGTATATCCTGAATGTATGTAAAAAAAGTTATAACAAAAGTTGTTTATTTTTAAAAAAGGAACATTTTTTGTCTTTACATTTTTGTTCTATCTTTTACGGTTTCAAAGACGGACATTTTTGCCCATTTTGCCCAAACATGGACCGATTTTGCCGATTCTTAACTTGACCTTACTTTTTTGCTCTAGAACACACAAATAAAATTTCAGCTCGTTATTTTTTTCGTTTATCGTGTTCACAGACGGTCAAACGGTACAAAGTCGGAACTAAACTTAACATACCTTGGTATATACTATATTCCGGGTATAAAAATACTATATTTTATGTACCGCATACCGCATCTCAATATCGGTAAGTAGTTCAAAAAAAATTTAACAACAACCAAACTTTTGCATGATACGCTAAAAACTAGTTTTTTAACTGAGTGATGTCATCACGATCTACCAAAATGATTATGATCTATCGTATTCGAATTTTAGGAGTTTTTGATCAAGTTTTTTACTCTGCTATACACGGAATCTATTTTTTATATAAAATAACGGTAATTTCTTGTAGATTCCGAAATCGAAAAGTTATGGACACTATCTCAATATCGACAATACTTAGCGAATGAATTCACAGTTACAAAAATAAAATCCTTGTACCAAAAATACTAGGTATCAAAAAAATTCCCTTATAATCTGATAAAATTGATCCAAGAATCTTTTTCTATCTCTGTTATAAAACGTTTTTGTCCTGTGCAGATGTTCCAAACCATACTTTCAAAGAAACATTTTTAACATTAAAAACTAATTTATTACAAAAAATTTATCATAGCATTTTCTTGAAACTGAAATTTTTTTTGAGGTCTTAAAGCGGCGGGTATTTACAATGCGGGGACGTTAAGGTGTCCGTCGAGTTGGAACCCCTGCCTTAATTCATTTGGAGCTGTTCAAGTACAACAGTAAGACTTTGACACCAGTAGACTTTAGCCCAGATAGGTTTTCAAAAACTGAAACTTGAAACACAAAACTTAGTAAATCTCCCTTAATATTGGAAAAATCGAAAAATTTATAAGAAGTAAAGTTGTAGTAAATTAGTTTTGCTATAATTTTGTTTCTTATCATTTTTTCTGTGACACTAATATTTACGGAAATATTTACAATTTAAGGTTGAAAGATAAAATTATAAATATCTCTGTTCACATTTTTTTTTTAAATGATAAGGTGTTGAATTGTAGCACACATGATTTTCTACAACTTTACTCTTCATACACTTTTCGATTCTTTTAATATTAAGAGAGATATTTTGTGTTTTATGTTTTCTTTGCCTACTCCCCCCCCCCCCCCTTTTCCTTGACTTAAGCCATTTATTAATAAGATTGAATTTGTAAACACAAAATCATATTAGATACGACATTTCATTTTGATCGATCAGACTAAAACTGTGACCGCTAGAGAGTGATTTATGTATTCTACGGAAATTCACTAAGTTCACGCAGGTCCTGCGTAACGAATTTTTTATAAAAAGAGAAGTTTAAGATTAAAGGTCCATATATACTAGGTATATAATATAAACTACTGCAACGAAAACAATTTGTTTATAAACACGGAAAAAACCAAAATTCTAATATTACATAAAGGTAAACTTGGCCCTAACCTCGTTTTTAAATGCAGTAACCAAAAAATTGATATTGTTACGGAATACGATTATCTTGGTGTTACGTTCTCTTCATCGGGTCTGTTTCTAAAAGCAATATCAAGCTTAACTACTAAGGGACGAATCACCACCGGAAACCTGACCAACATATTGTCAAAAACGGGGTGTAGAAATGAGAATTCGCATTACACTCTTTTCATAAGTACAGTATCAACTACTCTTCTTTACTGTTCGGAGATTTGCGCACTTCGATATTCAGAGCAAATAGAAAGAGTGCAGTGCCAATTTCTAAAGAAATTATACTGGCTTCCAAAAAACACTCCTGGCTGCTTGGTTAGATCTGAAACAGGACATGTACATCTATCATGGTATATATTCAGGAGGACTGTTCGCTGGTGGCATAAGCTACTGACACTAACTGACGATAGAATCGCCAAAATTATATTCCGTCGCCAACTTGAACTCGACCAGTCAGCGACAAACATAGCAAAATACAACTGGACATCACAAATTCGAGCACTTGTCGAGGAATGTGGCTTCCCGGACATCTGGAACGCTCAAGATTTCAACTTATTAAAAAACACCATTCCTCACAAGTTTAAAATTTACAGTCTACACAGATGTCCTATATATAAGTACATTTCAGCCGACTATAATTTAGAAAAAATATATAATAACAATATTCCTTTTGACAGACAACGCGTTATTTTCCAACTAAGAACAGCTTCTGTAAATAAAATAACAATCCACAGCAAAAACCTAAAAATTACTCTAGACCCATTCAATATTTGTCCAATTTATAACTCAGGCAAGCCACACTCTGTTTGAATGCCCACACTACACGGGTGTAAGAAATCTCTACCTCGCTAAATATATTGCTAACCTCGACCATATTGACTTTTACCGACTGGTTATAATAGAAAGTAAAGTGCAGATAATCGACATTTATCATTTTATTAGAGAAGTGTTAAAAATCAAAACATTTATTTTAAATGAATAAGTAAAATGTAAACCAAATGTACAAGAACCTTTGTAAAATCTTTTTGATTGAAACAAATAAATTATTATTATAAACTAGGTATGTTCGATGAACATTTGAAGAAATTATTCAGAAATTCCTCCATCCGTACAAAACCGCTACAGTTTCTTCGAAATTTTGTTACCCTAACATTATACGATAATTCTACCAATGATTTTTCAACAGACTTCATCTAGTTATTATATTAAAATTCTAAATTGACAAATAGGTCACTTGAATTATAATATTTCTCAAGTTTGTTGTGTACACCACTTTTAAAAATATAACTTTACTTTTAATTTAATTAAAAGTATATTATTTTAATCCTAATAATTTTAAATATAAACTTTTATTTAATAAATATACTTAATTGATATAATGCATTCTGACTGTCTGCCTGTAACTATTTTATGTGGTTTTACACTGAAAAATTTCTTAAAAAGATATGAAAGACCAGAAAATGTTTCGTGGTTTGAATTTCGCTTAATGAATTTCAGCTCTTTATGTGTGTAGATTACCAGCTAAGTAGCCGCGCTTGTAAAGGCGTTGTGTGTACATGGAACTGGGATTATGGGTTCGAATCCCGACATCGGCAGTTTGTCAATTATTAAAAAAAAAAGGGGGCGGTTAATTGGCTAAACTGTCGGTGTATGGGCAAGAACGAAGTAACCGGCTATGCTTGTGAAGGTTTTATGCAGTTTCCTTTACGAACTCAAGATGAGTATCGGCATAGTTCCTATCAAAAGTCGGCTGCAGCCGCACATCCTACCAATTCCTAGTCTACACACGAAATTCCTTGTTCTCCACTCACATCTTTACATCCTTAGGCATCACAATAGACCTAATGGTCGAAGTGTGTCTCGCCCAAGACAGCCTCTGCAATCTATCTATCTATCTATGTGTGTAGATTTGTGAGAAACTTATCCGACAAAAAACATAAATGTGAGGGGACTAAGTTTTCGCACACAAAAAGTATTGATATCCCAGCAAAAATTGTTCGCCTTCAAAAGTAGTGAAATATATTTAAGGACCAATTTTTTTAACAAAAATGAGAAAATGATTGGTATATATTTATTAGGCAAGTATTCTTAGGTACAGGGTTAAAATATGAACTCGCCACCTAAGAAACTTACCCAATAAATATAGTATACCTCTGATGAGTAAGTGAGTCAGTCAGCCAGTCTCCAAATGATTTATAGGGTTAAAATATCTTGGAAACTATTAAAGATGTAATGTTGAAACCTGGTACGTAATGTTGAACACCCACCTTAGATAGAAGGATGTGAGGATGTTAGTGGAGTGGAAGGAATTTTGTGTGTACATTGGGAATTAGTAGGTTGTTGCGGCTGCAGCCGACTCTGATAGGAAGTGTGCCGATATTCCGATTCACAAGCATAGCCGGTTACTTCGTTCTTGTCCATACGCCGACACTTTAGTAAACTAACCGCCCCTTTTTTTTTTTTAATAATTGACAAACTGCCGATGTCGGGATTCGAACCCATAACCTCCCAGTTCGAAGTAGACATAACGCCTTAGACCGCTCGGTTACTTGGACGGAAACAGCCACCTTACAAGGGGATCATTCCAAGGAATCTTAGATTATTGTTGTTAGTTACAGAGAAAATATTAAATTTCAATTTTCCTTATTCAAATGAATGACCAATTTCTAATAAAAACTAAAAATACGTTTCACAAAGGTATTGTTTCTCAATAATTAAATAGGGGGGGGGGAGTATTACATGAATTTAAATGTAATATTATTCGATATTTTCAAATAGTTAGTCAGATGGCGCTAGTCAGATTTTTGTTTTCGCTTCGCTGAGCGATATAGGTATCATCCATTTCAGTACTTGCCTCTATGAGCTGGCTTGGTAATACGGACTTATACTTGAGATAATGTTGAAAATAAGGCGAGCATGTTCTACTCTATTTTTGTTGGTTGTAAGTATTTTTATAACGAACTAGCGATCCACCACGACTAAGCTCGGGTAGCACTAATTAGTCAGACACAAAATTGGGAAAAAAAATTTATCCCGATTGCTACCGAACTTCACAGGACCACCCGCTGGGCTAATCTAAAGATTGCTTGAAAATGGCATCAAAATCGGTCCACTCGTTTTGGACTCCATAGGGAACTACATACACACATCGATTTATATATATATATATATATATATATATATATATATATATATATATATATAAATATGTATATATATATATATATATATATATATATATAGATTATTCTAGATAGATAGATAGATAACTTTTTTTCGAAACATTGTTTTGAAAACTAAATGGAATTCAACCTAAATAGCATACTTTAATAAGAATTAAACACAAAGACAATTTGTGGATTTTAAACCAATATTTATTTTTGCCTGAATATTTAATAATCAGTATACGAACTTGTTGCTGGTTACGACTTATATAACGTGGATTATTGCACTATTAACATGACTAGATGCTGAAGTCAATATCTATTAAAAGTATAATATAGATTCGATACAAATCGACTGAATAAATTTGAAATAAGGTAGAAATTCTCACATTTAAATCTATGAAATGATTTTCATTTTGTTTTAAAAAATCAAGTCCTCTAAAAATCGTCCAGTTTACTAACTTTATTATTAATCCTGTTGTTCTACTTTAACTATGTTGTTCTACATTCTTAGAGATACATATTTTTTTAATTTGGGGAAAACATATTTAAGGGGCGAAATCGTTCCTTAATGGTAATCGTAAAAAGGGGTTGGTTTCATTTGATTATATTAACTGCAATAGGGAATATGCATGAAAATTTTTTTTCACTTGAATTGAAGCATGTTTACTTGACAAATATCAAGGTAAAATTACTTTTTAAATAACTTTAAAAATAAGCGAGATATGAATGATTGAAATTCCCGATTAGACAAAGAGGGTGATAGCCCTCTTGATATGTTATGTGACGTCATATTACACTTTCATCATTTAAAATACACGTAAAACTCCGTTTTTAGTATTTTTGCAAGTAAGAGACAGATAATAATCTTTAAAAGCTTATAGCTTCCTTGATATTTGTAGGATTTTAATTTCGGTTTTTAATATTATTACAGTATTAACAGTATTTTCATATTCTGAAAATAAATGTGGAAAAAAATTTTCATGCATATTACCTATTATATGAAACTTCAGAAATGCCTTTTTTTACGATCAAATTTGAGGGACTCAAATTTGAGTATAGAATAACATACTTAAAGTATACCTAAATTGGCGACGGTCTAATTTTTCTAGAAATCATATTGTATGATTTGAACTTACCTTATAATAATCAGCGCCATGCTTAATTTTTTTACCATTCATATTAATTGAATAATTATAATATTTAGAATTCATAATTAAGCCACCCCATTCACGCCAACCAGGTGGTATATATGAACCATTGTATTTATTTAAATATTTTCCAAAATATCCTGTAACAAAAATCTGAGTGTTAAGTTTGGAACCAAATTTACAATATAAAAATTAACGCTAACAAATTAATAAGAGCTGTTCCTAATATTTAATACTAGCATTCCCTGTTGCGGACTCACCCGAAAACATTTTGTAAAGCCCTTTAGATAGATAGATAAAGGCTGCCCTGGACGGGCTACACTTCGACCATAATGCCCATTGTAGACTAGACGTATAGACCAGGAATTGGTAGGATATGCGGCTGCAGCCGACTATGATAGGAACTATTCCGATATTCATCTAGAGTTTGTGAAGGAAACTGCAGAAAACTTTCTCAATCATAGACGGTTACTTCGTTCTTGTCCATACGCCGACAGTTTAGTCTATTAACAGCCTCTTTTTTTTTTCTTAATAATTGACAAACTGCCGTTGTCGGGATTCAAACCCATAACCTCCCAGTTTCCAAGTAGGCATACTGCGCAGACATAACGCCTTAGACCGCTCGGCCACTTGGTCTGGTGTCGAATGAGTACCACAATTTAATAATTTTGTCCAATGGTATGCTCGAAAACCACGGTCAAACAATGACGAAAAACTTTTTTTCCAACTTTGTATCAGTCTGAAGCTTGGAAATGGATACTCTAAGAGAAATATTTAAATGTTAACTTTCCTAATGATCTAATGATGACACTTTATTTTTTGTTCCATGCATCCGTGTTACAAATTATCTTTTAAACGGTGCAGGATAGAGAAAAATTTTTACATAAAAATATGTATATCATAAAAACAAACAATATTTGTTTGAAAGTTTGTTTGAAACTTGAATTTTATGTTCTTTAATTTATAAAAGAGTAAACTTTTCCAAAAAATGCATTCTTTAAGAGTTAGTAGTGAGAAACTGAATAAATTCCGATAATTTATAGGTTTTTTGGACACCCCTCAAAGGGTACAAGTAGAAAATTGGTGCAAACTTCAATATACTCTTTTTACTTAACTGTTTTCCAGGAATTAATTAGCCTAAAAACCATAGTCGCTTGGCGAAGTGAAAGTTTCAAAGCAGAATTTGAAGATTTAAGGTACATAGAAAGCCTTTATTTACGAAATAATTATAAACCTACACTATATGTAAAGTAAAAACACAAAGAACAACAAGAGCAAAAACAAACTTTGTATTCTTTTATGAATGTATATGTTACGATAAAAGTGAATAATGCGGTGATTATTAGTAATATATTAGTACTAAAAAATATAGTAAGTATTAATAATTATCACATGTATCTTGGCATATTTAAGGTTGTACATGGCGCAGTTCAAGAAAGATAGGGCCTATGGAAGAAAGATAAAAGAATTGTTTATATCAACATGTCTTCAAAACTACAACACATCAGAAGACTTTATTTATATTTCTAACATTATCTACAATAGTTTAACAACTTAATTTCAAGGTTTTTAAATTTTCTTTATCTACTACGTGTTAAATTCTAATTTTTGAACATAAATTCCTAAGAAACTGGACGTCAGATCTCTCTCAAAAAATACATTTATTTGTATTTACTATTGATTAATCACATATTAAATTTTAGCTCGTTGTCTTTGTTTCGCGTTAATGCGCGAATAACCTTAACATAAACAAATGTTTTTTTATTGAGGTTATTGTTTTATTTTTGAACATAGTTAAAAATTACGAGTATTTATACTGATAAAGCTGGAGAGTTTATATATTTGAACGCACTAATCTCAGGAATTACCGTCCGATTTGAAAAATTCTTATTGCTTTAGACAGCCCATTTATAAAAGTTATAAAAATTTTGCATTTAATGCATCTGTGCCACGTGACAGCTATGCTGAAATCCGAACTTTTAAACGGTGCAAGATATTTCAATATAAAAAATATTTATCTAATAAAAACTAAAAAATATTTTGACAAAATGGAAACCCGACTTCAAAAATCAAATATTCTAAAACAAAAAATGCACTAAAAAGTAAAAAAATAATTGCATATTCTTGTGCCAATTTTAGTTTACCTAAGCAAAAATTTTTAAATATATAAGTACAATTATTGCTATTTTTGGAGTCGGGGTCAGCATAGAGAAATTAACATAAATTTTGGACACTGCCTACAAAAATAACAATAATTGTACATATATATTTAAAAATTTTTGCTTAGGTGAACTAAAATTTTTTTTTTAATTTTTAGTGCATTTTTTCATAACAGATTTTCATTTTTTTTACATGCATTTTGTTTTTTTTTTGTAAAACATTTTTTTTTGAAGTCGGTTTAAAAAAAAATTTATTTCGCAGAAATCGGTTATCACATATAAAATGAGGATTTTCCTCGATTTCCCGGGGATAACCTCATCAGAATGCGATTTGGTGCCAATGGGACCAATGGGAAACCAAACCCTTTTAAACAAAAAAAAAATTCAAAATCGGTTGATAAATGACGGAGTTCTGAGGTGACAAACAAAAAAAAAAAAAAAAAGAAAGACGAATTGAGAACCATCCTCCTTTTTGAAGTAGGGTTAAAAACACTTTTGTATGTTACATTTTTTCATAGAACAAATAGCTTAGGCACAATTTCAGTGGAAATTCAGAGCAGGTAGTTTTCTATACAGAAAGAAGTTTTAACAAAATAAAATTAATTTAAAAATTTTTTTAATTAATCTGATCGGAGCCAGACATTTGTTTACCCTTAATTACTTCTCACTGTGTATTCAACCCAATTAAATTTTTCAGAATAAAAAATATATATGGATTCTATAACATTTGAATCCAGAACAGAATAATAGGGAATATGCATGAAAATTTTTTTTCACATTTATTTTCAGAATATGAAAATACTGTTAATACTGTAATAATATTTAAAAACAAAATTAAAATCCGACAAATATCAAGGAAGCTATAAGCTTTTAAAGCTTATTATCTATCTCTTTCTTGCAAAAATACTAAAAACGGAGTTTTACGTGTATTTTAAATGGTGAAAGTGTAATATGACGTCACATAACATATCAAGAGGGCTATCACCCTTTTTGTCTAATCGGGAATTTCAATGATTCATATCTCGCTTATTTTTAAAGTTATTTAAAAAGTAATTTTACCTTGATATTTGTTAAGTAAACATGTTTCAATTCAAGTGAAAAAAAATTTTCATGCATATTCCCTATTGCACATGAATACAAAATTTGTAGTATTTAACAGTCAGACATCCCACACATATGACTAAATCGTGTTTTACTCAAATTTTGAAGTAATAAAGTGCCCAAAAAACCAGAGACCTGAAAAAGTCTAACACATGTGTATTTTTGTCTAAATATTTTATACTCCTTTCCTTATAAATAGTTGTGCATTCATAACAATTATCAGTTTATGTCATAAATTCTTACATATTATTTTTATTTGATTAGTAATAATATTAACCGAATAGAATAAATAATAACCGGATAGTATTAATACAACAAAATTATTCCCTTTAAACGAAACATATATATTATCTTAGAATTATTTATGAAGTACTTTTTAATATGTAGGTTCGTTTAAATTTAAACATCTAAGCAAAACAGACACGATGTAATTATGTTTATCTTACTTGTCACTACGGAACCTTAAAAATACAACATGATATTTGACATTGAATTACGCCTCTTAATCAATTTGAATGAAATCATTCATTGTTGTTAACAATAAATTTATTTTGAAAAGTTGTAGGCTGATTTGATTTGGTTAATTAAGAAAATTTAAATCAAAGTTGATAAATTAAAAAAAAAAATTAAGATCTCATTGACTGACTCACCATTATAATTTAGGTAGTTCACTCGTGGCAGTCAAACGCGAAAAATTATGAAATTATTACAGCTATTAAATTTCAAATTCGCCCCAATACCTAGATCAGTTTTTGTATTATAAATACGTATTTCGACTACAAAGTAGTCATCATCAGTATAAATGAGCTAGTCGTAATTTACTCGTTGACAATTAGAAATAGATAGAAAATCGAAATCAATAGACAAAAATAAAACTAAATAAAAAAATTAAACAAAATAAATTAAAATATAATAAATTTTATTGAAATTACTCTTGTTAAAATTACTTTCATTCAAATTTACTCTTGTTAACATCACTCTTATTAAAATTACTCTTATATTGCCCCAGGATATGTTATTCGTTGCTAATTTGGTGACCCCAGAAACGTGGTGAAACTGTCATCAAATTACCAACGAATAAAATATCCTGAGACAATATAAGAGTAATTTTAATAAGATGAGTCCTTCGAAACCACTGTGACCCGGCACCCAGAACAATTTAACCTTGTTCCGTTTTGCCAGCACCACCAGTTCATTCAGAAAATCCTTGACTGCACCTGAGGTGACCTCATTTCCAGACAAGGCTTTAGAGCAGCTTGACTATTCGAGAGAATACATACGTTCTGGTTTATGTAGCGTATCCGTAGCTTATCACGGACGCCAGTCAGTACTGCGTAGACTTCTGCTTGAAAGATCGTGGCATATTTCCCCAAATTGAGGCCTATGCTTGCTTTAGGTCTCTCACCGTAGATTCCCGCCCCGGTCACTTCTTCAGTATTGGATCCGTCTGTATACCAGGCGATTCCTTTTTTGAGATAGGGTAGTTCTCCTTCCGTCGACATGTCCCTATCGAAGACTACGAAAGTAAGTAACCGGCTATGCTTGTGAAGGTTTTTTGCAGTTTCCTTCCACAAACTTCAGATGAATATCGACATAGTTCGTTTAAAAGTCGGCTGTAGTCTACAAAATAATCTACCAAATTTCTAGTTTGCATGCAAATGTCTTGTCCTTTAGCGGTGTGTAAAAAAGACCTAGAAAGGCTTACTTGCCATGCTTCAAACTCCCCTCCGCTACTACTACTACTACTAAATAATATGATTGTCCAGACATCCCGCAAAATTCGGGATAGTAGGAAATCCAAAATATTGATCGCACTGTTATATTGCAAATTCTTTAGAGAAAAATAAGTTTACGAATGTACTACCTAAACAAACATGGGTTCAAAAAGAATAAACACAATCAAAATAGTTCATCATTTGCATTTAGATTATTCTGCTGAACTTGTTAAATTATTTCATTAACATATCTAATTAATAATAATTTGTTTATAATTTTGAACCCTCAAGTATGGTGACATCATTATTACACTTGGTTTTTCCCTAATTAAATAAATATAAGTATATAAACTAAGATCAATATTATTAAGTAATTATTTATTAAGAAAAATTTTAAATCCGTATATACAAATTACAGCACAATAATAATTAATATGAAAAATGTTTTATATATTGAACGAGACAGAAAACCCGTTAAAAAAACAATAGTATCCTTTTTTTGTTTCAAATTTTCTGCCCTCTTGGTTAGGCAGTAATATAAGTGCAATTAGTGCAAGGAATTTTGTGTCTCAATGCCATCCGATTTTGATAAAATTCACCCTCATTTTCGCCACACTCAAACATCGTTATAATTGAAATAATATCATACGTTGCATATAATTCTTGAAACTCCTTACCGTTGATTAAGCGAAAATGAGGGTGAATTTTATCAAAACCGGATGGCATTTATACACACAATTCCTTGCTTATTAGAGCTGAAATTCCGAATGCCATCCGGTTTAAACAATTTTAACTATTTTTTTTCGATTTTTGTTAAAAAAATTCGAAAAAAAAAGTTTTTTGGCAACTTTGAAGGGTTGTTTCTCAGAAACTGCCCATCAGGATCGGATGGCATTTTTTTTACAACTTATAGTGGTACCAATAAATAAGCTCACCAATTTTGGAGCGGTTGCATTTGGTATTTGATACGCTTTTGGTATTCAAAAGGTCAAGTTCGTTAATGGGTAAAATCGGACAAGGGGAAAGGGGGTTTAGAGGAAGGGGAAACAAAAAATTTGTGTTTCCCTTAATCTCCCTTAATATTCGAAAAATCGAAAAATTTATAAGAAGTAAAGTTGTAGGTATTAAATTTTACTGTAATTTTGTTTCTTATCATTTTTTCTGTTACACTAATATTTACAGAAATATTGACGGTTTAATATTGAAAATTAAATTCCTTAATATCTCTGTACACATTAGAGTTTGAGCAAAAATGATAAGGTGATGAATTGTAGGAAATTTGAATTTCTACAACTTTATTCCTTACGCATTTTTCGATTGTTCTAATATTAAGAGAGATATTTTATATTTTCTTTTTTCATGTCATTATTAATAAAATTGGACTTACAAATACTAAAACCATATACGACATTTCATTTTGATTAGACTAAAATTGTGACCGCTGGAAAGTGATTTATGTATTCTAAGGAAATTCGCCAAGTTGAAGCAGCTCCTGCGTAACGATTTTTTTTACTCATTTTTTGTATTTAAATCCCGAAAAAATTTTTTCTAAAGTTGGCAAACCTAGTCCTCCCATAGATTCCTTTACTTTTATAGGCGAACAGATTAAAAGAAATGAAACTTTGAAATGAAAACTTTGTTAATTCCACTTTTTTTTGTTTTTGCTGGGTGATCAATACTTTTTGTATGCAAATACTTTGTCCCTTTCATACTTTTATTTTTGGTGGGATATTGATGTCTCAGTTTTTTCAAATAACTCTCGCAGGATGTATATATTGTGTTGAAAAATATCACATACGTTTCTTTGAGACTAGATCTACCTAGGTCTATGACTTTTAAAGATATGAGAGCCTAACGAACAGAGGATTTAAAAAAAATTACATACATATGATTATTGTATACATATACTCGTATATGACATGACTGGAGGATGTTTAATTTTTTTTAGTTCGTACAGTTCTTTAAAATAAATGATTCTTAAAATCAGAGTTCAAGGTAATTATGTATTTATTTATATAATAAATATATTATGCAAAAAATTAATCAAATTATTTAATCATAGCATTGTATGTTGTTTAATAACTACAGGAGATCTATCAAAAATAGTATAAAGGTTTATGAAGTTCAAATTGCCTTTACAATGGCATAACAAAATTTTCAATCTTTTATTAGAATTTCTAGATATAAAATTGAGCCAAAAGTATACACCCACTTTAGCCTTCAAAAGAAGCGCTGTAGAACCTACAACAGATTCCGATACTCGACACAAAAAAAGAAACTATTAGTAAAAGTGTACTAAATCTATGTCAATTGGACAACACGCAATTTAGAAAAAAATTAAATAAAACAAAATCTTTTTTTTAATTTCCACAATTTAAATGAGTTCCTGTCTCATTTTAACACAATGTACAACTGACTTCAGTTGAAAAAAATTTTACTTTTAAACCGACTGTTAATCCAATAATGTTTAATTTATAACTTTGATACTCGAACTATAGTAATTTTCAACTGATACTAATCAAGCAATGCCAATTTTAAACTGCTTCTGAATTAGCGATTGCCGCTGCTTTTATACTCATCATAGATCTTTCTAGAAACATGGTTTTTGACATTTTAGAAAATATTGTTTTTGAAAACATATTTTTGTATAGATTCTTCTAGAAGAAATTAGTTTCTCAACAACCATAGAAAGATATTCAGAAAGCCTGATAATTAATAAAACTTATAAAAATTATACTGATTCGCCTGGGATGCGAACCGACATAATACTCCCCTTGTGATGCCTTAGCGCTCGCGGCTAATTGCTAATACAGAGATTATATACAATTTACAACATAGTTACAGTTTATGTACTCCAGGAAGCTTAGTGCCTCGTCTCAACTTGTTTTTATAAAAATTATTTAACATAATTTAATCTATACTTTCAAAACATGTTCAACTTAATAAAATCTTTTTGTAAATAAATTATATTTAATTTAATAATTTTTTTTTTGATTCGTTTGATTAAAAAAAAACTTTGTTTTAAAGATAAAAAAATAAATAAATCAAAACTAGATCTTATTGTTCTCTTTTTGTAATTAAAAAAAAAAAACTCCTTTCTTGAGGAAAAAGCTGTTTTCTCTTAAATATTTTCCAACATAGTTTTCTTTCAATAATGTGTTGAGGTACTAAAAATTATTTTAATAATTTTCAACACAACAATGTGTACATATTCATGCATACAAAACAATGGACGGAGGTGCATGCCATTTTTAAAAATGAATTCAAACCATAATAAATACCTAAAAGTATTATAAATCGTGTCAATCTATTAGAGGGAGATGCCCAAAACATTATATTAAAAGTTGGTTGTCTGTAAAATTAACCAGGTGATAATCACTTAAAATCGTCAAAACTTAAGGATAATGCGCAAGTCAGTTTCCAATTTTTCCCCATATGTTACGTTTTGGGCGACCACCTTGTATTTTTGATTGCTTTGTGTTGTAAGATGATTTAAGCATTTTAACTCTCAGTATACATTTTTGGCAAAAATATTTTTATTGAAAGAGAATCTTTACTAGTAGAATCACGTATTATTTATTCAATAAATCTATATAAATGAATAAACCCTATTTTGACAAAATGGAAACCCGACTCCAAAAATCAAATATTCTATAGCAAAAAATGCACTAAAAAGTAAAAAAATAATTGCATATTCTTGTGTCAATTTTAGTTCACCTAAGCAAAATTTTTTTTAAATATATATGTACAATTATTGTTATTTTTGGAGTCGGTTTCAGCATAGAGAAATTCAAAATTTTCTTATTTTCCCATTATGAATGAGTATACCCTTTCAAAAAAAAAAAAATTCGCAAAAATCGGTTATCACATATAAAATGAGGATTTTCTTGATTTCCAGGGGATCCCCTCACCAGAATGCGATTTGGTCAGACTCCTTGTCTAGTCTCCATGGGATCAACATTGGACTTCTTTGTGTGAAGTTATCTGAAGGATAAAGTGTACATTACCAACATTTTAGGAAAACATGTTGTTAAAACAATAAACAATTGAAGCAAAGATTTTCATAAATTTCGTATCTTTAAAGTCTATCAGACGTAATTTTAAATACTCCAGTTTTATATGAGTTTTGTAAATCGAGGGTTAAATATATTCTTGCATAATACAATGAAAAATGTGTTTAGATGAAATTTGTTCTACTAATTAAATTTAATTAATGATTTAAATGTAGTATTGGAAATATATTTCAATAATTTATTGATTTGAACTTTGATATAAACTCATTATATTCACGAAAAATTATTATATTATAAAAATCGAAAAACTCGTTCCAATAATATACTGAGTAATTTATTAATATTTTAAATTTATTTGCATTTATTGCATATATAAATAATTTGCATTTATTTGCATATATAATATATATATATATATATATATAAATCGAGGTGTGTATGTATGTTCCCTATGGACTCCAAAACGGCTGGACCGATTTTGAACGAAATTTTCAGGCAATCTTCAGATTAGCCAAGCGGGTGATCCTGTGAAGTTTGGTAGCGATTGGGGGGGGGGGAATTTTTTGTTTTCGTTTTTTGGCAATTTTGTTTCCTATTTTCAATTTTGTGCCATCTGGCTATAGATAAATAGTGCTACCCGTGTGAAGCCGGGTTGGGTCGCTAGTTAAGAATAAAAATTGTTATACTTCTTTTGACGCGTTATGAAAATACTAAAAGACTTTTTTGGGGCTATGATGTGTAAAACCGCTAATGTCGACGGTAATAATCAAATCATTAAAGAAATTAGTTCATCATAGTTGATTTCATATGATTAAAAAATCATTTAAAAATGATTATTTTTAAGTTTAAAACATTTGGTCTAAGATCCGACAGTGAAAACCTTCCCTCATCTGTTAATTGATTGAAATATTATTGAAAACGCTTATTGCAATATAAACAATTTAGCAATGTAATGTCTGCCAGGGTAGTTCTGCTGCAATTAACATTAATTAATTAATTAAAAATTGATTTTTTTATAATTAAATCCCTCACGTGTTAATTGAATTTTGCTTGTTAAATAACATAGTATACGATACGACAAATCTTGTAATAGCAGGCAGCGCTGCTTATTACTGCTACGGTTACCTGCAGCCAGGTGTTCAAACTTAAAGTAAACTTAGGTTACTTCCCTCATATGTTAATTGAAATTTTTTTAGCTAATTTAAAAGTTCAGAATAATTAGAATACATCCATAACTGGCAGCCGTCTTAAAATCCATTACAATCAAGTGCAGCCTATATAAGAAAAATTAAAAAAAATAGAAATTATAAAAAAAATACCTTGTAGAGAGAGAGAGGCTATTGCATTATTCCACGAAACAAACAAGGAAAGTATATGATCATGCGAATGTGAATCATGAATGTGAATTATGTATTCCGTTTATCATGAACTCTACACAATCCACTATTAGTCATAGATAAAATATAGTAGTGGGTACTATTAGTATAAATACACTTAGAAATGGAGTAGGCTTTACAAATGCATGAATCATATACTTTCCTTGTTTGTTTCGTGGAATAATGCAATAGTCTCTCTCTCTCTACAAGGTATTTTTTTTATAATTTCTATTTTTTTTAATTTTTCTTATATAGGCTGCACTTGATTGTAATGGATTTTAAGACGGCTGCCAGTTATGGATGTTTTCTAATTATTCTGAACTTTTAAATTAGCTAAAAAATTTTCAATTAACATATGAGGGAAGTAACCTAAGTTTATTTTAAGTTTGAACACCTGGCTGCAGGTAACCGTAGCACTAATAAGCAGCGCTGCCTGCTATTACAAGATTTGTCGTATCGTATACTATGTTATTTAACAAGCAAAATTCAATTAACACGTGAGGGATTTAATTATAAAAAAATCAATTTTTAATTAATTAATTAATGTTAATTGCAGCAGAACTACCCTGGCAGACATTACATTGCCAAATTGTTTATATTGCAATAAGCGTTTTCAATAATATTTCAATCAATTAACAGATGAGGGAAGGTTTTCACTAATGCCGGATCTTAGACCAATTAAAGTGTAAAAAAAAACTTTTTCATGAAAAACTATGTATTTTTTCGTGTAAAATACAAATCTGTTCTTATGGACGTTCGAAAGAGGAAAACAAATGCAGAGAAGTTCCTGTAAATTAAATATGTTATAAAAAAGTCAATACGAATTCATTGGTATGCTACAAAATGTTAGTTTAAATGCATTTTTTCGTTTTTTTCGATATTGAAAATCATACTTTTAACATTGGGTCTTATGGAGAAACTACAAATTTAATCTTTATAATCGAATAAAACATAGTTTAAAATACAAAGAAGTTTTAATAAAACTATGTAAATTGTTGTTAATTAAACAAGAATTTATTTGAGCCAAATGTTCAAATGCATTTTGGAAAGTAATAATGAATTATATAAGTAATTTTATCATTTATGAGAAGCAAAACACAGGATTTTACTTTTTTATTTAAAACAAAAAAAACTTTATGAGTCACGAATCACGAGTATTATTATTTACCAAATAACCTAGAATATTTAAATCAAGTTTCAACGTTACATTAAATTAAATCTGTAACGCTGCGGGCATGCGCAGTCGCTTGATACTCCTATTACGGCTCTCTCGAACGTCCTTAAATAGGTTTAAGGACGCTATTTAAATAATCGAAAAAATTGTTACCTTGAAACCAATTTTTCGATTTTTTAAATAGAAAATATAATAAATATAAATATAAAATATATATATATATATATATATATATATATATATATATATATGTATATATATATATATATATATATATATATATATATATATATATATATATATATTTCAATTTTAATGATTAACAATTAGTTAAAGGACATAATTAAACCATTTTATACGCATAAAAAATAAACATGTATTAATTAATTAATCAATAATGTATCCACAATATATAAAAAATCAATACAGTAGGTTCTTCTGTTCTTGTGTGTTGGTATCCTTTTATGTTCATATTTATGTAAGATCGTTAGTCCCAGAGAAACACATATAACAGCTAACCAACCAGTTGAGTGCCCTTTTGTACTTTTTTTTTTTACTTCTTTCATCTTCTCCATTTTAACACAATAACGAAGATTGTTGTTGTTGTTGTTGTTGTGTGGTGTTACGCGAAAGTATTTAAAAAAATCATCAACTGATTTCTTAGAATTGTAAGAAGTTCTTGTAAGTAATGAAATACAACAAGTAACCCGTAAATGGAAAGGTTAAGGAGCGTGTAATGAACTAACTATAACTATCTGAGATTATGATTTGATTTGCTTTGGTTATTATGTGCAATTCAATGGATGTAATATAAAACAATAATTATCATTTAAGGATTATTCCTGGGATTTGTTGATAATTGATAGTTCAAAAATCCTCCGATTTATTGATAGTTTTTGCAAATATATTCAATACTTAAAAACAAGTGAAAATTCCTTTAATGCTCGGTGAAAGTAATGACAGATGTTTGAGCTGAGGTTGCGGCAAAACTAACCAGTATATGAAAAAAAGTTTTTTCCACCTTGCGGGGGGAGAAGCACGATCCGATTTTGGAAATTCACGCACCCATCTTTATCCTTTAATTCTCACACAAAATTTCAGCTCGATATATCTTTTCATTTTTGAGTTAACGTATCTACGGACGGGCGGACAGACATGTGGAAATGGACTGATAAGGGCATTTTATGAACACCTTTACAAAATTTTTTTTCTACGATCAATATTTTCAACCGTTACAAAGTCGGAGATAAAATTAACATACCCGTGACATACCATCAAATTCCCATGATACTATACCCTCTACTAAGAAAAAATAATTAAATCAGGTAAATAATTGTTTATTAGTTCTCCGATATGAACACTTTTCGCAAATTATTCGGAATTTCCAAAAACCTAATTCTAAAATTTAAACTGAAGTTAAACCATCAAAAAATTTACAAGCGGTTTACATTTGTCAACCGGTAAACGTAAAAGGTCAAAAGCTTTATATTTTATTCATACACAAATATATTAAAAAGGTACATTTTATGCCCAAAATTCCAGAGTATGTATTCAATGTATTGTATGTATTGTATGAAGCCTGGCAAGTAGGCTTTTTTTACTGACGTCTAAGAAACCCATCCCTTCAAAACAAAAATATATATAGGGTGGCGCAAAAATACCTTCACGATTTTTAAATTCAATAATTCTTTTTGGAATATTGAGTTTTTTTTTATAGAATATAATAAATGCTTAGGAGTTTCGATATAGAGCGATACCAGCCTGCAGAAAGAATAAATATCGTAACTTTTTATTTGAAAAACGGAAAAAGCTTTATTTCTACTCAGATAAAGTATCGACGATATTTTATTGTCAGATATGCTCCTTCTAACCATACGATATTACTGATTATTTTCTTTGGGGTTATCTGAAAGAAAGGGTTTAAGTAAACAAGCCACAGTGCTTTGAACAACTTAGAATATTAGGCGAGAGATTTGGGGGATATCTCAAGAAATTTTACGAAAGGTCAGATGTGTTGAAAAGAGCTCATTGTTTTCAGCGCGAAAGGGGATATAATTTATTAAACATCATTTTTCGTAAATAGTTGGAAAAAAACTTCAAGAAACTACTGCAAAATATAAATTTTTTCAACTGCTCATATACTTTTTTAATTTAAAACTGTGAAGGTACTTTTGCGCCACCTTACTTTTGCGCCACCTCGTAGTTTAAAGACGCTGATTTTATATATATATATATTCGTTTTTATAACCTCTTTTGTCACAATGATTTGTGTTTTTGACTTGTTGAATGATTTTGGGATACATATCATTCGTTCCTAGCAAGAGATGCACGAACCGATTTAGACTATTCACGAAATTAAGGTCACTGTTTAGCTTTCAACTCTCACACAAATTTTCAGATTTTTCTCTATTCGTTTCGAGTTTTTATGTTCACGGGTAGACCAGCGAATAAGAGGACATGCGGCTAATGAATCAATTACGTCATTTTAGGGTATACAAATGAAACACTTAAAAGTAACAAGAAAAAAAAACAATTAACTTAGTCAATTGAATAATTACCTGGTATTTACTGAGTTTATCGAAAAAGCTTCAAAGAAAAGTCATTTATTTTTGAAAAAAAAACATTTTTTATATTTGTATTCTATTATAATTTTCCTATCTCTTACGGTTTCAAGACCTTACTGGAGAGGGAAGCACTGTCCGATTTCATCCATTCACAAATTTGGCCTTACTCTTTACCTCTAGAACACACACAAAATTTCAGCTTGCTATCTCTATTCGTTTTTGAGTTATTGTGTTGATGGGCAGACAGACAGACGGGCGGACGAAATATGCGGAAATGGACTAATTAGGTCACTTTATGAACACTTGTACTAAAATGAACACCTTTGAAAATTTAAATTGATGTATTGCCAGGCCTCTTACCCCCCCCCCCCCCTTTGAAAATTTTGTATACACGATTTGATCTTTCATACCAGATTTGATAATAGACCACGCTACTAGCAATTGATATATTGTGTAACTGGATGCAATAAAGGAGTAAAAAGAGAAATTTACATAATGGGATTGCTATCCTTGTCTTGAGCATGTACGTATAGTGTACTTTACGCTATGTAAATACCACCATGCGGTACACGTTTATGTATATATACGCAATATACAACAGAGAGAGAAATACTATTGTGCAGCTTTCTCTTTTTATTCCTCTATCGCTTGTCACGTCCACTCCCGTAGGGCTATTCGTATATGGCTGTGGTAATTACCATTGCTTTTATTTTAACTCGCCTACACTTGTACCAACAAATATAATAATAAATTTTAATTGACATTAATATTTCTATTGATTAAGCAAATTTCAAAAGTAAAAAATGTTTTTAAATCACAACACGGTGCAATGCGTTGGACGTTGTCATAACGGTTTGATTAAAGATGTGCCGACCCCCTTATCTTAAAATCAAATTTTGTTTGTATTTTTTACGCAGCATACAATATTTAGCGTGGGTGTTTACTAAAATTGAATGTCAACTGTTATAAAATAATCGATTTATTTTATATTGTTACAAGATATATTATTATTGAATGTGTTTAGAATATAACGCCCTCTGTTTCTTTCAGTAAATTTAAAAAACTATTTACTTCCATTGATATGCTATAAAAAAAATGCTGTAAACACCCATACATCCAAACATCTCTAAAATAACACCCATTTCCTGTAATTATATTGATGGGCGAGCGAACGCCAATCTTTCCGATACTATTTGATTAATTAATATCAAAATTGATTTGGGTGGTCTGGCTTTATATTATTTTAGCTTTACGACTTTGCGATAAATATGTTTGTCAAAATTAAAGAAAATAAACATATCCGCCCGGATAAACTATTTGGAAATAGATAAGCAATTATGTGGTTACGAAAATAGTTTGTTCTTAATATACCGAAAATGGTCGAACAACTCTAACCCTATTTTTTACAGATTGTTTACCACCGCAGGGTGTCATAGAGAATATTGCACTACACTAAATTACAGAGGTTATTTAAAAAAAAATAGGTTCAGTATCACGTACTGAATGTAAATGAACAAAATCCTTACAAATTTCGATCCCGGAAGTGCCGCCATTTTAAGAAAAACTGTATAAAAATGTAGATATAGGCCAATATCTCTATTACCGTGCACTTTAGGTCAAAAATGGTAATTGCCTTTTTTGTAGATAATTCGATTTCCTTTTTTTGTTCATTTAATTTTTTGTGTGTCACTCACCGTTTACGACTTATACGCCTATTACTATTTATTTATTGACTTTTTGACCGATATCTCTTTCGACCCATAATTTCAATAATTTGTATACGTTCATATATATTTATTTGTATATACTTAAGCGTCAACATTACGATGTTTGTCAAAATTCCTTTCGGTTACGTAAGACAAACTGTAGAAGACTTTAGAGTATACTATTTAGACAAATGTCAACTCGTCAACCAGGAATTGAACCTAGGGCCTCTGGATATCTAGTCCAGCGTGCTTCCGCTACACCAAAGACGACTGTGACGTAACAGCCAACTTTTTCATATCATTCTTATTTTTTATTTTGTCAGTATTACTTCTGTCGAAGTTATTATTCATATGTATTTATTTGTGTATATTTAAGCGTCAACAATACGATGTTTGTCCAAATTACATTTCGGTTACGTAGACAAACTGTTGGAGACTAGCGTATACTTAAAGACAAATGTCATTGAATTTTTAATTAAATACTGATATGAAAAAATTAACTCGTCAACCAGGAATCGAACCTCGGGCCTCTGGATATCTAGTCCAGCGTGCTTCCGCTACACCAAAGACGACTGTGACGTAACAGCCAACTTTTTCATATCATTCTTATTTTTTATTTTGTCAGTATTACTTCTGTCGAAGTTATTATTCATATGTATTTATTTGTGTATACTTAAGCGTCAACAATACGATGTTTGTCCAAATTCCATTTTGGTTACGTAGGCAGTCGTCTTTGGTGTAGCGGAAGCATACTGGACTAGATATCCAGAGGCCCGAGGTTCGATTCCTGGTTGACGAGTTAATTTTTTCATATCAGTATTTAATTAAAAATTTGTATACGTTTTCCATCTAGAAAAATGATTACATCAGGACTAAATAAATCCTAATCAATTATTTGTAGACAAAATTTTCGAAGTGGATTGAAAATTTCCTTATTTCTGACAGTCTTGTTCATGCTGAAAAATAGCTTCTGTAGCGAAGAAAGTGTAATTGGTAGGTACTGCAGGATTAACAATACGTTTGCACTTTTCACTTAACTTCGCCTTTAAAGTGCATTTTGCCGAAGATATTGTATCACTTTTTAAAGAGAGAGTTAATCTCATGGGTGGGATTTTTATTTAAATTAGATATTTGAAAACAATATCCGACCAAGAATATTCTCTCTTCCACATTCTGCCGATTTACCAACAAAAATAATATGGTTTGAATTAATTTTTCACCTGCTGTGAAATTACAGAAACTTAATGTCGAATTCGTGCACGAAACAATTTCGATCAAGCTTAAAAATTTCAAAGCCATTTTTTTAATCCAAATTTGTATTTACAGTATTAAAGGTATAGCAAACTGTCAAAATACGACATCATAAATAACATTCCCAATAGTAATGGAAGCATAAATAAAATAGGATACATTAAAGTATATGTTTACATGTTGTTTATCATTATTGTGAAATATTGTATTTAATATAAAATTATAATTTGTTTTATCGATATCACACAGCACGGTAGTGCGTCTGACCAAGTTTAAGCATAATCGCCTACAGTACTATGTTGAAACTGTCACCAAATTAGTAACAAGTAACATATCCTGGGACAATATAAGAGTAATTTTAATAAGAGTAAAATTAACAGGAATAAATGTGAATGAAGGAAATCTTAACAAGAGCAATTTCAATATAATTTAAAATTTATTATATTTTAAATCTAGTATATTTTAATCTAGTTAATTTTCTATTTATTTTTATTTTTGTTTATTGATCTCGACTTTATATCTATTTCTAATTGTCAAAGAGTAAAGTACGACTAGCTAATTTATACTGATGATGACTACATAGTCGAAATACGTATTTATAATACAAAAAACTGATCTAGGTAAAGGGGGCGAATTTGAAATTTTATTTCAAAAACCTAGAGTTCTCACTAATTATCATTCGATAATATAATGTTTATAAAATTTATAGATTTGCCACAATTTATGTTCGAACATTGACAATTATTAGTAGCGATGTGTCTGTACGCACTCTAGTGACCAGTTTTAATCTGATGAGAATGAAATTTCGTATGTGAGGTGCTTTTGGTATTTGGAATGCTAAACGCTTAACGTTCGTTAATGGGCAAAATTGGACACGGAAATAGTGGTGTTTAGAGGGAGAGGGCAACACAAAATTTGGTATACCTCTCTTAATGTTGGAAAAATAGAATAATAAGATATAAAGTTATAGACAATCAATTTGACTGCAATTTCGTTTCTTATCATTTTTTCTCTACTCTATTATTTATATTTACTATTTAAGAATGAAAATTAAATAAGAAAAAATGATCAGGTAATGAATTGTAAGTTGATTTTCTACAACTTTACATCTCATACATTATTCGACTTTTCTAATAATATTCTTGTCTAAAATATCTAGATTATAGGAATATTTCATTTCATGCATCTTAATGTGAGTATTGATACTAAAAGAATTCATTATTCCAGCAAAACAAAAAATTTTAATTAGTTTAATAGATATTTTAATTTTAAAGTCGCAATACTTGTTTTGTTTACTTAATGTTTTGAAGTTTTCCGTATCTTTGTTAATAAAAATATGGAAAATCATAATTTTTTAAACTTTCCAATGGGGATCATTTTTAAATCCTTCAAAGAATAGCTCCCAGAAGTTAAAAAATATTCCAGATTTTTATTTTAAAAATTATCGGTTTTTTTTTTGTTGTTATCTAGATTGGAAATTTTTTTTAATTAGCGAAGCATAGTTGATGGAAAAATTGGGGTAAAAATTTTTTACCGACGGATTATTTTTTGTTTAAGTATCCAATAAGTACCTGAATTTTTTCGTTCTTAATATTCATATTTAATGGGTTCAAAAAATTTTTTTGTTCAGGTGTCGGAATCAAGCGGAGCTAAATCACCCGTTTTCAAGCCCTAATTTCATCTCTCAATTAAAATTATAAATATTAGTGATACAGTTCCGGGAGGTGGGACTTTTTTTCAGGAAATTTCCTGCTCTTTAAGAAACTTTTTTTCAATTTTCGATACCTGCAATAGTTTCTGAGATATTTGAGACCCCCTCTTTTTTTAAAATAAATTGTTTATTAAACTTTTGCAATTGTTTATGTGCAGGCTTGAAATTTGTGCACATTTTTCTAGACGTCATAACGAGTTCAACGAGCTATCGCACGTATTTTAATTCGCAGTAGCAAGAATTAACACGTTTTTTAACTTTTTGACTAGACTATTTTGAAGACAAACATTTTTGTTTTTGCTGGGATATCACTACTTTTTAACCCGACTTCAAAAAGGAGGATGGTTCTCAATTCGTCTGTATTTGTTTTTTTTTAATGTTTGTTACCTCAGAACTCCGTCATTTATTAACCGATTTTGAATTTTTTTTTTGATTTAAGGAGTTTGATTTCCGATTGGTCCCATTGTCACCAAATCGCATTCTGATGAAGGGATCCCTTGGAAATCGAGGAAAACCCTAATTTTATATGTGATAGCCGATTTCTGCGAAATTTTTTTTTTATATACTCATTCATAATGGGAAAATAAGAAAATTTTTTTAAAGACCGACTTCAAAAAAATTTTTACAAAAAAAAAACGGATAAAAAAAAAAGTGGTATAAAAAATGCACAAAAAATTAGTTACTCATATGTAGACATATAAAATCAGTTATAGAACTTCAAAGTCACTAAAAAGCGAGAAATAAAACCTATTTTGACAAAATGGAAACCCAACTTCAAAAATCAAATATTTTAAAACAAAAAATGCACTAAAAAGAAAAAAAATAATTGCATATTCTTGTGCCAATTTTAGTTCACTTAAGCAAAAATTTTTAAATATACATGTACAATTATTGTTGGTTTTGGAGGCGGTGCCCAAATTTTATGTGAATTTCTCTATGCTGACACCGACTCCAAAAATAACAATAATTGTACATGTATATTGAAAATTTTTTGCTTAAGTGAACTAAAATTGGCACAAGAATATGCAATTATTGTTTTTCTTTTTAGTGCATTTTTTGTTTTAAAATATTTGATTTTTGAAGTTGGGTTTTTTCCATTTTGTCAAAATAGGTTTTATTGTATGCGAAAACTTGGTCCCTCTAATTTTGTTTTTGGTGGGATTTGTATTATATATTATAGATTTAAAGGTGTTGGTTAGTTTTATTATATTGTATTATATTATATACATAAATGTATGCTATGTGCACTATGATCTATGATACTATTCAAGGTGCGTCGTCATCTTTTAACATTTGTGTGAAACTTTCATCTCATGTTATCAGTGTCGGCCAGTTTATACAATACAATAATAAATGAAGGGGTGTTCACTATTCACGATTCTCTTTTAACCATCTTTTGATAAATTATCTATTTAATATAAAACAACTACTATGAAATTTTATTGTACTTGTAAGTAGAATTCTTTGGTGTAATTTCTTTGTTTTGTGAATATAGGTCGTATTTCGGGAAAGAGATTAAAAAGACTCCCACAGATCCATAGCCTCTTCGCAGCTGATTACTAATTGAATATGAAAATATCTAATGATCACTGATTCCAGTTTTGCAGTAAATGTAGGGTTGCCAATCGTCCCGAATTTTGCGCGATGTCTCGAAAGGATGTCTCGAAAGATTTTAACGCATCCCTCAGAAGTCTAATGTGGAAGACGCTGTTTAGTCTCGCAAGAATACAATCCCTACCAAAATACGTACGATAAAAGTATTTTTAACTAATAACACAATATATTATGTTATGTGGTTTTCGTCCATTTTGCTTGATCGAATTATTGAGTTGTGGTACTCGTTCGAGCCAGAATTTAATGTCCTCCAATTGGTTATACTATGAATTTTTCGCTAGGATTCTCCATCTTGAAGTTATAGGCACAAAACCAATATATGTTTGTACCCATATATACAAGTTAAGGTAGTTCCCAGCATATTATTAGAACAAAAAACCGGTTTGCTTTTATTATAGAACAAATACATGTATACACATATACAACACATAGTTATATTCACTATTCATATATACAAATTAATGTAATTTTGAAATAAAAAATAATTTTAAAGTTTTATATTACAAAAACAAAACGGTAAAACGCGATTTAAAAAAAATTTATTTCATAAATATTTATCTTTACCATTCTAGTTTTTTTTTTTTTTAATTCTGTCGAGTATTTTTTTTAATACAACAGATAATAGTTGGGCGGGCATGAAATTTTACATGCTTCTAATGAGAGAGAGTGAGGGAGAATGATTACTTTGCTATTAATTATTTCGCGTTCTAAACGGTCAAAAATTCTGAAACTTCGGGACTTATTAGAAAACGTTATTTTTAGTCTGTGAAAAAAAATGAGCAAAATCTGGCGAAATGTGGTTTCATGCTGGGACATCCTTACAAAATAAAAAGTAATACACCACCTTTTGTAACATACAATACCCCTACTGACTGGCGTATAAGTGAAAGTATATAATTTTATTAGATAAACAATAGAACGTGAAAATTTGGCATATTTGTCATTTTAGAATGGATTTCGTAAAAGCGATATATTTGTTTTGGAACTTGCCGGTAAATTACTTTTAAAATTCGCCACTGTTTTATTCTAAACGGTATCGAAATACTATTGTGCATTCAATAAATTCATTCGGCATTCTTTTATCTTTATATTGATCTATAATGAGTTTTGTAAACTCGATTTTGATTCACACTACATTAATTGTATCAGTTTTATAAGTGGTGTACATTTCTCAAAATTTCACACCGTTTTTGCCAAAGCCTTTTTGTTTTTGAAACGTTTAGAATTAAAGGACCCCGCATAACTGTATATGGAAAGTGGCTTTCGGTCAAATGTCGTCAAACTTTGGGAAAATGTTCTTCTTGTCATTCTCAACAAATGTCTTCATGGGCAAAAGAAATCAAGGTCAACCATCAATAACTTTACCTTAGATAACACAAACAACACAAAAGATAGATAACACAAAATTCGCAGAAGAATTATTCCGAAAAATTGCATTTTTGGGCCGTCCAGTTGCCATAACTCAAAACCGGAAGCTCGAAAAAAATGTCGATTATTAGGATTAAATATCTTAGAAACTCTATGAAACCTGTAATATTGAAATTTGGTACGTACGTTAAAATGAAGTTTAAGAGCTTTCTTGGTTCATTAGATACAGAGAGGCCTAACAACCGAAACTAATCCTTTCTGTAAAGCATAATACTACTATAAGCGTCTATGCTTTAACTTGGCTGACGAAATACCCATGCTATGAGGTATAAAATTCAAGTATCCAATTCATTGATAATTTTACATATATTTGCACTTAAATTACATATTATATAAATATTAATTAATGAAATATATTAAAAAGCTGCAATTTATATAATTTATTCAATACTGATAGTACATTTCAATTATAACGCTATAGACAGGCAGCTGAACGTGGAATACTAGCGGACGGTCCATTTAAATATTCGATTTTGCCACCGTTAAGCTTATTTAAGTAATTTGGGTATTCGGATTATTTGAAACTGAACCATATTGAAAAAATTCGTTACGCAGGAGCTGCTTCAACTTAGCGAATTTCGTGAGAATACATAAATGACTCTCTAGCGGTCACAATTTTAGTCTGATCATACGTCGAGGGGAATGGGGGAAGGGGGGGCGGTATAAAGAAAGAAGAAAACAAAATATAAAATATCTCTCTTAATATTAGAACAATCGAAAAAAGCGTAAGAAATAAAGTTGTAGAAAATTATATTTGCTTCAATTCATCACCTTATCTTTTTTGCTCTAACTCTAATGTGTACAGAGATATTAAGGAATTTAATATTCAATCTTAAACCGTCAATAATTCTGTAAATGTTAGTGTAACAGAAAAAATGAAAAGAAACTAAATTACAGTAAAACTTAGTACCTACAACTTTACTTTTTATAAATTTTTCGATTTTTCAAATATTAAGGGAGATATGTCAAATTTTGTGCTTTCCCCTCCCTCAACCCCCCCCCCCTTTTGTCTGATTCTAGCCATTCACGAACTTGCCCTTTTCAATACCAAAAGCGCCTCAAATACCAAATTTCATTCTGATAAAATGAAAACTGTGACCGCTAGAGTGATTACAGACACATATATATATATATATATATATATATATATATATATATATATATATATATGTATATATATATATGTCCATAGATATATATATATATATATAAATATATATATATATATATACATACATATATATATATATATATATATAAATTTTACAGATGGTGATTTTTGACATCTACTAGGATCGATGGACATTTGCTCTATTTCCTGTCAGGAAATTCAGATATGTTGTATTCAAGCTTTTAGTTCCGTTTTTATGTAAAAAAAAACACCTAAACATAGAGAAAGTTTCAGGAATGAAATTTATAAGAACTTATTCATAACGAAAAATAAATTAACAAATCCGAGGCATCTAAAACTAACAGAAAAGTAATTTTCCATCTAATCTAATTTTTAATAAGAAAAATCAAAATTTTTTTCTCGATATTTAAATAAAAGTTTTCAGAACTTAAAATAATGTTAACGAAGTTGACATTTTGATATTATGTTTTTCAAGCTTCAAGTAACAATGAACGTGAAATTTCTATTCGGTTTAATATTTCAGTACTCCGCCCTGATCATGAATGGTTAGAAAGAAATGTGATAGATAATAAATATAAATAAGAAAGGGATTATAGTTATTAAAAATTCAAAACCAGACTCCAAAAAAGAAAATCGGATCTAAAAAAATCTGCTATGAAAAAATGCACTAAAAAGTACAAAACAATTGTGTTATTTATTTACTTCAATTTATTTATAAATATCCACTTTTTTTAGCGAATTTCCTGAAAGGAAATAGAGCTATTGGTCCCGTACCGAAGTCAAAATTTCGCAAAAATTTCTTCAAATGTCCATTGATCCTACCTAGTAGATATCAAAAATCACCATCTGTAAAATTTATATATATATATCTATGGACATATATATATATATATATATATATATATATATATATATATATATATATATATATATATATATATGTGTCTGTAATCACTCTAGCGGTCACAGTTTTCATTTTATCGGAATGAGATTTGGTATTTGAGGCGCCAAGTTCGTTAATGGGTAAAATCGGACAAGGGGAAAGGGGGGTTTAGAGGAAGGGGGAAACACAAAATTTTACATATCTCCCTTAATATTTGAAAAATCGAAAAATTTATAAGAAGTAAAGTTGTAGGTATTTAGTTTTACTGTAATTTTGTTTCTTATCATTTTTTCTGTTACACTAATATTTACAGAAATATTGACGGTTTAAGATTGAAAATTAAATTCCTTAATATCTCTGTACACATTATTGTTTGAGCAAAAATGATAAGGTGATGAATTGTAGCAAATATTATTTTCTACAACTTTATTCCTTACGCTTTTTTCGAATGTTCTAATATTAAGAGAGATATTTTATATTTTGTGTTTTCTTCTTTCTATATAACCACCCCCCCCCCCCCGTTCCCCTAGACGTATGTCATTTATTAATAAAATTGGACTTGCAAATACTAAAATCATATACAACATTTCATTTTGATCAGACTAAAATTGTGACCGCTAGAGAGTCATTTATGTATTCTAAGGAAATTCGCTAAGTTGAAGCAGCTCCTGCGTAACGAATTTTTTTCAACTCAAATATTATTATTTTTGGAGTTGGTGCCAGCCAAGGTTAACAAACATTTAATTTCACTTCGACTGCAAAGCATTTCATAATCGAAACAAGACAGCAGATGCGGCTGGCAACAACTCCAAAAATAATAATATTTAAGTTGTGAAAAATGGATATTTATAAATAAATTAAAGTAAATAAATACGAAATTATTTTTTACTTTTTAGTGCATTTTTTCATGGCACATTTTTTCGATCCGTTTTTCTTTTTTTGGAGTAGGGTTTTTTGTTTTTGTAAAATTTCTAGTCCATTTTTCATAGCAGATTTTTTTAGATGCGTTTTTTTTTTAATTTTTTTTTGGAGTCGGTTTTTTTTTGTAAAAAATTTTTTAATTCGAAGTCGGTTTTTAAAAAAAGTTTCTTATTTTTCCATTATGAATGAGTATACCCTTTCAAACAAAAAAAGAATTTTCAAAATCGATCAACAATTTCCTCGATTTTCCTCGATTTCCATGGGATCTCTTTATCAGAATATGACTTGGTGACAATGGGACCAATCTGAAAATAAACCTTTTAAAACAAAAAAAAAATTTCCAAATCGGTTGAAAAAAAAAAAAAAATTTCACACGAATTGATAACCTTCTCCTTTTTTGAAGTCGGGTTAAAAAACATGCGATTATTATGAATTTCACTGACAGACGTACGGACATGCAGAAATCGGCTAACTAGGTCATTTTATGAACAACTTTACCAAAAATTTTTTGAGATAAGTATTTTTAAGTGTTACAAAGTCGGGACTTAACATATAGTAAATATATATACCCGGTTTAAAAATCGACGATTATTCTTATTCGTTCGACTGCTGATCTATTAGGTTATTATATAACATTATAATAGGGTCCTTGACTTTTGGTTCCGTACTCACCATTGGGTAATAAATTATGTAGTGATGATTTGAATAATAGTATTTTTTTTCTGTTTTTTATTTATTCATTTTTTTATATATATTTTTTTTTTAAATATACATATTTATAAATACAAGATAATCGATTGAACGTTTAAAATATTATTATAGGATGTGTGTTTTTTGTTTGTTATTTAATAATAAAATGTCATCAATATAGTACAGTCAATAGAGAGAAGCCCGTTACTCTTGTCCGCATTGCACTAAATTTTAGGAGTTATTTAAAAAAAATTAGGTTCAGTATCACGTACTGAATGTAAGGGAACAAAATCCTTACAAATTTCGACCCCGGAAGTGCCACGATCTTGAGAAAAACTGTATTAACCTATATCTCCATTACCTTGCACTTTAAGCCAAAAATTGTATTAACCTTTCTTATAGATAATTGAATTTTCTATTTTTTTGTTTTATTAATTTTTTTTGTATCACTTACCGTTTACAACTTATACGACTATTACTATTGGTTTATTGACTTTTTGACCGATATCTCCTCTAATAATTGTTTAGAAAGAAAATTATTTATTGTTAATTATGTCACTATCATTTATATTTCTTAACATATTTATTGAATTTTCATCATTATACTATGCATACCTAGTTTTTATTAACCTTGCACCCGGTAGTACAACATTAAACGCGTTATAACTTTAAAAATATTAATTTTAGACAAATAAGTTTTAAATAAAAGTTGTAGGTAATTTGTAGATTTAAAAGTAAAGTTATTAGCATTTTATTGTTTAAACAATTATTAGAATAGATATCGGTTAAAAAATCAATAATAAATAGTAAGATTCGTGTAAGTCGTAAACGGTAAGTGATACAAAAAAAATTAATTAACAAAAAAAAAGGAATTATCTACAAGAAAGGTTATTACCATTTTTGGCCTAAAGTGCACGGTAATGCAAATAGTGGCCTATATCTACAGCTTTATACAGTTTTTCTCAAAATGGCGGCACTTCCGGGATCGAAATTTGTAAGGATTTTGTTCATTTACATTCAGTGCGTGATACTGAACCTAATTTAAAATAATAATAACTCCTGTAATTTAGTGCAGCGCAATATTCTTTCTCTCTTGATTGTACTAATATGTATTGGAACATGATTTTTAGGATACCGTTGTCAAAAGATCCATATCCAACGGGACTCAATCCACGGTTTGTATCAATTTATTGTAGGTACTGAATAGGGATGATGGAATCTCCTTAGGCACCCCTGTTAAGTATGCATCTAGAAATGGCCATGATTACATTTCGGTATTCAAGCGGCTAGTAACTTGAAATAAGGTACGCGTGTGCCATTGTGGGGCTTGGGCATCATTAAAAAGTGTATTAACACTACGACACCCTATTTTACTTTTGTTCCGATATGCACTTCAACAATTTCTTTTTTATTTAAACGTATATACGTTTTCAACAACCCACATTTGTTTCTATTTGGAAACAAAATTATGATAATTATTATGATGAAGTTTATTACTTGAATAACAATAAATATAAGAATAATCATTGTAATTATAATCTAAAAGTAATAAAATATATTTTATTATGTAAATAACAAATTTATATTTATATAATATAAAATCAAAATGAAAAAGTAGTATACTGAAAATAATGAGAAAATTTATATTTAAAAATTTGACACACAGGAGCTTCAACTTTCGAGCGAATTTTATTAGAATATATAAATCATTCTTTAGCGGTCACGACTTTAGTGTGATCAAAATGAAAGATCATATCTGATATGATTTTAGTATTTGCAAGGTTAATTATATTACTGAATGGCACAGGTCAAGGGGAAAGGAGAGCATAAAGAAAGACATAAAGAAAACATAAATTGTAAAATATCTCTCTTAATATTAGAAAAATCGAAAAATGTATAAGGAGTAAAGTTGCAGAAAATCATGTTTGCTACAATTCATTATCAGATCATCTTTTCTCAAACTCTAATGTGTACATGATATTGTCTAATGTGTAGGATATCTAGAATTTTAACTTTCAATCTTAAATTGTAAACATTTTTGTAAATATTAGTGTAAGAGAAAAAAAGACACGAAACAAAATTATAGTAAAACAATTTTCTATAACATTACTTCTAGTAAATTTTCTCAATATCTCGAACATTAAGGGAGATATGCCAAATTTTTTGTTCCCCCCCTCTAAACACCCCTTCTCCTCCCATTAACAAACATTCAAATATCAACAGCGCCTCAAATATCAATTTTCATTTCAATCGGAATAAAACTGTGACCGCTAGAGAGTCCATATAAACGTATATATATATATATATATATATATATATATATATATATATATATATATATATATATATATACATATATATAAATTTTAACGATGATCATTTTGACCATCTATTAGATAGGATCGATGGACATTTGAAGAAATTTTTACGAAATTCGATCATCGGTACAAAAAAATTGCTGCATTTCCTTTGGCGGAAATTCGCTACAAATTAAAAATTTATCTGTTGGTAACGTACTAAAAAGCAAACTTTCCTAATAAATGTCTTTATTCTTTTTAGTGCTTTCTCTACGTATAAAAACTTGTGTTTCAGTTTTTGTAATATAAATATATTTTAAGACTATAAAGTCAATTTAGGTTATCGACACTTCCACCAAATTTTTATTACGGTGAATATTTTCTAATAATAGTTCATAAATCCATTATGAATTAATCTAAATGATAACACATTATTGTATTGACATCACGCTTGTGTAACGTACCAAAAATCGATATTTTCTTTGTTCAGTAATCCCTTCTATGAGAAATAATCCCTTCAATTGTGGACCCTTCTGTGGTTGTTGGTTTTTGGTGACATTAAATTGTGTTACACCATGTATTACCTATATAAATAAATATATGATGAAACAGTCTAAATGCCCCCATACAATTGTTAATTTCGCATGTACCAAAATAGTTTCAATTATGCTGATAAAAATAATTAATAATTAATTTTAACGATCGATAACAATTTAATATATACCAGCGTATATTCAGTTTCGTTCCGTTTTTTAACGGTTGAAAATTTGAATCTCAGGAAAAAAATTTTGGTATAGATGTTCATTAAATGACCTTCTTATTCCATTTCCGTAAACAGAGAGAGAGTGAGAAAGAACAATAATTTAAAGATAAAAAATGTTCCTTTTTAAAAATAAACAACTTTTGTACGAAACTATCTATCTATCTATCTATCACATTGTCTAAATTGTTAACAAGTTTAAATATAAAAAATCTTCCCATAAAAATTCTTCTATAATTTTAATCTTCCTATATTAAAAATTTGATTTCTAATCGTTTATTCTAATAAATTTTTCAAATGACCGATAAGATGTTTTTAATTTTTGTGGAAACATACATATGTGATGAATTTAAGGATGTACGAGCGCTGATGTATAGTCCATTTATAAAATTCTTCAAAATCTTATTATAGTACATAAAAGTCCACAATAATGTTTATTATTTTTGTGTAAGTTAAAATTAAAATTTAATTTAAGCCCGTCATACCGGGCCTAACAAAAAAATATTTAAGAAAAAAACCTGAGATTTCGGGTAATTAAGCTACCGCCGCCAGAAATAAAATTTACCCAAAATCTCAGTTGTATCTCAGTTGTTCTTAAATATCTTCTTTGTTAGGCCCGGTATGACGGTCCTAAATTAGAATAAATTGGATCAATCTCTTTATTAATATTTCTATTTTCTATTGCGTAGTTTTATTTTTATTCGTCTTATTTTATTCCATGTGAAAATTATCAAAATATGTGTAAAAATATGGGTTTCTCCATAAGAGCAATGCATTAAAACTCGAACTTTAACATTAAATAATTAATTCAAGACCCCCGTAACCCCCCCCCCCCGAAACTTTTATAATTAATGTATATGCGCTTCAACTACATGTAAACAAAAAATCAAGCCTTAATTTTTTTGAAGCTTCAGTGCTCGTACATCCTTAAAAGTTTTATCTTATATCAAGTCATACTCATGAATGTTCTAAAACACAATATTTCCTATAATCCTCATAATTTTCCATATATTTGTAAAAAAACGATATTATTTTTTCACGTTAGAATTGTTTCTGCAATTTGTTTGATAATCGGATGCTATTTTCAGCATACTAAAAATTTAATTGAATAAAATTGAATTATAAATGAGTGAAATTTGATTGAATGTTTGTCGTAGATTTGTATATATTTTATGATATTGTTATCACCTTAAGTGGGAACAAGTAAAGATCATTGTATGTGGGAACACACATATGGCATGTAGGAATCAAGAGGTTGTAATTTGATTGTTTTATTAACGAATATACCGTTAGTTAAATTACGTTACCGCATTGAAAATGTTTTATTCTATATTTATACTAATATTAATAATAGAAACAAATATTTTTAAAATTTTATTACCCAATGTTTGGGAGACATTATATAGAAAAAAATTATATATACACATATGCTTAAGCGCAACAGACAAGTGTATGTCTGTCACATAAGCAGTGTGACTATACTTTGCAGTGTTAGGATGTGAGTAGAGTGGAAGGAATTTTTGTGTATAGACTAGGAATAGGGAATATGCATGAAAATTTTTTTCACATTTATTTTCAGAATATGAAAATACTGTTAATACTGTAATTTTAAAAACGAAATTAAAATCCGACAAATATCAAGGAAGCTATAAGCTTTTAAAGATTATTATCTGCCTCTTTCTTGCAAAAATACTAAAAACGGAGTTTTACGTGTATTTTAAATGGTGAAAGTGTAATATGACGTCACATAACATATCAAGAGGGCTATCACCCTCTTTGTAATCGAGAATTTCAATCATTCATATCTCGCTTATTTTTAAAGTTATTTAAAAAGTAATTTTACCTCGATATTTGTCAAGTAAACATGCATCAATTCAAGTGAAAAAAAATTTACATGCATATTCCCTATTGGTTGGATATGCGGCTGCAGTCGACTATGATAGGAACTATGCCGATATTCATCTGGAGTTCGTGCAGGAAACTGCAGAAAACCTTCTCAAGCATAGCCGGTTACTTCGATCTTATCCATAACCGCTTTTTTTTCTTAATAATTGACAAAATGCCGATGTCGGGATTCGAACCCATAACCTCCCAATTTCTAACTAGGCATACTGCGCAGACATAACGCCTTAGACCGCTCGGTCACTTGGACGGTATAATTGAACTATATGAAATATTTATGTTTAAAAAGAAATGTATACAAAAATTTTCTTTTCATAATAATAATAAATACTAGGGTATCCGCGAATCGTTTACGTATACAATGCGTGTTAATCATTTAACACGCATTGTAACAATTGTAACAATTAGTCAAAAATTTTATTTTTTAAATTAAATAAAGGACATTGAGCTTAATCTGATATTTCAGTTTCATTTAACTGAAGAAAAATGAGTTTACGTGTTAACCATCTTTTAAATATATTGAAGTTTTAAGTTTTGAATAATAAATAAATTAAAATAAACGAATACCTACGAAAACACTGAACTTATGTTATAACATAATATAAGTAATAGAACCAGCCGAGCCTGTTAATAGATATGTTGAAAACCACATTAGGCATATAATTGGATTATCGTTTAATCTATTAAATTATGAATTGACATAATTATTATAATCAGATGTTTTTCAAATCATTAATTATACGTTTTTTTTATTATATTTATATTTTTATATTCTGTTGTTATTATAAAAACGTCTATACTACTTTAGTCAATATTAGTGCGGTACCAGATGTTTCATTTAGGAAGCTATGTGAGAAAATGAGTGCTATCACACGTAATCAGATCCGATAGATGATGATTGAATCTTCAGTTTGTTGATTTTGTGGTATACTTATAATACTAGATCTTGGACTTACTATCCTACTTCATATCATTTTTTGATTACTCAAGGCAGTATTCTTCATTAAACAATATTTGAATAAACCCTATTTTGATAAAATGGAAACCCGACTTCAAAAATCAAATATTCTATAACAAAAAATGCACTAAAAAATAAAAAAATAATTGCATATTCTTGTGCCAATTTTAGTTCGCCTAAGCAAAAATTTTTTAATATATATGTACAATTATTGTTATTTTTGGAGTCGGTGTCAGCATAGAGAAATTCACATAGCTTTTGGACACCGCTTCCAAAAATAACAATAATTGTACATATATATTTAAAAATTTTTTCTTAGGTGAACTAAAATTGGCACAAGAATATGCAATAATCTTTTTACATTTTAGTGCATTTTTTGTTATAGAATATTTGATTTTTGAAGTCGGGTTTCTATTTTGTTAAAATAGGGTTTATTCAAATATTGTTTAATGAAGAATACTGCCTTGAGTAATCAAGAAATGATATGAAGTAGGATAGTAAGTCCAAGATCTAGTATTATAAGTATGCCACAAAATCAACAAATTGAAGATCCAATCATCATCTATCGGATCTGATTACGTGTGAAAGCACTCATTTTCTCACATAGCTTAAAAATTAAGTTAAAAATAAGTAATTATTTCCAGAAAATCCACCAAGAGTGAATATCCGAAAAGCACCTTTTTATTAAAAATATTAATGTAAATTTTATTGAAGGATAGTTACAGCTGAGAAAAAAAGATTTGCCCAATAACAATTTGTTCGAGTTTAGTGTTTCATGAGGCACGAAGCGAGGCGAGGTTTTCGTATCAACTCGACTCGCCTCGGTTTTTTAAATATCAACCTCGCCTCGCCTCGGCCTCGGCCTCGGTAGAATGTTGACTAGCTTCGCCTCGGTTGGGTTAGCTATCATCATCGACTCGGCCGAGGTATAAGTTTTACTAATTTTAACTTATTTTGCATGAATGTGCATAATATAGTAAAAAAAACTTGTTAGAAAACAAATGTCTTTAAATCTAGTCTCTAAATTTTTATAACTCCTCGAATGAAAACAGTAAATTAAAAATAAATTTGGCCTAAAAAAAAATATTATGAAAATATGAAATCCCGTGATGTTTTAAGAACTATATAAGAGGTTCTTCAAAATGCTTCCACGATTCCCAATGCGAAATCCATTCCCAATGTGCAATTTATGTTTTTTGTAAAAATGTTACTATATTATTTTATAAAAAAAATTTACTTTTTGTAAATTTGTTTCGGCCGAGGCGAGGTTTTTGGGATAATATACCTCGCCTCGTCCCGGTTAGTAAAGAGGATTAAAATTTTGAATCTCGCCTCGCCTCGCCTCGTGCCTCGTAACCGAGGCGGGATTACCTCGTAGTCTCGGTGAAACACTATTCGACTTCCTCAACCATTATATAAATAGGGTGATAGGGATCATAAATTTTCCATGCGGAATTTTGAATTTATCACTTCGAAAGTATTTAATGTGCATGGGTAAACGAGTTCATAAAGACAAGAATCGTTTAAGCAGTCGATATCGGCTACTTAAAATTATCTGACGATACAATACAATAATAAAAATGGCGTTTTACATTCGTTTCTGAGACTCCACAGTTTATAGAGGCCACCCACATCATTAATTTTCAACCTATATTAATTTTAACTGGTTCACAATTTGGAGATCCGTAACACAACTAAACTAAACAAATATAACCAAAATTATAAATAAGTGTAGATTATTTATTGCCATAGCCAACAGGAATGATTATTATACATGCAATCTTTGAAAAAGAAAATATTTTTTCAAAAATACTTCGGTACATGCGGCTTTTGTATATAAACAAAATATTTATCAAATACTTTCATCTAAATTATTATACGCTCCATCCATTTAGTTTCAATAGTGTTAAAGATTGTAACACGCAACAATAATATTTTTTTACAAAACACAAATGCAGTTGTGATTTATTTAAAAAAAAATAATTATTTTAGATTTTATTTTCTCAGAAAAATATTTTGGTAAAATATCCACAGTATGTTTGAATAAAAAAAATTCGTTACGCAGGAGCTGCGTCAACTTAGCGAATTCCCTTAGAATACATAAATCAATCTCAAGCGGTTACATTTTCAGTCTGATCAAGATGAATGGTCGTATCTGATTTGCTTTAGATATTTACAAGGCCAATATTAATAAAAGCCATAGAACAAGGGGAAAGAGGGCCATAGAGAAAAAAGAAACACAAAATATCTCTCTTAATATTTGAACAATCGAAAACTGTATAAGGTGTAAAGTTGTGGAAACTCACGTTTGATACAATTCATTATCAGATTATTTTGTCTCAAACTCGAATGTGTACAGAGATATTTAGAATTTTAACTTTCAATCTTAATTTGTAAATATTTCTGTAAATATTAATGTAACAGAAAAAGCATATTAACCATGATCAAAAGTTATCATGGTTACACGGTCGGAATATGGATAGTTTACCAGATATGGAGGTGGAAAGTAGATTTATGGGGGTGGAGAGTAGACTCGGAAACACGTACTTTATGCTGTATAAATGAAAGAGAAATTTTCATGCCTCTAACTTTTATCATGTATAAAAAAATCGAAAGTCTGACTTTCTATTTTACCCTCTTAAGGGTTGATGTTCGAAAAACGATGAAACGTGTATGTCGTTATTTAATAATTATGACTGACGCGCATAGGCTACGCACTGAAATTGTGCCTAAACTATTGGTTGCATGAAAAATGTTTCATATAAATGTGGTTTGCTTTTTACCGACGAAAGAAGGAGGTACTCAATTCAACAAGTATATATATATATATATATATATATATATATATATATATATATATATATATATATATATATATATATATATATATATATATATTATGTATGATCACGCATAACTTTTTACAGAGTAGTCCGATTAAGAAAATTCTTTTTTTGTTGGATGGGTATACTTCAAAGTTGTCCCATATAAATTTGAAAAATAAATTTCAAATTTTAGCCACAAAAAAAAAATACTTCCCAGCGCTTCCACTAAAGAAAAATTATCATAAATATAATAATATATGTTCTGTGTATAAACACTATTTGAAAGCACTCAATATCTTTGCGCAGTTTGAATGTTTTTATAACCGACGAAAAAACCAAGGAGGTTCTCAAGTCAACCGTTATATTTTTTTAAATGTATGACCACGCATAACTTTTTACAGAGTTGTCCGATTTCTATAATTCTTTTATTAGATAGGGTATACTTCAAAATTGGTACTATATAAATTTGAAAAAAAATTTCGCCCCTAAGAGTTGAAAAATAGGGAACGGTTGATTGTTCACCACTGAATTTTCATTTGTGAACCGATTCTGTTGAAACTTGACACACATATGTAGTTCTAATGACACTATAAGCAACAAAAAAATAAAAAATAAAACTATATAGCAAAAAATATAACCGACGAAAGAAAACAGTAGTAACTGAAAAGCAAAAAGTAATAACTTTGTAACAAAAAATTAAACCTTCGTAACAAGAAAGGAAAAAAAAAATTCGTAACGCAGGAGCTGCTTCAACTTAGCGAATTTCCTTAGAATACATTAATCACTCTCTACCGGTCCAATTTTATTAATAAATGACATCCGTCGAGTGGAATGGGGGGAGGGGTGGTATAAAGAAAGAAAAAAACACAAAATATAAAATATCTCTCTTAATATTAGAACAATCGAAAATGCGTAAGGAATAAAGTTGTAGAAAATCAAATTTGCAACAATTCATCACCTTATCATTTTTGCTCAAACTCTAATGTGTACAGAGATATTAAGGAATTTAATTTTCAATCTTAAACCGCCATTATTTCTGTAAATATTAGTGATAAGAATAATGATAAGAAACAAAATTACAGTAAAACTTAGTACCTACAACTTTACTTCTTATAAATTTTTCGATTTTTCAAATATTAAGGGAGATATGCCAAATTTTGTGTCCGATCTCTAAACCCCCATTTCCCTTTGTCCGATTTTACCCATTAACGAACTTGACCTTTTGAATATCAAAAGCGCCTCAAATACTAAATCTCATTCCGATAAAATGAAAACTGTGACCGCTAGAGTGATTACAGACACACACACACATATATATATATATATATATATATATATATATATGTATATATATATGTATATATATATATATATGTGTCCATAGATATATATATATATATATATATATATGTGTCCATAGATATATATATATATATATAAATTTTACAGATGTTGATTTTTGACATCTACTAGGTAGGATCGATGGACATTTGAAGAAATTTTTGCGAAATTTTGACTTCGGTACGGGACCAATAGCTCTATTTCCTTTCAGGAAATTCGCTAAAAGTAACTTATTAGTCTAACGAAGTACTACACTAATGTAAATACCTAAATAATTTTAAGTCGGCACCGACTAAAAAGTTACCTTTTTATTTTTTCCTTTCTTTTTTCGAAGGATAATTTTTTGTTACAAAGTTATTATTTTTTACTTTTCAGTTACTTTCTTCTTTCGTCGGTTCTATCTTTTGTTAAAAAGTTTTATATTAGATTTTATTTAAAATTTTATTTACAAAATTTACATTTTATTTAAAAAAAAGTTTCTCTACCCTGCATCGTTTAAAAATTAGGTTTTTAACACGTCACGAGGAACGGATTTCGTAGCTCCCATGCGGTCACCACGGATTCAAAAAACAAAAACTGTTTTTGTATAGACTATAGTATTCTAACTGTTTATAGACTATGTTTAAAACCGGTTCAGTAGTTCCAGAGATTAATACCCGGTATCAACATACAAACAAACAAACAACCATATTGTACCATATTTTAATTAGTATAGATAAAGGCCCGAATATTATTACATTAAATATTTTCTACTCTACATTTGATTTATGAAAGTCGCGTGAATACAGCTAATGGTACATTTGAAAAAAAAATGCAACAATATGAAATAAATATCACATTTAAACAGATTACGTGTGTGCATTTGCATTTTATTTAAGCACAGAAATTTACGGTCATATATGGTTTATTTATATATGACTAAGGTCAATCGTTGTATATCACGGTATTCGATTTATATATTCGTTATAGATAATCACCATTACAGTGAAAAACACATTTATTAGAAAAAAAAACCTCTGCAAATATCTTACACAAGAGTTTATTTTATATAACAGGGGTGGCTAATAGGTAGATCGCGAAACCAATTTAGGTCGATCGCCCGCGATGTCCTGGCAAAAAATAATTGAAGAATTTGAGGTAAGATTTTAAGATTTGGAAAAAATTGTGGAATTAATATCTTTTTTTTAATAAGGATGTACGTGCGCTGATGTATAGTCCATTCATAAAATTCTTCAAAATCTTATATAGTACATTTATAAAAGTCCTCAAAAATGTTTATTATTTTTTGTCGTAAGTTAAAATTAAAACTTAATTTATGTCCGTCATACCGGGCCTAACAAAAAAGATAATTAAGAAAAAAACCTGAGATTTCGGGTAATTAAGTTACCGCCGACAGAAATAATATTTACCCGAAATCTCAGTTGTTTTCTTAAATATCTATTTTTAGGCCCGTCATACCGGAATTTTATTGGATCAATCTCTTTATTAATATTTCTATTTTCTATTTCGTAGTTTTTTTTTAATTCGTCTTTTTTATTCCAAGTGAATATTATCAAAATATGTGTTCAAATATGGGTTTCCCATAAGAACAATGCATTAAAACTTGAACTTTAACATTAAATAATTAATTCAAGACCCCCGTAACCCCTCCCCACCCTTGAAACATTTATAATTGATTTATATGCACTTCAACTACATCCAAAAAATCAAGCCTTAATCTTTTTGAAGCTTCAGTGCTCGTACATCTTTAAATAGTGAAACGTATTAGCCAAAAAATTGAAATTCCATATTTTATATGGAGCAAAAGGCATAAAAAATAAAATTATAATTTTACAAACTGATTTAATCTTACAAGTCAGATAATTTGAAAAAGATTTTTGGAAATACGTCAACTGAGATAAATATTCCAATATCACCAAATGTAGCGAATATATTTTTATTCTTGTTGGGGTGAATCGACCTGTGTGTATTTTCATACTTAAAGTTAACAAACACTAAGCAACGTTATGTCCTGACTCATTCCCATTCTGAAGACTTGTTATTATTATAACCTAATTATAATTCCTTGGTTAGAGACATGCAAACTCAATCTTCCCATTAATGTTAGGGCAATAAAATAAATTCTAAATCTGTCTTTATCTGTAGCCAATTTGAATTAATTTTGACCCGTTAAATAATAAGGTTGTTTTCTACGAAGGTGGGTATACAAGTTGTTTCAGTACGAGGTGCACTCCCGCGAGCTATTCATAGATTTGCAAAAAACAAATCTAAAAATCTTATATCATCTTCCATGATAAATTTTCCTGACCCAAAAAAAATTGGAGTATCTCGCGACACTATGAACTTGGCTGCCGAAAGCGTGGAATTACTGAATTACTATTAGGTAATAAATTAAATACATCAAAAGAGATTGATTTTAATGTTAAAGAAACGTGAGACACTCGTGTTGGGTTGGGTCTGGTTGGGTTGGGTCGAGTTTGGTTGGGTCTGGTTGGGTTGGGTTAGTCAAATCTATACGAGCATTCACTAAACCTAATAGTAATTTAGTAATTCCACGCTTTCGGCAGCCAAGTTCATACTGTCGCGAGATACTCGTAAAAAAATAGCGAAAGTGAAATCTTAAACTCAAATTATCTGCCATACTGAGCATTTTTATAACAACTTTTCCATATGTACCATCGAACAAATATGTTCAAGTCGATCGTGCCACATTTTTAAGATAAAAAGTAGACTTTATACACATAAAAGTTGGCCACCCCTGGTATATACCAATCTCAAACGTACTTCCTCAGTGTCGATTCGATTATTTTAAGGTTGTGCAAAATTTTCCGCTACCCTTCATATATTCCGATCAGGTTACCAACTAATTTCAGCTGTCTAAAAATTGTCAACTCATTTTATTCAATAGTGTAGCTCTGAATATTTTTACGGGGAGCCAAACTTCTCGTACTATCGTCTGTAAAAAATGCCTATCAGGTTAAGTAATTTTTACAGTCTAGGCATTAAACTCAAGCTGTCTGCAATTTTTCAACTCATTTGTTCTAATAGTTTAAGAGCAAGTGGACGACAAAAGTTTCGGACGGGGGCCACAGGCGGAATAGAGTAAGTAATCAGGTCAAAAACATTGATTAATGTAATCTAGAGGTAAAAGATCTCAATCCCAAAATGTCAAATTAAAATAAAGGTAATTTTTAAACGCTGCCGAAAAGCGCACCATGTTTCATGACGTAATTAACCAGTGAGCTGTCAGTCAATGCTAAAATACGCAAGTATCAACATATAAACTTCAGCGATGAACATAGAGAGCGCTTGAAATAAAACCTATTTTGACAAAATGGAAACCCGACTTCTAAAATCAAATATTCTATAACAAAAGATGCACTAAAAAGTAAAAAAATAATTGCATATTCTTGTGCCAATTTTAGTTCACCAAAGCAAAAATTTTTAAATATATATGTACAATTATTGTTATTTTGTCAACATAGAGAAATTCACATAACTTTTGGACACCGCCTCCAAAAATAACAATAATTGTACATATATATTTAAAATTTTTTGCTTTGGTGAGCTAAAATTGGCACAAGAATATGTAATTATTTTTTTACTTTTTAGTGCATCTTTTGTTACAGAATACTTGATTTTAGAAGTCGAGTTTCCATTTTGTCAAAATAGGTTTTATTTCTCGCTTTTTAGTGACTTTGAAGTTCTATAACTGATTTTATTTGTCTAAATATGAGTAGACCTACTAAACGACCAACTAATTTTTAGTGAATTTTTTTATAACACTTTTTTTTTACCCGTTTTTTTTTTTTATAATTTTTAGTGCATTTTTTTATAACAGATTTTCAGTTTTTTTACAAGCATTTTGTTTTTTTTTTATAAAAATTTTTTTTTTGTAAAAAATTTTTTTGAAGTCGGTTTTTAAAAAAATTTTCTTATTTTCCCATTATGAATGAGTAAACACTTTCAAAAAAAAAAAAAAATTTCGCAGAAATCGGTTATCACATATAAAATGAGGATTTTCCTCAATTTCCCGGAGATCCCCTCATCAGAATGCGATTTGGTGACAATGGGACCAATCGGGAATCAAACCCTTTAAAACAAAAACAAAAAATTCAAAATCGGTTCATAAATGAGGAAGTTCTGAGGTAACAAACATAAAAAAAAAAAAATACAGACGAATTGAGAACCATCCTCCTTTTTTGAAGTCGGGTTAAAAATAAAGGTAATTTTTAAACGCTGCCGAAAAGCGCACCATATTGCATGACGTAATTAACCAGTGAGCTGTCAGTCAATGCTAAAATACGCAAGTATCAACTTATAAACTTCAGCGATGAACATAGAGAGCGCTTGAAAAAAATAAGCTTACAAGATGGACAACTGACACCAGCCAAGTAGCCGAGCAGTCTAACGCGCTCTATCTACTTGGGAACTGGAATGAGTTCGAATCCCGACATGGGCAGTTTGTAAATTATTAAGAAAAAAAAAGGGCGGTTAATTGACTAAACTGCCGGCGTATGGACAAGAACGAAGTAACCAGCTATGCTTGTGAAGGTTTTCTGCAGTTTAAAATGATGAATGAACTCCAGATGAATATCGGCATAGTTCCAGAGTTGGCTGCAGCCGCACATCCTACCAATTCCTAGTCTACACACAAAATTCCGTCCACTCCACTCACATCCTCACATCCTTGGGCATCATAATAGACCTTATGTTTGAAGTGTAACCCACCCAGGACAGCCGCTACAATCTATTTAATCTGGAAACTGACAGCATAATGGCTAATTACGTCACATCCTATGCCATCCTATCATGTTGCGTTTGAAGTGCCAAGTTTTTAATATTGAATAATTTAAAATTGAGCACTAAAAAAACAATTTGTTTAAATTTCAAAATACTTTAAATTTCCAAGTTTGATTGGGGGGAGTATAAATTTTTGTTTTTCTTGAATCGTTTACATAAGTTTATTTTATATTTATACATATAAAATGCACAAAAAATCCCCATTGTGTGTGATATAAGGTCAATCGCCTAATATCACGATACACTTTCCACTATATGATAGAAAAAAAAAATTACATTTCAAATAAAAGAACTGTTCTAACAAATATAAATTGAAAATTATTCTTTTCGCTTCTTTTTGTTTGATAAATTAATTTCCTGAAAATGTTTAGTATGTGTTCATCAATCAATTGAAATAATAGCAATTGTCTAGAAAAAGAAGACACATTACTTAAAAGTTTTTATATACAGATTTTAAAAGTTTTAGAAAAGTTTTCATGTGTAATAAAAACATGTATTTCAAATAATGTACCACCATAAAAATTTCCAGTCTAATATAGAACTGATAATACAGTATGTTTTACCATATATTTTTATATATACAGTATATTTTTACTAACTCCTGTTACTAATAGGAAACTTTAATCCTTTCTGGGGTCGATTGACGATAAAACGTGTTAAACGAAGGAGTGCAATGCAATTAATATGTATACGAGGTCTGTCCGAAAAGTATCAGACCTGCTTTTATTAACCCGACTTCAAAAAGGAGGATGGTTCTCAATTCGTCTGTTTTTTTTTTTTATGTGTGTCACCTCAGAACTCCGTCATTTATAAACCGATTTTGAATTTTTTTTTGTTTTAAAGGGTTTGGTTTCCCATTGGTCCCATTGGCACCAAATCGCATTCTGATGAGGGGATCCCCGGGAAATCGAGAAAAATCCTCATTTTATATGTGATAACCGATTTCTGCGAAATTTTTTTTTTTTTAAATGGTATACTCACTTATAATGGGAAAATAAGAAAATTTTTTTTAAAACAGACTTCAAAAAAATTTTTAACAAAAAAAAACCAACCCCAAAAAAAAAAATTTTTACAAAAAAAAAACAAAATGCATGTAAAAAAGAACTGAAAATCTGTTATAAAAAATGCACTAAAAATTAAAAAAAAAAAAAAAAAAACGGCTAAAAATTAGTAGGTCGTTTAGTAGGTCGACCCATATTTAGACAAATAAAATCAGTTATAGAACTTCAAAGTCACTAAAAAGCGAGAAAATAAACCATATTTTGACAAAATGGAAACCCGACTTCAAAAATCAAATATTCTATAACAAAAAATGCACTAAAAAGTAAAAAAATAATTGCATATTCTTGTGCCAATTTTAGGTCACCTGAGCAAAAATTTTTAAATATATATGTATAATTATTGTTATTTTTGGAGGCGGTGTCCAAAAGTTATGTGAATTTCTCTATGCTGACACCACCTCAAAAAATAACAATAATTGTACATATATATTTAAAAATTTTTGCTTAGGTGAACTAAAATTGGCACAAGAATATACAATTATTTTTTTACTTTTTAGTGCATTTTTTGTTATAGAATATTTGATTTTTGTCAGAGTGATCGAGCGACCTCTGCGAGGCATGAACCTCAACAGTAAAGCCTCGCGAACTTATCGGTTGCTCGCTGACTCCTACACGACGTATAGTTCATGCTCAGCGTGTATTTGAAGTCTTTTTGCGTTCGTCGGATTTTGTTATTGTTAAAAATGACTGAAAGATCAGATCGGAAAAATAAGTTCGGAAACTATTCAAATGATGCAGAAGGCCTTTGGGGATGAGTGTATGTGGGTAAAACACAAATAAAAGAGTGGTATAATCGTTTCAAAAGTGGCCGCTCATCTGTTGATAGTGATCCTCGTTCTGGCCGACCTTCGACGACAACAACACCGGATAATATCGAGGGCGTGCGACTTGCGATTGAAGAATTCTCATACCGCGTCAAAAGAAGTATTCAAAAATTACATAGGATACAAATTCATTCTCTTTGACGTTTTTTAATCTCAAAAGTAGAGAATCTATTTGTGCACGAGAGTTGTGTGAAGTTTTGTGTAACTATAATTCACAAAAACGAATATGGTTTATACATATGGCGTGCATATAACCATTTTTCAATTTAGAATAAGAAAAATTGTGATAGTTTTTATTATTTAAACTATATAGTTAGTTCTATCATAGAAGCAATAAAATAGAATTTCGTTGTTTAAGTTTATTTATTTGTTGGCAACAAGTTTTTCTAGAACGAGCAGTATCGCAAAACTAACGCTAGCATTTTTTTTATTATTATCTTAAAAAAATATTGTATATATGTTACAGTCAAAACTTGTTTTGACTCGAATTGTTCATAATTGGGCAACATGATCAGACATCCTAAAATTGTCAAATTATTGATGTTGTTTTAAACTAGATAACTCTGCATTTTATACCGGCAGTACACACTGAGCGAGGCAAAGCGAGATATAAAGAGCACGAGAGTGTACTCACAACGCTCAGTCTGCCTTGTGCCAGCTCGCCTTGCCTTGCCTACGCTCCATTAAAACTAGGTTTTTTAGACACGAATCAAAGAAAGCGGTGAATACGAACACGAAGGACACTCTCGTCTACTTTCGATTCAACTTTCAACCGCCATTTTTAAATATTCAATTATCAACCACTTTAATTGTACCCATTAACCTTAAAGTATTTCCAAAATATATCAGCTGATCGGGTACCCGCGCGAAAAGAACTATATAAAAAATGATATGCGTAAAAAAATATGCTGGTACTCCTGCGCGATGTTGAAAGCAGCTGTCCGTTATCATCAGTGTTCCCATTCGTCATACATATTCAACATATCATACCTATACTAGTAATCATACATATACTGGTATATAATTTCAAACGACTTTCAAACAGCGCGCCGGTACTCATGATGCCAACTGAACCATAAAAAATAACCTTCTGCTGCGGACATGAAAAAAATGCACTTTTTTACGGATATTTTATCAAAAAACAATCCGATGGTCATTCTCCCAAAGTTTTAAGCAGAAATATTCCTAAGAAATTGAGGAAAGTATGTGTCGAATTTTAGAACAACCGTGACTATATTGAGAGAGTTCGAAGTAAAAACAGTCGGAATCGTGCATTTTATTTCACCATATTTATGAAGATGCATATCAAATTTCTCCAACTTACATAACGATTTTCTCAAAAACGCCACGGTGATAAATTCTCAAAAAAATTTAGCTGATTTCCGAGGATTAATTTTACTAATATTGTGAAATTCTTGACAACCTAATATAGTTTGGAAATACGTTAATCCCTTAAACTCGGCCTTGCGCACTACCGTGCTCTAGATAGTATTATAACAATATAATACGAAAGTAAATAAAAACTGTACAAATTTATGAATACTTTTTTAATTCTTATCATATCATTACTCATTCGAATAGGAATTATTTTTAATAGTTTAATCAAAAAATTACCACACTGTAGTTTTTAATTAAAAAATTTCATTTTTCAGTAATACCAACGTAATTTCTGGCCAAGCCTTCACTAGGGTCTTCTCGCCTTACAAATATCTCGCCGAGAGATTCGCCAAGTGTGTACTGTTCGCATTTTAACGAGAGCATGAGACTTTCGAGGGGAATGTACGACTTTGGAAATTGACTTCAGTATGGGACATGTAGAAGAATATAGCAACTTCTAAAGGTCGATTGTGAAAGTGCACTTGCCAGCCATTCCTAAGGAAAAAGATCCCCGGCTCCATAGTTGTTAGTCAGGCTCGCTATTCATTGTGCTACCGTCTCGTTGAAACTTTTCGATAGAATTCATACTCATTACACCGCGTTGAACACTTTGGAAGCTTTTTCCTCGGAAGTGGTTTGATTAGTGTACTTTCTTACTTTCACAATCAACGACCTTTATATAGGGTACTAGTGTCCTACATCGAAGTAAGTTTTCCAAGTCGTACCTTTACCTTGTTAGTTAAGTTATTGTTGACACCTTAGTGATAAACATTATTTAAAGTTAATATAGTAAAAATTGAATGCAAATTCTGAATAATATTTTATGCACATTATTAATAAATCATATTCTTCAAGACTTTTTCTTTTAATTTTCGAAAAAACCTTTAAAACGAGAATTTTTATAAGGATAAAATGTTATAATTAGTTGATTAAGTTGTTTTTTTTCTTTAAACATTCTACTTCCTAAATACGTTCATTAACGAATTTGAATTTACAGCCAACATTAAAAAATTTTGAAGTTGATATATCTATTCGTTTCTAAATTGAGACACAAATTTCGCCCTTATCACCCTTCCAAGTTTTAGGATACTCTTCCATATTAAGTAAGTTTTAGTTTAGTTTTTATTTCTTAATAAAGGAATAAATTATTTTTCTCTCGACAGATAGATTGAAGCGGTTTCCCTGGACGGGCTACACCTCGACCATAAGATCCATTGTGATGCCTAAGGATGTGAGTGGAGTGGAGTGGAATTCTTGTGTGTAAACTAGGAATCGGTATGATGTGCGGCTGCGGTCGACTCTGATCGGAACTATGCCAATATTCATTTGGAGTTCGTGAAGGAAACTGCAAAAAACCTACTATTGATTTGGTATTTTAGGTGCTTTTGGTATTTGAAAGGTCAAGTTCCTTAATGAGTAAAATCGAACAAGGGGGAAAAGAGAGTTTAGAGAAAGGGTGAAACACAAAATTTCGCCTATCTCCCTTAATATTCCAAAAATAGAAAAATTTATATAAGGTGATGTTATAGATAATCGTTTTATTATAATTTTGTTTATCATTTTTTCTGTTACTCTAATATTTACAGAAATATTTACAACTTTCGTTATAACTTTTTGTTATAAACAAATTCAGTTTGACCCTGTTCCACCACGAGTCGGAACGTAAAAACTTAGGATCATATTCAGGACGTCAAAATGAACCGATTTAAAAAATGCGGTTCCAAGAAACCTGTCTGAAAAAGGCTAATTTTACTCTAGTACTAAGATTGAAAGATAAAAGCCTAAATATCTTTGTACACATTAGAGTTTGAGAAAAAATCACCAAGTAATGAATGGTAGCAAACATGATTTTCTACAACTTTATTCTTCATACAAGTGTTCTAATATTAAAAGAGATATTTTGTGTTTTCTTCTTTCCCTAAACCCTCTTTCCCCTTGACCTATGCCATTTAGTAATAAAATTAGTTTTGCAAATACTAAAATCACATCAGATAAGATCCTTCATTTCAATCACACTAAAATTGTGACCCCTAGAGAGTGATTTATGTATTCTAAGGAATTTCGCTGCTGGAGCAGCACCTGCGTAACGAATTTTTTTAAATATACGACTTTTCATGATTTATTCAATTATTTGGATCGTTTCAAATCGAATAAGATTTTGTATACACCTGTATGTGTGTATATCTCCCACAGGACGTCATTCAATGAGAAGGTGGAGGGTTCGAATCCCAATGAGGTAAAATTGTATTATTTAAATTTGTGTACAAAAAAAAACTCTATATAAAAATTATGAAAAATATGGTAGCAGTACTTACCAGTACGATAGCCAGCATTTGATAAATATGTAGCAAATGAACGTGTTTCATGTGTTGTTTGCCATTCCGTACTGGAACAATTATCATTGTTTGTGAATACATGATGATTATGAACGTACATTCCTGTTAATAAGGATGAACGTGAAGGACAGCACATTGGTGTTGTTACATAAGCGTGACGAAATTCAGCGCCTTCATCACGTATTAAATTTAATGTATTTTTCATGTAATTTAATGAGCCTGTAAAAAAAGAAAAACCAACTTTAGGTTTCGAATTACATACTGCACAGCAAAAAAAAAGTGGCGCACTTTAAAAAATTCATTTAAATTATTTTCTCTGAAATTTTTTTTTTTCATATTGTCGCGGTATCTTGGCTCTCTTTATACCTCAAAGGAGCGCTGCCCGAACCTGAAAATGATTCCGATACTCGACAAAAAAAAAAAAATATATTGGTAAAAGGTTTTACTAAATATTTTATAATTGAAATGACACGCACGTTTTTTTGTTAAAGAAAAGAAAAATTAAATTAAACACAAGTTTTTACGAAACAAAAAAAAACCTGATTTTATTGCTTTAAAAAAAATGAGAATCCAATTTCTTTTTCAACAATTATATTAATTTTTCAACACAATGTCAAACTTTTGAATTACAAATTCCAACTTTAACTTAATCTTTAACTTGATCTGGATTGAACAATAATTATATACTTTGAACCGATTAAACAACAGTCAAATATATACTTTGAAAGTAATCAGACAATGGTCAATTTTAAACTTTGAAACTAATCAGACAATAGTCGATTTTAAACTTTGAAACTAATAAGAGTATAGTCGATTTTAAACTGACTTGAATCAACACTGGTCACCGGTTTATATATCCGTCAAAGATCTTTCAAGAACATGGTTGTTTTTTTGAATAACTTTTTTTTTTTGACAATATATTTTCGCATGGAGGCTTCTAGAATATTTTAGTTCATCAACAACCATGGACGTAATCGGAATGTTCAGATTATTTATAAAATTAATTAAAAATTATAATACCTCTCCTAAGGTTTGACCCATAATCACACCCCGCTTGATTGATATTTAACTACCGACGTAATGAACACGGCCAGTGTGAATTCAAAATTTATACACAAATTTTATGATACATTCATAATAAGCTTGTTTTGTTTACTGAATCTTGTTTTTACAAAGTTATTTATTTGTGTATCTATTTATGTTATTTATCAAAAACATTCAATTTGTATGACTTTTGATTTTTTTAAAATTAAATTATATCTGATAATTTTTTTGTTGTTTTTAGAGATTTTCCCTATTTTGTACAGTTTAAAAGATTAGTTATAACTGCGGACACGGATGCATGGAACAAAAATATAATTATTGCATTATGTTCCTTCCTTTAAACTAAAGCAACTTTTGTTCGAAATTTTTTTTATAAAATGCATACTAAAAAAAATTTGATCTGGAAACTTTCCAAATGAACACACAATATAAGTATGAATTGTTTCGCGTCCTAATAGTACAATCAATGTATACCCGTTACTCTTGTCCGCATTGCACTTAATTACAGGAGTTATTTTTTTTTTAAATTAGGTTTAGTATCACGTAGTAATTGTAAATGAAGAAAATCCTAACAAATTTCGAACCCGGAAGTGCCGCCATTTTGAGAAAAACTGTATTAACCTATATCTCCATTACCGTGCACTTTAGGCCAAAAATGGTATTAACCTTTCTTATAAATAATTGAATTTCCTTTTTTTTTGTTTTATTAATTTTTTTTTGTATCACTTACCGTTTACGACTTTATGACTATTACTATTTATTTATTGACTTTTTAACCGATATCTCTACTAATAATTGTTTAGAAAGAAAATTATTTATTAATTATGCCACTATTATTCATATTTCTTAACATATTTATTGAATTTTCATCAATATACTATGCATACCTCGTTTTTATTAACCTTGCACCCGGTAGTGCAACATTAAACGCGTTATAACTATATTAATTTTAGACAAAAAAGTTTTAAATAAAAGTTGTAGGTAATTTGTAGATTTAAGAGTTAAGTTATTAGCATTTTATTGTTTAAACGATTATTAGAAGAGTTATCGGCCTAAAAGTCAATAAATAAATAGTACTAATCGTACAAGAAAGATTATTACCATTTTTGGCCTAAAGTGCACGGTAATGGAGATATTGGCCTATGTCTACAGTTTTCTACAGTTTTTTTTTTAAATGGCGGCACTTCCGGGGTCGAAATTTTTAATGATTTTGTTCATTTACATTCAGTACGTGATACTGAACTTAATTTATAAAAATAATAACTACTGTAATTTAGTGCAGCGCAATATTCTCTATTGACTGTATTATAACTCTTTATTTTGATTTAGCTGAATAGGGTTTTATTGAAGTAGCTAATAAAACCATTGTCTTAAAAAACCAGAATTCAGGTTTGCAAAATCAGAATTTGCTATTAAAAATTACAAATAAAAAAAAAAAAACTTACCCAATTCAATATCTTGATCATCAGTTAAAATTAACACGATATTTGGTTTCCGTTCTTTATTTGCCGGCATCGGTATAAAACTGCCAGCACCTCCGTTTTGATGATTATTATTTCCCGGTGGAATGTTTTTACGATATTTTATGTTTTGTTGACGTGGCGGTGGTCGTTGAGGTCCAAACATTTCGTCATCAATTTCTGGATCTAAACGACGAGCCCATACAAACATTAAATACACGGTACACAACCAAAACACTATCACAGGTACACGATTAATCATTTGAAACGACATGCTTTATTTCGTTAATGTATCAAGAAAACCCTAAAATTGCCTTTTATTGACACGTAATACTATTTTTTTTTATTCACACATGTTTAAAATTAGTTAAAAAATTGCTCTTTTTATAGCAGAAAATTTTTAATTTTCTTTTTAGCTTTCTTTAAAATAAATATCACATTTTTGTTCACAAAATTATGTGGAAATATCTTAGTTGTGGTATTGTTGAGTATTGTTGAATATTGCTTTTTTGTTAGAAATTATAATTGTTGATTGGAAAATCTGTAACAAATAAAAAGAAAATTAATATATTTAATTATTATTGTTGTGTACTTTTTCTTTGAATTATTATGGGCAGCGTGCGGGACGAAAACGACTGAGTTAAATAATGCTTTATAACCACTGATGGAATAGCAAATTTTTATAAATTAAAGAAATTAAAATTTCCGATCACTAAAAATATAATTGGAATACCACATGCGAAAGAGGCTAATAAATATTACGTATTGTGTTTTTAAAAAACGTAAGTATAACATAAACATTTAAATAAAAATATAATAAATTTGTAATTATAAAAATGTCCTTGAATAATTTTCAGACAAAGATGAACATCATTCAAACTGGATGATGAATAATTAAATGACATTTTGATAATTACAAATTGTGAATCTAACGTTTATAAAATATTTGAGAATTTAAAAATTTATTATATATATATATATATATATATATATATATATATATATATATATATGTATATATATATATATATATATATATATATATATATATATATATATATATATATATATATATATATTTCTTTGTTATTCTACTAACTGTGATAGAAAAAGTATTAAATTTAAATAATATTCAATATTTATTTAGAATAGCATTTTTTTAATTTTATAATAATTAATGTAATGTAATTAAATGGTTATTAGGACCACAGCATCAGCTACAGTCGATTCGATTCTGCACGCTGCTAATATCCTGTGTATATATCGAAACTAATAAATAAAATTATTTTTATAAAGTATGTTTTATCGTAGTTTTAGCGAATTCCCTCCAAAGGAAATGCAGCTATTGTTTTATACCAATGATGGAATTTTGTAAAAATTTCTTCAAATGTCCATCGATCCTACCTACTAGATATTAAAAATCGCAAAAATTGTTATATATGTATATATATGTATATCAACATAAAATTTATGTGTCTGTGGACTAGAAGTCACAGTTTTCTTATGATTGGAATTAAATTTGGTATTTGAGGCGCTTTTGGTATTCAAAAGGTCAAGTTCGTTAATGGGTAAAATTGGACAGGGGGAAAGGGGGGTCGGGAGGGAGGGAGGGAGGGAGAAACACAAATTTAAGAAACAAAGTTGTAAGTAATTAGTTTTACTAAAATTTTGTTTCTTACAATTTTAAACAATATTAACAATTCAAGATTGAAAGTTAATATTAATGAAAATATGAAAGCTAATATTAAGAGAGATATTTTATATTTTGTGTTTTCTTCTTTCTTTATCCCCCTTCTTTCCCGGTGACCAATGCCATTTAGTAATAAAATAAAGCCTTGCACTCTGTGCTTGACTTCCGGGGCAACCTTCGGCTTTGTCTTCGCATCTTTGATGTAATGAAAAAAATCGCACTCTTCTAATTTTCTTTGTATGAACAGAAGTGAAAAAATCGCACTCTTCTAATTTTCTTTGTATGAACAGAAGTGAAAAAACATTATTTGACATCAAATGCTTGATATGAAAAATCATACACATCTAGGGATGGGGATGGAACCCACGATCTCTGGCATTCTAGACCAATGCTCTACCAACTGAGCTACCTTAGATGTTATGGTAGTGCTATGAATATGATCTTTCACTATCATTTCTGATGCCATTTTATTATTAATTTTGTTTATTTAATATTAACATATTTTAAATTGGTTTTTTTTTGTAAACTAGCGTCTATTTATTTCCATTGTTAGTATGGTTGCCTTTCGGTTATATTATACCAACGGAAGCGACTAGGGTTTACTTACTTTGACAATTAAGTAATATTTTTGAACATTGATAACATTTTTAGACATCAAATGCTTGATATGAAAAATCATACACATCTAGGGATGGGGATCGAACCCACGACCTCTGGCATTCTAGACCAATGCTCTACCAACTGAGCTACCTTAGATGTTATGGTAGTGCTATGAATATGATCTTTCACTATCATTTCTGATGCCATTTTATTATTAATTTTGTTTATTTAATATTAACATATTTTAAAATGGATTTTTTTTGTAAACTAGCGTCTATTTATTTCCATTGTTAGTATGGTTACCTTTCGTTTATATTATACCAACGGAAGCGACTAGCGTTTACTTATTTTGACATTTAAGTAATATGTCTGAACATGGATAACATTTTTTGACATCAAATGCTTGATATGTTAGGGGTCATTTTCCATGTATGGAATGTGGTCTAGAAGTTTTTTTAAATGTTACTTTTCATTATTTAAATTTAAACAAAAAAGTCCAATAAAAGTACGTAACAAATTTTCGAAGAACAGAACAGATAATGGCTATGCTAATATGATATCAGTCAGTCATGCTACAGGATAGTACCAAGCTTTATACACAAGTATATATCGATTTTTCTAAACATAAATTAGGTTATTTATATGTAAGTGTTGTTAGGTTACAACAATATGTGGTTTATATTGTTATTACCACTGACCTCTGTATAATATTAAGGTGAGTATAAAAAAAATTTGCAAATTCCAATACAAATTTTTGTAGGGAATTAAAAGCTCTACAAAAAAGGTCTCTTACACTTTTTCCATTCAAATGAAATTGGAGGTAGAAACTTTGTAAGAAAAACAATTGTTTTCTGTTTCTAAATTTTATAACTTGGATCTGATTGGAAAGCACTTGAAAATGAACAATACACATTTTCGTAGCAATTTAAATTATTTACAAAAATTATCTCGTTTGTTCAATCGATAAGTGTAAGCGTTTAAAAGATGATCGCAATCAATCGAGTCTAGTTGACGGGGGTTCTAACTCGAGTGGGGTCTAGCTTAGATTAAGACCGTCTCCCCAAGTGACCCAACCGTAGCTTTTCATTATATCCCTCACTTCCGTGCACCACGTTTTGGCATGATTTTTTACAATGTTAAATTTACTAGCTGTGTTGAAATAAAATTTTAAACCAGGAGAAAAATTAATATAACAGAATGATTGTAATATTTGACCGATCATGGATTGATATGCCTATGTCATCATCTACAAATCAATTTTTGAATATCAATCAAAGAAACTGCCACTCAAACGGGTGTACGGATGGGTTTATATTTAGTTCTTGCCAATTGTGGTGGGAGGTCCATAAATATAGAGGTCAGTGGTTATTACCTATATTTGTGCTTCTTCATATTTACCTTCAGTGTATAGTTGTGAGTACAGTACCTACTTACTCTATCTACTATTTAGTTACTAGAGCTACTTTTATCCATCATAATTCACATTCACTCATTATTAGTCCAGTAAAAGTCTCTCAGTTTCAAACAAAAGTTATTTATTTCTATATTTATTTCTATAAAAAGGAAAATTTAAAAAAAAAAAATTTTTCTAACGGTTTCACAGATGGATATTTTGTCCCTTTGTGAAGGATGCATCTAGAGCACACACGCATTTCAGCTAGTTATCTCATAAGCGAATTTCCTCGCAGCTATTGTTTTTGCACCAATATTGGAATTTCGTAAAAATTTCTTCAAATGTCCATCGATCCTACCTATTAGATATTAAAAGTCACTATCGCTGAAATTTGTATATATATATATATATATATATATATATATACATATGTATTTTTTTTAAATGTCTGTGGACTCTCTAGCGGTCACAGTTTTATTCCCATTGGAATGAAATCTGGTATTTGAGTAGCTTTTGGTATTCTAAAGACCAAGTTCGTTAATGGGTAAAATCGGGCGATTGGAAAGGGGGTTTAGTGGGAGGGGAAAACACAAAATTTCACTATCTCCCTTAATATTTGAAAAATGGAAAAATTTATCAGGAGTTAAGTTGTAGGTATTAAGTTTTACTGTAATTTTGTTTCTTATCATTTTTCTGTTACACTAATATTTACAGAAATAAGAAATTAAAGATTGAAAGTTAAAATTCTAAATATCTCTGTTCACATTAGAGTTTGAGAAAAATAATCAGGTAGTGAATTTAGCAAACTTGATTTTCTACAACTCTACTCCTTATACATTTTTCGATTATTCTAATATTAAGAGAGATATTTAATATTTTGTGTTTGTTTGACACGAATACATAAAATATATTTTATTGTACAAAATTTTGATTGTCGATTCCATAGTAACTATAAACTATAATCATTATACCGTTTTTTTTTTGGCTATTAATAAATTTAATTTTTGCAAATACTAAAGTCATATCAGATATATTTCATTTTGATCACACTAAAATTTTGACCGCTAGAGAGTGATTTATGTATTCTAAGGAAATTCGCCAATTTGACGCAGCTCCTGCGTAACGAATTTTTTTTTCTTGAATTATCGTGTTGAAAGACAGACAGACGGACGGACAGATATGCGCAAATGGATAAATTAGTTCATTTTAGTACCTTTTATTCCCAAAATTTTTTTCTACGTTCAATATGTACAATCGTTACAAAGTCCGAAAGGCCTAAAACTAATATACTATCGTATTTATTATATACACACACACACATATATATATATACCGGGTAAAAAACGAGAGTGATCTGGGACTGCCTTAGCATTTTAAATCTCGTCCTACATATTTGGACCTACTTTTTCCAAGCACATTATTCGATATATCTGTGCTGTCTCATTCTGGACTATGTAAGGTCGAATATTGTTTTATATCATAAAAAAGGTTACAACACACCACATAGCTACCTATAGTAATAATAATAATAATATCATTTTTAAGAAAAAGGTAAAATCTGAACAACAATGAACGTGCACTTATAACATTACTATCAAGTGTGTGTAGGTAATTTACCATTAAAATAGTGGGCCGAAGTAAATAAAACTTAACCCTAAAGTTATATTTATAACAAAATATGGCATCTGCGTGAACTTGATTTGCATCTACGACTAGACAAAAAAGCATACGTTTATATTCCTTTCTCTTTAAACCCAGTATCAAGGCCTATAACCATTACATTTATCCCACTATCCTGGCAAATTATAAAGGTCGATAAATAATAAACTCAAAGCATATTATATTTACGCACCTAAATACGTTTTTATTGTGGCTAAAATTGTGACCGCTAGAGAATAATTTATGTATTCTAAGGAAATTTTTTTTCATGCAAAAACATCAGTTTCATTAAAAAAATAATAACTTTTTTTAAATTTTAATAACATTAACCTATTAACGCATATGTAACTATCACATTCGAGCCTGACTACTGTGTTTCTAATTATTGCCACCAGATGTCATATTCCTAAGGAACAAACACCAATAACAGTAACACAAATGATCGTGATAAAAGTGGCTGTTTTTTGCTTACAATACCCTTAAACAAAGTACATATGATACGATAAACTACTTTCATTATTTTTCAGAATGTGAACAATAACTGAATTATAAGAAAAATTGATACAGCTAAACGAGAAAAAAAAACATCAATGTTTTCCATCTTTTATACAGAGTGCCTACTACTCATGTACGCCAGAAATAAATTGATACATTAAGGCAATAATTAAGGCATTGATAATTAAGGCATTACAACCAAAATTTTTGTTACTATTTTCTATATTGATCGCCCAATGTCGATAATTTCCGGTTTCTCGAGAATACAACATTTCATGTTTTCTTTCCAGTGGAATATCCAAAAGCTGTAGCGAATTAATTAAAATAAGAAAAGCATCACGTACGAGGCACACTCGAACGCAATATATTGGAAAAAGTAAATCACTTTCTAAGCATACATATTAGTGTACACGTATGTAATGGTACACACATTACATACGTGTGTTTCATATATACGTTTTAACTTAGTGTGTTTCAAGTGGTTCACTTTTTTTGCTTTTGACTGTATGTGTAGATGAATTTCCTAAGAGAAATGAATCAAAATGAATACCAAATCAAGTAAACATGGCGACATTATTGTGATTCCATAAGTGTTCCGTTTTTCGAAGATCGAAACAATAAAAAAATTTAAAGTACTCATTTGTTTATTTATTTTGTTTTGAACAATATTTGACCAGGTTGTAGCAGGACTGCATGGACTTTTGTAATTATTACTAGGTGTAAAACAAGATTGAGCAAAATTGCAATTCCGACAGAATAATAATGGCTACTCATATGCCCATACAAACAACCTATAATATATATAATAAATTATACTTTTATGTTTATTTGAGTTTTAAATATCGTGTGGTCTTATTTATATACAAGTAATATTTTTATTTTATCTGTTAAGAAATTATAATTATTATATTGTAAAACACAGCAATGCAGTTAAAGTTACCTTCGAATACTTATCAACTCTTTTAAGTATAAATACACTATGTTTATAGACAAATATAAACAGTCCACTTGAGCTGCTTCAACTTAGCGAATTTCCTTAGAATACATAAATCACCCTCTAGCGGCCACAACTTTAGTGTGATCAAACTGGAATATCGTATCTGATATGATTTTAGTAATTGTAAGGTTAAGTATATTACTAAAAATTTATTACTAAGTTTATTACTAATAGGTCAAGGGGAAAGAGGGGATATAGAGAAAGAAGAAAACACAAAATATAAAATATTTGTCTTAATATTTGAACAATCGAAAAATGTATAAGGAGTAAAATTGTAGAAAATAATGTTTCCTAGAATTCATTACCTGATCATTTTAAAAAAAACTCTAATGTGTACAGAGATATTTAGGATTTTATCTTTCAATCGTAAACTGTAAATATTTCTGTAAATAGATAATGGTTGCAGCGGCTGCCCTAAGGATGCGAGGATGTGAGTGGAGTGGAAGAAATTTTTGTGTGTAGGCTAGGAATTGGTAGGATGTGCGGCAGTCGACTTTGATAGGAACTATGCCGATATTCATCTAGGAACTATGTCGAGTTCGTGAGGAAACTGCAGAAAACCTTCATAAACATAGCCGGTTACTTCGTTCTTGCCCATACGCCGACAGTTTAGTCAATTAACCGCCCCCTTTTTTTTTCTTAATAATTGACAAACTGCCGATGTCGGGATTCGAACCCATAACCTCCCAGTTCCAAGTAGACATAAAAATATTTCTGATAAGAAACAAACTCATAGTAAAACTAATAACCTACAAATTTACTTCTTATAAATATTTCGATACTCCAAATATTAAGGGATATATGCCAAATTTTGTGTTTCCCCCTCCCTTTATACCCCTTGACCTTTCAAATACCAAAAGTGCCTCAAATATAAAATGTCATTCCAATCGGAATAAAACTGTGGCCGCAAAGGGTCCACAGACACATAAACGTATAGATATGATGATATGTTGATATGGTTATTTTTAACATCTAGTTTTACACAATGGAGTTGTTTTGTAAAACAACTAGCGGTTTTGTAAAACAGCGGATTCGACATCCATCTGCGACATATAGACGAATTTGTGGTCATGAAAATTCAGAAATAATTCTTTGATTATGCGACTTTCAGGTGCAATTTTCAAATAATAACCGGTAAAGTTCAATATACAGTTTTTGATTCAAGTCTGTCGGTGTAATGTGATGAAATGGCGACGTAGGTAGTTGTTTACCTGGTTGTAAAAATAATAACATTATTTAAGATAATAATTTTTCATAACATTTTCATACCAAGACTCATTTTGTTAACTATTTTATGTGTGTTTATGTGTTAATTATTAACAGTATTTAACTAATAAACACCTAATCATATTTCATCATTGCTATATATTACTTTAAAAAAAGTTAAAATATTAGAACACCTGAATTTGTAAAGTCAGAATTGTTAACTTTTCAAAATAAACAATCCCCTTGTTATAAAAATTATTAAAATAATCAAAGAGAATTGTAGGTTTTTTTAAATTAAATGTCAAATTTTGCGCCAATTCCTAGAACAATTATTTGTATTTTATAAATACGTATTTCGACTACATGGTAGTCATCATCAGTATGAATTAGCTAATCGTAACTATCTCTGGGATATGGAGTCAGAGATATGTTGCTCGTTGCTAATTTGGTGCGTGTTTCACCATTACTTTGTAGTCGAAATACGTATTTATAAAATACAAATAATTGTTCTACGAAATTGAGCAAAATTTTAAATTTAATCGCCTTGTTGTTTGAATGGGTGGACAAGTCTATGAACAGGATATGGAAAGATACAGCAGGTTGATGACAAGCCAAACAAATGATAGCCGGGTACAATGCTGCAAAGTCAACCTGGCATATTGGCAAAAACCGGAAAAGAGTAAGCAAAAAACATTTGTTATATACAAATTAAATTTACGGTTCCTGATTTGGATTATAGCTGATAATTTCTATTTCTATGAAGTTTTAGTACTTAACACTACCCTATACAAAAATAATGATAATCCAAAAGCTCTGTCATAGAACTGAGATCGTACGATTTTGCGATCTTGCTTATTATGACTCAAATTTTAAAATAAACACAAACAAATTATTTAAAAAAAATTTAACAGACTTATCGAATTTTTTCAGAGAAAGGAATAATAATGAGTATGAAATTAAGTTACCTTGGCGATCATTTAATATGCATTATAATAACATTTAATCTTAAATATGTTTGTAAATAGTATACCTTCTGTTTTGGACAGCTTTGCCAATAGAGAATTAATGTTAAATATTATTTATTACTGACTGTCCGTCTGTTTACTATATGAAGTCAGTCAGTACACATGTAATGAGATTCATCACATGCACAGTCATCAACCATACACATGTATGCAAATGGTTGTTTGTCATTTAAGAGTGGGGATTTTGTGATTCACATACTAAAGTTAAGAATTCAATGAACATATTTAACCATTACATGAGTACTGACTGACTTTATACAGTAACCAGACGGACAGCTAGTAATATATAATATTTAACATTGATTTTCTATTGGAAAAGCTTGCCAACACAGTCTGTATGTTAGGTCAGAAGATAAATTGGAGTAAAATTAATTTTCTATAAATTTACTGATGTGCAAATTGTTTAAGTGTTTATTTTACCAATTTCCACCTTTCTCTTAAGCCCTTTTTCCTCCTTGCCGATTTTGCCTAACGAAATTTCAAATACCAAAAGAACGTCGCTTACCAAATTTAATTCTAATATGACATATAGAAGAAATTTATATACCCGGTATATAATGTATACCAGGTTATTTTAAGTTAAGTTCCAACTTTCTAACGGTTGAAAATATTAATCGCAGAAAAAAACTTTTGGTATAGGTGTTCATAACTATTCCACTTCCGCAAAGGAGTCCGTCCGTCCGTAAACACGATAATTCATAAGCAAAAAGAGATAGCAAGCTGAAATTTCGTATGTGTATTTTAGAGCTATAAAGTAAGTCAAATCGGACCATGTTTGGACAAAATAGGCAACACTGCCTATCTTTGAAACCGTAAGGGATAGAACAAAAATTTAAATATAAAAAATATTTTTTTCATAAATTCTACGAGTATACCGGGTATTTAAGCAATTAACTCTGTTAGTTGTTATTTTCACATGTTTTTTTTTTTTTAATTTTTGAAAAATCTTTTCATTAGTGCAACCGTAATAGCTACATTTTCTTCGAAAATTCGCTAATAAAAAGGAACAGCTTTTATCCCGTTTTGAAATAATTCAAAATAATGCTCAGTCTTACTGAATCACCTGTATATATTATGAACTACGTATACAAATAATTTAATTATAAAATAAAATAATAACCTTCGACCTTTTTGAAGGTTGAGATGGATATACTCGTACATTTTACTTTATTGAATAAGTAAATTATTTTATTTAGTAATACCAAATTTTTAATAAATGTTGTATTTTATCAATATTTATTTTGTTAAAGAAGTTAAGTCTTTAAAAAAAATGTGTGATGGGTACTTTAGAAAGTTAAATTTCAAACAATAAATGTGATGAGTAGAATTTAAAACCTTCATTCATAATTTGATCAATAGTATCTCGAGAATTCGTATCAACGCTCTATCATCAGATTATATTATTATTCTCTTTTTAATACCAAAAATAGACTATATGTTTTAAAAAAAAACGTTAGGGTATAAATTTTAGAAAATGATTTGAAAAAAAAAACTGTAAAAAAGCTTTTTATGGTTCCAATGTGGAAATTATTCCTTAAGTAGCCTACACATGAGGAACATTGAGCAGCAATCTAGGATGTTGCTGTGTGTGTATAGCTGTTACAGCAACAAAAAACATGTCCTTGAACGATTGCAGTAAAATCAAAATTATTTGATATTTTGTAGGAGGAGTTTAATGTTCCTGTACAAATTCGTCGTCTGTAGCGAAATTGTAGCATATTATCTAAAAAGTAATGTTTGCCTAATATTTTTTTTATGTTTTATTACATAGATTTAACTTTATATATATATATATATATATATATATATATATATATATATAAGCATATACTAATAACTAAATACTTTATTATTTTTGTCGTTTTATAGGTATGTCACACAAAAAACTTGATAAAACTGTAGATACATAAACTAAGATAAGTAAATTAGATACAAATTAAATGAGACAGATAGAGACAAGATGACAAGTGATTGAATTTCTAGTATATAATAAATTAACTATACACAAATTAAATGAGATAGATTGAGACATGATGAGAAATGATTGAATTTTTATGACTAGTGTCATAAAATAATAAAATTAAATTTTATATTCCGAAACTTTGGTTGCAACGTGAAAATATTTTTGTAGGCGGAGTTCAATGTTGCTGCTCAATGTTCCTCATGTGTAGGCTACTTTAGGATCATGACATCCGGTGATAAGAATGAGAATGAGATGTTATTATTTTGTTATTGAAACTTTTATTTTTAATAAAGAATGGAAAATGATGATTCTGGTATGAGATTTTCACCAAGAAAAACGAAAGATAATAAAATAGTCTCATCTAAACTTAAATTTTATAACATGGTTTTCGGGTATTTAATTCATTAATATATACAATGTTTCGTCACCAACTTATTGAGACTTTATCAAGTAACCGCAATGTATAAACAAGTTCAATTTTATATTAAAGTATAAGTAATGTTTTCAAACATTCAATTGTTTATCACTCGGAAACGGTCAAAAAAAATTTTCTAATATTACCCGGTCCTGACCATAAATTGGGTTATGTTTATAAAAATAAATCTCTCATTGAAAAACTACATTTTTGTATACTTAATTATGAGTACTTGGTAGAGTTTTGAATAAGAAAGTATATATAAATTGCGTTTATGAATTATGTGAACAAACGTTTATTTGAAAATATTTGCCAAAACTCACAATCATACAATACACAAATGATACCAAATACTGATTAGTACAGACAGATAGTATAGAGATTCAAGGAAAACCGTAAACTTACCTAAAGATTTACTTTACGCGCTTTCTTCATTGCAAAGTCCTTGATTACATTTTCATACGACAGACAATCTTTCTTGGCCCATCGTCGAGCGCATGTACGTCTTTATCAATTTAAAATTATTTGTGGTCCTGGTTTCTCAGGGCGCAGAAATGACGAAACCATGATCACAAATAATTAATTTAAAAAAAAAACTAATTATTTGTGGTCCTGGTTTCGTTATTTCTGCGCCCTGTGCTTGGGCACCGCTGACACCGCCCTAGTTGCGGCACTGGGTATAAAAGAGAATAGCTTAGTACTTTTTAAGAAAACTCAAAGCATTCAGTAAAACATTTATCAATAGATGGGTTGAAACAAACCATGAAAATTTCATTTGGTAAATGTAAACATAACATCTATAAGACACCCATGTCTATTTTTAAACAGACATTTTCTTATAATTATAAATAATACATTATAATAAGATTAAATATATTCACATTCAGTTCATATAATAATAAAAGTAAATACATTATACTTCAAAGTAAATTTTTTATCAACTCCTGGCTAGTGAGTGGTATATATTTAGTACAACCAATGGACACTAAGAATTATCTTTCTTTTCTGTATAGTAATGATGTTCCAGAATGTAATAAATGTAAGTTGATGTCATTTTTTAACCGGACTTCAAAAAGGAGGATGGTTCTCAATTCGTCTGTATTTTTTTTTAATGTGTGTTACCTCAGAACTCCGTCATTCGTGAACCGATTTTGAATATTTTTGTTTTTGTTTTAAAGGGTTTGGTTTCCCATTGGTCCCATTGACACCAAATCGCGTTCTGTTGAGAGTATCCCCGGGAAATCGTGGAGAATCCTCATTTTATATGTGATAACCGATTTCTGCGAAATTTTTTTTTTTTAAAAGGGTATACTCATTCATAATGGGAAAATAAGAAAATTTTTTTAAAAACCGACTTCGAAAAATATTTTTTACAAAAAAAAACCGACCCCAAAAAAAAAAAATTTTTACAAAAAAAAAAAAAAACAAAATGCATGTAAAAAAAAACTGAAAATCTTTTATGAAAAAATGCACTAAAAATTAAAAAAAAAAAAAAACGGATAAAAAAACGGATAAAAAAACGGATAAAAAAAAAAGTGAACTACCCTGGCAGAAATTACATTGCCAAATTGTTTATATTGCAATAAGCGTTTTCAATAATATTTCAATCAATTAACAAATGAGGGAAGGTTTTTCTAATGCCGAATCTTAGACCAATAGGTTTTTAAATTTTATGAAACCACAATTTATGTACAAGGGCATTAAGGGCATAACTTTAAGGTCGATATTATTATAGGCCGAAAAAAACATGTATTTCGTAACACAATAGAATTACTCTATTACGCTAAGCATGGAGGTTTCAAAGAGAAAATAATTTATGATAATAAATTTGTGTTGTTTTCTACGCGAGCAAAGAGAAAATGAAATGATCTAAAAGCTGGCTTTAGCCAATCGATATGTTATAACAATTTGGACCCCAATAGCTTACTATGTTGCATTTTTCTTAACCTATTATCTGATCTGTAAAAACCGATTCAGATACAGGTATAATTCGATAACTTTGTAATACTCGTATGAGATGGTTTCGACTTTGAAAAAAATAATATAATAAAGCCAGTGGCCAGCTTAGGAAAACTAGCGTTTTTCGGTTATTTGATTTTGGTAAACTTTTTTTTGGTAGTAATTTTCGAGAGGGTTTCGATTTTGAAAAATCAATGTCTTAACAAGGCTACTGGCCATATTGGGAAAACTAGCGTTTTTCGGTTATTCGATTTTGGTAAACTTTTTTTTTGTCAATCAGTACACCTAGTAATAGCAAAACCGTTCACAAAATTTTTGTTGGAATTTATCCTAAATTAAGGGACTTTTTTTCATATATTAACTCGACTAAAGCATACTAAAACTACATATTTTTCTCATTTTTTTTCACACGCTAAAAAAAACGTTTTCTATTAAACTCCGAAGTTTCAGAATTTTTGACCGTTTAGAACGCGATATAATTAATAGCTAAATATATAATTAATAGAAGTTATCATTCTCTCTCACTCTTCCTCATTTCAAAAAAAATACTCGACAGAATTTTAAAAAAAGAATAGTAAAGATAAATATTTATTAAATAAATTTAAAAAAAGTCGCATTTTACCGTTTTGTTTTTGAAATATAAAAGTTTAAAATTATTATTACTTTTTTAAAATAAAATAATATATGTGTGTGTATATGTATTTGTTCTATAATAAAATCAAACCAGTTTTTTGTCCTGATTATATAACACAGTACAGGAACGTCCTTAATACACATTCTTGCTATTTCGTATGCCAAAAGCTTGTGTTCACGATAAATTTTTGAAATCTATACTAATATAATAAAGCTGAAGAGTTTTTTTGTTCGTTTGTTGGTATAAACACACTAATCTCTGGAACTGCCAGTCCGATTTGAAAAATTCTTTTTTTGTTAGATAGCCACATTCATGAGGAAGGCTATAGGCTATCTAGCATTACGTTAAAATTATTAGTTAGCGTTAAATATCGATATTTGTAAAGTAAGTCGGAAGAAAAAATATATATTCAATAGATATCCTTATAGTGTGCTACGAAAGTTTATAGTTACTATGGAAACGACAATCAAAGTTAACATCAAAATTGAAACAAAATTTAAATAAAATAATTTGATAGTTATTTTTTAGAAGTATAGTTTCTGTGGAAATGATAAAATCAACAAAAATATCTAACCGACTCCAATTTTATATAAACCACGGGGCATAGCTATATAAATGCATTTTATATAAATGCGGGCGAAGTCGCGGGAAACAGTTAGTAATATAAATAAAATTAAGAGTTAAAACAAAAATAAATAAATAAAATGCATAATTATATTGTATTTTTTAATTCATAATGCAATAAAAGCATGTTTTTTTTAGTATTTTTAAACTCTAAATTTTATTTTTTATTTTTTAGTCTTATAACAAAATTATCTTTTGTGTTATAGTTTCATTCTTCACTATTATTCCTACGAGTAATGGAATGAATCCAATTCTTACCAAAGAAAGTATATATCAAATATAGCATAGGAAATTTATGTTTTTTAAACGTGAGTGATTTTAAACGAGGCACCCCTAATCACTGATATTAAGGTGTTAAAATATAGGCCTTGAAATACACAAATATAAAAGTCGTTTAGATTGCAAACATGAAGGTATATATATATATATATATATATATATATATATATATATATATATATATATATATATATATATATATATATAATTATCCAATTGAGTATTTTATAAACCAATTGAACCCCAACTGTTCAACAATATAAAGAAAGGTAGATGAATACAATCAAATTCACGTAAATTATATTAATTTCATTATAAAATGACTTTGTTGAAAATATTATATTAACAATTTTAAATACAAATTAAATTGTGTTCGGATATTTAAATTATCTGAAGAGATCGATTTTATATCGAGATTATTGTGTAGATATGAAAATAATTGTAGAGACTAAATATATACCTTAAGTATATACATTTACATTTAGAATTCCGTATCATTTTCATAATAAAGTCGATGTACACATTTAGACTAACAAACCAAAAATAAGGTAATACAGGTTCGCGTAGAATCGAAATTTGCTGCACATATGACGATGTGTTTTTATCTATTTTTGACGAAGACCAATTAGTTATTCAAGCACTTTGATTGGTTCTTATAATTTGTTTTTAGATTGACCCTTCAGGAATATAAAGAATTTTTCTTAGGTAAAACTCACACAGTGTCAGAAAATGGCCGTACTCTATCGAAACATATGTCACACGTTTTTATTATTTATTTGCTAAAAAGGATAATAAACAAAAATTGATGAAAATCCTTAAGAAAAGAAAATGTTTTTTAATAGAAATTCTTTTTGAAGTGTACACATCTCTTAGGTTAAAAGTTTTCGAGTTCGCTTTACCGTTGTCGAGGTTTTCGAATATGCACACATAGCCGAATTATCACTCACTGGTATAATTGTTTGTATAGCTGGATATCTCTGATCGAAATAAGTAAAAGATATCTCAAAATGCATGAAAGAAAAGTATTCGAATTTTCCATACACGTTTGAAGCCGTAAGGAAGCGAAAGAAGCAAAGTACACGGATAAGATCCCCGAATTTTCTCACAATTGAATAAAGTACAGATTAAAATAGATGCTAAACATAGCCACAAAAGTTGATGTAATTCAATCAATTAGGCATAAATCAATTATAAAATTTTAAAAAAGGACATCAACTTTTGTGATCCATAGTACATAACAAATACGTAATTGATGCAGTTTTTTTTTGCCATGCTATCCACCACAATCGGGGGCAACATCACTAACCGTGACGCGTCTGTGGTAATAATTCTTTCACTGTATGTCACATGACTTGATAAATATGTTCACATTCGACTATGGGAAAATTCTATTATAATACTTCAAGTAATTCTATCATAAAATAATTAAATACCTGAGAAAGAAATGAGTCCACAAAAATTGCAAAGAGAAGATGGTAGATATCCGCTACTAGCTTTTGACAAAAGTCGTTTTCGTTTTCAAATATCTTGAAAACTGAAAGGTATACTGTACACACTGCCATTAGCCAATTATAATTAAATTATAATCAGAAAACAATTATTACAAAACCATTTTTAATTAGATGCAAATCTTGTACTGATATGGAGGCAACAAATTTTATACATTTACATATTTTAACATTTTACCTATTATCAGTGTTGAGCCTGTAAAATAGCCTAGCCGCAGCGCGTTTGTAACCCCAAAATAGTTCCGTCGTGGCACGCAAATAGCCTAAGGCAGAAAATTTTAAATTTACCAAAAATATATATTAAAAATACCAAAAATAATTTATTATTCAATAAGGAAAAAATATTTAAAAACATTGAAATACAATTAAAAGTTTATTTTTTGACGAAAAAGAAAAGAGCTTAGTTGGCTACCTAGATAGATAGATATATCTTGGGGTCTAAAAAGTATTGCACTTCGACCTTATGGTCCATTGAGCTCCCCTTTCTACTTCAGTACGACGGGATTCACTTCTCCCATATGTTGGTAATAGCCAGGAGCTCGCTTATCAGGTCTTCCTGAAGGTTCGTTTATTCGGGGTGAGATGCATCGAATATCCTGTATCTGCTGTAACCCAGAGGTTCACAGTCCAAGATAATGTGGCTGGATGTTTTTTCCTCCTCGCCACATAATCTGCACATAATGGACCCGTTATGGAGTCCCATTGTGTGTAGATACTTCCACAGGGGATAATGCCCGGTTATTAATCCGGTAACCCTCCGCAAATGCATCCTGTTCAGCTTCAGTGCATCGAGAGATAACCTCTTGGTTGCACTCTGAAGCAGTATTTTCTCGAGCTCCTGCCGCGTTACTTTTTTCCAGTAATCACGGTGTTTAGCATTTGACCACTCGTTAGTCCTTGGAATTCCTACAATTGTACCTAGTAATTACTTAAGAATATATTCAAATGGCTCATTTTTATTGCATTCAAGTATACATAAAATTATAGTATACAGTCAGTATACGGGGTTTAGCTACCTATATCCGATGAATAAAATTTCATAGCCGCTTGGTTAAAAAATAACCTCCTTTGGCAAAACTGGCTTACCACCGTATTATTATATCACCTAGAAAGTGTATATATTTATCACCGAGAATTTTCGAAATATTTTATCGCCTGCCACTTTGAAAAAACAATTCACTACTGGCTATCTTGACTTTTTTAGCGAATTTCCTCCAAAGGAAATGCAGCTATTGTTTTTGCACCAATGTTGGAATTTCGTAAAAATTTCTTCAAATGTCCATCGATCTTACCTATTAGATGTTAAAAATCACTATCGCTAAAATTTGTATATATATATATATATATAAGGATATATATATATATAAGGATATATATATATATATATATATACATATATATATATATATATATGTACTTTTTTTAAATGTCTGTGGACTCTCTCTACCGGTCACAGTTTTATTCCCATTGGAATGAAATTTGGTATTTGAGTCGCTTTTGGTATTCTAAAGGTCAAGTACGTTAATGGGTAAAATCGGACGAGGGGAAAGGGGGTTTAGAGGGAGGGGAAAACACAAAATTTGACTATTTCCCTTAATATTTGAAAAATCGAAAAATTTATCAGGAGTTAAGTTGTGGGTATTAAGTTTTACTGTAATTTTGTTTCGTATCATTTTTCTGTTTCACTAATATTTACAGAAATATTTACAATTAAAGATTGAAACTTAAAATTCTAAATATCTCTGTTCACATTAGAGTTTGAGAAAAATGATCAAGTAATGAATTGTAGCAAACTTGATTTTCTACAACTTTACTCCTTATACATTTTTCGATTTATCTAATATTAAGAGATATGTTTAATATTTTTTGTTTGACACGAATACACGAAATACATTATATTGTAAAAAATTTTGATTGTCGTTTCCATAGTAACTATAACCTATAATCGTTATATATCGTTCTATTTTAGCTATTAATAAATTTAATTTTTGCAAATACTAAAGTCATATCAGATATTATATTTCATTTTGATCACACTTAAATTATGACCACTAGAGAGTGATTTATGTATTCTAAGGAAATTCGCTAAGTTGACGCAGCTCCTGCGTAACGAATTTTTTCCTATATGTATGTCTTTGTTTTCTATGAGGGTTTATTAATTATCACTGATAGATTGGAAAATATTCGGTAAAGTTTAGAAATTTCCTAGACTCTTTTAAACAAAATTTTAAAGCAACCGTTTAAGTTCTAAAATTTTACAAACTTTATTCAAAAATTAAAATACAAATCGATTATTAAAATTGAAATCAAAATAAATTTCAAGTGATTCGAATAAGAGAACTATGTTTTTACGAATGCAATGTATTTATAATATTCTCCGAAGGTAGACAAGTGTCACTCCCAGCATATTAACGATAATTAGCATATTTTTAAAATTATCACCTCAGGAGGTGAATGTCACCATACACCGCTAAATAGCTATGTATAAATATATTAACACATCTGTTCACTTTGAATGGTGTGTTTTATATTACTTTAAATTACACTTTTCACAATAGATCTGTTGCCAGATAGTATGAACCATAAGAAGCGTGTCAATGTTTGGTTGGATACAAACAATTTAAAAATTGTTAATCAATAAACTATTTTCAGCAATCCGTTTCTTGTAAGATTATTTAAACGTTTCTTAATTAAAAAATTTGTGTATTTTGCTGTTTAGTATTTTGAACCATATATGTTACGATCACCACATACTTGATAAATTCTCTAGATTTTTCTGTGTACTTGATATTTCATGATTCGATAATGTCATGCACTTTAATTGAAATTTATACAAGATGTAACAAAAGTACTGATACCCGATTTTCTATCGAAGCTTGTCAATGGAAAAGTGATTATGCACTTGGAGTTCAATGTTTGGAAAATGTCTTACACTTGAATTGATGCGTTACATGCAAAAATATTTTAACACGGTCATTGTTCGTTGTATCGAAGACATTACATCTAAAAATGATCTATTAAAATTAAGAAATGTTATTTGAGTTTCAAATTGCATTGTTATTAGAATCCCACTTACTGATAGACTTAATTCAGCCATTCATCGAAAATTTTTTTTTCCATAATTGTAAAATATATATATGGTATTTCGTGACTTATACAAATTACTACAAACCCAACACTTGGGTTGTGCTGGGAATAGCTGTTAGGTTTTGTAACGTATTAGCAGGAAGGGGATTGACAAAAATTTGATGCAAAGTGACAAAGGGGAAGGTAGGTGTCAAAAATACGTGAATTTTGCTTATCGTTTTTAATGGATACCCCAAAAGGACCTTATTTTGTCGCTAAACTTTTACTTTATTTGTTACAGTTTTAAATATAGGTAGTTTCCTAAAGACCAGATGGACGGATTTTGCCCAACTTTGTCTTAGTTTTTAGCTCTAGAACACATAAAATATTTTAACTTGTTTCATTTATTTACGAAACTGTAACGTATAATTTTTTTGTGAGATATATTTTTTATTTGTGATCGTTTAGGAAATAAGATTGTTGCTCATTTTCATTACTTTTAGACTAAGATTTCATACAAAAAATGTTTTACCCGTAGTAATAACCATACGGTGAAGTATGAATATCATTTTTGAACAAGATAATGCATGTTTTTTTTCTCTTCGTTATTTGAGATAAGATTGCCAGAAAAATTCTTGCTGAGCCAGATTTTGCTTCTTTTTTTTTACATATTTATTCTGCTTTCGGGGAGAAAGTTTTTGTTGGAAACTTCACAGAGAAAAAAGTGATCAACCTTTGCGCCGTTATTAAGATTAAAGACGAAGGACATGCCTTTTCTGAAAATCCATGTGTAGACAGAGTTTTAGAAAATTTTCTGTGCATATGTAGGGCTCCACATAATTTTTGTCCACAGGCCTCCACATCGATAAATCCGGCGATGCTTGCATATATTGGATATATTCAATTATTATCATTATCATTACCATCATATATTTTCTGATGAAGGAACTGTGTTCCGAAACTAGTCAAAATATAATTATTTTTACGTAAATCTCTTTATTTAATAATTATAATGGATTTTCGTCAAGAATAGGGTTTCACGATGCACGAGGCGAGGCGATTATGGTATCACCTCGCTTTTTTAAATATCAACCTCACCTCGCCTCGGCCTCGGCCGAGGTAGAATGTTAACCAGCCTCTTCTCGCCTCGGTTGGGTTAGCTATCAGCCTCGCCTCGCCCGAGGTAAAATTTTTACTAAATTTGACTTATTTTGCATGAATGTACATAATATGGTTAAAAAAAACTTGTTAGAAAATAAATGTCTTTAAAACACGGAATATAAGTTGCTTAGTCTCTAAATTTTTATGACTCCTCGAATGAAAACAGTAAATTCAAAAAAATTTGGCCTAAAAAAAATATTATGAAAAGATGAAATCCCGTGATGTTTTAAGAATTATATAAGAGGTTCTTCAAAATGCTTCCAAATTTCCAATGCAAAACCCATATACAAGTTACTGTAAGTATAAAGAAAATTAAACTATTTTCAATTCTTTTAAATTTATTAATTTAATTATATATTTATTCATTGAAATAACAATAATGAAAACATACGTTATATAATATAGTATTACAGTATTATATAAAAAATGAACAGACCCTCAAAATTTTGATTATTCTTGTAGTAAATGTTTTTTATAGATACAACATTTTATTTTATTTTTATACGTAAGAGTAAGATATAACACTTAACATGTATTAACATTACATATATTTTTTAAATGCTTACACTGTCACTGCATATATAAATAAATAAAAATTTTTTTGTAAATTTTCCTCGACCGAGGCGAGGTATTAGTGACGATATACCTTGCCTCACCTCGGCCGAGGCGAGGTTTTTATGACGATATACCTCGCCTCGGCTCGGTTAGTAACGAGGATTAAAATTTTGAACCTCGCCTCGCCTCGTGCGTCGTAACCAAGGACCGAGGCGACGAGGTTACCTCGTAACCTCGGTGAAACCCTAGTCAAGAACCATTCAATACAAAATATATATCGGGTATGAAAAGTTACTGATTGTCTCTCAGAAGTATACTTGCGAGAACACATAATGATACACGCTGTAAATTCGCATATAGTCATTTAATGCTTTTAATTATATAACATTCCACAATATCTCGACACATACATTTAGACATAATATTCAAAACATTTGCGTGTATTAAATTAATGACTCTTCACTCCTATAGGCAATATTATAGATATAATATTATTATTAAGATATAATAACTAATATAATATGTACCTCTAATATAACTAATTTTTCATCATAAATATATTGCAGTATAACCATTCTATTTTAATGAAGTTACACTGTATGCATATAAGGTACTTCGTTATATTTCTACAATAAATATTAGTATTATTATTATGTTTAACGATATAAAGGAAATCAGTTATCATTTTATTTATAAAATAAAAATAAATTTCATTGCATATCGAATTTTTAATGGACATGGATAACTTGGATTGAATTTTATTGAAGGTTATTATTCGATTAGTATACAGTTAATCAAAGTAGAATGAAATAATTTTTTGAGCCATAACAAAAAGAATATAAAATTATTATTAAAGGTCGGATTATATGCAATTAAAAAAAAACGTGCATTTGTTTCATACACTCTTAAAATTGATTGAAATATTCTAGAATATTTCATAACAAGCTTCGATGTCATAGAATGTTATCAATATACAACATTATATTATCGAATGATAATTAGTGAGAACTCTAGATTTTTGAAATGAAATTTCAAATTCGCCCCCTTTACCTAGATCAGTTTTTTTGTATTATAAATACGTATTTCGACTACAACGTAGTCATCATCAGTATAAATTAGTTAGTCGTAATTTACTCTTTGACAATTAGAAATATAATATAAAATATAATAAATTTTAAATTATATTGAAATTACTCTTGTTAAAATTTCTTTCATTCACATTTATTCATGTTACCTTACTCTTATTAAAATTACTCTTATATTGTCTCAGGATATGTTACTCGTCGCTAATTTGGTGACAATTTCACCAAATTTCAGGTGAAATTTTACCCTGAATTTAGTAATTTCAATATAATTTAAAATTTATTATATTTTAAATTTAGTATATTTTAATTTAGTTAATTTTCTATTTGTTTTTATTTTTGTCTATTGATCTCGACTGTCTATCTATTTCTAATTGTCAAAGACTAAATTACGACTAACTAATTTATACTGGTGATGACTACATTGTAATCGAAATACGTATTTATAATACAAAAAAACTGATCTTGGTAAAGGGGGCGAATTTGAAATTTTAATATACAACATATTACTTAAATGTCAAATTAAGTAAACGCTAATCACTTCCGTTAGTATAAAATATCCGAAAGGCAATCTAGTTTACAACGCTAGTTAAAAAAACAAAAACAAATTTAAAAAAATTCGCGAATTAACTTATAATACATAAATAAAGCCTCTCTAGCTGTCACAATTTTAATCTGATCAAAATGAAATGCCGTATCTGATATGATTACAGTATTTACAAGGTCAATTTTATTATTAAATGGCAAAGACGGCATAAATGGCACGAGGAAAGAAGAAAACACAAAATAAAAAATATCTCTCTTAATATTAGATAAACAATCAAAAAATTTATAAGGAGTAGAGTTGTAGAAAATCAATTCATTTCCCGATCATACCAAAAGCACCTCACATACCAAAATTCATTTCGATCAAATGAAAACTGTGACCGTTGGAGAGGAACAGACAAATATAAACAAAAACACAGTTTTTTTTCTACTTTTATTTTAACTGTAAACTGTTTTTGCTAGTGAAATAGGCTTTAATGTTTACTGGATATATATTTTTTAGTAAAAAAATAAAGCAGGTACACCGTACGCCGTAATAAAAACAAAGCCCAATCAACTGTTCATATGTTGCGAATAAGGGTCGATGAGAAAATCCTGAATGACCATTTTTAAGGGAAATTCAAAAACATTTTTATCACCCCCTATTTTATGGGACGGTTTTGTTAGCATTTCATTTCTTTTAAAAAACATAAAAATATTTTAGAAATCAATTTCTATGAAAGATAGAATACACGTATTCGCTATCTACACAACTTAACATGAAGAGATGAAAAAAAAAATTTATTTTGAATGTATATTTACTTTAAGGTAGTACCACAGATACCACAAGGGTCAAATGTGTGCTCTGTGTAATTTGACTTCAGTAGTATTTATATTTAGCAATGCGGCGTAAAAGTAAGAAAGATAGAAATAAAACTTCTGCGCAAGCATCAATGAGTTACATGTGTGTTTACTAAAATGTCTGAGTCAAAATTAATAATATGTCATTGAAAAGACTTTATTTGATAAATGTAACTGTATTAATAAAAATTACTATACATGTTTTGTAATAAAAAATATGTCTATAACATTGATATTCCCACATGCCGCATTTGAGATATGTTTGAATTTTGCGCGCGTCATAACCTCTTTGATGGCCTTGCCACATGTAATTAACATAGTAAATTTTTCGCAATTATTTGCTAATTACTCGTACCACACTTTCTGAACCTCGATTTGTGAGTAACCAAAATGTTCAAAATTTTTTTTTCTTTTTGTTGATACCACTTCATAGAAATCTGAACGGTACTTTTTGTGACATAAAATAAAATCTGTGATTTCTCATAAGGATCAATGGTAAAGGCAAACATTTTTTTATATTAACATCTATTTTTCTGGCTCTCTAAAACTCTTTAAAAATTTAACTGGTTCATTATCTTATTATATAATGTACTAGTATGCCAAGTTTCATTAAATTCTGAACAGTAATTCTATAACCGAGGGTTCTACCTTAAGTGGAATACATTAATACTTTTGAAAAAAATCGACCATGTATGCATAATCTTATATCATTAAGTGTGCGATATTACGGATCTCTCTTCATCGTAAATCCATTATTATTTTTAGGAATTTCTCCGTAATTTTGTTTTGTTTGAACTTAAAGATTTTTAGTATTTAATACAATAAATCAATGTATGCATATTTCTTGGTGTCCAATTTCTTATCGAATAGAAAAGACATGTACCATCAAGACCACGTAAAGTAATATTCTACAAAATAAATTTGGTTTTTTTAAGAGCTGTGTTTGAAAGGAGTTAAGAGTTTTAATAAGATCATAGTTAAACCGTAAAAATAAGCATAATATTTGATAATTTACCAACGCATTCGTGCTTCCTCCCAAATATTTCCTTAATTTATTGCTTAAATTCTTGAGAAAACTGTCCAGAATTAAAGGGTGTGCGTCAACTTGTTGCTAAAGAATATTTATATTTAGTGATATACTAATATTCAAGATTTTCTATGACAAGGAAATGGAAAGATACTCCAGACTGTTGACAAGCCAAACAAATGATATAATGCCGCAAGGTCAACTTGGCTTATTGGAATAGTCCTCATAAAACTGAAATAGTTCTCATAGGATGAGACTTATTCGAATTTTAGCCAGTGGATGACACGTCCATTCTTATTCTGGAACAATACCGTTATAAATGTGGATTTCCAGCCTTTTACTTGACCGAATTGGAGGAACCGTAAGTAACACAATTACCACAAGGATGGAGGACACGAACGAGGTGAGGTACCGAAAGGAAGTTGTGGTTTCCAAAGGGTTGGTACAATTGTTGAATTTAAAAAATTTTTATAACTCTGCGTTTATTGACGTCCACGTTCAAGAAACGCTAAATAGAATAGAAGCAGGATATTTTTATTATTTCTAGCTTATATTTTTGAGGGTTAAAAAAAACATAAAATATGTTATACAACTGAAGAACATCAGTCTCATCAATTAACGGACAATCTATATAATATGTGTCTGATGGCAACTGATTTGATAGTGTAATATGGTATGTGAGATATGAATGATATTCAGACGGTTTGATTATTTGATGACATTCACAGTTTTTTGACAGAGACGACACGAGAGTAACATTACTTTTGAATTACATTGAGTTGTAAATGTTTCCTTCCTCCTATCGACTTTCGTTTTTACAGTAAGTTTTCTTGAAAAAATACAATTTAAAAAAAATTATTTTTTGTACTTAATTTCAAATTTAATTAATTATTTTTATATTTTAATTGAAACAAAAAAGACTCTTGGGTATATATGTTAAGATTGCAGCGCCGCGGCGGAAAAACTAGAAATCCTCCACTGTTGTAAACAAGTTTATTTTAACGTGCTATGTCATATTTATCATTAGTTAGAATATTTTACTAAAATATTCTACGAGGGCATGTAGAATATTTTAGAGATATGTTTTTAATTTTACTTTTTCTGAACATTTTGGAAATTTATGGAAACTAATATCATAATTTATTCTTTTTGAATATATATATAAGTTGGAACTGAGCAACCGTGTTTTTATAAATTTAAAATAATTATTCAAATTTGATAGTATTAGTTAAAAGAGTTTTATGTTATATTTAAAAAAGTGTTCTAAATTAAAAATCTATTATTTAATTATAAAAAAAAAAACAACATTTAATTTAAATTAAAAGAATAAATATAATATAATTTAAAAATACAATAATTAAAACAAAACACGGTTGCTTAGTTACACCTTGTATATATAGACATAAATATACGTTTATGTGTCTGTAGACTCTCTAGGTGAAGCGCTTTTGGTAATTAAAAGGTCTAGTTCGTTAAACAAAAGGGTAAAATCTTTTTTTTGTTTAGGTAAAATCGGACATGGGGAAAGGGATTTGCCAAAAAATTTGACATATCTCCTTTAATATTCGAAAAATTTATAAGACCTGAAGTTGTAGTATATTAGTTTTGCTATAATTTTGTTTCTCATCATTTTTTCTGTTGAAAGTTAAAATCGCAAATATCTCTGTTCGAATTTGAGTTTGAGAAAAAATAACAAAGTAATGAAATGTAGCAAACATGATAATCTGCCACTTTTTTCTTCATACATTTTTCGATTGTTCTAATTTTAAGAGAGATATTTTTTTTTGGTAATAAAATTGGCCTTGCAAATACCATCATCAGACTAGAAAGGACATTTCATTTTGATCAGACTAAAATTGTGACCATTAGAGAGTGGTTTATGTATTCTAAGGAAATTCGCAGCTCCTGCGTAACGAATTTTTTTTTGTATGAATCTTGTAATTGATATACTTCTAAAATATTTTGAACTGATTGAAGATATTTGTGTTGGTACGGAATACTATTTTAAATTTAAGAAGAATGTTTTATTTTTTATTTTTTTAGTTGAAAATAAAATAACAGCGCCATCATAATAGCAATAACTTGTTTCATGCATGTTAATTTATCAAAATTGGAGATACAGACATATTTATGTAACTAAAATAAAATAAATATACATTCTGACAAACCAAAATATACATATTATAAAAGAAGAAGAGAGAACTGCCGCCACAACCGCGGACGTCAATTTTATATATATGTTATACTGTGTATCACTATACCACACGTAGTACCATATAGAACATGTGTATCTTTTATCTTTAATACAATATTTAAATATTTGGTCATCTTTAAAAATATAAATTGTACATTCATATAATCTTTAACAATATGGCACGTATCTTTCACGATCTATGTATCAAATACAACTAAGGAAGATTTTTTCGACTTCTAATTTTGTATACATTACTTTACACGTCTGTCCGGTGTCCAAATTTTATGTGAATTTCTCTATGCTGACTTTCTCTTTTGGTTTTAGAATATTTGATTTTTGAAGTCAGGTTTCCATTTTGTCAAAATTTTTTTTATTTCCCGCTTTTTAGTGACTTTGAAGTACTATAACTGAATTTTTTATTTGTCGGAATATGGGTAGACCTTCTAAACGACCTACTAATTTTTAGTGCATGAGTATACCCTTTCAAAAAAAAAATTTCGCAGAAAACGGTTATCACATATAAATGGAGGATTTTCCCTGATTTCTCGGGGATCCCCTCATCAGAATGCGATTTGGTGACAATGGAACCAATGGGAAACCAAACCTTTTAAAACAAAACAAAAAAAATTCAAAATCGGTTCATAAATGACGGAGTTCTGAGGTGACACACATTAAAAAATAAAAATATCCTCCTTTTTGAAGTCCGGTTAAAAATAAGTTTCTATTAAAAAAACATTTTTAAAAACAAGCTTTTTATAGTAAAACTAATTTTTTACAACTTTACTTCTTATGGGTTTTTCGATTTTTCAATATTAAGAGAGATATACCAAATTTTGTGTGTCCCCTTCCCTCTAACCCCTCCCCCTTTCCCCTTGTTGATTATTGTCATGCATACCATAAAAATGCATTGTGATCGGAACTGAACCAACATGTAAAAATTTAACTCCGTAGGATAAGAGGAACTGGTTCTAATACAGCTTGCAAGATTTACATACATATATAAATACATACATACATACATGCATACAAACATACATACATACATGCATTGCAAGTTAATTGAAAGCTTGTAATAACCAGATTGGACACACAAGAATCGTGGGAACATCAATCTTCATAGATCCCATTTTGGAAATGATAAACGACAAAATATACTCCTTCTCAAAACATTTCACTATAGTCTACGATATAGACCTGTGGACGGAAAAGAACCATCCTATCGCAAGAAAGGGATCGTTTGGTAAACAGATGGCTCCAAAACTGGGGAAAGGAACCGGGCGGGAATTTAGGGTGAAAGACCCGGGGCAAACATTACCCTCAACTTGGGGACATATGCCGTAGTCTTTCAGGCAGAAGTCTACGCCACACTGGCTTGCGGTCCGTGAGAACCTACGTAGCGGCTATATAAAACAGAAGGTATATATTTTCTCGAACAGTCAAGCTGCTCTAAAAGCCTTGTTTGCAACTGAAGAAACATCAGGGGTAGTCAGGGATTGCTTTGAGGAACTATTGGAGCTGGGAAAACGGAACAATATTAAATTGATCTGGATACTCGAAGGAAATGATAAAGCTGATACCTTAGCAAAGAGCGGAGTCGGAATGCCTTTCATAGACCCATAACCTATTTTACGATTTACAAAGGCAGCAAGTGAACAAGGGTTCAAAGAGTAGACGAACGTTAAACATCGTGATCCCTGGGAAAACATACCGCAACAAAAACTGGGGAAAATACTGTTTCGGAATGCATCCAAGATGCTGTCTCTCGATGCACTCAACCTGATCAGGATACAACTTCATACCAAATACGACATTTCAATTTGATCAGGCTAAACTTATGACCGCTAGAGCTATTTTTGTGATGTTGTAGCGGTACGCTTCTAAAATCGATTATGCTTTCTTTTAGAAAACATTAGTCCTCAACTATATCCTCCTCAAATTACCACGGTAATTGTTAATGTAAAAAATTACTGTGGTAACTTGAGGAGGATGTAGTTGAGGAGCAATGGTTTCTAAAAGAGAGCATAATTAATTTAAGGAGCGTACCACAACAATGTCGAATGAATAGCACCTTTGCGATTCATTGAAATAACATAGTCTGTGAAACAACCTACCAATTCAAAGCATTAAGACAATCAAAAATACATTGATATGGTTTTTTTGTTTGTTTGGTAATGAAATATTTAAAAGTTGATTATGACATATTCTTAGATATTCTTAACGAGGATTTAGTATTCTTTTTATTTGCTCTTTGGGATGGTTGTGCTTTAATAATCTAACCCAATAAATAATAACGATTATAATGCTTTAATTTATGTATGCATTATTTTGGTTGAGTTTTATATGTCTAGATTAATTAAATCATTAAACTATAGGTTAATTAATAAATTATGTACAATTGTGTTTAATTGGTAATATTTTTAAATTATAAAGATTTTGTCGGAGCCAGAATTTTATCCAATATTTATATAGTTTATAATTTTTCAAACAAAATACATTTAATAAGTTTTATATCCACTATATATATATAGACCGTATTTGACCATATATATACCGTATGTGTTGGAAAGCATTGCTAATAGAGAATCAATGTTAAATATTATTTACTATAATAAGTATACACAATATGTTTAATAAAGAAATAAAAATAGTGGGGTACTCTCTTGTGTGCCTGTTGTGCCTGCTTGCTAGTCTGTACTCAGTACTGCATTAACATGTAATGAGAGTGGGTTAAATATGTTCATTGTTGTCTTCTTAAACTTAGCATTACTTCAAACAATTGAAAATTCTTTTTTGAATATCCCATAATTGAAAATTCTTTTTTGAATATCTCACAATTGAAAATTGTTTTTTGAATATCCCTTATTATTTGTATGTGGAATGTTTGAAAATAAATGATAGTATTCTATTAACGGTATAACGTAAAACAACAATCCACTCAAATTAAAAGAAAAATAAAACCCTAAAAAGAAAAGAAAATAGAATTCCGACAAAAAAAAAGCTAAACAATATCCGGTTCGATTGTAGAAATCTACCCGGGTATTTTCTAGCACTTGAGGAGAAATATTCGCACAATTGTCAAAAATTATTTGCCTTAATTGTTGCAAATTTTCAGGACTATTCCGCGAATAGATCTGCGTTTTGAGAAAACCCCACAAAAATTTCTTCCAAAGTCTACATAACGTTTTTTCTGATGAAGGTTATTTTTGATCTACGGATATAGAAAGTTACATACAGATAAATTTCAATAATATTCATAATAGTTTCAACAACTAATATTTTCTAAGCATACATCATCAATCATTCACGTGCTATATAACTTCAAATTAAGTGTTGTAGTTGTAAATAACTTATAAATAAAGCGACTGCCGATAATTTAAATATTACGTGAATATCCTGTGTTTACAAATGAAAAATTTCGGTAAGTATACGAAGACACTAAGTGCGATCAATCCAAACTTTTTCAATCCGAATTTTTGGACGAAATTCCTTTACAAGAATTCCTCTAAAATAAATCGGTGTTGTACCAATTGCAAAATTTCTAGCATTCCCAATGTCAAGAAAAGACCAAATTCGTTAATCGGGAAATGGTATTGAGAGCAGGAAACGCGAAATTCGGTATATCGCTCTCAATATTAGAAAAATCGAAAAATGTATAAGAAGTAAAGTTATAGAAAATTAACTTTACTATAATTAGGTAGGTATTCTAATTAATTACAATTGTGTTTCTTATCTTTTTTTTTTTGTTACTCTTTCAATATTGAAAATTAAAATCATAAATATCTGTGTAGTTTATTTTCAATAACTTTATTTCTTATATACTTTTCAATTTTTGTAATATTAAGAGAGATATTTATTATCTTGTGTTTTCTTTTGTCTCTAAGCTCCCTTTCGCTTTGACCAATTCTACTCATTAACGAACTAACGAACTGGGCCTATCAAATACCAAAAGCATATAATACACGAAATGTCATTTCGATCAGACTAAAATTCTGACCACTAGGGTAATATATATATACATACATATATATATATATATATATATATATATATATATATATATATATATATATATATATATATATATATATATATATATATATATATATATATATATATATATATATATAATGGGATTTTACTTGCGTTTCTGAGACTCCACGTGCATTACAAATGCCATGCACATCAGTATTGTTTTTTAAACTTTATAAATTTTTAATCATACATTAATGATGTCAGCGAAGGATAAGGAATTTGTATGCCGACTAGGTATTTGCAGGCTGTTCCACGGTAGCCGACTCTGAGAGAAACTATGCCGACATTCATTTGGAGTTCGTGAAAGAAACCGATCACATGTCGTCATGCACATTAATAAGATAAAAGTTAATGATGATCTATTTCCCAAATAGAAGTAATGTATTTATTCGGCGGAAATTCAATACGTTGGCGGAGCATGACGAATCTTTTTTATATGCCTGCTGCTGGTCTAATGGTGCGTCCACACTTTCGCATCAAATTCATCATATTTGGACGGCGAGTGGCGCACAACGATCCATCTGAAGTCGGTTTTTGCAACGAACACTTTGAATGTTCGCAGTTCATATTTGGACGGGAACGTGAAAGGTTTGTCGTTTTTAGCGCGCATGTGATTATTGTTTTTTTTTTAGATATTAATTGAACTGTAGTATTTTAATTAATGTCTAATGTAAATATTTTAATTAATATCTTTAGATTTTTTCCAGGCTTAAATACCGGGGTTTTGTGATTAATTCAACTTCACTGCCAAATGAATATATGTTCGTTTCCAATGGATCGCTGGAGGTTCGTTGAAATCAACAATTTCAAAGAACCAAAGGCGAAACACCGCTCGGCGTTTGTGGCGCGTAAGTGTGGACGCACCTTTACATACTGCACATGAACAAATATCACCATTACTTTAGAGAAACGCATATTCGATAAAGTGCGGCTATGTAAATATTAAATAAAATCTTATGTGTGCAATATGTGTACCAACCGCTGCCGACATTTTTGCCACAGGCTTCAGCAAATAATTAAATAAAAGTACTTCGAATATAAATTTACAATAAAAAAACGAACTCACTTATTTAAACAAAGTGTAAACGAAAATGTACCAGTACACAAAAGTTAATTATGGATAAAAATAAATTTCGCAAGTACAAAAATTATATATAATAAAAACAAAATAAGAGAATACTTCATCAATACATTTATAATGCCCGATTACTAATGGTAGTTATACGTTGGTCGTTCATAAATGCGACAACTTAAGATTATTAAGTTAACCGATTTCATAAATCTGGCATTTTCGAACGGAACTAATGAGTTACAGCAGTGTTTAAATTTTGTTGTTTACATAATACTTGTTATAATTATGAAAGTTCATTATTTTAATTTATAATAAAACTATCTTCTATATTGATAATTGTTTAATAAAATAAAGTAATGAAATGATTTATTTTTTATCTAAACGGTGTGATAAAACGCGATGTGGCAACATTGCGTTATTTCTATCTATGAAGGTGTGTGTGACACATTTGAAAAAAATAATAACAATTTTACTTCTATAAATAAGTTTTACTAATTGGACAATTTTTGATATACTATTTGATATACTTTTTATTCAAGTACTAAAACTTTTCTGGCTATGAAAAAATCGACAAAACAAAACAAAAAATTGAAAAAAATTTATGAACTTTTACAAACTGGGTGATCTATCGGTAATTATCATCGTCTTCCTTGTCTTCCTTGTTAATACTGATTTTTGTGGATTATATTTTTAAATTTTACATTCTATCTCAGTTACTTCTCCTCGTGCGACGTTGTCAAACCTTTGGTAATAAGTATGACTGTTGTTGCATTGAAAATTATTAAGAATAAATTTTTTGGACCTAACACATACTTCTAAGTATATAAAAGAAAGTATTAAGGAAAATATTTAAGAGAAAACAGTTTTCTCCTCAAGAAAGGAGGGTTTTTTTATAATTACAAAAAGAAAATGAAAAGATCTAGTTGAATAAAATCAAATGTAATTTATTTACAAAAAAAAAAATTAATTTGAACATGTTTTGAAAGTATAAATTAAATTATGTAAATAACTTTTATACCAAACAAGTAGGTACATACTTAAATAGTTATTATATTGTAAAATTTTAAACTGGATCTATCAGTGGCCGCGAGCACTAAATCATCACAAGAGTGGTGTTGGTTCGCATCCCAGGCGAACCAATATAATTTTTAATAAGTTTTATTAGTTATGGGTCCCTCTGAATGCATCAAAGGTTGTTGAGAAACTAGTTTGTTCTAGAATATGTTTTCAAAAACAATGTTTTCTAAAGTGCCAACAACCATGTTTCTAGAAAGTTATAAATTAAACATTGTCGGATTAACATTCAGTTTAAAAGTCCGATTTTTTCAAGTAAAATCAGTTGTACAATGTTGTATGAAAAAAGAGACAGAGACTCAATTATAATTATGGAAATAAAAATTAAAAAAGAAATTAAATTCAAATTCTTTGTTTTCAAATTAAATAAATTCAGGTTTCAATTTCATAGAGTTTTTGTTTTATTTAATTTGTTTTTAAGTGCGTGTTGTCCAATTGACATATAGATTTAGTAAACCTTTACTAATATTATGGTTTTTTTGTGTGTGTCGAGTATCGAAAACTGTTGTAGGTTCTACAGCGCTCCGTTAAAGACTAAAGAGAGCCAAAATACTGCGACACTGTTATTAATCGAGATTGAAGAATAATCTTTCTTCAATTATCTTCAATCTAAACAATTACAACGGTAAGGATATATTTTTAAAGTGTAATAATACTCTACAAGTAGTCAGCTATATTACATTCTGGTTTTTATTTCCAAACGATGGAGGATTCTTGGTGAATAAAATTGACAAAGACACGACAAAAGTTTGCCAGCCAAGAGTCCGTGTGAAGGACGTCATATTTATAAGCATTTTTCTAAGAAACAATACTGTGGATTGTTTTCAAATTTTGAGAATACACCAATAAATTATTTATTTACATAAATACTGACTTTTAAATATGGAAATTTTGTTTTCAACTTTGGATTCGAACTTAAAAATACGATACGTTTCTAAAAGAGGGGAGGGGGCGCAATTATGTTTTTCAAATATTTATTACCAAAACAAAATCAAACTTTGAATGTATCGGAGATATTGCAGTTGGCTAATTTTACGAACCATTTTCCCGAAATCGCCCATACCCTAAATTCTACTTCAAACGGTAAGAGATAAAGGAGAACTTCTTCAAAAAAGGATTGGATATAATTCGACACAAATCGACAGCAAAAATCTAGAACACGTTATGTATATGTAACACATTCTCATACCCTACTTCGGAGATTAGGTAACACATACCCTAAATTCTACTTCAAACGGTAAGAGATAAAGAAGAACTTCTTCAAAAAAGGATTGGATATAATTCGACACAAATCGACAGCAAAAATCTAGAACACGTTATGTATGTGTAACACATTCTTATTATAACTTCGGAGATTAGGTAACACCTTCAAAAGAGACTCTATATGTTTCAGCAATAAAAATTGGTATAAATATTCATATTAGTAGTGTTTAAGATCCGATTCTTGTATTATGATGAAATGATAAGAGGTAATTGGGTAATTGGTAACCCAATTACCTCTTATCTTTTCATTATTATAAAAATTTTCAGTAAAAATTGGTAGTAATATTCAGAAAACTTATTATATCTTTGAAGGGTATATTTTTGTACAGATCCTTGATGCATTTTCAATATTTATTTATTTACTGACTGCACTGGCAAATTATACACTGTATTCAGTAATTTTTTTTAGAAAATGTAGAATTATATTTTTAAACAACTAGATACCACTGACTGTGCCATTGCTAGTGGCTAGTGACTTGCCAGTGCTAATAATTTCTATTTTGAAATTTTTATATGCACGTATTTATTTATTTACTTTTGTAGTAATTGACACTCTCCGTGTGGATCTTTTATCCCCGGATTACGAAACTTTTTTAATTATTTATTTTAATTAAATGGCGTTTACCGTGGAAATTTGTATATACCGGTAATCAAACAAGATATTTATATTTGTAATTCTTGACTCTTTTCGTGTAAATCTTTTATCACCGGAATGCGACATTTTATTCACATAATATGCTCCGTTTGTGGTATTTTTTCATGGTTTTTCCCATAAACTATTAAACAAATGTTGGATCGTTTCTTGCTTCAAACATATGTTTGAAGCGGACCATGTACGCACACACTTTTACGTGTGACTAATAACGATTTTTTTTCTCTTTGACGTATTCAATACAATGTAAAATTGTTTTATTTGAATAAAGATTTATTATTATTATTAATAGAATAATTCGTCTTGAGACTGTTCGTTTTGACATTTTATTGCTATTATAATGTGTATCCTAAAGCTGCTTGCTTCTTCACTACTCGCATTGTTAACGGACTCACGATAATGGTTTTGTATTTATTCAGGAAAAAAAAATTGTATATATACACATTTAAAAATGAAGAAGATAATATTTACAGATCACTTAAATTAAAACAGGTTTGTTTGATGAGGAACAGAGACAAAAAATAATATAACTACCACTTATTATTTCTATGGGTAAACATAGTCGTCAGTCAGTCAGCCAGTCAACAATCGAGCGAGAGTTAGTAATGCAATAACGATGCAACAACAAATCCAATCCAACAGTACAAGAAACAAGCTAGCGATGTCTTCTTCTTAAAAATACCAAAAACTATACGGTTTTTTCTCCGAATGTGTTTGTGTGTATAGCAACGGTCAGACAAATATCTTCAATATGTTCTCAGTACAAAAATGTGCGTTTTGCACATGGAAACACCTAACAGATTTAATATCATGAACTGCCGCGAAGGCTATCGACAAGTCTGCCACGTAAAGTTGATGTGCTGAAAGAAAAAGTTAGAAATCCAAAAAAAGATTAAATAAATTAAAGATTTTTATACCCGGTATATGTAATATGAAAAGTATATTAAGTTTAGTCCCGACTTTGTAACGCTTGAAAATATTGATACCGGATATAAATGCTTGGCAAAGGTGTTCATAAAATGGCCTAATTCAGCCATTTCCACATGCCCATCTGTCAGTCTGTAAACACAATAACACAAAAACGAAAAGAGATAAGTATCTGAAATTTTGTTTGTGTGCTCTAGACCAAAAAGGTAAGGTCAAGTTCGTGATTGGGCAAAATCGGACCATCTTGGAAAAAATAGGCAAATCTTTGAAACCATAAAAGATAAAACAAAAATGTAAAGACAAAAAATGTGCCATTTAAAAAAATAAACAACTTTTGTTCTAAACTTTTTTACATAAATTCAAGATATACCGGGTATTTAAGCAATTAACTCAGTTAGTTGTAATTGCCACTTGTTTTAAATATATTTTTAGAAAACAGAATCATAAATACGAAACGAAAATAAAACAAGTGAAAATAAAAACAACTTAGTTAATTGCTATAATACCCGATATATACTGAGTATATGAAAAAAATTTCAAACATAGGTTTTTTTTAAAGGAATATTTTTTGTCTTTAAATTTTTGTTCTATCTCTTACGGTTTCAAAGATGGATATATACCCCCCTAGCGAAGGAGGCACAGTCCGAAATTGCCCATATTTGAACTAGATCATACTATTAAGCTCTAGAACACACACAAACAGTTTTTGCTCGTTTCGTTTTGAAGTTATCGTGTTGACGGTCGGACAGACAGACGGATATGCCGAATTGAGCTAATTAGATCATTTTATGAAAATCTATACCAAAAATTTTTTTTGTACGATCAATATTTTCAAGCGTTACAAAGTCGGGGTCGGGACTAAACTTAATATACCCTTGTATATATTATATACACCAGGTACAAAATTAGAAATACTAGAAATGACTTAGGATAAGAAAATATGAAGAATACTTGTTTTGCCGTAAATTCAAAAACGCAAGATATTAACATGTGATCTGGGGCCACCGAAATACGACAAATTATAATTGACCTCAACGGTACTTTAAGGAATATATCGTAAAATGACTTTCTCATCTTTAACAACCCGAAGACGAAACACTACGCGCAAGTGTTGTTCCGTGGTTCTCAGAGTTATAGAAAATAAATGAAAAACCGACAGGACTAAAGTGGACCTAAAGCAAATATACTAAAAGTTAATATAAAGAAAAGGGCACTTACAAAAAAATTAGTCACGTAGGAGCTCCGTAGCCTCGCGACTTGTCTCAGAGGAATGAATTATAATAAATATCAAATCAAAATTCCATTGCGACAACAGTAATGTATCTCTACATACGTCCGTCCTCGTTCGACTATGAATAGTATGTCATTTGCTCTTTGAGCACAAATTATGAGAAAACTATTGAGTTTATAAAAAAAATTTTCAAACAAAAATTGTTTATTTTAAAAAGAAGAACATTTTTTGTGAATAAATTATTTTTCTATCTCTTACGGTTTCAAAGATTTATGTTTTCTCCTCTGGCAGGGAGAAACACGTTCCGATTTTGCCAATTAACGAACTTAACTTCACTTTTTTTGTTATAGAACACATTTACAAAATTTCATGCTCGTTTCATGCTCGTTATCTCTTTTCGTTCTTGAGTTATCGTATCCACAGACGGACGGACTTGCTTAAATGACCGAATTAGGCCATTTTTTGAATACCCATTCCGTCAAGGATTTACGTCAAGGATTAATATTTTCAAGCGTTACAAAGTCGGGAATAAACTTAGCATACCTTGTATATTTACATATACTGGGTATCAAAATTAAAATTGATAGGTGATGAAATATGACCAAATATGACCAAATATGAAATGACATTCCAAGATTAACAAAACAATTAAACAATTAATCACATTGCTTAAGGCAATTGCTTAGGTTGAAGCTGCTGTCCTCACTGGGACACACTTAGTCCGTGAGCTCCGTTTTGATACCGAAATGATCAGTGGCATAGTGGCAGATCCACCCTTGCCACTACTCCTTGAATCATTTTGAGTTGCTCAGATACAGCAATTGGCTTGTTGAACTTTTTGATCCTATTGATAACTGTCATAAAAGCAATGCCATAAATTAACTGTGTATAATTATTACAGTAAGAATAATTTGGAATGTAAAGAAAAACATTAAAAACAATTCAAAAAATTGCAAATAGTTTATGGTCATAGCGGTAGGAGGATAGCGAAGGGTATCAAATTTATAAAATCCAAAATAATAATCGTCAAATTAAACCAGTTACAATAATATTATGTACAGAATAAAAACACATATCTGTTCTTTTTCGAAAATTTCCAATTATAAAATCGTTAAAATACTCCCGTTAATTGAACAAAATTCGGATATTCCAAAAAAACATTTTTATGCATATTTTTTCAAAAAAAATGTTTAATTGTGTTTCTTGGGTTTCTTAATCTGTATCATGTATAAACAAAGATTTAACCTCCATATATAGACTACATTACTATGTAATATATAGCTGAGTATTAAACATTTTTAGAGATATTTTTGTTGGCAGTCCACTATCTAAGGTAGATTTTTTACCGATTTTGGTTTAAAGATTCTTCGATGTTAAAAATAACACTTTTGGCCATTAGTCTGCCTGCGGGTACGACATATTGAAAACGAAAAGTTGTAGAACATTTCAAAATTCAGTTTTGTATTATACTTTTTTCACAATAACGGCTCCCAGAGTTATTTTATACGAAGCTCATTTGATTTTTCTTTTTAATATATACCGTTTAGTATATCAGTAACCTGTAGGTACACTAGACTAAATTCAATTTTTTGGAAGGGTGTTCATAAAATGACCTAATTAGTTCATATCATGCCCTTCTGACCATCTATCTGTCTGTTCGTCTAACTGTGAAACTGCCAGTCCATCCGAAGACATAACTAAAAAATTCGTTACGCAGGAGCGTAGTAAGGGAGATATATGATTCGAATAGTAAGGGAGATATGTAAAATTTTGTGTTTTCCCTTTCCTCTAAACCCCCCTTTCCCATTGTTCGACTTTACCCATTAACGAACTTGACCTTTTGAATACCAAAAGCGCCTCAAATACCAAATTTCATACCGATAAAATGAAACGCTTTGTTCGCTTAGTGTCATCAGTTAAAAATTACTATCGTTGAGTATCAAAGTTGTAAATTAAACATTATTTTATTCAAACGAAACTCCAATTAATTGTCGAAATAAAAAAAAATTAGATTCAGATTTTTTTTTCAAATCAAATAAACTTCAGGTTTGAATAACAAAAAGTTTTTGTTTAATTTAATTTTTTTTCCAAAAGTGCGTGTTGTCCAATTGACATATATTTAGTAAACTTTTACTAATATTTTGAGTTTATTTTTGGTGTGTCGAGTATTGGATTCTGTTGTAGTTTCTACAGCGCTCTTTTGAAGGTTAAAGCGAGCCAAGATACTGTGACAACCTGCAGGAAAAACTTGAGAAGTCAGCTCCTGGCTATTTCCAAGATATGGCAAAAGAGAAACTCGTCTGACTAGAGAGGCGAAGTAGAAGGGGGGGGGGGAATTTGGGTCATACGGTCGAAGTGCAACACTTTTCATACACCAAAATTATCTATCTATCTATCTTCTACTGCAGAAAATTTGATTTTCTATGAAAAGAATTATCCATCTACAACGTTGTAAGACGTTGTAAACGTCTACCATTTGTTTACACCCATAATTTTCCTTCTTAATTAAAGAAAATCTTTAGATATAAATACAGTTGACTTAATAAATTTTTGAAATTTTGTTTAATCCTTTGCATCATACAGGAATAAATAAATAAAGCAAAACAATGCAAAAAAGTGTAATGACTTTATTTCACGTACAAAAACAATACATAATAATTTTGTTTAATTATAACAATATATTCTACCATTATGATAATATCACTATCACTTATGTTATAAGCTTATAGGGTACACGGTTGTCAGTATATGAATATTATTCTTTGTATGTTGAATGGTGTAAAGTCGAATCCAGTAAGCATGAACCAATGAGCTATAATATAGGTACGGCAGCGAATTAAATGTGTATATGATGGGTATAAGTAAATCGACTGTAGCGTTAACGGTGGTCAAATTATGTAGCGGCTAACCAGGGATATTGCGGATATTCGCATTCATATCCGCAATCCATTTCTGAATATCCTGTATCTGCGGTAACCTAGAGGTTTGCAGTCAAAGATAATCTGGCTGGATGTTTCTTCCTCCTCACCACACGATTTGCACATAATGGACCCGTTATGGAGTCCCATTGTGTGCAGATGTTCCGCAGAGTATAATGCCCGGTAATGAATCCGGTAACCATCCGCAGTTGTATACTGTTCAGCCTCAGTGCATCGAGAGATAGCCTCTTGGCTGCACTCTGAAGCAGTACCTTCCCGAGCACCTGCCGCGGTATTTTTTCCCAGTGATCACGGTGTTTATTATTTGACCACTCGTTGATTACCTGTTTACATGCAGTCCTTGTAATTAGTAATTACTTAAGAATATATTTAAATGGTTCATTTTTATTGCATTCAAGTATACATAAAATTATAATATACAGTCAGTACATTTATTGTTCTTAATGCTAACAGTTTTTTCTTTTCTTTTTTTTTTTAATAGTGCAGCATATTTCTTTTTAGTAATAATAATGTATACATATAAACACATATATGTTAAGCGTACACTCAACAAATATATTATATACCTATCATAGTGGATATGTGGCATATCAAATATTAGTGATGGGTAGGTGTAGGTGTAGCAATGAACTTGCCTGTGAAGTGTCGCATTCTCGTGTCAGGGATCGGAACCATACCTAAGGATAACTAAAAAACAGACTATCTCTGCCTTTAACAATTGGGTGGATAATTATACAAACAGAAAATGGAAGACTTCAGCAGGCCGTAAACAAACCAAGCAAATTATATCTGGGTGTAAAACCGCAAGGTCAAGACCGGAGATATTCTTCTGGTTAGGGTGCTTACTGGTCGCTACAGACTCAACAGGCATCTAACCCTCACGGGATTAGAGGACAACGCGATATGCCCGTACTGTAGGATGACATGCCCTTCCATCGCCTGGTACAGTGCCTCGATAGATCTAGAATGAGATACCTAACCTTTTTAAAATAGCGGAACCTGAGGTAAACCATTAACGTGAAGCTCTATCCTATAATCACAGGGCTGGAGGAAACCTTGACTCCACTATATCTATAAGATGCCATAGAAATGTTTTGAATATGAACATACTGTATTAATTAAATACTGATATGAAAAAATTAACTCGTCAACCAGGAATCGAACCTCGGGCCTCTGGATATCTAGTCCAGTATGCTTCCGCTACACCAAAGACGACTGTAACGTAACAGCCAACCTTTTCATATTATTCTTATTTTGGACAAACATCGTATTGTTGACGCTTAACTATGCACAAATAAATATAAATGAATAATACTGTATTAAGTTTGGTTGATGCAAAATGCCACACGCCGACATTCGAATTGTCGGTTTTACAAAGAACACTATGGTTACTCCTTGAGAAAAGACAAATAGGTGGAGATACAGCTTAAAACTTATGAAACTTAATTTATCATTCGAACATTTTATCTATTAGGCTAATTTCATACCATCCTGACAGTCGTTTAAACGCCACGACAATAAACTTAGATCTATTCACATATGTACGCCTGGCAGCACGGTATGTCGGACCGACTTGACCATCTCTACATTTGGTCAATTTTTCTTCAGTCGCTTACGAACATGGAACGGGGTCAGTTGCTAGTTAGTATCTTGTATTACATTCGTATAGAAAACGAAGAAAAACTAGGATGCAATGGTGTGAAAAAGACCTTACTATTAGATTTATAGTAATATTTACGATTTTTATGTCCTAATATTTAAACAAATATCCCATTGATTTGGTTATCGTTATGATTCCTTACATTGGGAAAATTAACTTAGTCTCCGTAGCCTCTACGTCACGATGTGTTTTACTGATCAGACCCCCACCTCCTTGCCCAAATGTGCACACTTTCTTCACACCCCTATCCTCTCCTCTAACGCATAGGTGGGCAGACCTTGAGTGCAATGAGCTCTGAGTGAGAGGTAGGAAGAGAGATAGAGTAAATATAGGGTATCCTACATATTATTATTATTTTCTTTTTTTAATTAAAACATTTTCTGAAAAAAATATAATAATACCAACTATTTTTTATGGTCACTATTATTCAAAGTATACAATACATACAATACATTGAATACATACTCTGGATTTTTGGGCTGGTGATTTACCGCTTGTAAATTTTTTGATGATTTAGCTTTAGTTTAGATTTTAGGAAATTCCGAATAATTTGCCTAAACTATTCATATCGGAGAACTAATAAACAATTATTTAGTTGATTTAATTATTTTTTCTTAGTAGGGGGTATAGTATCATGGGAATTTGATGACACTGGATACAAAAAAGATGTTAATGATAAAGGTGGGTGGGGGTTTAGGGTTTGGTAATTTGTTACTAATTTTTAAATGGTTAAATTTTACATAAAGTGGGAATACATATAGTTGTTGTTGTAATTATTGTTATTGCTATCATCATTATTGTTATTATTATTATTATTATTATTGTTATTATTATGTTTTTTGGTGTATCTCTCCATGTTGGAAAAGATAATTTTTAAACAATAAATATTTTATAAAACTAATTCTAAATTGATAGAATAAATTATTGGGCAATAATCGGTTGGCAACCTGTATTGAAACATCGTTCCGTCTTACTTCAAAACATACCTTTATTACTTACTCTCATCCAGCTTATGAAGAGTCCATTCGACTCCGGCAAGCCGTCTGCGCACACACACCTCTGCTCTGACGAACGTGTGACGTAATATGTCAGACCACTAATTCCCGAGTATTGTTCAAACCCATCACTAAATTTATAATAACAATAATATGTAAATACGTGAATATATATATGTATATATATATATATATATATATATATATATATATATATATAAACACAACTAAAACTACCTGGTGCATAATATATTTGTTGTTTGAATTTGAATTGTTGAATTCTGCTTATTGTACAAATTCAGACGCGAGACAAGTTTAATAATAAACCCTACCTATTCTATTATTATAGACATTCTTTATTTATATAATACAAAAACAGAAGAGAAAAAACTGTTAAACAAAATAAAAAATTAAAACAAGAAAATATTTAACCAAATTTGTATAAAAAAATAATCATTTATTATACACTTACTACAGTATTGAATGAGTATTTACATTACTCCCGGTATGTAGTCCAGAAGTGATCAGAACATGAGTGTCGGAAACCATTCGAACGCAATATTTATGCCAGAATGCTTTCAAAATGTACTAAAAATTATAAAAATTCAATCTTCCACGGGGCATTTAGGTCCTAATTTTTTTTAATCTAATTTTTTTTGCCTACCTAAACGATCGAATATTTTGATCCCAATAGAGTTTGTTTTTTACAAGTTTTACCGTCCATTTGACAATTGAAAACAGAGCTTTAGAATTAAATCTGTAAATATTCTTCAGTATTTTAAAATTATGGTAAACTAAAAAAACTGTCGTTTTGGGATTTCCTGAAAGGAAAAAAAATTATTAGTCCCGTACCGAAGTCAAAATTTTGCAAAAATTTCTTCAAATGTCCATGGATACTACTTGATATGTGAGGTGCTTTTGGCATTTGAAAGGCCAAGTTCGTTAGTGAGCAAAATCGGACAAGGGTAAATGGGGGTTTAGAGGGAAGAGGAAACACAATACTTATATATCTCCCTTAATATTGGAAAAATCGAAAAATTTATAAGACGTAAAGTTGTAGAAAATTAGTATTGCTAATTTAAAATTTAAAATAACTCTGTACACATTAGAGTTTGAGAAAAAATGATAAGATATTGAATTATAGCAAACATGATTTTCTACAACTTTACTCCTTTTTCGATTCTTCTAATATTAAGAGAGATATTTTGTGTTTTATGCCTTCTTCATTCTCCAAAATCATATTAGATACGACATTTCATTTTGATCAGACTAAAATTGTAACCGCTAGTATTTTATGTATTCTAAGGAAATTTCCTAAATTGACGCAGCTTCTGCGTAACGAATTTTTTAATTCTCAAATGGACGTTAAAACGCATGTAAGACGTATATAAATGTGCTTCTAATTGTCTATAACCCAAATTGTTTATAACTCGAAAACGGCCCAGTTAACGGAAAAAAATGCCATGGGACCTTTTTTTTTTAAAAAGGACCCAAAATGTCTAAAATCATGTTGGTAAAAAAATTAGTTGAAAAAATTGTCTCTTTGAAAACAAATCCTTAGAATGAAATAATCTGTAAATGAAATAATCTTCCGGATTTTGTTAAGAGATGTTCAAAGATTATTTTAGAATTTTGGTAAAATCAAAAATTTCAGTTTTTCAGTGTTGATCACCGTCGTTTTGGGGTTGCAAACATTAAATTATTAATAACTCGAAAACGGCCAAGGTTACGAAAAAAATTACAAGATTCCTTTTTTATTTAAAATAACGCAATATACCTAAAAAAGTCTATTTGGTCAAAATATTCAGTCATTCGGGTTGACAAAAAATTAGTTTAAAAAAATTAATCGTATGCAAACTGCAATTCTGTAATATGTTCTGACAAGAAAATTGCGTCCGAATGATTTCCGACACTCATGCATCTATTTCTTCTAGACTAATGTACGTATCTTTAAAAACGATATAATTTATTATAGATAAAATTATCTCTGTAGATAATCTGAATTGGTTTTTTTTTATAGTTTATAAAAGGCATGAGGAAGTGAGTGTTGTATGATACTTCCTCGTTGTTGGTTTTTACGATTTCAGAACAAAGCGGGTGTTTTCATACCTAAACTGGATGACAATGGGAATGTCTGTGAGATATAGTTTATATCAGATGATAGATACCGTAAAATATTCTCAACCAAGAATTTTATTTCCTTGTGATAGACAGAATGTATGATATTGTATTGTAAGTGATATAATCGGATAACCAAAATGCGAAAAAAAAAACTAAAAATATATTATTAATATACACTCCCATTCAAAAAAAAATGAACAGACCTGAAATGTTAATTTTATTACGTTTCATAAAACTCTTCACTTTTGTGACACTTTGTATAATGTATAATTTAATTTATTTATAAACAAAGATAAGTAGTATATTTTTTAAGAGTGAAAAAAGAAATGGAAGTAAAAAAGGAATTTATATATTATCGAATGATAAATAGTGAGAACTCGTTAGATTATTATGTTTTAAATCTAGTATATTTTAATTTAGTTATAATCTATTTATTTTTATTTTTGTCTATTGATCTCGACTTTCTATCTTGTCAATTGTCAAAGAGTAAATTACGACTAGCTAATGTATACTGATGATGGCTACATTGTAGTCGAAATACGTATTTATAATAAAAGAAAACTGATCTAGGCAAAGGGGCCGAATTTGAAATTTTATTATGAATTTATATGTTTTATTTATATATGCGGTGTCAGTGACAGAGTAAGTATTTAAAAAATATATGTAATGTTAATACATGTTAGGTGTTATATTTTCCTCTTACGTATAAAATTTAAATAAAATGTTGTACCTATAAAAAACATTTACTATATGAATAATCAAAATTTCGAGAGACTGATTCGATTCAGGTCTGTTCATTTTTTTCGAACGGGAGTGTACATAAGCACCTAAGACATTGTTTTGTTATGATTTATTTGTCGAAAACTAAAGGGACAAGTGGCACAAATGAACTGCAGAATTTTTAAAAAAGAATGCGACTTATGATAGCTCACTCTTAAACCCACTATTCTTCAAAATTTTATAAAATTGAAATCTAGAGCACGGTAGTGTGCGCAAGGCCGAGTTTAAGGTATATATTAATCGAAATGTTTTTTTACCGATTGTGCAGCGAGATATTTGCAATCACGGTGAAATTTATAACATCCATGGTATACGTAAATGGCGGGTTTGTATATGCTCAGATAACCAGCATTGTATCTGCGCTCAAAGCAATTTGGTCCGCTAAAATAACATCTCCTCTGGTTCGCGAATGCTCAAAAACACTGGAGAGATTGGCAAGGGTACTGGTACCCACAGGACACTGTGGGGTGGAGGGCAACGAATCGGTCGACGAATTCGCCCGTGAAGGAGCCGTACTTCCATGTCATGAACCAGAACCATATCTAGGAATAACTAGGAGACAGGCTACTTCTGCCCTAAATGAATGGGTAGATAGATCTATGAATAGGAAATAGAAGGATACAGCAGGCTGCAGCCTGGCTCATTGGTAAAAACCGGAAAGAGATAAACCTCCTGGTTGGAGGGACCACCGGACACTGCAGGCTCAAGAGGCATCTATCTCTCATGAGGTTAGAGGACCATGCGATTTGTCTGGAATGTGACGGGACGGATAATACGGCCTTTTCCCTTCTGGCAGAATATCCATTCAGAGCCAGTATAAGACATCTACCCTTTGGCTCAACCGATGTGGAAGAATCTGAGGTAAAACAACTAAAGTGGAGCTATGTCCTGTCATTTGCACAGAGGACAGGTAGGTTCAACAACGAACATAGGGCTAGAGAAAACGAACCAAATGTGGTTGAGGATGGAAGATTATGAGGGGATGGGTTTCATAGGGGTCGGTAAAAAAAGCCTAGAAATACTTGTCAGGCTTCAGCCTCCCTTCTACTATTACCAATAGTAATTATTTGCAACTGCGACCCCAAAAATATTGAATAATCACTGTCAACACTAGTCTTGTCACCATTTAGTACACATCACTGTCAACATTTAGTATATTGTATCATGGCGACTACATATTCAAATTCAAGTGTTAAAACACTATATATGTTAAACTAGAAAAATTTAAATTGGCATAGACGTATTGTGTTTTCATATTTTTTGCTTTGATTGTCAAGAGTGATCATTATGCAATTCAAAGCTTTAGCAGAGGTTTGCTGACCACGCAATTTTAGGTTTTTAAGATGAAAGTTTCACATGAGTACTAAAAGCTTGAAAACATACATATGAAAATTTTATTGAATAAAATAGGAAAATGAATACACTCAAAAATTTTATATTCGTGCTTTTAGTAAAACAAAAAATTTCATTTCTTAAATAAACGTACATAAATTTTTCTAAAATGTTCATTATGGTCCAATTGATTTGTTTCATATATGAAGACTTTAAAGTTGACTATAAATGTGTAATGCATTTTGTATTATGTATATACACATACAAGATGTTTCAAATAATTTTTCCTTTTTACCTAACTACTGCAAAGGATTGGTTCCACGCGCAACAAGTTTGCTATGTCGCGTCCGAAAAAATTCATAACTCGTGGAAGTAAACTAACGAAATCTAATAATAACAAAAAATTTACAGAAGACAATTTGTTTTACTGTAAACAAAAGCTACTTCAATTTTTACTAACTCCGACCAACTTTTAACTTTTTTGAGCTATGGATTTATTCAGACCTAATTTGGCCGTGCCCTACTAAACAAAACTTATTTACGTATCGGAAAGTGTGTTGTGAAAATAGTCTTGCGTAGACAATTTTATCATGCTTTACATCTTTTAGCCAATCCCTTTGCTATATGATAAATCCAACACTCTGGATCTATTTTGACCAATGCTTTTCTGAAAGTAACTTGTGGAAATGTAGTTTCTAGAGTATCTTTCGAATTATAGATGAAAAACTCGATTATGGGCTGTATAATTTTCGATTGGCATATGTTATAAGCGAACTTTTGTGCTTACCAACTTTTCTAAGAGGGTGTAAAGTAAATGTTTGTTATATTAAAAAATTATTATTTAAATAAATAATAAATACATGTAAAAGATATAATTGATCTTTATTAATTAAAATTGATATTTTTAATTTCATTTATAAATTGTTATTATTTTTATGTCTAAATTAGCAAGGTTGTTAACATTCACAGCAACCGTGATAATAGAGGGAAGTTATAGTTGAAATGCAACAGATAAAAATGAAGAACAAAATTATAATAATAATTTAATGATGAAGCGACATCGCTACAAGGGCAATGTGAAAAGTTCTCGACCTAGCCCATAGATATGGCAAATGAATTAACTGTATGTTGGCGCACTTGTTGCAAATGTAGATAGATAGATAGACTGTAGAGGCTGTCCTGGACGGGACACACTTCGACCATAAGGTTGATTGTGATGCCTAAGGATGTGAGTGGAGGATAAGAAATTTTGTATGTAGACTAGGAATTGGATGAGCGGCTGCAGCTGACTTTGATAGGAACTATGCCGATACTCATCTGGAGTTCGTGAAGGAAACTGCAAAGAAACCTTTACAAGCATAGCCGGTCACTTCGTTCTTATCCATACGCCGACAGTTTTGTCAATTAACCGCCATTTTTTTAAATAATTTAAATAAAAAAAATTCGTTACGCAGAATTTCCTTAGAACTTAGCGAATTTCCTTAGAATACATAAATCACTCTCTAGAGGTCACAATTTTAGTGTGATCAAAATGAAATATAATATCTGATATGACTCTAGTATTTGCAAAAATTAAATTTATTAATAACCCAAAAAAAAAACGGTATAACGATTATAGTTTATAGTTACTATGGAAACAACAATCAAAATTTTTTACAATAAAATATATTTTATGTATTCGTGTCAAACAAACACCAAGTATTAAATATCTCTCTTAATATTAGAATAATCGAAAAATGTATAAGGAGTAAAGTTGTAGAAAATCAAGTTTGCTACAATTCATTACATCATTTTTCTCAAACTCTAATGTGAACAGAGATATTTAGAATTTTAACTTTCAACCTTTAATTGTAAATATTTCTGTAAATATTAGTGTAACAGAAAAATGATAAGAAACAAAATTACAGTAAAGCTTAGTACCTACAACTTAACTCCCGATAAATTTTTCGATTTTTCAAATATTAAGGGATATAGTCAAATTTTGTGTTGTCCCCTCCCTCTAAACCCCCTTTACTCTCGTCCGATTTTACCCATTAACGACTCAAACTCTCAAACTCTTGACCTTTAGAATACCAAAAGCGACTCAAATACCTAATTTCATTCCAATCGGAAAAAAACTGTGACCGCTAGAGAGTCCACAGACATTTAAAAAAGTACATATGTATATATATATATATATATATATATATATATATGTACATATATATATATATATATATATATATATGTATGTACATATATATATATATATATATATATATATATACAAATTTTAGCGATATTGATTTTCTAATAGGTAGGATCGATGGACATTTGAAGAAATTTTTACGAAATTCCAACATTAGTCCAAAAACAATAGGGAATTTGAAATTTTAATACACACATTGTTTCTTAACTTGTTAATATTTTACCAGACCGAGAACGAACCGTGATCGGCACTGTAGTGTGGATCGACCCTAAATACTACTGGAATATTATATACAGTAACATTTAGAACAGTTCCACTGATTTTTAGAAGGAGACCTTCCTCATAAATATCTGAGAGAGAATATTCTTACAATCAAGGATGAAAAACCAATGCGTTTGATTTGTTACATAGAGTACAACAGAATATATATCATACAATATGTATCAAACATTGAACCGGTTTCTTCCTGTAGAGTGCAAAATTATGTACTTCGTTGTTGATTCAAACCACGATATAATAGTGATGGGAAACTACTGGCGATACTCGAACATTCCTTTCTTTTCAAAATCCAATATTCTCTAGGTATGTGATGTGTTGCTTGTAGCTGATATAATCAACTAGCTTGTGTTTAGCTATGTCATCAGCAGCGACTTACATTAAAACTGGCAAGAAACGTTAGAAATTTAAAAAACAACGAAACATTTTTGAAAAGAAATTCTAACCACTTTTTCATTGGAGCTAGCAAAACGATATCAGAAATATTTATAAAATTTTATAAAATATTTATTGTTTAAAAAATATCTTTTACAATATGGAGAAATACACCAAAAAACATAATAATAATAATAACAATAATAATAACAATAATAACAACAATAACAACAACTATATGTATTCCCACTTTATGTAAAATTTAACCATTTAGAAATTAGAACAAATTACCAACACTATACTAAGAAAAAATAATTAAATCAAGTAAATAATTGTTTATTAGTTCTCCGATATGAATAGTTTAGGCAAATTATTCGGAATTTCCTAAAATCTAATTCTAAAATCTAAACTAAAGCTAAATCATCAAAAAATTTACAAGCGGTAAATGTAAAAGATCAAAAGATTTATATTTTATAATTTATATAACATTTATATTTTATTCATACCCAAATATATTAAAAAGGTACTTTTTATACCCCAAATTACCAGCCCAAAATTCCAGAGTATGTATTCAATGTATTGTATACTTTGAATAATAGTGACCATAAAAAATAGTTGGTATTATTATATTTTTTTCAGAAAATGTTTTAATTAAAGAAAGAAAATAATAATAATTGGTAGGATACCCTATATTTACTCAATCTCTCTTCCTACCTCTCACTCAGAGCTGAGCGCAGTCAAGGTCTGCTCACCTATGAACTAGAGAACGTACAAACATATTTCATGGTCATTTCGGAAACAAGATCAAAGTAGCCTTATTTAAAACATTTTATGGTACTTAACTAATTCGGTTTTTGCGAAAATTTTTCGAACAAAATTGGTTAGTTTATTTATAATGAACAACTTTTATCCGAAGCATTTTTCGAAAAGCGAATTATAATAAGGCACAAATCAATAAATAAATATATATGTATATATATATATATATATATATATATATATAGGGTGAGTCGGGAGAAACGGACCAAGCTCCAAGACTGTATTCTATACGTAAAAATGAATGAGAAAAAACTAACAATTTCTTATCCGATTTTCATTTGTTTTCAAGTTAAAGAGTAATTAAAAAAATTTATCTTGGGTTCTACAGTATTCAAAATTGGTGATTTAAAACATTTCAAATGAGTATGCTATATTCGAAACTCAAAAAACAATTGATAATATTGTTGTTCTAATAATGAAAATCGCATAAGAATTAAATGAGTTTTTTTTTCATTTTTTTTCACGTATTTAATACACTCCTGAAGGAAAGTACTATAGTTTGTCTCTCGAATTTTTATCGAAAATCAGGATTCTCATTTCTGTATCGTTTCTCGCCGCATCACTACTCAAGTCATATGGAGATTTTAGAATAATTAAACTAATGCAAAAAAAAAATTATTAATTACCTAATTAAATGAATTAATTATCGAATTAAATAAACCAAAATTAAATTTAATAAACGATGAGTACATATGACGGCTTATTTTAATGACTAATTAAATATTTGACAATTACAATTTTTGTGGTGATTGGACAAAAATGGACTTCGACAACAAGCGCATCTTTAATAATAATATCACTCCGCCGAAATTATTCATCATTGACAACTTAACTTATAGTTTCGGCTTAATGTTAGCGTTCACGATACTAACTTTTTCATCAAAATTTATCCAAACAAAAATAATTTTCAATCAACCAAAAAATCTCATATTCAAGAAATTGATATTTTAGTGAGAAATAAGTTATACAAAAAGAATAAACGATGATGCGGTTATTTAAACAAACGTTTTATTTTAAAATCTTTATGATTATCGATCAATTAAAGTTATATCGATATGCATAAACCAAGTGTCCATCAATCATGTAATGATAGAATCATGATTGATAGAATACTTGTAAATCAGTGATTCTCAAACTTTTTTTTGTCGCGGCACACTTTTAATGATTTCATAATTTGACGGCAAACAAAGAAAAAGATAAGTTTAAAAGTCGTTTACTTACCTATAATAAACTATGTAAAATAGTTTATGATAATAATTTTGAATGTAAAATAAAATAATATGTACTACAATAACAACAGTACGTTTATTAAAGGATTAATTACAAATTAATAATAGGAATACTTTTAATGAGAAATTTGAGCTTGATGTTTTTTGATAATTTCATTTATATTTGGTTGTAAAAATGACAGTGCTACTCTCATATCGTCTTCTACATTTAACAGTATTGATCTTTTTTTCGTTTTTATGTTGGTTAATACTTCACTATATTCATTTCTAAAATTTGGCGCCATACTTTAAGAATTTGGCGGCACACAAAAGTGCCGCGGCACAGTGGTTGAGAATCACTGTTGTAAATACTTAAGTACAAAACTTCTTTTTCGTAAGTATTCACATCGATAACATGAAACTTAATACTCCACACACAAAAAAAACCTCACAGGCCACTAGACCAAAAACTCGAAGCTTGGCAAGTAGGCCTTACTAGACCTTTTTTTACCTACCACTAAAGGACATGGAATTTGTACTGAAGACTACGAATTGGTAATTAAACTAGAGAAAATTTCCTATAATTTATGTAATAACCTTTTTGTTTGTAAAATGAATAGTTTTAGCTTATATAGCTTCTAGTCTAGTCTAGTTTAATTTATTATATAACTATTTTCATCATATAAAACCTATTTTGTCAAAATGGAAACCCGACTTCAAAAATCAAATTTTCTATGACAAAAAATGCACTAAAAAGTAAAAAAATAATTGCATATTCTTGTACCAATTTTAGTTCACCTAAGCAAAAATTTTTAAATATATATGCACAATTATTGTTATTTTTGGAGTCAGTGTCAGCATAGAGAAATTCACATAACTTTTGAACACCGCCTCCAAAAATAACAATAATTGTACATATATATTTAAAAATTTTTGCTTAGATGAACTAAAATTGGCACAAGAATATGCAATTATTTTTTTGCTTTTTAGTGCATTTTTTGTTTAAGAATATTTGATTTTTGAAGTCGGGTTTCCATTTTGTCAAAATAGGTTTTATTTCTCGTTTTTTAGTGACTTTGAAGTTCTATAACTGATTTTATTTGTCTAAATATGGGTAGACCTACTAAACGGCCTACTACATTAAAAAAAATGTGTAAAAATTTTTATTTTGGGGTCCGTTTTTTTTTTGTACAAAATTTTTTTGAAGTCAGTTTTTAAAAAAATTTTCTTATTTTCCCATCATGAATGAGTATACCCTTTCAACAAAAAAAAATTCGCAAAAATCGGTTATCACATATAAAATGAGGATTTTCCTCGATTTCCAGGGGATCCCCTCACCAGAATGCGATTTGGTGACAAGGAGACCAATCTGAAATCAAACCCTTTAAAACAAAAAAAAAATTTAAATCGGTTCTTCATAAATGACGGAGTTTTGAGGTGACAAACATTAAAAAAATTAAATAAAATACAGACGAATTGAGAACCATCCTCCTTTTTGAATCGGGTTAAAAATGAGTAGGAAAGGAGATATTGTCAAAATACTCTTTTTAGGTACCATTTTTACAATATGGGGGCGCTAGCCGCAAAGATACAAAGTGAAAAAGTAGAAATTCGGAAAGAGCACGTCGAAATCTATAAAATCACCAATTTTCAAAGCTCTCGGAAAAGTTTCCAGGTAACCTATTATTTGAGCACCAAATGACTGTACTATAACCTTGTACGCATATTTGTAATTACATTCGTTTCAATAAATCATGCCACAATGATGCACATTCTCCGTTGAGTGACGTTAACCAAAATAAAAATTATTTATAGCTTTATTTTACATATAAATTTCAACCAACACAAAAAAATTAAGAAAATTAATGACAAACATTTTGAAAAATTATTTATGAATTTTTATGCCAAACTACTATATTTATAAATTCTATTTTATAAATAATATTCACATTATTTTTGATAGATGTTTTAATATGTTGAATGTTTGTTTATGTGTTGGAAAATTTAGTTGCACTTAAAATTCTTTATTACAATTTTTTTAATTATGCAAAACGTAATACATTGTGCATAGTCCTAAACCAAGTCATTTTTTATGGAAGAATTTTCTTTGTTTTGTCATATACATAATTTTTTTATTTTGATATAATTTATTGTACCAAAAATTATACTTTACAAAGTATCAGCTAAGGTAGTTCACATATAATGGTATGACACATATCGTTTATGTGTGATTATTGCATATTTTAAGGTATTAAGGTACTACACTCGTGATGCCGGTAGTACACTCTCGGCGAGAGCTTTCGAAGGATATTTCGGCAAGACATTCGTAAGGCAAGTAGCCGCACAATGCCGGCAATACAGTTCTCGTTCAGTCAATGGGTGAGATAGTTGTAAACATTGCTGATTGGTTAAGATTGTACTCAAGGCGATCGCACTCGCCGCTGGCTTCCTTTGATTCATGGTCGAAAAACTGACTCACTCCCGAGGCGAGGCGTGTTGACACGAAACAGAACGAGTGCTGCTAGTACACCCTCGCGCTGGTTACGTCTCACCACGCCGAGAGTGTACTGTCGGCATGACAGACACGAAAAATAGACTAGAACTCTATTTTTATAGTTGTTGGGAATAATATTTTATGAAAAAAAGTATTGATGTATTTTTTTCCTGATTATAATAGAATACAAGTTATTGACAATATAAGATTTGGGAGTGGTTGTCCCGTTTTTGGAACAGGGTTGCCTAAGAAAAATGAGATAATAAGTAAACTACCTTAGCGAGGCTAAGGAAATTTATTCTGTAAACACAGCAATATTTTCAAAAAAATCTGCTGATCTTGGAGTGCAGTTATTCACCGTCAAATTCCAAAACTACTTTGACAGTCCCGTACATCAGCTCCTGAATGTACTGGCAGTTGGACTTTCCTATCTTGGGATGAGAAGCAACTTTCTATCTGAAACACCTAAATTATCAAATTATCTAACGGGGTTACCGAGATAATTAACATTAAAAATTATTAATTTGTAACTGAGTCGCTGGCCGATAATAATATCCTGGTCTCATTTCACTTTAAACCACCCTTTTCCCTTGTCGATTCTCGTCATGCCTACCATAAAAATGCATTGTCGTCGGAACTAAACCAACATGTAATTCAACTCCGTAGGATAAGAGGAAGTGGTTCTAATTCAGCTTGCAAGATTTGACTCGAACATACATACATACATACATATATAGTAAGTTAAATAAAAGCTTGTAAAAAGCGCCGTTTTTTTGTATTTTAAGATACTTTTTTACTTGTTAAATAGTGTATGTATGAAATTATTGTAATTTTTAGCTCCCGAAATAACAAAAATCATGGTTAGTTTAAAACTTAAAAAAAAAATTTATCAAATGCTTACCACAATCTAGCAGTTGAATATTATGAATTCCATAGTGCAGCTGCTGGCTAGAAAAGAAAATGACAATATTTAATGTTAATTTTACAATGACTCATTGTTAGAAAAGTTAAATATGAATATACAAAAAAATGTCAAATAGTTCACCGCACTTCAAAGGTAGCTGCAGGCATAGATAATGATTTTTTGGATATGTGATCCAAAATTTCTAGTTACGGCGACTTGAAAGTTTTAATTCTGAATTCCCTTACTGCCTCAAGCACAATTCATGCCCAAGAAAAACCTAGTATTTGAGACAAATTTTAGGTTTAAAAACAAACGCTTTACCCTCTTATATCTCATGCAGGCTTGTTCTCGCAGAGAAGGCGTACGCCATTTCCCTCCTATACCCAAATTCACTTTTTTCATCCACAACCATAAGACCCAACAGATGTAGCGTACGTCTCAGATAATTAAAATACATTAATTTATTTTCAATCTAATTTTTACATAAGTGGCATATTTTTGAGAACAAAACAAATGATAACAATTGGTATTATAAATATTGGTATGTTTTTCAAAGTGCCTATTTTAAGAGAACTAAAAGGATATAGTATCCCACGAAAAACCAAAATGTGATAGGGTCCAAATTTTCGTATGCAAAAAGATATTAATATCCCAGCCAAGACAAAAATGTTCGGCTTCAAAAATAGTGAAATCTATGTAATGGCAATCTATGTAAGGTGCAGATATTTTATATTTTACTTGTAAAAATATTCAGTGTAATAAAATCTGACCACTGGCCAAGTAAAATATGAAAACCCTGCACCTAAGAAACTTATCCAATAAATATATACCAATCATTTTCTCACGTTTGTTAAAACAATTGATTCTTACATAGATTCCACTACTTTTGAAGGCAATTTTTGCTGGGATATCAATAAATTTTTTACGCGAAAACTTAGGTCCTCTCACAATTATGTTTTTGGTCGGATATCATTACTTTTTGCACAGATTTTTATAGAAGAAGAAAACACATAATATAGAATATCTTTCTTGATATTACAAAAGTTGAAAATGTATAAGATGTAAAGTTGTAGAAAATTAACTTTACTTCAATTCATTACCTGATCATTTTTTTCTAAAACTCGAATATATACAAATATTTTTAGGATTTTAATCTTAAATCTTGAATATTTCTGTAAATATTACATACTAATACATTTTTTAATTCTTCCAGAATTAGGATTTCCCTCTGTCTAAACCGCCCCTTATTCCTTGTTCGATTTTACCCATGAACGAACTTAGCACCTCGCACACTCAATTTCCTCTGATCAACCAGAGAGAGACACATCGCTAATGATAATTGCAATGAGAGAGTGAGCCTGTCCCCGAAATGTCGATTTTTAGGGTTAAATATATTGGAAACTATTAAAGCTGTAATGTTGACACTTGTTACCGTCAGATCGCACGGGTCTCACACTAGATTTCAAATTTGAAGTAAATAGCTTTTTTGGTTCCTGAGATACAAAGGCCTCTCTAATTCTTCCTGTAAACATAGTAGGTTGGCGTGTATGCTTAAACTTGCGTCGACGCACTACCGTGCTATGTGACGTTCAAGAGACGCTCGTTATTCAGTTTTGTAATGAACTTGACTACCTTCAGAACATGGTACTGTTTTCTGAAAACAACCTGTATTTCCCTTTTATATTGCTGATTACTGAAACTAATCATCATAAAATTATAAATTTCAAACACAAAAATCATAAATCAAAGCGAATCGTCGACTTTGAAAGCTTTATTAAAATAACTCAAATGGATATTTAGTATTCGACAAAGAAGTTCCTTTGCATTAACTTTCTAATATACATACAGAAAACAAACAATTTGGAATTCATCCAACTTAAAAACTTATTATATAATATTTTCAGTTTAATAATTTTATACAAAGATGCATACAATATACTCAAAGTAGTTCAATGCACTTCTCTAGGATATTGTAAACTAAATTAAGGTAGTTGTCTTACAGTCATCGTGTTAAAAACTATCAGCTCAGAACTCACATCAATTATAAGAATAGATAGAGATTGTATACGATACTTTTTTGACTTGAATGTACCTCGTAAACAGAGGTAGAAGAACCAGTCCAAGTAGCCGAGTGGTCTAAGGCGTTATGTCTGAGCAGTATGCAGTACTTGGAAACTGGGAGGTTATGGGTTCGAATCCCTACATCGGCAGTTTGTCAATAATAAAAATAAAAAAAAAGGGCGGTTAATTGACTAAACTGTTGGCGTATGGACAAGAACGAAGTAACCGGCTATGCTTGATTGTTGAGAGCTTTAATTTGTGGAAGTCCATAATGATCGGTTTTTGTTGAGGGTAAAATTAATTACTTTAACAACATTTATTTTTGCAAATCCACGTTTTATTTAATAAGATTGCTGACATGTTTCGGGTTTTATCCCACAGTTTCGACAATGGGATAAAACCCGAAACATGTCAGCAATCTTATTAAATAAAACGTGGATTTGCAAAAATAAATGTTGTAAAAGTAATTAATTTTACCCTCAACAAAAACCAATCATAACCGACTATGCTTTTCAAAAGGTTTTCTGCAGTTTCCTTCACGAACCCCAGACGAATATCGGCATAGTTCCTATCATAGTCGGCTGCAGCCGCATATCCTACCAATTCCTAGTCTACTCACAAATTCCTTCCACTCCACTCACATCCTCACATCCAAAGGCATCACAATGGACCATATGGTCGAAGTGTAGCCCGTCCAGGGCAGCCTTTACAATGTACCTCTATTATTGGGTAGTTGTCTTGCAGTATCGTGTTAAAAAGTTTCAGCTCATAATACACATACAATTATATGAATAGACTGAGATTTTATACTATACTGTTTTTACTTGAATGTACCTCGTATACTTGTTCGCTTGGATTATATAAAAATGACAATCGTTTCGTTAATCTAATACAATAATTAAACAGTCAATAATTTTTTTTTTGTCTTCAAAATATAAATATAATATACTTTACATTATCCTAGTTTTTAATCCAAATCACTAAACGCGTTTTTTAAATAAAATTAGATACATGCATTTTGAATATTTTATTAACCCGACTTTAAAAAGGAGGATGGTTCTTAATTCGTCTGTTTTTTTTGTTTGTTTTTTTTTTTATGTGTGTCACCTCAGAACTCCGTCATTTAGGAACCGATTTTGAATTTTTTTTTGTTTTAAAGGGTTTGGTTTCCCATTGGTCCCAAACCGCATTCTGATGAGGGTATCCCCGGGAAATCGAGGAAAATCCTGATTTTATATGTGATAACAGATTTCTGCGACATTTCATTTTTTTTAAAGGGTTTACTCATTCATAATGGGAAAATAAGAGAATTTTTTTGAAAACCGAGTTAAAAAAAATTTTTTACAAAAAAAAACCGACGCCAAAAAAAAAATAAAATGCATGCAAAAAAAACTGAAAATCTGTTATGAAAAAATGCACCAAAAAAAAAAAAGATAAAACTTCAAAGTCACTAAAAAGCGAGAAATAAAAAATATTTTGACAAAATGGAAACCCAACTTCAAAAATCAAATATGACAAAACAAAAAATGCACTAAAAAGTAAAAAAAATTGCATATTCTTGTGCCAATTTTAGTTCACCTAAGCAAAAATTTTTAAATATATACGTACAATTATTGTTATTTTTGGAGGCGGTGTCCAAAATTTATGTGAATTTCTCTATGCTGACACCGACTCCAAAAATAACAATAATTGTACATATATATTTAACAAATTTTGCTTGGGTGAACTAAAATTGGCAAAATAATATGCAATTATTATTTTACATTTTAGTGCATTTTTTGTTTTAGAATATTTGATTTTTGAAGTCGGGTTTCCATTTTGTCAAAATATTTTTTATCAAAGATTCTGCCAATTTTGTCTACAACGCCTTTCACACGACAACTTGCTTAAGGTGCTTAGTTTGTTGAAAAAAATGATCGAATAAGCGATTGAAATCTTTATTGGTTTTTTAATGTCAGTAAAGTGTAACAAGTCATTTTACGTTAATATTTCAATAATGTATGATGATACAAATTTAATTACTATTTTTGATTGAATAATAATAATAATATGTCCATTAAGCTAGCAGACCAACCTGAGCAGAACATAATTATAATTGTCTCATAATTAGACGCTAATTAAATGCCCTAATTGAAAATTAAATACTCTTTGTTGTATTGTATTACCGCATGCTCTGCTAGCTTAATGTTAAGCTAGCAGAGCAATTATGTTTAAAAAATCAATTAATTATATTGAATATAATATAAAATTATTAAGCTTATTAAATTATCTAATTTAAAAATGAAATGCTCTTTGTTGTACTGTGAAACCGCAGCTTCGTTCACTTAACCAGCAGAGCAAAATTAAAATAATCAATTAATTATATTGTATTTAATATCAAATTATTCAGCTAATTTAATGCTCTAATTAAAAATTAACTGCTTTATGTTGTATCGTGTAACCGCATGCTCTGCTAGCGTAATGTTAAGATAGCAGAGTAATGTTTAAAAAATCAATTAATTATATTGTATTTAATATCAAATTAGTAATTAATTAGCTTTTAATTTGATATTAAATACAATATAATTAATTGATATTTTAAATGTCGCTCTGCTGGTTAAGCTAGCAAGAGCATGAAGTTACACAGTGCAACAAAGAGCATTTAATTTTTAATTAGAGCATTTAATTAGCATTTAATTAATTGATTTTTTAAAGTTTGCTCTGCTAGCTTAACGTTAAGCTATCAGAGCATGCGGTAACACAATACAACAAAGAGACAAATTATGAGACCAATTATAAATGTGTTCTGCTCAGGTGGCTCTGCTAGCTTAATGGACATAATCATAACAGTCCATGAACTTTACGTTTTTACACGATTTTACTTCTACACATGTACAGACGTATAATAATATGACCTGGAGTTTACATATTAAGTTGTTATATAGGGGAACCCGTGGCACAACGGGGTACCAGAGCGGAATGAAGTTTGACGATTTTCGATGTCAAGGGGGTTCTACTAGCGAGCGGCAGCACGTAGAACTAGACCAACCTATGACTATTCAACTACGACATTAATGTTAGTCTAGTTTTATTGGTCATTGGTGCGTGAGGTTCAGTTTTGTGATTTTTTGACCCTGTATTGTACCTCATGATGATCTTGTAACCATGATACAGTATATATACTTGTTTACATTACAACTACAGTTTGTACATGCTTGAAGTATGTTTAATAGGGAATATGCATGAAAATTTTTTTTCACTTGAATTGAAGCATGTTTACTTGACAAATATCAAGGTAAAATTACTTTTTAAATAACTTTAAAAATAAGCGAGATATGAATGATTGAAATTCCCGATTAGACAAAGAGGGTGATAGCCCTCTTGATATGTTATGTGACGTCATATTACACTTTCACCATTTAAAATACACGTAAAACTCCGTTTTTAGTATTTTTGCAAGAAAGAAACAGACAATAATCATTAAAAGCTTATAGCTTCCTTGATATTTGTCGGATTTTAATTTCGTTTTTAAATATTATTACAGTATTAACAGTATTTTCATATTCTGAAAAAAAATGTGAAAAAAAATTTTCATGCATATTCCCTATTGTTTTAGTTTGGTATAGTTAAATAATTGTTTACGTATCTTTTTGAGTGAACTTAACCCCCTAACCCGAATCGTGTCTCTGGGGCGGCACGGGTGGGTGGAATGGGGTACCCCATTCTGCTGCAATGTTTCACAATATCTTCCAGTAGACACAACTGGCATCAGATTTGATAGGTCTTCAAGTAAGAAGACGCTAATTTTACTACCCTGGGTGGTCTAGGATGACAACCAACAACAGAGTCTCTTCATTTCATTTTTCACCTGCGGGAATATATAGCGAAGGTCATGATGCTGTCCTAATGCATGTATTTTGTGCATAAACTTATTTTTTCTGCATTTCCGATAGTTTTATATATGTTTATAATAACATGTCCTCATCACCTCGTTCTAATCCAGGCCCGGGGCAGAACGGGGCAAATGACACAATTTTCTATTTTTGAAACTCTCTTAATAAACCCTTGTTGTAGTTTTGAACGATATTTTCAACTTCGTATCCCATTCTGCCCTGGGTTTCTCTATATATATGTAAAAAAACTCACACGCATGCTTTTGTAATCTAAAGTAATTTCAGATGTTTAAAATTGTGGAAAAACTATTCAGTGTATGAAAAAAAGTTTCAAAAACAATGTTTGTTTTTAAAAAAGAAACATTTTTAATCTCCAATAAATCCTTTGTTTTTCATACAAGAAAAAACAACTCATTTTTTGTCTTAAAGTAACCTTTCAATTTGGTAATAACAAATTTTTCGATAAATGTTTAGGTTTTTGAGTTGTTAAGGTAAAACGAATCTGAACGAGCTATTTTTGGCGAAATTTTTACTAATGTATTACCATTTTATATCTCACAAACTAAGCATTTTAAGAAAAAAGTTATAGGACATTTTCTCGCCAGAGTTGTTTAGTTTTTCCATCTCCGAGAACGGGTTGTATTGAATTTTAATTTAGTTACTTTTCCATGGTTGGCATTTAAAAACCAACAATTGTTGAGTTGACTATAACTTTAATGGCTTCTGAAGCAATTTTGTCCAGAACTAATCGTAATGTGACTAGACTATAAAAACTATTGATTAAACATTTTTTCGATAGAATTTCAAAGAACTGTCAAAAACTTTTAAAGCATTAGTAACAACTAAAGAGTGTTTAATTTCGAAAACAGACAAAAAAATATCTATATTCACGATGCGTCATCGCATGTCACGATAAATTGTAAATAACAACCCAACAGACATGAAATGAAGAAAATAATATTCATTAGGGTTAAAATAGACAGAAAATATATAGGCACATGTGATTTCAAACAATTTCACGTAATTTATTTCAACTAACACTAATAGCCATTTTGTAAAATAATATGGTTAAAATATGCAAATAAAATCAAAATATGTTTATGTAAAATTTGTCTTTTATTAAGGTAGTTAACCTCGTAAAAACATTTTTCTTAAGAATTTAATGAAATTGAAGAATGACATCAAGCTAGAGAAGCTAGTTACTCTTGTCCGCATTGCATTAAATTATAGGACTCTTTTTTAAAATTTGGTTCAGTAATTTTCGACCCCAAAAGTGCCGCCATTTTGAGATAAACTGTATCGGCCTATATCTCCATTACCGTGCACTTTAGGCCAAAACTGGTAATTAATAACCTTTCTTGTAGATAATTGAATTTCCTATTTTTTGTGTCACTTACCGTTTACAACATATGCGACTATGACTATTTATTTATTGACTTCTTCGCCGATATCTCTTTTTCTTCATTATAGTTTGCGTACCATGTTTTTATTAACCTTGCACTTGGTAGTGCAACGTTAAACGCGTTATAACTTTAAAAATATTAATTTAAGATACAAGAGTTTTAAATAAATTTGTAGGTAATTTGTAGATTTAAAAATTAACTTATTAGCATTTTATTGTTTAAACAATTATTAGAAGAGATATCGGTCAAAAAATAAATAGTAATTATCGTATAAGTCGTAAACGGTAAGTGATACAAAAAAAATGAATAAACAAAAAAAAGGAAATTCAACTATCTGCAAGGTTATTACTTACCATTTTTGGTCTAAAGTGCACGGTGATGGAGATATTCGGCCTATATCTACAGTTTTATACAGTTTTTCTCAAAATGAAGGCACTGCCGGGGTCGAAATTTGTAAGGATTTTGTTCATTTATATTCAGTATTCAATATTCTCTATTGATTGTACTAATGGGTCTATTAATATATGTTATCTTGGCTCTCTTTATTCCTCAAAGGAGCGCTGCCCGAACAGATTCTGATCCTCGACAAAAAAAATATATTAGTAAAAATTTTTACTAAATATTTTCCAATTAGAACGACACGCACTTTTTTTTTATAGAAAACAAAATTAAATTAAACAAAATTTTTACGAAACAGAAACCTGATTTTATTTGCTTTAAAAAAAATGACTTTTTCAACAATTTTTAAATTTTTCAACACAATGTCAAACTTTGAATTAATCGTACAAATGCCAACTTTAACTTAATCTTTAACTTGATCTGAATCGAACAACAGTTAATTATAAACTTTGAACTGATCAAACAACAGTCAATGATATACTTTGAACGGATCAAACAACAGTCAATTATATACTTTGAACTGATCAAACAACAGTCAATTATATACTTGAACTGAATCAAACAATAGTCGATTTTAAACTGATTTTGATCAGCACTGATCACGCCTTTTTATACCCGCCATGGATCTTTCTAGAACACAGTTGTTGATGTTCTGAAGAAATATTTTTTTAAAATATATTTTTGCATGGAGGTTTCTCGAATAATTTAGTTTATCAACAACCATGGGCTTATTCGGAGGTTCAGATTATTTATAAAATTAGTTAAAAATTATAATGCTTCTCCAAGGTTTGAACCATAATCACATCCCGCTTGTTTGATATTTAACTGTCCGCTTAGTGCACGCGACCACTGCTAATTCAAATTTATACACAAATTTAACGATACATAGATTATTTATAATAACAAGCTTGTTTTTTCAATTATTTACGTATTTACCAAAAACATTCAAGTTGTATTAGACTTCTGATTTTTAAATTAAATTATATGTGATAATTTTTTTCAATTTTTGATTTAAAAAAAAAAAGGAAAACTTTAAATCTAAAACAGTTATTATTTTCTTTTCAATTTTCGACTTGAAAAAATTTGTGTAAAGGAAAAAAACAAATCGAAATTAGATTATTTTCTTTTTGCACCTAAAAAAAAAACTCCTTTTTTCTAAGGAGAAAAATATTTTTTCTTAAATATTTTTCGTAATAAAATTAGAACATGTGTTGGATCCAGAAAAATTATTCTCAATAATTTTCAATACAACAATATTAATATTTATATGGTTTTGTTTATATAAAATTTCTCATCAACCATATCTAACTTTCGTTAAGATAACCATAAATGTAGGTCAGCCTCCTTTTTATAAGTCAATCTAACAAAATTAATCATTTTAAACAATACTACGTACAGAATACGGTATAGGCATGTATTCTAATATTTGAACTCTTATCTTAAACTTTGATTAAAAACTCGTGTTGTGTATTGAAAATCCAATTTCGATTTTAATTAATTGTATTAAAAATGTGGGCCATGATCACAATATTACATAAATAATGTTTGGATATTATTTTAATCTAATTTAAAAAAAATAATAATAATTGAATGCAGCGCAATATTCTCTATTGATTGTACTAATGGGTCCATTAATATATGGTTAAAATACGGTTTATATTAATATTTATATGATTTCGTTTATAAAAATGTGGGCCATGATCATAATATTACATAAATAATGTTTGGATATTATTTTTGGAACTATATTATTAAAGTAGAGTGTACACTAAAACTTGATGATATTATAAAATCGCATTTGTTTATTTATTTTTGTAAAAATGAATTTTCTATATTTATTCTTCAAAGTATATCTAAAATAATAATGATTTTAAGGTTGTTATGAAGAAAATTCATTTTATTGACAGGTTTGACCGCTTTTTAATTAGATTATAAAGAAAGTACTGTCAAAGTTTGAAGCCCCTGTTCTTAGTTTTTGAAGTTCAAAAAAGTTTAAGTTACTACAAGATAGGTTATTACAAGGCGTTAAATAAACTCGACGGTTATCACATTGATATAAAAAACTATTTCCCGGCATCTAGAAATGCTAGTTTGTAAAAAAAAGGTAATATTAATTATCTAAGTCTTTTAAATACCTATGCCAAGTTCCAAAACAGTCTTAGTTTTGGTTTCTGAGATAACTAAAATTTATAATAATCCTTTTTACAGAATAATTATCCTTTTTTGATGATAATTGTAAATTCATTTCACTTTGTACATATATGAAGTCACATGTAAACTCTACCAAAACTTTGTAATGTTGCCGTACTTTATACGTCACATTAGTTGTACAATTTTTGTTTATCTAAAGTTGGCAATATATACAATTTAATATTTGTTTATTTGTGTATACTTTCGTGTCAACATAACTATGTTTGTCCAAATTCCTTTCGGTTACGTATGACAAACTGTAGAAGACTATAGCGTATACTCCGACAAGTTTCATTGTCATTGAATTTATTAATTAAATTAAATACTGATATATACAATATTTCATGCATTTATCATAGGACGAAATTCACAACGTAACTTCGCTACTACTTGCTTAACAATCTTAAGGATGTACGAGCACGGTAGTTATTATTAGATATATGCTTATTTATCTAGAATACATTAGAGCAAACGGTTTTATCTTATACGGATTATTTTGGAGGTGTTAGGCTGTTGACTCAGCAACGCGTCGCCACGCGCTCGTTCAACAAGTTGTTCACAGGAGATATTACATATAAAAAATCAATTATAAAAATATGCTCATAGATGGCAGTACATATATAGGTTCAAAAACTCATTCATGAATGGCAATACATACAACAAATATACAAAATAGTTCTATATAAAATAGTTTCGACGTTTCACAGTTTCCAGGCGTCCAACGACGGATCAATTTTTTGTTTACTCCGCTTTGTATCTCTTTGATTGAAGGACTTTAAACCCACACATTTACGTTCCAATCGGTCCATTTAAATATGCTTTTTAAACACATGAATGATTTCTCAAAATAACGGCATATAAAATTCAGGTCCATTTTCCGAATAAAATTTCGTTTTCTAATAAATAAAGTCTTTGATCATATGTTAAATCTTATACGATCGTACCATGTCTACTATTATTCTTAATAATTAGAAATTCAATCTTTTAATAAATTTTTTATTATCTAAAAATAAATTCAATAGGTCTTGAGAAACGTCTGAGAATATAATAATTTTAAATTATATATTTGGCGTCGATTGACTGACTATTTATGCATTTAAATTATACAGATTGCAAACTCCGAGTTATTCGATAAGACCGGTTACATATGTCTATGCTGATAGACAGAGATTTTTTTAAATATTAAAGATGGAATTATTTATTTATAGCATTGATTTTAACAACTGTGTAATTCCAATTTAAAACATATTTTTTGTCAAATATTAACAGGCAAATACTATAAAAAATGTAAATATAGACATCTGTCTACGTAATTACATTTTAGAACACCAATAAAACTAATTTTAAAGGGTCTACACTAAAAATTACTAGACTAAGCGAAATTTCGCAAAGGTAGAGGGAAGGAAAAAATTTAGAGCACATCCACCTATTGATAATTTTAGGTCAAAACCAAAATTTTAACGTCGCTCAAGAATCAAGAGCACGGTGTGCGACAAGCTGAGTTTAAGGTATAATATATAACATAATTCGTATCCAAGTAAAGATATATACACACCAGTCCAAGTGGCCGAGCGGTCTAAGGCGTTCTGTCTGCGCAGTATCCCTACTTGGAAACTGGCAGGTTATGGGTTCGAATCCCGATATCGGCAGTTTGTCAATTATTAAGAAAAAAAAAGGGGGCGGTTAATTGACTAAACTGTCGGCGTTTGGACAAGAACGAAGTAACCTATGCTTGAGAAGGTTTTCTGCAGTTTCCTTCACGAACTCCAGATGAATATCGGCATAGTTCCAATCATAGTCGAATGCATCTGCATATCCTACCAATTCCTAGTCTATACACAAAATTCCTTCCATTCCACTCACATCCACACATCCTTAGGCATCACAATGTACCTTATGGTCGAAGTGTAGCCCGTCCAGGGCAGCCTCTACAAATTGATTGTTGAAAGAAACCTGAACTCAAACGCTCCTTTCACCTGAGCCTGTCATTCTCATAGCAAGATGCTCCGTAATTTACCGAATCAAGGAGTGGCTACGACAAGCACATCTCGATTACTGGGACTTTGCGCAGGCCATGCGATAGGCCAAGCTGTGCAATAATAACAAACACAGTTAGGCCATTCGACTGTGCTCGGTTGAAACTCACTAGAACACAGTTGAGAAGGGTGATGGGGCTCTTGAAACTTGTAAGGAGTCAGGCATATAATGTTTGGGTCCGAAACCCTGGATCCATCATTCTTGGGAGCAATTCCGGCGGAGAAGCTGTGGGCTTTCTGTGCGGCGTCTGGCCACAACAGAATCCTATAGCTCCATCTGTTTAAAATAGCACCTCTTATCCGGATATGCCTCGCCTTCGGGTGACAGGTTGTTCTCAAGGAGGGCACAAAGGACTCCTTGGTCTAGGTGCTAGGGACCCATTTGCAGTGCCCCTCTTACGTATTAGTTAGCTGAGCTTTAATACGGTAAAAATGCCAGTACGAAAAAAATTTTAAAAATTAAATTAAATTAAAAAAATTCACCATTTTTGACATTTTTAGACATCAAATAAATGCTTGAAATGAAAAATTATACACATCTAGGATAGGAATCGAACCCATGACCTATAGCCTTCTAGACCAACGATTTGCCTCCGATATACCTGAGATGTTATGGTAGTGGAATGTATATAATATTTTACTATATTTGATGTCGATGTATTATAAATTTGATTATTTACTACGCTCAGAGGCAGCGCGTTGTTCTAGAATGCCAGAGGGTCGATCTACTTAAATGCCAAATTAAGTAAACACTAGTCACTGCCGTTGGTATAATATAACTGAAACGTAACCATACTAACAATGGATTAAGAGAGTTATGTATTTAAACTTGTAAAAAATAATTTTCCTTATAGCTATATTTTAAATGGGAAATCTTATATTGAGGAGTACCAGCAGCTAGCTTTAAAATGAAGTTTACGGGATCATCTTTAGAGACAAAATAGTCGTTTTTTGGCACACGACATTTTCTGCTCGTTATCTCTTTTATGGTTCAATGTGTTGACTGGCCGATGGATTGATTGATTGATTAATATCGGGGTAAAACAATTGCACATCGACCCTATGGTCCATTGTGCTCCCCCTTCTACCTCAGACTGACGAGACTCGCTTCTCCCATATGTTAGCAATAGCCTGGAGCTTGCTTATCAGGTCCTCCCGAAGGTACATATATTCGGGGTGAGATGAACCGAATATCCTGTATCTGCTGTAACCTAGAGATTCGCAGTCAAATATTATGTAGCTGGATGTTTGTTCCTCCTCGCCACACAATCTGCACATAATGGAGCCGTTATGGAGTCCCATTGTGTACAGATGCTTCCGCATGGGATAATGCCCGGTAAAGAACCCGGTAACTCTCCGCAGTTTCATCCTGTTCAGCCTCAGTGCATCGAGAGATAACCTCTTTGTTGCACTCTGAAGCAGTACCTTCCCGAGCTCTTGCCGCGGTACTTTTTCCCAGTGATCACGGTGTTTAGCATTTGACCACTCGTTGATCACTTGTTAACATGCAGTCTTTGGAATTCCTAACATAGGCTCTGGGCCTATGAATGGCATTCCGACTCCCTGCTTTGCTAAGGTATCCGCTTTTTCGAATTCTAGCAGATGGATACAGAATTATTAAAAAATTTAATGAATAATATCATTTTTCCAATTTTCAAGCGTTACCAACTTGGAAGTAAACAAAAATGCTTTGATATATTACATTTATATAGGGTATACACAAACATTCAGGTTACAAAATGTGTTTCACCGTATGAATAAACTTAGAGGATAATTCCACCTTCAATACATTTCAAACACTCTTTACGAATACGCAGGAAAAAATGGTTTTGTGGTATCACAGACATATATTATACCGTAGAGGTATGTAAACTTATTATTAATATACCTATGTTTCATTAAAATTGTGGTTACTAGATTATAGATTGCAATTTTTTTTTTTTTTTTTACAAAATATCGTTACTGGCCTTGAAATTATATTAATAAGTTGAGTGAGGGAAATGTAATCCATATATCGAGGTCGTACTCTGTGTATTATATACCGTCGCATATTTTTAAAAGCGAAAACATTAATAAATAATATCATCCAAGTGATTTTATTAATTACTAGCTGTTTCCCGCGACTTCGTCCGCATTTATATAAAATGCATTTATATTGCTAGCCCTCGTGGTTTATATAAAATAAACACAAATTTAAAAAAATAAATTATTTAAAAAAAATTATCCCTCTAGCCGGAGTTGAACCAGCGACATATAGTATGTCTATATCTATTGAATATATTTTTTCTTCCAACTTACTTTACAATATCAATATTTAAGGCTAGCCTTCCTCATGAACGTGGTTATACCGACCGTTTAGTTTACATCTTCGTATAGCAGATCTCCCACGAGTATGAGAGAGTACATATGTATACATTAAGCAATGTGTATGAGAAGGAGGTTTGATAAACATATTTTTCAAAACAGTGAATAATATTCATAACTGTTCGAGTGCTTGGTGATTGTCTCATACAACACAACAAAACACATAGGCACATAAGACCTCCTTCTCATACACATTACTTAATGTATACATATGTACTCTCTCATACTCGTGGGAGATCTACTATGCGAAGATGTAAACTAAATGTACGGTACAACGCAAATATAATTTATCTAATCGGACTGGTAGATTCGGAGCGTTCAAACAAACAAACAAAAAGACTCTTCAGCTTTATTATATTAGTATAGATTAATTATTTATTACTTTTACACACATTTCAAATATTTTATTTAATTATTGCGAACTGACCTAAAGGCGGAGCTTAAAAAACATGGCTGACTATTGTGTGCAATGAAATAGTAATCCATTTGTTTACATTCAGCAATCATATTTATTTTTTAATTAATGTCAAATAAAATTTTTTTTTAAATTTTGTATTTTTTTATATTTTAAATTTTTATTGACAAATAATTTATTTCTAAAATTTTGTTAATGCATGTTTTTCTATATAAACAATAAAACCTATTTTGACAAAATGGAAACCCGAATTCTAAAATCAAATATTCTATAACAAAAGATGCACTAAAAAGTAAAAAAATAATTGCATATTCTTGTGCCAATTTTAGTTCACCAAAGCAAAATTTTTTAAATATATATGTACAATTATTGTTATTTTTGGAGGCGGTGTCAACATAGAGAAATTCACATAACTTTTGGACACCGCCTCCAAAAATAACAATAATTGTACATATATATTTAAAAAATTTTGCTTTGGTGAACTAAAATTGGCACAAAAATATGCAATTATTTTTTTACTTTTTAGTGCATCTTTTGTTATAGAATATTTGATTTTAGAAGTGGGGTTTCCATTTTGTCAAAATAGGTTTTATTTCTCGCTTTTTAGTGACTTTGAAGTTCTATAACTGATTTTATTTGTCTAAATATGGGTAGACCTACTAAACGACCAACTAATTTTTAGTGAATTTTTTTATAACTTTTTTTTTACCCGTTTTTTTTTTTTTTTTTTTTATAATTTTTAGTGCATTTTTTTATAACAGATTTTCAGTTTTTTTACAAGCATTTTGTTTTTTTTTTGTAAAAAAATTTTTTTTTGGGGTCGGTTTTTTTTTTTTTTTAATTTTTTTGAAGTCGGTTTTTTAAAAAAATTTCTTATTTTCCGATTATGAATGAGCATACCCTTTCAAAAAAAAAAAATTTCGCAGAAATCGGTTATCACATATAAAATGAGGATTTTCCTCAATTTCCCGGAGATCCCCACATCAGAATGCGATTTGGTGACAATGGGACTAATCGGAAATCAAACCCTTTAAAAAAAAAAAAAAAATTCAAAATCGGTTCATAAATGACGGAGTTCTGAGGAAAAAAACATACAGACGAATTGAGAACCATCCTCCTTTTTTGAAGTCGGGTTAATAAGGTATATTAAAGATCTGGGTCGGTTATAACTGGAATCGTGGAACGGTCAGAAAACAACTGTAACTTTGGAATAGTTTGGAATTAGAAAATTTTATAGTTTTTCGGGAGTCGTTAATAATCATTTCGCTTTCTTCTGTCATCATTATTTCGCCTATAATTTTTCTCCAAATAATTCGGACAAACATTCAACATATTTATTTCCTTATATACTGCACACTAAACTTGGTTATCAATATCCCAATGAAATAATTATTCAACATCGTAATGAGAGTAAGAATGCTGAATTTTTGTATAAAGCTCTTACTAGAGTAAAATTAGCATTTTTCAGGCAGGTTGCTCGGAACCGCATTTTTTATTTAAATCGATTCATCTTGACGTCCTGAATATGATCCTAAATTTTTCCGGTCCGACTCGTGACGAAACAGGATCAAAATTGAATTTGTTTATAACAAAAAAGCGTTTTTCTTAATATCGTTTTTAAAACTAAAAATTTAAAAAATGACATAGAATATTATTCAATTCTATATAAAAAAAGAAAAGAGACCTTTAATTTAAAAAAAAATATTCCGATACGTTAACTTTTTAGAGAGTTATCATATGTTTTACCTTTTGCTAATTTACTTATAAACAAATTTTTTAGGTTATATAAGGCTTAATCGAATTTCATAAAAAAAGCAAGATAAAATCCGTCGGTATTTAATTAGAAAATAATACTTTTATAATTAAAATACAGCTTGATTAAATTTATCAAAAAGAGACACAATGTTTCTGTAACTATGTATATAGTCTATATGATTATCTCATACATCCAGCTTTTGAATGATTCAGCTTAAATTTATTCAGTGGGTGGGGGTATGAGCTAAATGTGTAAATTATGATAAACTCTGTAAAAAATAAAATAGTGAACCCAACAACGTCAGGTAATTGAATAGCACTTAAGCTAAATATTTAAAAATTGAAATAATCAAACTATAGTTGTAATTGCATATTACTATTACCAAGTTACGAGTTATCGAAACAACAAAATTTTGTTAAATTGTGTTTTTATACCTAAATAAATACTTTCAAAATATTATGAAAATATTAGTAATCGGTATAAAATAAAACCAAAAATTTACTCTAGGCAGTGACATGTTACATTGTGTTGGGTATATTTAGTTATCAAACCATTATAGCAGGTAGTTATGATCTAAGTTTAAACAATAGCGCATGCGAACACCATGTAATCAGAGATAATGCCGAAAATGAACTCTGTAGCAGAGACAGTTTAGAGATGAGTGAGTAATTCAAGTCGCAACCCAAGTGATAGGGAATTTGTTCGTAATTTGGTACAAGTAATGCATAAACTGTATGAAATAAAACTATGATTAATACATCAATTGAAAGTTTTCCTTTGAATTTCAATAATGTATATTTTGTGTTCAAGTTACAATCACTTTCAATCAACAAATTCATTTTACATCAAACTGAGGTATTATCTTTTTCCAGATTCTGGCATCAGAAATGTATTATATTGTATATAAAATTAAATAAAATAAATACCTATTTAAAATTTTCTTTCATCAGAATAAATGAAAATGACAAAATATACAAATATTAACAAAAAGGTAAACATTCGGTACATTAATTACATATTATCAAAAGTTGTAAAGCCCAGGTAATACAAATTTAAATAAAAAAAATCGTTACGCAGGAGGTGCGTCAACTTACCGAATTTTTCTAGAATACATAAATCACTATCTAGCGGTCACAATTTTAGTCTGATCAAAATGATATGTCATATCTGATATGATTTTGGTATTTGCAAGATCAATTTTTTAAATAAATGGCAAAGGCCAGGGGGAAGCGGGACATAGAGAAAGAAGAAGACACAAAATATAAAATATCTCTCCTAATATTAAAAAAATCGAAAAATGTATACGAAGTAAAGTTATAGAAAATCATGTTTGCTAAAATTAATTACCTGATAATTTTTTCTCTAATGTGTACAGAGATATTTAGGAATTTAACTTTCAATTTTAATTCGTAAATATTTCTGTCAATATTAGGGTAATAACAGAAAAAAATGATTAGAACGAAAATTATAGTATAATTAATTATCTATAACATTAAGTCTTAGACATTTTTCGATTTTTCCACCATAAGACAGATATAACAAATTTTGTGTTTCCCCCTTCCTCTTAACCCCCTCCATCTTTTTCGTTGTCCGATTTTGCTCTTTAACGAACTCGACCGTTCAAATACCAAAAGCACCTTATATACAATTTTATTCTAATCGGATTAAAACTGTGATCGCTAGAGCGATTACAGACACATATACATACATATATACATACATATACATACATTCACACATAAATTTATATATATATATATATATATATATAAATTTTAGAGGCGGTGATTTTCGACATCTACTAGGTAAGATCGATGGACATTTGAAGAAATTTTTACTTTGGTTCGGGGCCAATAGCTCTATTTCCTTTCAGAAAATTCGCTAATTACACAAATATATTTATACAAAATTATACATCAAAAGATTATGCACAAAATTTTTATTGTTATATTATGCATAGAGGCGGGATTGTTCATATACCGGTTGTTTAGTTTACATCTTCGCATAGCAGATCTCCCACGTGTATGAGAGAGTACATCTGATACATTAAGCAATGTGTATGAGAAGGAGGTCTTATAGATTTGTTTTCTTACTTAAAGTTAAACTGTTGCGTGTGGTATGTGTCGTACAATACGCATTCAGTTAGATGACGTTTGGAGAGTGGGGATTTTTTAAGTGAACAGATCAGTTGTTATGATTTGTTCTGTTGTTCAGCACACAATAGTTTAACTTTAAGTAAGAAAACAAACCTATAAGATCTCCTTCTCATACACATTGCTTATTGTATACATATTACTCTCTCATACTCGTGGGAGATCTGCTATGTGAACATGTAAACTAAACAACCGGTATACGAAATTATTACAGATTACATTAAGCTGAACATTAAACAGTTTAAGGATTGGGGAATTTTTAAAATCTTATTGTCATTTAAAACTAAATGGCAATTATTTAAATTTATTAATTATTTAAAATGCCTCTCTTTGGTTGCATGTTTAGTCCTTCAAATTTAACATTAAAAGACTGATTTTCATATACTAGATTATCCTCCTCTGCATAACTAAATTATCCTCCGTTATTCATGAAACAAAATTTATCTTCTGATTTACTATGATTTTTAAACATGCTTTCCGATTGAAAACATTATTCACGATTGTAAACAGTCCACGCCCGTTTTTTCTTTTGCCTCGAAAGCTGTTTAAGATTTCATGCAAATTTCTAGAAAAAGGCGGTTGCAATAAAGGTAAATTCATTAATATTGGGTTTGGTATACCTTAGATGAATAGCTTATTTAAGAAGTGATCAAACGGTTACAGCCCTAAATCGACTAATTTAGGTTTGTAGCCGTCGTCAATAACTATTTGTTTAACGAATTTGTTCAATACATAATTATATATTAAATATAAATTGCACATTATGTTAAATATAAAGTAGTTTTAAAGCTAAATTAAGTTTTATTAATGCTTAACATTCTTCAATTAACCTACTTTTATCTAATTAGAAATTATAACTTATAATAGGAAATATAGTTACTTATTACAAATCATAATATACACAATAAATACCGTCAACATTCCATAAGAGTTTAACGATACAATCCTCGTAAATAAGAAATGTCGGTCAAGAGTGCGCGAGACACGCACGTTATAGGATGCCTTAGCTGAACTGTAACAGAATAAAATCTTTCATTTAGGCATTGCTAATATATACTTTCTGATTTAGTGACTTCCATAGCTAAAAATTTTATTCAAGAAGCGACTATTATAGTAATGTGCAAAGATAAAATTTCCATACACTCGATTTTACGCAACAATATAATGATTAACGTATTAACGTAAACAGTGTTAGATAGATAGATTGTAGAGGCTACCCTGGACGGGCTACACTTTGACCATAAGGTCTATTGTGATGCCTAAGGATGTGAGTGGCGTGGAATGAATTTTTGTGTATAGACTAGGAATTTGTAGGATATGCTGCTGCAGCCGACAATGATAGGAACTATGCAGATATTAATCTGGAGTTCGTGAAAAAAACTGCAAAAAACCTTCTCAAGCATAGCCGGTTACTTCGTTCTTCAGTTAGTCAATTAACCGCCTCCATTTTTTTTCTTAATAATTGGCAAGCTGCCGATGTTGGGATTCGAACCCATAACCTCCCAGTTTTCAAGTAGGCATACTGCGCAGACATAACGCTTTAGACCACACGGCCACTTGGACTGGTTGCAATGGTTAAAAATAGTAAATAAATTATGTAAATAATAAATTACCAGTCAGGTGGCCGTGTTGTCAAAGGCGCTCTGCTTGGAACTAAGAGGTTGCGAGTACGAATCCCGACGGTGCCAGTCTGTCAATTATAGCTGGTACCCCACCAACTATAATTGAAAAACTGCCACCGTAGGAAAATTGACTAAACTGTCGGCGTATGAACAAGAACGAAGAAACCGGCTATTCGTGTGATGAATATTGGCATATCTACCAATTCCTAGCCGGCATTCAAATTCTTTGCCTTTAACCCGCATCATTAATTCATGGTTATAAATTACTAAAAGTTGCAAAAATATTTATGTGGGTGGCCTCTGTTATAGACGGTGGAGTCTCAGAAACGTAGCTAAAACCCCATATTATAATATTATTATTATTTTATAATAAATTATGAAAATTTACGCAAAGTATTCAGCTATTAAAGGAAGTTGTGGACCTTATGGATCGCAATTAGAAATATTACAATCATTTTACTTGTTATCCGGCTTGTGTCTAAATGATTGGATCAAATGATTGTTTCATGCTAGCACCTTTTAGCACCTTTTCATACTAGCGTTTTACACAATGTGTAAACATTTCATGTCGGCCTAAAATTTAATATCTTAAAATAATCGGATCGGATTGGATCGAGTTGATTTTTTGAGTTTGATATATAAAACAAATCCTTGTGTCAGTAAATTGTAGCGTATTTTTACATAATCTAATTTAATTGATATGCTTTCTTGCAGCAACGTACACTCGATGACATTAATTTGTCATCAAGATGGCGTCAACTGGATACAGAATACATCTCTTTAAAATTTATATAATTAAAATGAGATGTATATTAAATTACACTAATTTGTGATCAATATGGCGTCAACTGGCTACAATACACTTTCTTTTTAATTTATTGAATTAAAAAGAGGTGTACATTGATGTACACTGTAGCCACTGGATGTCATATTGATGACAAATTAGTGTAATCGAGTGTACATTGATGTATACTGTAGCCACTGGACGCCATATTGATGACAAATTAGTGTAATTGAGTGTACATGTACAAAATATGTCACACGCGTACCTACATACAGCGAAAAGTCGAGCTATCATTTGAAATTTATATAAGTGATTTGTGCTTATTTATGTGGATTTTGGAAAAAATGTTTCGAATAAAAGTTGTGAGTATAGTTATAATGAACTACATTTATTCGAAACATCCTACTTTTGACACTGTATGTATATACAGAAACTGAGATATTAAGAGTAATATTTCTTTTACGGAACCCTAAAAAGGTTGTTGCATTGAAAATAACATTATGATGATAATATTTATTGTACTTACATACATATTTCAATCAATCTGATCTGACACTATTTTTTACAGGATGATTCAAAATATTTCTCGGAGTATCTTGGAAACCTTCCAGGATGTTCCAGCATACCACCACTTTTCGACAGATTTTGCTCATTTTTTTTCACAGGCTAAAAATAACGTTTTCTAATAAATCCCGAAGTTTCAGAATTTTTTACCGTTTAGAACGCGAGATAATTAATATCAAAGTTATCATTCTCTCTCACTCTCTCTCATTAGAAGCATGTAAAACTTCATGCCCGCACAACTATTATCTGTTGTATTAGAAAAAATACTCGACAGAATTTAAAAAAAAAAAACCGAGAGTAAAGCTAAATATTTATTATATAAATTCTATAAAAAAAATCGTGTGTTACCGTTTTGTTTTCGAAATATAAAAGTTGAAATTTATTTATTTTCTTCAAAATAACATTATTTTGTATTTATGAACAGTGTATTTGTCTATGTGTTATATATGTGTGTTTATGTTTTTGTGCTATAATAAAATCAAACTGGTTTTTTGTCCTGATTATATAACACAGTGCTGGAACGAACAAAAAAATTAATGGGGCGGTTGAGTGAATAAACTGTGGGCGTATGGACAAGAACGAAGTAACCGGCTATGCTTGTAAAGGTTTTCTGCAGTTTTCCTTCACGAACTCCAGATGAATATCGTCATAGTTCCTATCAAAGTCGGCTGCAGCCGCACACCTACCAATTCCTAGCCTGCATACGAATTCCTGATCCTCCACTCACATCATAAAAATGTAAAGTAAAAAAATGAATAAAGGTTGAAAAATAATGATGTAGGTGGCCTCTGTTATAGATCGTAGTGCCTCAAAAACGGAGGTTAAATCCCATTATTTATTTATTACAACTTTATTCCTTACGCATTTTTCGATTATTCTAATATTAAGAGAGATATTTTATATTTTGTGTTTTCTTCTTACTTTATGCCCCCATTTCTCCTTGACGTATGTCATTTATTAATAAAATTGGCCTTGAAAATACTAAAATCATATCATATACGATATTTCATTTTGATCAGACTAAAATTGTGACCGCTAGAAAGTGATTTATGTATTTTAAGGAAATTCGCTAAATTGAAGCAGCTCCTGCGTAACGAATTTTTTTTATTTCCTCGTTGACAGTTTTTGCATTCCATAAGAAGTTTCACTTCTATCGCTCTTGCTTTTGAGTGACGCATAGTTTTTTTGCAACCTCATTGACAATAACTAAAAATATAAAGTTTTCCGTTTTTCAAATGAGTTTGCCGATGACGTTTCACAAAAATACAGCAACCATGCTGATTTCCCATCAACCAATAGGAAACAAGTAAAATACTATATATGTCTCTTCTTGTTTAATATAATTAGGTATTTATCTCATATTATATTATTCAGTAGACATTTTCGAGCAGAGTTACAAAAAATATTGGTTAGTATTTAAAAAAGTGAATTTCAAACGATCATTAAATATTTTTTTTTAATTGAACGATTTCTAATAATAAACAATAAAAAATATCAATAAAGCTCAAAAGCTCAAAAAAGTAGGGAAATTTTTTAAAAAATATTTACACATTTTATGTAACTTTGCTTGAACAGTTTTATCAAAATATAAGAGGCACACGTTCTAAAAATGTAACAACAGAGTGAGATAAATACAATAAATATAAAAAAGACAAATACTTTAACAGATTTTGAGTTGACACTCAAAGTATTAACCATAAAACGTTTCACTTCAAAAATAATTTTTTGTTTAAATAAAATTTTGGTTTAAAACTTTTCACTATTTGTTGATATCTAGTGAGACACAAGGACCTTCTAAGGTGCTGATATCCAAATCATCGACAGAGATATAAGATACAGTTTTATTTTGCTCTTTTGTAAAGATTTATAAATTTAATAAAAAATTAAAAGGTTTGTAGCATTCTGTAATAAATTACTGATTGATATTAAATGCTTGCGTATGTTAAAAAAAATAAAAAATATTTTGACAAAATGGAAACCTGACTTCAAAAATCAAATATTCTAAATCAAAAAATGCACTAAAAAGTAAAAAAATAATTGCATAACCTTGTGCCAATTTTAGTTCACCTAAGCAAAAATTTTTAAATATATATGTACAATTATTATTTTTGGAGTCGGTGTCAGCATAGAGAAATTCACATAAATTTTGGACACCGCCTTCAAAAATAACAATAATTGTACATATATATTTAAAAAGTTTTGCTTAGGTAAACTAATATTGGCACAAGAATATGCAATTATTTTTTTACTTTTTAGTGCATTTTTTGATTTAGAATATTTGATTTTTGAAGTCGGGTTTCTATTTTGTCAAAATATTTTTTATTTCTCGCTTTTTAGTCACTTTGAAGTTCTATAACTTATTTTATTTGTCTAAATATGGGTAGACCAACTAAACGACCTACTAACTTTTAGCGCATTTTTTATAACACATTTTTTTATCGTTTTTTTTTTTTAGTGCATTTTTTCGTAACAGATTTTCAGTTATTTTTACAAGCATTTTGTTTTTTTTTTTGTAAAAAAATTTTTTTTTTTAAAATTTCATATTTTCCCACTATGAATGAGTATATCCTTAAAAAAAAAAAAAATTAGCAAAAATCGGTTATCACATACAAAATGAGGATTTTCCTAGATTTCCAGGGGACCCGCTCACCAGAATGCGATTTGGTGACAATGGGACCAATCTGAAATCAAACCCTTTAAAACAAAAAAAGAAATTCAAAATCGGTTCATAAATGACGGAGTTTTGAGGTGACAAACATTAAAAAAAAAAAAAAATACAGACAAATTAAGAACCATCCTCCTTTTTGAAGTCGGGTTAAAAAAAAACATATTGACTTTTCAATGAAGAGACTGACGAGTTCACTTATTATAATTGACTAACAAAATACATCATGTGATGAACCGCTTCCCATATTGGACCACCGTCGTGTAATGTATTTCTGGTTACAACAAGTGATAAACAAGCATTTGATGATAATAAAACACCTAAACAATTGTTTGGTGATTGACTCGTTTCATAAAATTTTTATTCAACATGTTGGAAGAATTCGTCATTTTTAAGGGAGTTCCAGCATGAAATCACTTTTCGACAAAATTTGCTTTCTTTTTTTCACAGGATAAAAATAACGTTTTCTAATAAATCCCGAAGTTTCAGAATTTTTGACCAATTAATAACAAAGTAATTCTTCTCTCTCAATAGAAGCATGTAAAACTGCTTCATGTCCGCCCAACTATTATCTGTTTTATTTAAAAAAATACTCGACAGAATTTAAAAAAAAAAACTAGGAGAGTATTTCTTAATATAAATATTCCTAAAATAAATTTTTTTTTAAATCGCGTTTTACCGTTTTGTTTTCGAAATATTAGTTTAAAATTGTTTTTTCTTTCAAAATTACATTAATTTGTATATAAATATATGTGTTTATATGCATTTGTTCTATAATTAAAGCAAACACGTTTGTTGTCCTGATTATACAAGACAATGCTGGTACTACCTTAACGAAATATTTTAAATTGTTTCAAAACTATAAAACTTGATATTTTTTATGTAACTTTCAAAAAAAAAAACATAAACATATTTTGGTTTCGAATTAGATTATGTATTGAAGTTATACAATCATTATGTGGTTGTTTGACTGTCATCCGCGCTGCCATGCGGATAAACGAGGCCAAGAGCGCGCACTCGTGCAACAATTCTGTAATAAGAGATTATAGGCGTAAATCCGGTAAGATTAATTACTAACGGATTAAATTTGGCGGCAAACCAGCATCGTCGATTATGCTTACTCAATCGACGTTGACCGCATGTCATCTTATTTGGGCTGATAGCTGATAGTGATCAGCTGACTTTGACATATTTTTTAACTTTGGAAGTAATTTAATTTTGACTATTTTGCAATATTAATTACATCTGAATTTGGATAGATCTATTATCAAATTTAACGAATTATTTTCTGAATTTGTTTATATATAGATACTTGAGTTTTGCACAGATTTTAACAGTTTTAAAAATTCAATTTTTGAATTTTCTGGTCGTTCTCTATAACGTAAGCAGTTATACACGATTTTACTTTTCTTCCAAATTTTACCTGAACCAAATATTCTTTGAATCTAATGCTAATTTGACGACGGCGTTGTCCAAAATACGTTTTGGAACAATGTTTTCAGTTTACAATGTATATTTCCGATTGATTTTTATTATTATTCTTATTTCAAATTCGCCTCAGTACCTAGATCAGTTTTTGTGTTATAAATACGTATTTAACTACAAAGGTGTGAAACTGTCACAAAATTAGCAACGAATAACATATCCTGAGACAATATAAGAGTAATTTTAATAAGTTAACAAGAATTTACTCTTGTGAATGAAAGTAATTTTAACAAGAGTAATTTCAATAAAATTTATTTTATTCTAATTATTTTGTTTAAATTTGTATTTTTGTCTAATGATTTCGATTTTTTATCTATTTCTAATTGTCAAAGAGTAAATAACGACTATCTAATTTATACTGATCATGACTACTTTGTAGTAGAAATACGTATTTATAATACATAAACTAATCTTGGTATTGGGGAGAATTTGAAATTTTACTTCAAAAACCTAGAATTCTCATTAGTTATCATTTGATAATCTAATATTATTCTTATCCTTTATCAAATATCTGTTTAAGTTTTAATTTTACTTAGAGCCGCTTTTAGGTTATGTTCACTTCGTTCTTTTATGAATTTATTTATGCATGGACGAAATTATGCCAATTTACATTATTCTTTTGTTCTACGTTGCCTGGCTCTTGTATGTACACTCCCGTTCAAAAAAAAATTTAACTTGTTCAAATATTCTTACTGATACCGTATGCAATATTATTTAATAATGTATATACTAAGAATGAGACCTACTGGTTCAATTTTTATGAACGGGAGTGTGATATATCTTTTTATGTACACTCGATTTTTAACCCGACTTCAAAAGGAGGATGGCTCTCAATTCGTCTGTATTTTTTTTTTATGTGTTACCTCAGAACTCCGTCATTTATGAACCGATTTTGAATTTTTTTTAGAGAGTTTGGTTTCCCATTGGTCCCATTGGCACCAAATCACATTCTGATGAGAGAATCCCCGGGAAATCGAAGAAAATCCTCATTTTATATGTGATAACCGATTTCTACGTAATTTTTTTTTTTGAAAGGGTATACTCATTCATAATCGTAACATAAGAAAATTTTTTTTAAAACCGACTTCAAAAAAATTTTTTACAAAAAAAAACCGACCCCAAAAAAAAAAATTTTTCCAAAAAAAAAACAAAATGCATGAAAAAAAAACTGAAAATCTGTTATAAAAAAATGCACTAAAAATTTATAAAAAAAACGGATAAAAAAAAATGTGTTATAAAAAAATGCACTAAAAATTTGTAGGTCGTTTAGTAGGTCTACCCATATTTAAACAAATAAAATCAGTTAAAGAACTTCAAAGTCACTAAAAAGCGAGAAATAAACCATATTTAGACAAAATGGAAACCCGACTTCAAAAACCAAATATTCTATCACAAAAAATGGACTAAAAAGTTAAAAAATAATTGCATATTCTTGTGCCAATTTTAGTTCACCTAAGCAAAAATTTTTAAATATATATGTACAATTATTGTTATTTTTGGAGGCGGTGTCAGCATAGAGAAATTCACACAACTTTTGGACACCGCCTCCAAAAATAACAATAATTGTACATATATATTTAAAAATTTTTGCTTAGGTGAACTAAAATTGGCACAAGAATATGCAATTATTTTTTTACTATTTAGTGCATTTTTTGTTATAGAATATTTGATTTTTGAAGTCGGGTTTCCATTTTGTCAAAATATGGTTTATTTACTATTCTATTAAAAATTTCTTCTCTACTATTCTATTTAAAGAATAATATCTTCAAAAAAGAAAGATCGTCGGAATGTTCTTTTTAGATAAATACTACCTTAAACCATAATAAAGATTTTATAAATAGTTTCAAGAATCAATTTTCTAGAGGACTTGAGTGTATTATATTGTTTATTAAGAGAATACAAACGAATTTACTAATCTCAATATTTAAAAATTAGAAATACATAAATCAATCACACATAAGGAATACCCACGGTGAATTAATATGGCCCACCTATGACCATAATTCTTGCCTTGAAATCAACTTTCCCTCAAATTGAATGAAAAAAACAAAACGATTAGACATTTTTATTTTATTGTTTCAATTGAAAAAAATGACCTCCTCTAGTCAATAGCCTATATAAATACTCTACAGTCTACATTACTAAACAGATGAAAGAAGTCTCGTCAAGAGGTGTATAAACTACAAAATAACGTACGCCAGCCAGCCACACAGAGGGTTAGCATAACACAGCGTGATACGACAATGTGATGTCAGACTTTGGTCACTATTTAATATTAATAAAATACAAAATTAGATGAGTGAACTATTTGTGAACATGAAAACAAAGCAGGGTTCTATAGTCATTCTATAAATTAGAGTTCCGTCCACTTTAATATGTAGGTAAGCAATCTTTTTTTTTTGAAATTTGCACATCAGACACTTAAACAGATTACTAAGACATATATTTAATTGTTTTTGCAAACTTAAGCGTCCATTTATCGATTGTTAGTATGGTTGCCTTTCAGTTATGTTATACTAACGGAGATGACTAACGCTTACTTTACTAGGCATTTAACAAGTGGAAAATACGATTTGGGAAATTGATTTCGCTATGGGACTTATAAAGAATTATAGTACCTCCTAAGATCTATTGATTGTGAAAATAAGAAAGCGCACTAGCCAGCCTAATTAACTAAAGTTTTCAGCGCAGCATATGTATAAATTTAATCGAAAATTTCAACGAAACGGTAGCGCAATGGATAGCGAGGCTGATTACCAACCAGGGACCCAGAATTGTAGAACTATTATATTAGTATATTAATGTGCAATTAAACTATTGAATCTTTTATTTAACAAATAGATTTTGTAATTATTTAACAAATAACTATAAAATTTCAAACATTTAAACACTTTTTTCCAAAATAACCGAAGGAATAATATTTTGATTTATAATATTCACAATCAAATCTAGAGCACGGAAGTGCGCAAGGCCGAGTTTAAGGGGCATTTGGCCTTCGTACTTACAGTGCTATTACTACACGAAAAGTCAGAGCCGATCTGACCCTGAAATATCTTCTGAACGAAAAGAGCTACAGTGCTGATTTTTCGAATAGAAGCAATTTAGGAAATTATAAGACAACAAATTTTTGCTTTTCGTTAAGAAATAAACGGTTAAAAAGTTATTTCACTTCAAAAATGCAAAATTAGCGGAAACTCCTACAAAAACTATAAAGTATAATCAATCATAATTCTACGCGATTTCCAGATATCCTGTAAAGTTGATATTTGGCATACAGGTAGATCTAGTACCCAAACCGACGGGAAAATTCCGAAAACTGGAAATTTGTATCGGAAAAAAGGAAATTTTTACAATTTTCGTTTTAATTAATTTAACATTAGAAAGCATATCTGATTCGTTGATATTTGTCCTTTCTGATTGGATGACACCTATGCTTTAAAATTTTGTCATAAATGACCATATGTAAGTAAACTATCATGTAGAAAACATAAAAAGTTAAATAATATCATCTTAATCTTAAACTACTGTCATGTAAAAAATAAGAAACATCAATATTTTTGCATTTTGAATTTATTAAATTATATTTAATTTCCTTAATAAAAATCAATGAGAAACATAGTCAATTGATTCTTAAAAAGTGATGATATGGGAGAAAGAACCGAGCTATTTACAAAGTAGATAGATCCAGACTTCGTATAATAGTTGTTCCTTAAAAAGTGATGATATGGAAGAGGGGACCGAGCTATTTACAAAGTAAATATCACTAGACTTCGTATAATAGCTGCTCCTTAAAAACTGATGATATTCCATTAAAGAGCCGAGCTATTTACAAAATAAATAGCCCGGTAAACTTTCTGGACCCTAAGTTAGGTTATAGCGGCTGCCCTAAATGGGACAATCTTAGATTAGAATGTCCATTGTGATACCGAAATGTGGCTGAGACCCATCATTACCACTACTATTTAAACCATTTGTAAAATTTAGCTCAAAGAGATCGTCAAAAATGGTTGACCCAGTCTCTTCATAAGAGCTGGGCAGAGTCAGAGGAGGTGGGTAATCGTCACTTCCTCCTCCCCACAGTGGCAGCTCCTGAAATAGTTGTGGCGTACTGGCAGTTCTAGAAGTTCTTCATTCCTGCGCCCAGTCAGTATCTTTGATGGTTGCTATAACGTTGCCTTTAGACGATATACAGGGTGTCTGTATGTCACGGACACAACTGAAGGTATGGATAGAAAATTGAATTCTGAGATGAAAAGTCCTTTATCATTTTTTAACCCGACGTACAGGTAATAAGTTATTAATTAAAATAAGTAACCAATCAGAGGTGCACACTGGGTTACGACGACACACGTATATGCATTCCCCACTAACAAACTTACAAACACTCACTCTCACACGTTATTCAGCGCCTCTGATTGGTTACTTTATTAATTAATAACTTATTACCTGTACGTCAGGTTAAAAAATGGTAGAGAACTTTTCGTCTCAGAATTCAATTTTCTATCCATACTTTCAGTTGTGTCCGGGACTTACGATTACGACCCAGTAGACAGATAACATCTTTGGAATGCTTTGAGCCGTAGTCTGTCTGGAAATCCTAATTTAACAGAACCCTAAAAACAAATGGATAAAAAATTGATCTGTGTTACAAAAATGGTTCATCCTCTACAATGGTCGGTAGCTATAGTAGTTGGTAACTGCATTGTATTGTAATAGTAAAACACAGTGTTTGATTGTAACAGTATTGATGCATTTTATGTTTTGGTTCACATGATGGACAACTTTTTTTTTTAATCTGAATCAAAACCGGAAATTAACCGGTCCTAATATATATATATATATATATTCCTTTTTTTATCATGTTATTATTATTGTTTGTAAAATAATAATAATAATAACAACGATGTGTATATTAAACAACATCAGTTAGTTGTTGGTTGTATACGGCTACTATTTACCAGTATAAATTATCTACATTTAATGATTGGTATACTATGGTTTGTATGCACTTACTATGGGCCACAAAACTAGCGGTCTTTTTTTTTTAGAAGTTTATAGTTAATTTGTACCGTATTCATTCGATTTTTGGGAAAATGTTTCGAATAAAAATTGTTAGTATATTGATAAAGAACAACTTCTAGTGGAAGTATTTTTCGAAAACCAAATAAATAAGGCACAAAACAATTCGAAAAGTTTGAAAAATAAACGCTACTTTTGTGGCCATATGTGTACTATACTAAGCCATTCAGCCATACGCACTTGATTGAAACAAACAAGCTATTATGTTATTGTTGTAGTATTGCTCTTTAGTGATGAGAGATTTATAAAAATTGTGTGATGTTACATTACTAATTTCTCAGACTGATAATATATCTTATTACTCAAGACAATGTCAAATAGACGGGGTAGAGTTAGGGAGGGGGGAGGTAAAAACATAAAATTTTTTAAAACAGCCCTTTTTACTTCTATTCATGTTAAAAAAATCGGGGTTTTTCCATTCGACGAGGAACAGGTATAAAATAACAGGATTATTTGAAAAACGTAAATTTTTCCCGTAAACGCCCCCAAAACTACTCTGGGGACGTAAACGCCCCCAAAACTACATCTTTTCTCGTATAAATGCTAGAAAGATGCGGTTTTTTACATTCGACGCCTAATAGCTACAAATTACGAAAGATATTCGAAAAACTTCCATTTTTTCATTGCAACCCCCCCGAAAAATCGGAAAACCAACCCCCAAAATTATGTTTTTCAGTAGTTCAATACATGCTAGAAAGATGGAGCATGCTAGAAAGTCGGATAGGGTCAACGTTTCACTTTCGGCGAATGGCAGAAGGGGCAACTGGCAATTTATTCATTTTTTTTAAATTTTCTAATGGTTAGTACTTTTTGGTAAGTATTTTTTTAAAACTTTTTTTACAATAGGGAATATGCATGAAAATTTTTTTTCACTTGAATTAAAGCATGTTTACTTGACAAATATCAAGGTAAAATTACTTTTTAAATAACTTTAAAAATAAGCGATATATGAATGATTGAAATTCCCGATTAGACAAAGAGGGTGATAGCCCTCTTGATATGTTATGTGACGTCATATTACACTTTCACCGTTTAAAATACACGTAAAACTCCGTTTTCAGTATTTTTGCAAGAAAGAGACAGATAATAATCTTTAAAAGCTTATAGCTTCCTTGATATTTGTCGGATTTTAATTTTGTTTTTAAATATTATTACAGTATTAACAGTATTTTCATATTCTGAAAATAAATGTGAAAAAAAATTTTCATGCATATTCCCTATTCATGTAATGTTATTTTCTGTGACGCGGAGCCAAGGGGTCAAGAACCCCCTTGCGAGCAGAGCGAGTTTTTATATATAATTGCAATAATTCCTTCACTGAAAGGAATATAAATATAGAATATAGCATTGGAAAATTCCACGTGTTGAAGTCGCGATTACAGTTGGTTCTATATTTTAACTTTTCTTCTACGATTTTATACATAGATGTATTAAGTGATTTTGTTTGTAATCTCTTTTCGTGTTTAAGTCGTCGTATCGATGGACGGACAGACATACGAGTAATATTAGAGTATATTTATATAAGTATAAAAAAATAGACGCAATTCTGAACTTTTGGGAAGGTGTTACACAAATTACAAATTGTTTAAAATATTTTCCATGGATAATAAATAATAACTAAATACCGGACATATTTTTAATACATCATTTAAAAATAATACATCCGAGATGTTGCTATAAACCCATTACTCTGAGCCAACAATCAAATATACACATGGGTTTTTTCAATTTAAAAAAACTTGGTGTGCGTGTAACACGACCTCTATATTTAGGCTAGGCTTCTAAAAAAAAATAAAAAAACCAATATTTTGGCACTAGCGGGATTTGAAATCGCGAATAGAGATATACAAACTTTGAATTAAATATCTCATAGCATCTTCAGTTAAATCCCACTTCATTTGGATACCTATAAGTTTATAATTGTATCTGATACAAGTTAATTACAAAATGTTAATGGTCCAACGCCTATCTTCTGTTATATTACGTACTCAAACAAACACACAAACATATATCCGCTAAATATCAAGTGGATAAATTTATTCAAAATATCGTAATAGTGTGGTGTTGACCATCCAAGTGGCCAAGCTGTTAAAAAGGTACTCTGCTCGGAACTGGAAGGTTGCTGATTCGAAAAAAATAATGTGGCGGTTAATTGACTAAACTATCGGTGGATGGACCATAACGAAAGCAACCGGCTATGCTTGTGAAGGTTTTCTGCAGTTTCTCTTCACAAATTCCTATCAAAGTCGGTTGCAGTCGCACAACCTATCAATTCCAAGTCAACATACAAATTCCTTGCCCTTAAAGTAGGCTACAAACGCGGAACATTGTGCAGCAACATTAAACTCCGCCTACAAAATATTTTGCAACCAAAATTGAGAACATGATTTATTACTTTATTATCTTAAAAATTCTATCACTTATCATCTTGTCTCTACCTATCTCATTTAATTTGTAGTTTATTTATCTACTAGTTAATTTGTATGTATGTCTAGTTTATTTATTTGAATGTATTTTGAAAAAAGTTTTTACGAAAATATATTATAATCAATACAAAAAATTAAGTATATAAAGTAACAAATCTATGTAATAAAACATAAAAAAATTATGGAAAACATAAAATTTTAGATAATATGTTGCAAATATCGCTACATACGAGAAACTTGTACAGCAACATTAAACTCCTTACCAGCCAAGTAGCCGAGCGGTCTAAGGCGTCATGTCTGCGCAGTATGCAGTACTTGGAAACTGGGAGGTTATGGGTTCGAATCCCGACATCGGCAGTTTGTCAATTATAAAAAAAAAAAGGCGGTTGATGAACTAAACTGTCGGCGAAGTAGCCGGCTATGCTTGAGAAGGTTTTCTGTCATTTTCCTTCACGAACTCCAGATGAATATCGGCATAGTTCCTATCATAGTCGGCTGCAGCCGCATATCCTACCAATTCCTAGTCTACTCACAAATTCCTTCCACTCCACTCACATCCTCACATCCTAAGGGATCACAATGGACCTTATGGTCGAAGTGTGGCCCGTCCAGTGCAGCATTTACAATCTACCTCTACCTCTTAAACTCCTCCCATAAAATATTAAATAATTTTGAAATTTACAGCAACCAGATCAAGGTCATTTTGTTCTGCAACAGCTATACAGACTAGCAACCTACTACCGAACATTCATTTGACCTTAAAATGTTCCGGCATAGGTTGCACATCTGTAGTTCCTTTAAAAGAGGTCTTAAGGCCTAGAAAGGTCTATAGGCCAGGGATAGACCTCCTCTCTGTTACTACTACTAATAGCGTAGTGTTGGAGCCATCAAATTTTATGGATTAAATGTTTTGATGCATAAGAATTTTCCACTGTAAATACTAACAATTAACATTTGTGTAAAAAAGGTGTAATTGTAAAATCCTTCACATGGATTAATTTGAGAAACATATATGTTGGTCTAAGATCCGGCATTAGAAAAACCTTCCCTCATCTGTTAATTGAATGAAATAATTTTTAAAAGGCAGATAACAATATTATAAACGTAGGAGTGCAATGTCTATTAATTAATTAATTAATATGATATAGTGTCTTTGTTTGTTGCTTGAACAAATATATTTGTCTCTCTCTCTGCGTAAGACACATTTTTTGAAAATTTTATTAAAAATTTTTTTATATACGCTGCAAATAATTATATATTTATTATATAAAATATATTTTATAATATCACAGTCATAAAATTTTCAAAAAATGTGTTCTACGCAGAGAGAGACAAATATATTTGTTCGAGCAACAAACAACGGCACTATATCATATTAATTAATTAATTAATCATATTAATTAATTAATTAATATGATATAGCCAGCAGGACTACGGTGGCAGACATTGCACTCTTACATTTATAATATTGTTATCTGCCTTTTAAAAATTATTTCATTCAATTAACAGATGAGGGAAGGTTTTCACTAATGCCGGATTTTAGACCATGTGTGCGTGCCGCACAACCTGAAGATACACACTACAATCTTTAGTCGAAAACGTCAAACCAAAACAGGTACGTAACTTTAAGAATTCTTAAACTTGTAAGTAAGATTAGTAAACTATAAAATAAGAAAATAAAAACTACAAGTAAGGAGTTATCCATAAGCCGCGTAACGTATTTTCCCTGCTTCTTTTACAATCCCCGACCCCTACCATGTGATATTACGTAATAATTTAGTTCACCGCTCTTTCGTCCTGCTTCTTTTAAGTTATGTAACTTTTTAAACCAATTAAATTTTTAAAAGAGCAGGTTCCCTAACGAATTAATTTATTTAAACTTTTATTTAGTGATAAAATTAATAAGAAGTTTGATTTTAAGTGATTTGTATTTATATTCATAAATACAAATAATTAAAAAACTAATTTTTAACCCGTCTAGCGGTCAAACTTACTGACCTTTATGTCACTGGGAAGAGTATGCTCATAAACGTGAATTAACGGCCCCTAAAATAATAAATAACAGCGCTATCTAACCGCCTCAACTAGCAAAGGTACTAAAACATTAAGTGTATTGAGAAAATACATGTGACATCCACACATACACTAACACACATTCTTATTACACATGCATGCGGCGCAGACACGCTGAAGAAATACTTAGACTTTTGGGTAGTTGAGGAGCGCTTCAATTGAGGGTAATGTCGTAACATAGGATAATCTGTCCAGTTATTTATAGATCAATGGCTCAACTACTCCTTCCTTTGTCCCACTTTTCGTTAACCTCAACACGCTGTTAGTTAAGCTTTATTTAATAGATAATCACATTTCGTCCGGTTTAGAACCACGGAGGTGTAAAATAATGACATAACATAAATAACATAATAAGCATATTCATTACGTAACATAATAGCATACTCCTTCATTCCGTAAAAATGTTAGTAGGTTAATTGCATAGCCCCTAACTATATTTAGTATGTATATGCAGGTAACAATCAAACGAACAGAATACAGTAAAAATAAAAAACTTATTGTATAATGAGACAGAAAACACGTTGAAAAATCAACGGTAGCATTTCATTGATCAAAATTTTTTAGTTTCATTGTAAAAAGAACATATACTAAATACACATAAAAAATTTTTTACCAAAAAAACAAAACCCGACACCAAAAAAAAAGAAAAATGGATCTAAAAAAGTCTGCTATGAAAAAATGCACTAAAAAGTAAAAAATAATTGCGTTATATACTTATTTCAATTTACTTATAAATATCCTCTTTTTTTTTAACTCAAATATTATTATTTTAGGAGTTGGTGCCAACCAAGGTTAACAAACATTTAATTTCACTTTGACTCCAAAGCATTTCATAATCGACAACAAGACAGTAGATGCGGCTGGCACCAACTCCAAAAATAATGACAAATTTTTTTAAACTCTAAATTTTATTTTGTATACATTCATATAAACCAGGATTAATAAATAAATTTGTATTAACTCGTTAATTATTAATAAACCTACGCGTCTATAAAGACTGATTGTTCATCAAATTTATTAGGAAATTGTTCTATTTTTTTAAATATCCCATACATCGCTTCGGCAAAATATCACCTTGTAAACACAAATTTTGATATAGGTACACCAACACTACAAACATATCATTTATGTATCCATAGAAATGTGTACTATTTAATCCGCCACGAAAAAAAAGAGATGTAATAAGTTTGAAGCCGTTGGCTGCATGTGTATTTGTCTGTGGCATCGTAACTTCAAAACCAATGGACCGTTTTCAATTATTGTTTTTATCTGATTTGAAGGATTAGTCGTGATGATTCTTAGATATGTCTTATTCGTATCTGTTTGTTGATCTGTTTAAAGATCGTCAGTTTTTTCCTTGTTGATTTACTGTGTGTTTTGGACAGCTTTTCCTATAGAGAATCAATGTTAAATATTGTTTATTACTGCCTGGCCGTATGGTACTGCATCAAGTCAGTCAGTACACATGTGATGAGAGTACACTTTAGCAGTTTAGCATGTGCATTGTGCAAATCCCCACTCTTAAATGACAAACAAACAACCATACGCATACAGTATAGCAGCTATGAGACGTCAGACTGACTTTATTTGCATGTGTACTGACTGACTTGATACAGTACCACACGGCCAGGCAGTAATAAATAATATTTAACATTGATTCACTAGGAAAAGCTGTCCAACACACACTGTATAATGATACTAGCTGTCTCCCGAGACTTCGTCTGTAATATATATATATATATATATATATATATATATATATGTTTATATATATATATATATATATATATATATATATATATATATATATATATATATATATATATATATAGTTGGCTATTATAGTTTATAGTTACTATGGAAACGACAATCAAAGTTGGCATTTCAAAATTGAAACACAATTTTATAGTTATTTTTTAGAAGTACTCGTATATTTTCTGTGGAAATGATAAAATCAACAAAAATTTTAATTCGCTCCAAAAAAAAGAAGGAGATTCTATATTCGATTGTGCATGTAACTTTTTTAAATGTTCACCCCCTTCAAGATTATATTTTGAGACAAAAGAGCCTATGTCCTTCCCCAGGATAGAATCTATCTCTTTGACGAATTTCATTACGACCCGTTTAGTCGTTAAGAGGTAGTCACATTTATATAGTAGTATGGATTTAAGAAATGGAAGCGCTGGAAAGGGTTGGCTAGTATTAAAATATAAAATGTCTTATAAGAACTTCTTTGTTTTTACCCATTATAATAAGTTCATTGTGTCGGAGGGTTTTGTTAATAATTTAAACTCAATCAGAGCCCACTTGTATATACATATGTACATATATATATATATATATATATATATATATATATATATATATATATATATATATATATATATATATATATATATATATATATATATATATATATACTTTATGCAGGCCCAAACAAACATGCACTAAATACACAAACAAACAAAATAATTCTATACTCCAAAAAAATACATACTTTAATAAAAAATTTTTTGTATATAAATCAGAATCAATTTTTAATCTCTTTTAATGGTTGTTTTGAAGTGTTTTTAACATATGTTTAGACACCGGACGTCGAAGATAGTACATTCAACAAATCTATATATTATATGAAGATAATTCACCATCAATCGTTATTATGAGTGTATATATATATATATATATATATAAAAGTCTATGGATTGTAAATAATACATAACGGTTTAATGTTTTCAATTTAATTTCAAAAGGAAATATTCGAACATAAATATCAATACAACAAAAAATTTATGATGTTCATTTAATTATTGTATAGCCAGCCGTCAGTCGAACAGGGTAAATTTAATTGAAAATTTATAATATAATTAATATATAAAGAATCATATATATTTCAATCATTTCCAATTATTCATTTATTATTTGACACAGTTTTTTATATAATTTTACTCAGGGTATACAACTTTTGGAAATCAATTTTGATTTATTATATTTATAAAATCTACTGGGTGTCTCTATTTTAAAAAATGCAGCTGAATATTTCTCGAAAAAGAGTTTTTGGACCCGTAAAAAGATGTTTTGTTCGGAGCCATACCTCTAGTCTTTTATGGTAACCTTGACCTACATGGTTATATAAATGGCAAGTTCATATCGAAGACGATTGAAATAATTTAAGATAAATAAGGGTTGTAGAAAAAATTTATCAGTATTAATTTTTGATCCGTGAGTTAATCAACGTAATAAATGGTTAAACAAATTCTTTTTTTGACAAAAAAAGGTCGATTCCTATTGACCAAAACAAAAATTTGCAACTATTGGTTTCGGTTTGTTATACGTCTACTTCTAGTGGCAAGAATTAGAAACAGAATAGCCAAGTTAAACTGTGATAGTTACATTGGTGTTAATATGCATTATATTATGAAAGTAAACAAAAAATTATTATTTTCTGGATGACCCTATCATTTTTTTTGAAAAATTGATCATTATGATATGAGGTTTTCACCAACAAAACAAAAATTAGGGCAGAAGTGTATAGTGTGTATGGATGCTCCATTAGAGCAAATAACGACTTCACTGTTCGAAGTTTGAATTTCCTATATTTGGTCAACGTCTTACAAATTAAATTTTTTTTATCAGATCGTGCAAAAATTTGGATGATTATTTAAAAAATGCCATATATATATATATATATATAACCAGTCCAAGTGGCCGAGTACTTGGAAACTGGAAGATTATGGGTTCGAATCCCGACATCGGCAGTTTGTCAATTATTAAGAAAGAAAAAAAGGGCGCATATCCTGCCGATTCCTAGTCTATACACAAAAATTCCTTCCACTCCACTCACATACTTATGCATCGCAATTGACCTTATGGTCGAACTGTAGCCCGTCCAGAGCAATATATATATATATATATATAGTTATTGTATGTAATATACATATATTAAGTAATAAGTAATATATACTCTTAGAATGTGACTTACTGATGGTTCAATTTTTATGAACGGGAGTGTATTCTGAATCACAAATACGAGATTTTTTTCGAGTAAAAAATGCCGGCTAAATTGGAATACTTTAAATATACATTAACACTCTTTGAAGTAAAATTAGATGACAAACAAATATTTTCAGATCAAGTGTTTCTATTTCGAACACGATCTAAAATAATTAAATATGTCAATTTATTTTTAAACCACCAAAATATGTGACACATAATGTATTTACCATCCTTCGTAATTCTCAAATCATCTCAATTATCGTGGAATATTTTGCAAAGTATAAAACTATTCATTATTAGTGACTAGTACGTATTGCAAATATACAAAAACAATATCAATTACTTTAAAAGATACATACAACTCTGAGTATTAGAGTAATATATTATTATTAGGCCAAGCTACACAGATTTTTTCATGTAAAAAATGTTAGAAGAAAATAAATTGATAGTTTTAATTTTATAAGCAAAAAACTAAAATAACAGCAATTTTTTGCATAAAATTGTTAATAAAAAAGTTATAAATAATAAAGTAGAGTGAAAAACATCACACAATATCATATAGGACTATTCACCAAACAATGGCGCAGTTGGTTTTCTTCTAACACTTTTTACACAAAATTGGTCTATATACGAGGGTGGTCTGAAAAGTTTCCGACCTCAACATGAAGAAAGCAGCACTCGTAAATAAAAGCTAATGAATTTCGTTATTCATCTGTCGACAGTTACTCACCAAAGTTTCAGCCATTTTGGACGCGCAGTTGTTATGTAACAGTTGTTTGAGTGAGTTGATGTGAGTGTTTTTATGAAAATGGACAAAATCGAGTATTGAGCTGTCATTAAATATTTGTTTTTGAAAGGCAATACGCCTACGCAAATCAAAGATGAGTTGAATTCTGTGTATGGGGACTCTGCACCATTATTTACCACAGTGAAATTTTGGGCAGCTGAATTTAAACGTGGCCGTAAGAGCTTGGGAGACGATGAACGTTCGGGACGTCCAAAAACTCCAATTACCGACGAAAACATCCCCAAAGTTCACAAAATGGTGCTAGACGACCGCCGAACTAAAGTGAGAGAGATAGCAGAGGTTATGAACATGTCAAAAGAACGTGTTTGTCACATATTAAATCAACATTTAGATATGAGAAAGCTGTCTGCGCGTTGGGTGCCGCGTTTGCTCACGTTAGATCAAAAACGTGTTCGAATGAACATTTCCAATGCTCAGTTGGCGCAGTTTAGGCGCAATAAATCCAAGTTTTGGCGCCGATTAAATACTGTTTATGAAACTTGGATACACCATTATACGCCCGAAACAAAAATACAGTCCAAACAGTGGACTGCAAAGGGGGAACCGGCTCCAAAAAAAAGCAAAAACTGTTTTCTCGGCTGGGAAAGTGATGGCGACTGTTTTTTGTGATAGTCATGGATTTATTTTAATCGATTATCTTCAAAAAGGAAAAACCATTACAGGAGCATACTACGCATCGTTACTTGACGAGCTGAAGGCAGAACTTGCGGAAAAACGGCAACATTTGCAGAAAAAGAAATTCAGTTTCACTAAGACAACGCACCGTCTCACTCCTCAGCGGTTGCCATGGCGAAAATCCACGAATTACGGTTTGAGCTGCTTGACCATCCGCCAGACTCACCAGATCTAGCCCCAAGCGACTTCTTTTTGTTCCCTCATCTAAAAATTGCGCTCGGAGGACAGAGATTTTCGTCAAATGAAGAGGCAATCACCTTCGTGAACAATTATTTTGCAGAGAAAAACGCCGAATACAATTTGGACAGGTTACAGAGATGGGAGCATCGCTGGGAGAAGTGTGTAAAGTTACAAGGAGACTATGTTCAAAAATAAATAAAAAATTTCTGAAAAAATGTCTTGTATCTTTGTTAGGTCGGAAACTTTTCAAACCACCATCGTACATACACTTAGTGTAGGGTGTTAGTGTTTGCTTTAAAATAATTTTAACGTAGATCGGACCTTGCGGGATTGTAAGAGGGATTAACCCTTAACTTCGATGGCACTTCTTAAGTTGACTCAGCGAGTGCCTTCCGCCTAATGTTAGGAAACAGTCCCAGATGGCTTTCAAGTAGCCTCAAACCTTCGACTGGATAGAAAAGGATCCGATTGTAGGGATAGCTTATCTACAGCATTGGAATTCTAAGGACCATTTGAAGTCAAAATATATGACAGATCATCATGGAAGAATGGCGCGATCCCCTTCGAAAGCTGGTTTACGGTTGGATCCAGAACCGATACTGAAGTAGGATCAGGACTATATTGTAAGCGACCAAGTATGAATATAAATATATGAGTCTTGCTAAGTACACCTCGATATTCCAGGCTGAAGTACATGTTATTAATAAATGTGCAATTGAGAACCTTCAACGAAACTACAAAAATAGAATAATATTATTTTAGTCAAAGATAGTCAGGCCGCGCTTAAAGCGTTAGGTTCACCTGAAGTGAACTCCAAATTTTTCATGGAGTGTATCGATTCACTGAAAAATCTAACATAACAAAGTAACTGTTGGTTGGGTGCCTGGACATTCAGGAATCGGTGGAAACGAGAACGCTGATGAGTAGCCCGAATAGGTACTAGTGCTCCACTAAACGGTTTCTTGGAGTGCCAAAAAGCACAATAAAATTTAAAATAAAAGAATGAGCGGTACAAGAGTCCAACCGTTCTTGGGTAAATACTCATGGTCAAGATCACGCAAAGGGTTTAATAAAAGGCTTCTAATGGAAAAAGGAAAAATTGATTACAACCAAGAAAAAACCAATAAACATACGCACAAAATCAAATATGAAGAGGAGGAGACCGGAATTCACACTCTGTGTGAATGCGAAAGTCTCTCTCTCTCAAAAGACACTATCATTTGGAATGAACAGATCTCCAGCCAGATGAAATTAATGTGGTGTCGCCGAGGAATATCCTGACGTTTGTCAAGACCATAGGACTCCTGGAATATCATTGAAGGAAAGGAGACTTTATAAGACTTGCTCTTGACTCGAATCTAATCTAATCTCGAACCCTCAACTGCAAAAACCGCTTTGTGTCAATCGCCCCGTGCCTTTTTTATATGAGGGTGAATATTTTCCTTGATATCTCTCAAACAGTTCAGTTTATGGAAAAAGTTGTTCAGTGAAATTTTGTAGGAATTAAGAATCCTCACATTTTTTGTTTGAAAATTTTGTTTGTTTGAAATAGCGAGAAATAAAGAGAATTGGACACCAATCAATGGGGTTATTTTATTTCTGCTTTATGGCTATTTTTACCTAAACTATTGATGCTATGAAAAAATAGTTAAAAACAAAAAATGTGAAAATTTTTTCCCCCTACAAAACTATTCTGAACAACTTTTTCAATATACTGGACGGTTTGCAAGATGTGTTGAAGGAAATAACATATTTACCTCCGGGAGGAAAAATTCAGTTAGGGAGCGGTTCGGTTGTCTCAAAGTGGCTTTCGTAGTTGAGGGTTTACCTCTCTTACGATCCCGCAAGGTCCGATCTATGCTAAACATTTTTTAAAGATAAACTTAAATTTCATTCTAAGTAGCTTGAACTACTTACTCATAAAAAGCTATTATGGCAGGTATTTAAAATATTTTAAAAGCATATAATACACACATTAAAATTGTATGAATAAATGTACAAGATGTACTAAGTTCCTTTTTTAAAGTTCAGATGTACTACACTGCAAGTGTCCATTTAATTCAAATTGAAGAATGATAAACGGATAATTTCATATCTTACAGATTTCTATACTGTAAGTGTCCAATTCAAAAGAATGATAAACGGATAATTATTAACCCGACTTCAAAAAGGAGGATGGTTCTCAATTCGACTGTATTTTTTTTTAATGTTTGTCACTTCAGAACTCCATCATTTATGAACCGATTTTGAATTTTTTTTTTGTTTTATAGGGTTTGATTTCAGGTAGGTCCCATTGTCACCAAATCGCATTCTGGTGAGGAGATCCTCTGGAAATAGGATCCTCAAGGAAAATCCTCATTTTATATGTGATAACCAATTTTTGCGAATTTTTTTTTTTTTTTTTTGAAAGGGTATACTCATTCATAATGGGAAAATAAGAAAATTTTTTTTAAAAACCGACTTCAAAAAAATTTTTTACAAAAAAAAACCGACCCCAAAAAAAACATTTTTACAAAAAAAAAACAAAATGCATGAAAAAAAAACTGAAAATCTGTTACAAAAAAATGCACTAACAATTAAAAAAAAACAAAACGGATAAAAAAAATGTGTTATAAAAAATGCACTAAAAATTAGTAGGTCGTTTAGTAGGTCTACCCAAATTTAGACAAATAAAATCAGTTGTAGAACTTCAAAGTCACTAAAAAGCGAGAAATAAAAAATATTTTGACAAAATGGAAACCCGAATTCAAAAATCAAATATTCTAAAACAAAAAATGCACTAAAAAGTAAAAAATAATTGCATATTCTTGTGTCAATTTTAGTTCACCTAAGCAAAATTTTTTAAATATATATGTACAATTATTGTTATTTTTGGAGGCGGTGTCCAAAAGTTATGTGAATTGCTCTATGCTGACACCGACTTCAAAAATAACAATAATTGTACATATATATTTAAAATTTTTTGCTTAGGTGAACTAAAATTGGCACAAGAATATGCAATTATTTTTCTACTTTTTAGTGCATTTTTTGTTATAGAATATTTGATTTTCGAAGTCGGGTTTCCATTTTGTCAAAATAGGTTTTATTCTACACAAAGTACCACTAATTCAGAGACGCCCATTTTGTAAATGCGATAAATAAACTTTATTCCTGAATATTTAACATTATTTTGACATCAATGTATAGAAACTCATACACATTTGATGGGCAACGAACCGACGACCTCTGTCATTCTAGACCAGTGGTGTACCAAGTAAGCTATCCAAATGCTATGGTAAGACGAAATTAATTTTTCACTATCTGATCTATTGTTTATATACACGGTATATGTAAATATACAAGGGTATATTAAGTTTAGTTTCGACTTTGTAACGCCTAAAAACATTGATCGCAGACATGAATGTTTGGAATATGCGCTCATAAACTGGTCTAATTCGGCCGTTTCCGCATGGCCGTCCGTCTGTGGACATGATAAATCAAAAACACAAAAAAAAATGATCAGATAATGAATTGTAGACAACAAATTTTCTACAACTTCATTCCTTATACATTTTTCGATAGTTCTAATATTAAGAGAGATATTTTATATTTTGTGTTTTCTTCTCTCACCCCCCCCCCCCCCCACCTTTCTCCTTGACTTAGGCTATTTATTAATAAAATTTGCCTTGATAAAATTAATAAAATTCATTTTGATAACATTATAATTCTGCTCGCTAGAGAGTGATTTATGTATTCTAAGAAAATTCGCTAAGTTGACGCCACTCCTGCGTAACGCATTTTTTTAAAATAAAATTTATGTGTATAGTTTTCAAAGTATAGTTCTTTCTATTAAAGGTTGAAGCCCTGAAGAGAAAAGTTTCAAATAGTGACATTTTGAGAAATCGGCTATATTCAATGTGAAATATCTCCAAACTTTCACAAAACAATCATTGTATGAATAGTAATAAAAATTTGCATATAATTAATATAATTATTGTGGCTTTACCAATTTCTGAGTTACAATTTTTACATAATATCTACCATGATCAATTTTAGTTGACGAAAAAAATTCTTATTATAAAAATTTGCAACAATTTACAAAGCTTTCAAATGCCAAGCCTGCAACACACAGTACACACAAATGGCATTCGCACAAAAAAAAAATGTACATTTGTATGTCGACATGTACTACAATGTTGATAGTTTTAGTAATTGATAGGTAATTGATCACAAATGTGTTAGAATGTCTAGACAGAACAGAAATTATCATTTACACAAATGTCATTGTTGAATTTTTTTAAACTATTTTTCAAACATTCAAAAAAATTTTCACTATTGGTATATCGATAAACACCATAATTTTAAAATGATTAAACTATATTTTTAATTTTTATGGGTTTTAATTTATATATATGTATATACATATATATATATATATATATATATATATATATATATATAAGATATATATATATATATACATAGGATGTTCTGAAATTCATATTCATTCAAGAAAACTATACCACGGTGTAGAGCTGCAAAAACCAAACAAAAAAGTTTAATAAAGTTTTTTTGATTTGGCGCTTATTTTTGAAGATATATTCAATTAAATATTGATAAATTCAACCAATCACAGAGCGCATAGTATAAGGAGGTGGGGCCACAATAGTAGAGCAGCGCGCAAAAAAAAATCATTATTATGTACATTAAATTCGTTGATGGCTTCGATATTTGAAAATAAGTTCATTCGATCGTCTCCTACTCTACTGCTAAGGCCACGCCTCCTTACACTATGCACTCTGTGATTGGTTGAATTTATTAATGTTTTATTATTAATGAATTTATTGATTATATCTCAAAAACTAAGAAATTTGGTATATGACGTGCATTTTTATTTTTATTTGAAAGGTAAGTGGAAATGGGAGCTATATGTATATATGCTATATGCTTTTTTTTGTTAGGAATTCATGGACTTAAATTTCCCCTTCCCATTATTATTTTTCTTTACTCGGTCTATGTACTGCAACACATTTTAAAAATCTAATAAATAATATAATTTATACATACCAAAAAAATTTCTAATTTCCTTTTCTATTTAAAAGATGTTAATTTAAATAAATGAAAACTCATGAATTGAGTACAAATAAGAAAATTAAAATACTGACTTTTATTATGAGATTGAAATTCTGCCTTTAGAAAATAACTTGTTTACTATATGAATGTTTGCAAAATCCTATATAATTTAATATTGAATTTTTGATGAAATCAGTCTGTTAAAAGAAATAATTTCCTACAATCTACCCGTATAATTTAACCCGTGTTATTCGGATGAATATAAATTATTGATATTAAATTTCAAATTGTATGAAATAAACCCTATTTTGACAAAATGAAAACCCGAATTCAAAAATCAAATATTCTATAACAAAAAATGCACTAAAAAGTAAAAAAATAATTGCATATTCTTGTGCCAATTTTAGTTCACCTAAGCAAAAATTTTTAAATATATATGTACAATTATTGTTATTTTTGAAGTCGGTGTCAGCATAGAGAAATTCAGATAACTTTTGGACACCGCCTCCAAAAATAACAATAATTGGCAAAACTAAATTTTTTTATAATTTTTTGGCTTAACACCTGACCCACGGTTAACGCAGCGTTAGCAGAGATACGTGAGGGGAGCGAGCTCTCCCCATCACAAACGTAGAGCGAGTGAACCTTATGCGTTTCAAATGCGGTACAGTTTTTATAGTAGAATTTTTAAAATTTTTGGGGAAAAAAATTTAATAGTTAATTAATAGTTAATTAGATTTCCGAAAAATCTAATTAACTGAATTATTCAGTTTTTATTAGATTTCTTACGATGAAATTTTATGGCGGCATTTGACGTTGTTTTTTAAAGTTAAGAGCTAATTAGATTTTGGAACCAATCGGTACAGTAGTGTAAAAATTCTTTAAAAAAATATTTTTGGGATTATCATAAGGATAGTCTGGATAGTTTTTTAGGACCTAAAAAACTATCTAGTTAAACTAAACTAGATTAAAAGTTAAAACTATTAGTTAAAACTAAAATGTAAGAATATAAGTGCAAAGTAAAATGAAAAAAAAAAATTTGGTTGAAATTTATTTCATAAGTTTTCTTTAGTATGTTTTTAAAATTTTATAATTTAAAATTTTATAACGCGGCAAGTTATTTGTCTGTTGATTTCAAATATTTTAAAATTTGCCGCATTATAAAATTTTAAAAACATACTAAAGAAAACTTAGGAAATAAATTTCAACCAATTTTTTTTTTCATTTTACTTTGCTCGGCTCATTAATTGGGATATCATAACTTTTTAAGGAGCAACTATTATATGAAGTATCTCCCCGAAAACTCGGTCTTTTTTTACATTTATGTTTTGGATCGGATATATATATACTGAAAATTATTAACTATATATCGTTATTTTAAAATTAAAAAGGTTGTAATATACCTAAATGAAAAAACATAGACCAAAAATATAAACAAAAGGAAATTACTGCTGTTTTTATGATTTCATTTATGTATGAAATAATTATATCTGTATCACGTTTTCCTTGTATATTGTTGAATCTTATTATTTAATTTCTATTTTTGTAAATTTAATTAAATTTAATCTATTAAACGTAATTTCTTTTCTAAAGTTAATCTATATTATATTTACTTAAAAACAATTTTAAAAATATTTTCGTACATAATTCAAAAGGCTTCATTTTTTCTAAAGAGTTTAACTAAAAATTATAAAGTATTTTTTATTACTGAAATCCACAACCTCATATGGAACATACATTCCCGTTCATAAAAATTGACCCAATTAATCCCATTATAAGCGTATATATTACTAAATTTATGTATAATATTTGATACAGTAACATTTAGAATGGTTTAAAATTTTTAAATATATATGTACAATTATTGTTATTTTTGGAGGCGGTGTCAGCATAGAGAAATTCACATAACTTTTGGACACCGTCTCCAAAAATAACAATAATTGTACATATATATTTAAAATTTTTTGCTTAGGTGAGTAAAATTGGCACAAGAAATGCAATTATTTTTTTACTTTTTAGTGCATTTTTTGTTATAGAATATTTGATTTTTGAAGTCGGGTTTCCATTTTGTCAAAATAGGTTTATTTCTCGCTTTTTAGTGACTTTGAAGTTCTATAACTTGTTTTATTTGTTTAAATATGGGTAGACCGACAAAACGACCTACTAACTTTTAGTGCATTTCTTTATAACAGATTTTCAGTTTTTTTTACATGCATTTTGTTTTTTTTTGTACATATTTTTTTTTTTTTTGGGTCGGTTTTTTTTGTAAAAAATTTTTTTGAAGTCGGTTTTTAAAAAATTTTCTTATTTTCCCATTATGAATGAGTAAACCTTTTCAAAAAAGAAAATATTTCCCAGAAATCGGTTATCACATATAAAATGAGAATTTTCTCGATTTCCCGGGGATCCCCTCATCAAAATGCGATTTGGTGCCAATGGGAAACCAAACCCTTTAAAACAAAAAAAATAATTCAAAATCGGTTCATAAATGATGGAGTTCTGAGGTGACACACAAAAAAAAATATTTTAAAAAAAATTGTAGTAAAATTAATTGTCTATAAATTTACCTATATATTTATCAATTTTTCCAAAATTAAGATAGGTATATCAAATTTTTGTGTTTCCGTCTTCCCCTGTAAACCACCTTTTTCCCCATTTTCCTTTAACGAACTTGGTCTTTCAAAGACCAAAAACACCTCACATATCAAATTTAATTCCGATCGAAATACAATTGCGGCCTCCAGAGCGTGTACAGACACTAATACCATATGTGATTGCATATCTTAAAGTTTAAGTAAAATGATCAGTTAATCCATTGTAGTAAAGTTTATTTTCTACAACTTGACAACTTACATATATTTTGCAATTTTTCTACATTTAAGAGATATTACATTCATTAAGGAACGAACAACCTTGCAATTACCAAAAACATCATCAGATACGAATTTTCATTTTGGTTAGGCTGAAATTGTGACCGGTAGAGAGTTTTTTTTTTTGGTACGTGAATCTTAAATCCTTGGAATATAAGTGACTAAATGGTCACGTGTCTAAAAGATGTAATGTCTGTAGATGTAATGAATTTATACCCACTTTGGGGTATATAGAAGTTCTTATATGCGAATATCTATCGCTTAAATTCAGGAGATTATAATAATTTTGCTGAACTATAATTTGAATTCATACACACTATGTCACAGTATGTCAATTGTAGTAAGAATTCATCCGTATAACGTTGTATCTAAATTTTAAAACGACTGATATAATACAGTCAAATTAGGTTCAAAAAGCCGGTTTCAGGCAGGTTGCTCGGAATCGCAATTTTTAAAACCTAAAAAATATTAACTTGTTTATAAGTAAATTAGCAAAAGGTAAAATATATGATAACTCTCTAAAAAGTTAACGTATCGGAATATGTTTTTTTTAAATTAAAGGTCCGTAAAAAATCTATCTATAAGTTACAAGAAAATTAAATTTATTTAAGTCATTTCTTAACTGTTTTTTTTAAATTTGTTTATAGCGCGTTATAAACAAATTGAAAAATAATGGTTAAAAATACAGCTAAAAAAATAATTTTCTTTTTCATTTTATAGATATTTTTAAGACTTTTTACTTAAAAAAAAATTTTATCATCTAAAATGGAATGCATCCATTTTATTTATAAAAATCGGTGACTCGGTATTTAAATAATTGTCGGCGGCCTAATTTTTTTTAAGGGCTAAAATTGGGGACATTATTTTAACATATAAAAGGCATACTTTGCCATTGTTAAAAAAAAAAATTAAGTAATTTTTAGATTTTTTTTTTAAATTTAAAAGTTTTGCGTTTTTCGAACTTTGGGAATTTTTTCCTCGAATTCTAATAAACCGACTTTAATGTTTATGGGCTCATTTGTTTTCTTTTTTTATATAGAATTGAATAATATTCTACGTCATTTTTTAAATTTTTAGTTTTAAAAAAAAGATATTAAGAAAAAACGCTTTTTTGTTATAAACAAATTAAATTTTGACCCTGTTCCGTCACGAGTCGGACCGTAATAATTAAGGGTCATGTTCAGGACGTCAAGATGAATCGATTAAAAAAAATTGCGGTTCCAAGCAACCTGCCTGATAATTCCTAATTTGCTTCTACTAATATGGGGACTAACCAGTATGGGGAGAACTATAACTGTTAATTTTCATATAAAATGGAGAAATCCATACACAATGGTATAAAGCTCATAGGATAAGAGAAAACCACTGGTTTTGTCCGTTGAATGATTACGGAGATTAATGTTATGAAATATAACTGACATACAGTCGGTAACGTGTAAGCTAGCACTTCCGTTTCATATCATATAGTGAGTGGTGAAAAAATTTTATTTTGGACAATATAAACCACATTATTAAAATAGATGAATTAGTTGCAAAATCGTACAATTACAAAATTTTTTATGGTATTCAGTTTTTTTTCTCGCGTTAAAACTCGTCCATTCTGTAGAGTTTAGGACGCATGAGTTTTTAAAAGATTTTTCTTTTTTGTTGGGAAACAGACTGGTAAAGTTCAATTGTCTAATAAACCTTGATATTTTGAGGATCGCTTGTTTCAGGTATGCATAAAATTAGTTTTTTATTAATCAAATGAAAAAATCTAGTCTTTTTTTCCGAAATTGATTTGTCAAAATTGGACTTGTAAAAGTGTCTCCTTTTACAAATCGTAATATAATCAACATTTTACATTTTTCAAATAAATTGAAGCTAATTGCTTATCTTCTGTAAATTAGATTGATAAAAATAAATTTTGTTTGAATTTTAAAAGCATTTGTCATGTTTCACTCCATATGTTATCATAAAATTTATAGGAAATATTATACAAGGTAACCTCTGTAGTTCTACCAACTGTTACGTTGTATTGTAAATTTTTAATCGCACATGAAACTTATACATGTTAAAAAAAACGAGCAGAACGGTACCATGTATTTTTCATAGAATTCAATATTTATGACAAAAATTATAATAATAGGTTTTATTATTATTTAGATGGGTACAATGTGCAAATTAGCACGTCTACCATTCGTATAATACACACATACATACATGACTCAACTTTTAGTAAGTGTCTTCGTTGCCGGATATGTATTTTTGTAATTTAAATTAATTATTTATAAATATATATACAATTCTGCTCCAACTTGTCCTAATTCGAAGCCATGAAAAAACCATATTTTGACAAAATGGAAACCCGACTTCAAAAGTCAAATATTCTATAACAAACAATGCACTAAAAAGTAAAAAAATAATTGCATATTCTTGTGCCAATTTTAGTTCACCTAAGCAAAAAATTTTAAATATATATGTACAATTATTGTTATTTTTGGAGGCGGTGTCCAAAAGTTATGTGAATTTCTCTATGCTGACACCGCCTCCAAAAATAACAATAATTGTACATATATATTTAAAATTTTTTGCTTAGGTGAACTAAAATTGGCACAAGAATATGCAATTATTTTTTTACTTTTTAGTGCATTGTTTGTTATAGAATATTTGATTTTTGAAGTCGGGTTTCCATTTTGTCAAAATATGGTTTATCTATTATTTGAAAGACGCATAACTAATTTTTTTGTTGGTATATTTAGATTCATTTAATTTTAAATTTGTGTTCATTTAATTTTAGTTAAAAAGTGTTCTGACATTTTCTTAGATTGCAGTAATATTTTATAATGCCACACTTTGCCTAAATTCATTGTACAGATAAAATACGTCTACCGTACTCACTTTAATAAACATTTATAAGAATTATTTTCATTAGTGGTAGAGTCAAATCAGAGTTCAAAAAGGGGGTTTCAGGCAGGTTGCTATTGTTTTAAAAAAACTGTAGTAATTTTTAGATATTTTATTTTAATTTAAAATTTTTGCGTTTTTCGAACTTTGGGAATTTTTTCCTCTAATTCTAATAAACCGATTTTAATGTTCATAAGCTCATTTGTTTTCTTTTTTAATATAGAATTGAATAATATTCTATAACATTTTAAAATTTTTAGTTTTAAAAAAGATATTAAGAAAACAAATAAACAAATTCAATTTTGATCCTGTTCTATATTCAAGATGAATAATAGAAGAGTATGAAAGATGAATACGTCAAGATGAATTGATTTAAAAAAAATGAGGTTCCGAGCAACCTGCCTGAAAAATGCTAATTTGACTCTAGTATAGTTTGTTATACTAGATCTGATATGACCATCGCATCTACAGCATCAAGACTACATTACACAGATTAAAACTGTTTGTCATTTTCTCAGAGTATCATAAAAAATTTATACAATAAAAAAAAATGTATACCATACACATTATGTCAGTGATAGTAAAAACCGTCAACTACAAAAAAATATAAAAATTTAATATTTTATACACCAAAAAATATATATAAAGTTATTAAAAGACGATGTCCTATAAGTTTGTACCATTAGTAGCGCCATGATTTGATAGTTTTACCTGAAAAATTTTCCGGTAGTTTTGAAAATTGGTATTTTTATAAATATCGACGTGCTCTTTTCAATTTTTCGAATTTTCACTTTGCCACCTTGTATCTTTGCCGCTAACGCCGCCATATTGGAAAAATAGCTGCCAAAAACAGTTTTTTGGCAATATCTCTTTTAATTCTATCTCCTCTAGGAATTTCTGAAATGCTGTTTTTCATCGATAATTTACGCACGCTATACACAATATTACCCGTAAGGATAAAATGGGGAGTTCGATATTAGGTTTTTTTGAGTTAGACACGTGTTTCTCAGTTTTTGGAAAATAAACCCTCAAGGGGGTGAAACACGTGGTGATCGTTTGTATGGAAGTTCAGCATTTTAAAATTGGAGACATGGAAATTGAAATTTAACCTATAAATTATAAATTAATATGTAACAGCATTTTAAGAAAATATGTCCTTGCCTTGACGGAGAGAAATATTACGTTACTCAGTTATAAGGTCTCATTATACTATGAATAATTATATGATAATTATATATTACATTTATTGTTGTTTATTAGTTATATATATATATATATATTATTAATGTCAATTATATATATATATATATATATATATATATATATATATATATTTTTTTTTTTTTGTACTCGATATTATTTATATTGTTTAGCACTTAAAAAACTAATGAGACTATAATAAAGTGGAATCCGTAGTGATCCGTAGATAGTCCTTTCAATTAATCAATAATATGAGTTAGTGCGGATCATACATTTCTGAATAATAAATGTGAAAGGTACTCGTATACATAATAAAGTGCAATTGTGCCGAAAATTTTAATTTTATAATTTATATTTATTTTAAAAATAATAATCAAAACGTAGTTTTGATATTGTTTTAAATAGCAATATCCACATTTGTGCTGCTTTCGAGTGTAATTTTTTGACCTGAAATCGTCTATTCGTTTCTTACACTTGAAGTCCGTCGAACATTCCTGTGAGACGAAATACTTTAAGATTTCAGCTACTAACTTCGAGACTAAAAATGCATTTACAATGGTTGTGCCCACAATAGATAGATCATGTCTTTACTGTATTTGTTTTGCCTGTGATGACATCGTACCATCGTAGACGCATGCGCGTGAATGGTTACCGATTAGGTTTGTGTAAAGTCATAAATTGGTGTAGCTACGAAACGCATTTAGCTAAGATATTGATTCTAGTGACATTGTGAAGAACTTACACTACTAGAAACAAAGTGAGGCAATAAAAATATTTGCCGATATATAAGTGAAAGGAAAATTGTCTCGAAATTTTACCAGTATACGTCAAGCATTTTATAAATCATCATTTTCCGGCGTTGTTCCAACGTCACTCATAAAAACTAGTGTATTTTTACATAATTTTAATACATTTTAATAATAATTCTAATTACATCTCTTAAACAATGTGGTAATGAAATCAGATTTTTATTTCTAATATCCATTATCTCAGTTTTTCAATTAAGCACATTTGAAAGAGAAAAAAACCGCAGAGAACTTCCTGTAAATTAAATATATGTTATAAAAAAAAGTCAATACGAATTCATTGGTGGTATGCTTCAAAATGTTAGTTCAAATGCATTCTTTCGTTTTTTTCAATATTGAAAATCATACTTTTAGCATTGGGTCTTATGGAAAAACTTCACATTTAATCTTTATAATCGAATAAAACATAGTTTAAAATGCTCGGAAATTTTTATAAAACTATGTAAATTGTTGATAAATAAACAAGGATTTATTTGAGCCAAAGATGAAGGTATGCTCAAATGCATTTTGGAAAGTAATAATGAATTATATAAGTAATTTTATCATTTTAGAGAAGCAAAACACAAGATTTACATTAATAATCCGACATTTATTCATAAAACTTATTGAAGCTTGGCTAACTTTATAGATAAATGAAAATAAAAATATTCGAAACAGACAAACGCCATTATTATAAGATTTTCATTTTATGGCTTGTAAATTATGTATAAAGAGTAAGTAAGCTATTATATAAGTTTTTTAACTAGAAATGAATATTGTGACAAGATATATATATTCAGGAAATGCATTTGTTGTTGTATAGTTTTCGTTATCGTGTTAATAAGAGAAAAGCTTTCTCAGAAAACACAATTCGATTATGAATGTTAGTAAATTCATCTGGAATTTTGATATAACTTATACATGTAATACACTTGTGTAAATCATTTCTTCTAACCGATGTTTCATGACAAAAGCTTGGTAAATATTCATCGTGCTGTATAATTTAGAAAATATTTGTTGGTATCTTTACTACAGTAAGGATAAATATGGTACATATTCGATTTTCAAGCGAAAATTATTTCATTGACATATACTAAACGAATTGTTTCGAATCGTTTGGAAATGAAGATTATTAAAATAATCAAAGAGAACTCTAGGTTTTTTGAAATTATATTTCAAATTTTTGTCCCTATTCCTAGAACATTTGTATTTTATAAATACGTATTTCGACTACAATGTAGTCATCATCAGTATGAATTAGCTAATCGTAACTATCTCTGGGATATGGATTCAGAGATATGTTGCTTGTTGCTAATTTGGTGCGTGTGTCACAATGACATTAAAAAAGTTCTGTTCTTTTATACGATTTGACTGAGGGTATAATCTGACCTGAGGATTATTTGAGTTGACTGACAAACGGATTAGGTATATGGAGAGCCCCACCTTTTTATTGGCGGTATTCTTTGGTGACTATGCGGTGTTTGTTTTGTCAGGTATTCAGGTCAGGTATTAGATTTTTATTTTTATTTCGAAAATGCTTTAATTTTATTAAATCGGAGTTTGGAATTGGGCCATTGTCTAAATTCATTATCTGTTTTCTCAATTTGTATATGTATGCATCTAATTCTGTGGGGCTTTGTACCGATTTCAGTAGTTTTAGATTCGATTTATCAATTTTGTGGTTGTTCTCAATAACGTACGCAGCTATACACGATTTTTCGGTTCTCCCAAATAATTTGGTGCAGATAATTTTTCTAGTTAACATATTGGCTACAAAAACATTACGTGCTCCATGTATCATTGTTGCGTTATAGTTCTGTCCAAAATCTTCATATAAAAAAAATTTTCAGAATTTTTCATATATCCAGTAATTATAGACTTGATACTTGAAAAATAAATCTTGAGTTTAGAAAATTAAAAAAAAACGCATTGCATGCAATTTCAAGATGATAAGAATTATATGAGATCAGGGTAGATAAATATACTTTATCGGATGTTAGGGGAAAATGATAAATGTTGGATTGTTTATTTAATTTCTAGTCTAAATGAAATAAAATTTTCGTTAATACCACTTTTTATTTGTGAGTCATTATTTACTTCAGCACATGTTTCATGAAATGAAATCAATAAAATAGAAATAAATGATCTCTAACAAAACCCATGATACATTTTACGACAAGCAGTGCTGTCTTTGTTTACTTATACCGATGATATATATATATATATATATATATATATAAATATATATACTACTTTTGTGTTGATATAATAAATCAAACAAATCTTGTCGATTATCAGAATAACCACGAAACCATAATATCTCTCAATATATAATGTCTGCGATAAATTTTCGAATTGGTATCAGAGAATCTGCGTCAACTCTGCGAATTTCTTCAGATTAAAATATAAATTTAATTCCGATCAGATTAAAACCTCGAGAGTGTCTATATATTTTCCATGTATTTGTATACACTGAAAATTCAAGTGTTTAACTTGATGTTTCTGAATAAAACACGTAAGTGTTGTTTTTAATGCAAGTGATTAGAAATAAAATGGTTTAAACTTTTAACCAATTATTCTAAACATTACAAGTGTTTTAAAGAAAAGTATAAAACACTTTAATGATTTTACCGAATAGTACTTGGTTAACTGCTAATATATAATATATGTATGGGTAATTGTGCGCTATCAATTATATTTTGTATGCATATAAAGTCGATTTGATGCATGCATTAATTACAATTCAAAGCTATTTAATGCCAGTAATACAAATTTGTGCCAAAGTTGTAGTGAATTGAATGGGACAATTTATCGTTAGGTAGTCATTAGCCTTCTCTAACGTCAAACTAGATACAAACAAGATATTGTCATATTTAGCAATGATAGAGTTTATATCCTGACCACAAACACAATTCGTTTTCCATATTTCACTAAAATCCATGAAAATTTTTCAATTTCAATGTCTAGTTATAAGCGATGGTTCACGACGCTGGAGCGAGATTGGATAATCAGTAATAACAGATTTTGAGAAACCTTGTGTTTTCCATTTGTTTATCCAACGCTTCTAATTCAAGTTAGATGAAAAGTCGCGGCTAGAGATTACGAATATCCGTCTACCGTCAGAGAATATTTCTTGTAAAACATCTTAGATAGATTGTAGAGGCTGCCCTGGACGGGCTACACTTCGACCATAAGGTCCATTGTGATGCCTAAGGATGTGAGTGGAGTGGAAGGAATTTTTGTGTATAGACTAAGAATTGGTAGGATATGCAGCTTAAGCCGACTATGATAGGAACTATGCCGATATTCATCCGGAGTTCGAGAAAGAAACTGCAGAAAACCTTCTCAAGTATAGCCGGTTCCTTCGTTCTAGTCCATGCGTCCACAGTTTAGTCAATTAACCGCCCCTTTTTTTCCTAATAATGGACAAACTGCCGATATCGGGATTCGAACTCATAACCTCCCAGCTTCCAAGTAGGAATACTGCGCAGACACAACGCCTTAGACCGCTCGGCTACTTTGACTGGAGTGCATCTTGGTAGTTGAAAAAGTTGTTTCATAAATGACACCTGCACAATTTCAATTTCTTATAAATAACGTAGCTTCCCATGATGTATACTTGGGTTATGTCTGCGTGAATATTAAGGAGCCAAATGACACTTGTACTAACTTTTTTTTACTGACTTACACAGGATGTATCCGTTTTGCAAGACACGCTGTCAGCGCTCACGGTTACAAGCGCAATTTGTTGGCATTTTTTGGCTCTTGAACGCTTACGTTACTCTAAAAAATGCGTTGGTTTCGGCATTATAGGTACGTGTAAGCGTCAGTTAACATCAATATTAAATATGTCGGATGTAAACAGTTTAACTGTTTTTCAAACAATATAATATTTTTAAATTGTTTTTTGTAAACAAGCGTCTATTTATTTCCCTTATTAGTATGGTTGCCTTTGGTCATATTATACCAACGAAAGTGACTAGCGTTTAATTTATTTGACATTTAAGTAATATGTCTGAGCATTGATACCATTTTTTTGACAACAAATGCTTGATATGGAAACTCATACACATCTACTGATAGGGAAAAAAATATATAATAATTGTTTGAGTGATTTCAAGAGTCCTTTAAATCAAACCAAACTAAACTGCCAATTTGAAAAAATATGATTTTGTATGTTATGTGTTTTTTTTTTGTTTATTCAGAAAAAGAAAAAAAAGATTTAAAACATTCAAAAAATTAAAAAATGCAATGGAACAAGATGGACACTAAGAACGTGTAAGCGGTCAAAACGAATATATCTTTAGTTTACTAAGGATTCATTTCGTCAAAACACATCCAATATTTATTTCTTGGCCAATCTATAGAATAGAATAATAAGAAGTGCATACATATAATAGTCAAAACGAATACACCCTTAGTTTATTAAGGACTCATTTCGTCAAAACACATCCAATATTTATTTCTTGGCCAATCTATAAAATAGAATAGTAAGAAGTGCATACATATAACAGTCAAAACGAATACACCCTTAGTTTATTAAGGACTCATTTCGTCAAAACACATCCAATATTTATTTCTTGGCCAATCTATAGAATAGAATAATAAGAAGTGCATACATATAATACGATATAGAATACGGTCAGTAAATTACTTCAATGCATAATACACGTATACATACTCTCTGCTTAGTGACTGTTCGAGGACAAAGATTCAAAACGACCATCATCAGACGTGATTCCATTAAACAATATTACATAATACAATAATATAATAATGTTATAAGTCTTGCCCTTGTTAACAATACACCAATGTATCAAACAGTAAGTACATGCGACCATAGTTGATAGTCGTCTGTCTCTATATACAAAAATTCAGTGGTGGCGTATATAATTATAATTGGAAAGAAATTATATATCTCAACCCCTAGCTTCCCATCTTTAACTTCTTGTGTATCGTTTGCAAAAAATATATATAACAATCTCTTTCTATGTTGACAAAAGCTAATTGAGAAAATAAGATTTTGTTTGTTTATAATTGGTTTATGTGCTCGTATTAAATTTCTTATCAATAAAATATCTTCTTTGACTGTTTTTACTTTTAAGCAAGAATAAGAATTCCGAACGTCCATATCTGCGTGTCTTTACTCTGGTTCTACGGTCTATAGAGCGGTCTTTCAAGCAGAAGTCTACGCCATACTGGCTTGCGTCCGTGAGAACCTACGTAGAAGCTACCTAAACCAGAACGTATGTATTCTTTCGGACCGTCAAGCTGCTTTAAAAGCCTTGCCTGGAACTGAGGTCACCTCAAGAGTAGTCAAGGATTGTCTGGAGGAACTTCTGAAACTGGTAAAACGGAACAATGTTAAATGGATCTGGGTGCCGGGTCACAGTGGTTTCAAAGGAAACGAAAAAGTAGATACCTTAACAAAGAAGGGAGTCGGAATGCCTTTCATAGGTCCAGAGCCTATTTTAGGAATTCCAAGGACTGCATGTAAAAAGGTGATCAACGAGTGGTCAAATGCTAAACACCGTGACCACTGGGAAAAAGTACCGCGGCAAGAGCTCGGGAAGGTATTGCTTCAGAGTGCAACAAAGAGGGTATCTCTCGATGCACTGAGACTGAACAGGATGCAATTGCGGAAGGTTACCGGATTCATTACCGGGCATTATCCCCTGCGGAAGCCTCTGCACACAATGGAACTCCATAACGGGTCCATTACGGGTGCAGATTGTGTGGCGAGGAGGAAGAAACATCCAGCCACATAATCTTTGACTGCGAACCTCTGGAATACAGCAGATACAGGATATTCGGTGCATCTCACCCCGAATATATATGAATCTTCTGGAGGACCTGATAAGCAAGCTCCAGGCTATTGCCAACATATGGGAGAAGCGAATTTCGTCAGACAGAGGTAAAAGGGGGAGCACAATGGGTCATAAGGTCGAAGTGCAATAGTTTTTACCCCGATATAAATCAATCAATTAATCATTCTATCCATACATTTTACACTACTGTCGCTCGACTAATACAGTTCAAAATTCACAGTGGTTTTGCTGACTTCATCAGGGTGTCTACAATAATGAGAACAGAATTGCATATTAAATAAACACTAGTATACAAAAATAAATTAAATATAATATGCGAAAATACAAAGCATATTTAACAAATTTCTACGTTTTACACATTTTGAATGTCAAAAAGTAAAAATATTGTAACTATATGTTACTCTTTTTAAGCCATGCTTACTAAATTAAATTTTAATTTTTTTTAATTTTTTTATCAGCGAAATCAAAAGCAGTCACATCTTTAAATGATACAATCAATTTTAGAACTGACACACAGAGCTAAATACCACCTATAATGGTTTACTAAACAAATATAGAAATACTTTAAAATTCGACTTAATGAGTTAAAAAAATTTTTTTTTTAATTTAGTGCGCATGGCTAAAAATGCGTACATATAGTTACAATATTTCATTTGACATATACAAATGTGTAAAGCGTAGAAATTTGGTAAATAGGCTTTGTATTTTCGCATATTATATTTAATTAATTTATTGTATAGTAGTGTTTATTTAATATGTAATTCTGTTCTCATTACTGTAGAGCCCTGATGAAGTCAGCAACGACTGACGAAACGTTTGCAATATAATAATAAAAAAAACTTTTTACATAAACGAAAAGTTGTCCATATTTTCCTTAAAAAATAAAAATTTCTATAAATATTAGTTAATGTAACAGAAAAAATGATAAGAAACAAAATTATATTTACAAATTAACGATGGTCATTTTTAACATCTATTTAGGTACGATCGGTGGACATTTCAAGAAATTTTTACGAAATTATCTCATTGGTACAAAAACAATAGCTGCATTTCCTTCGGAAAATTGAAAATTGAAAATAAATCTCGAAGTTTCAGAATTTTTGAACGCGGGATAATTAATATCAAAGTTATCATTCTCTCTCACTCTCTCGCATTAGAAGCATGTAAAACTTCATGCCCGCCCAACTATCTTAGAAAAAATACTCGACAGAATTTGAAAAAAAAACTAGGAGAGTAAAGATAAATATTTATTATATAAATTTTAAAAAAATCAATCGCGTGTTACCGTTTTATTTTCGAAATATAAAAGTTGTAAAATTATTTTATTTTTCAAAATTACATTATTTTGTATATATGAACAGTGTTTTTCTCTATATGTTGTATATGCGTGTTTATGTATTTGTTCTATAATAAAATCAAACCTGTTTTTTGTCCTGATTATATAACACAATGCTGGAACGTCCTTCAAGTACCGATATGTCTCAATCGGTAGTTCACTAGTCTAGTTCACTTGTATTCAAGAAAACAAAGGTTTTTCACTATTCTGGAACTGTGTTTACAGGAATTTTTTTTCGTTTTTTGTCTAACGAAATCCTGTGAATAATTGATACAAATTGAAATACATCCCCTATTATGTGATGTTAAAAAACTAAGACCCGTATTCATAGTCCAGGCTTGAGGAAGTACTTAAGCTTACCTTGATGAAGACTGTATTATTGGTTTTTAGACGTGATGAGTTCATAGATATACATTATGATCGTCTTGGGTAAGACGATGGATTCAAGCATGATCTTATTCGGTTTAAGATTAGCTTTAGTAAAACGAATCTTGAAATCATCTTCACTTGTGTTGTTCAATTTCCATAACAATTCGCATGTATCCGATGATTTGATTTGCTGAGAAATGTATCATATTATTGTCAGTGATATTTAATATTAATCTATAAATGTAAACAAACATACCTCATAAAACCATACATAAAAGTATCGATCTAAAAAAAATTGTTTTTGAAATAAAAAATAAGAAAAATATGACGGACAAAGCTTATAACTTCAAAAACTAGCAGTTGCATAAAATCGCAAACATATTAATGATCGAAACACTGGTGGAATAAGTAATCAGCGACGATTGTAGCTAAATTCTGTTCTATTAGTGATAATATTACAAATTTAAGGTAGTTACAAAACTGTCTTATATAATCAGGACAAAAAACCTGTTTGCTTTTATTATAGAACAAATACATATACACACATACACAACACATAGATATTGACTATTTATACATACAAATTAATGTAATTTTGAAATAAAAAATAATTTTAAACTTTTATATTTCGAAAACAAAACGGTAAAACGCGATTGAAAAAAAATTTATTTAATAAATATTTATCTTTACTATCCTAGTTTATTTTTTTTAATACAACAGATAATAGTTGGGCGTGCATGAAGTTTTACATGCTTCTAATGAGAGAGAGAGAGAGAGAATAAGAGAGAATGATAACTTTTCTATTCATTATCTCGCGTTCTAAACGGTCAAAAATTCTAAAACTGCGGGGTTTATTAAAAATCGTTATTTTTAGCCTGTGAATGAGCAAAATCTGTCGAAAAGTGGTTTCATGCTAGAACACCCTTAATACTGATCAAATCTAAATATTTTTTTTTAAATTTAACGTGTGAATAAAAATGAAAAGCGTTTAGGAGAATACGTATAATTATATCTTCATATCAATATTGTTTATTATGTAAACCTAAAAAATTCATTATCTTCACTACTTTTTTTCACTGCAAAGTTATTAAGGTTGTCTTAAGTTTGCTAAAATCCTGACTTAAAGAAAATCCTATTATTAAGGATAAGGTCTGTAATAAGATTGTGTTATTTGACTGTGAATACATCAACAGTTTTCAATTCTTATTATGACCCTAAGGACGTTCGAAGGAGAAAAAAATATGCAGAGAAGTTCCTGTAAATTAAATATGTTAAAAAAAATATGAATACGAATTCATTGATATGCTTCAAAATGTTAGTTCAAATGCATTTTTTCGTTTTTTTTTTTTTGATATTGAAAATAATAATTAACATTGGGTCTTATGGAAAAACTACAAATTTAATCTTTATAATCGAATAAAACATATTTTTAAAATGCAGAGAAGTTTTTATAAAACTATGTAAATTGTTGTTAAATAAACACGGATTTATCTGAAACAAAGATGAAGGTATGTTCAAATGCATTTTGGAAAGTAATAATGAATTATATAAGTAATTTTATCATTTTAGAGAAGCAAAACACAAGATTTCACTTTTTTATTTAAAATAAAAGAAACATTACGAGTCACGACTCACGAGTATTATTATTTACCAAATAGCCATAGAATATTTAAATCTAGTTTCAACGTATACATTAAATCTGTAACGCTGCGCAGTCGCTTGATACTCCCTTACGTCTTTCCCCGCAAAATGACTCTTTCGAACGTCCTTAAGCAATGTCTAAGAATATTTATCCAACCACACATATCTTAGCTAAGATAAAACTTTCAAGCTTGCCTCAAGATTGTGTCTATGAATATAAACGCTGCCTCAAGATCATACTTAAGGTGTACTTACGTTTAAGACCGGACTATGAATACGGACTTAAAACTATGGTTATGTAGAAATCACAAAAATTAAATTTTCTAACCTTGCAAAAAAAAAAGAAATTCATGTATTTATATTTGAACAATACTGTACTTACTTGGTTTAAATTTGATAAAAAGGATATTTACAATTCAAATTAGATGAACGTAGACGTAGACAACATTCAACAAATTTTATAAATACTTAAACTACTTAAATATAATAAACACACTTAAATTTTCATAAATTTAACATAATAAAATAATTTTAACATACCATAATAATTTTCCATACACGAAAATTTATAGTTTTATATATACTGAATAATTTATGTATGCAAAAACATACTCATAATTTTAATTTACAAAAACGTATAGAAATGATGGAATATTAGTTGAAATTACACTTCCACCACTGTGTATTACTATAAATTGTAACATCCGGTTATTAAATCTGCAACAAAAATAAAATAATTTTCATTATACAGTAATAAAACTTTAGTTCGTTCTTACTATATGAGTTTTATCAAATTCAATTACATCAAGTGTTGTAAATTTAACTTTACTATTGGAAACTAAACACAAATAATATAAGATAAAACTCATTTCAAGTAAACTTTACGTCAAGATGGAGAAATGTAATACAGTCGAACCTAGATAAGCGAGAGTTCAAAGAGTTGTGAATTGTTTATTCCTTATCAAGGTTTTCCATTTAAGGTACTTTATACACTTTCATATACAGTCCGTTTAGAGTACATCTTCGTATAGTAGATCTCCAACGAGTATGAGAGAGTACTTATGTATACATTAAGCAATGTGTATGAGAAGGAGGTCTTATAGGTTTGGTTTGTTATTGTTGTGGTATGTGTATTGTGTTACTATTTAGTTATGTCTGAAGAACAAATCATAACACACATACAATTTAATAGACATGACAACACACAACAGTTTAACTTTAAGTAAGTAACAAACCTATAATACCTCCTTCTCATACACATTGCTTAATGTATACATATGTACTCTCTCATACTCATGGGAGATCTGCTATACGAAGATGTAAACTAAACGGTCGGTATACGGTTTATATATTTAAGGTTTATATATTATACATATATTTAAGGTAGTTGCCATATGAAATCCGTTGTTCACGAAAGTATCTTCTGCGTATAAAATTTCAAAATTATTTACCGTTTAGTTTTGATAAGAATCGCTGTCAAAACGTGTACGATTAACATTACACGTACATACAAAATACACGTACAGTACACGTATTAATTTCACCACACTTTTAAGTTAAGTTAAAAAACGCGTCGAGAAATTTGGCTAAAAAAGTAGGCCAATGTAAAATGGTGTTATATTTATATTTTGAAGAAAAAAAATTATTGTCCGTTTACTTATTGTAATAGATTAACGTTGAAGATTAACATTTTTATATAATTCAAGCGAACAATTATACGAGGTACATTCAAGTAAAAAAAGTGTAGTCAACAATCTCAGACTATTCGAATAGTTGATGTGATTCGAGTTCTGAGCTGAAACTCCTGAATACGATTATTACAAGACAACTAGAAATAAGCTGAATATGGTGTCTGTATGAATATAACACGTGTTTATATATTTTTATCTTACCTTCGCGCTCATTTGAATATCATGAATGTCATACGCAGTACACATTTTAAAAACAATATTGCATGTGTTTATACTATGATGATCGCGACCAACAAATGATTATGTTCATAGATTTAAATATTAATTTAAAAAAAAAACTGTATATAAAACGTCTATATATAAAAATAATGTATAAATAATAAAAAATTATTATTATTATTACTATTTGATATATCTCCAAAGTTTAAAGTGGTAAATTTGTAAAGTTTTTTCCCGATAACTGTACACATAATTGTGTTTCAACTCTGCACGTATAGTACTAAAGTGTTTATTTCCACATATATTTTTTGTCTCGAAATTTTCTGATCGTAAACGAATTACGACCCAACTCCCTTAAGTAATGAATACACAAATACATAATACTTTTTACACTTTACAAGTTTAGAAAATCGCATGAAAAACCTTAATAAAGTTAAAAATTTGGAATTTCATACTGTAATCTTTCGATAGGGCATCGACTGCTTGAAATTTTCATTTTTAAACTAATCCACTATTAAAACCGTTATTACCTTTATCATTCGCCTCTATCATTTTTGTTAAAGTTGCTGATTTTCTGGATATTTGAAGGGACCAGCACTTAAAGCACAGAAATTAGGTATAATTTTTGGAAAATTATTGTAAGGTATTTCGGAAGTCTATGTGCGCGAGATATAAAATTTGCCATGTTCCAGAAGAGTATCTTGAAGAGTTTTTGAAAAATTAATTTAAAAAAAAAACAACATATAATAGCGGATTGCGACTAAACCAGAGCAAATTCGGAGAAAAAAAAACTGAATACTTTTTGCTTATTTTGGTGTGGAGTTATGGTGCAGTACAGAAAATTTTTGTAACATCCTGTATATGTGTATGGGCACTATGATGTATGATCGTAAAGAAATCTTGTATGTGACGTGCTTGCTGGAAAACCAAGTGCGTTAATGGGCCTAGAGCAAACGAGGGCAAAGGGAGCTTTGGGCGAGAAGGAAAAGCAGTTCCTCCAGACAATTCTTGACAATCCCTGAGATGACATCAGTTTCAGGCAAGGCTTTCAGAGCAGCTTGACTGTTTGAGAGAATACATACGTTCTGGTTTATGTAAAGCGTCTACGTAGGTTCTCACGGACGCAAGCCTGCATGGCGTAGACTTCTGCTTGAAAGACTGTTGCATATTTTCCCAAGTTGAGGCTTATGGTTGCTTTGGGTCTATCACCGTAGATTCCCGCACCGGCCCCTTCTTCTTCTGTATACCAGACGATTCCTTTCTTGAGATAGGGTGGTTCTCCTTCCGTCCACATGTCCCTATCACAGACTACAGCGAATGGTTTTGAGAAGGAGTATATTTTGGGAAGCATATCTGTGCCCATGTCAAAAAATGGGGTCTGAAATGATTGATGTTCTCAGGATCCTTGCAGGTCTAACCTGATTTTTTTACAGTTATTATTGCAAGAGAGTCTATAGGCACTGGATTTCGCTTTAGCTAATATTAAGATTATGACCATCGTTTTGGTAAATCGATTTGATATTTATTATAATTGCATTCTCTTAGAAAATTACCTTAGTCTACGTTACGGATTTTGTCATATATTTTCATTATGAATGGATAAGAACTGCAGAAAGTCGGGCTGTTAACTAGAACTAAGAATTCAAGGCCTTAAATTATTTTTACTACAGATTTTTGCAACACAAGGGAATCGTTTTTTGTCTCCTAAACGACAAGGTCGGGGAGTAAATAGATAGATGTTCATCCTTACTTTAGCATTAAATTTGTTGTAAAATCTTGTTGAGTTTTATCCTTGATTAATATAAAATTCAATTATTTTCTTTAAATTAAATTACACTTTTATTCAATTTGACCTACATTTTTTCAGAATTTTAATATAATAATATTATTACTAATATACCCATATATACATATATATATATATATATATATATATATATATATATATATATATATATATATATATATATATATATAGTTATATATATATATAGTTATGACGAACAGAGGAAGATATATTTATTAAATTAGATGTATATTTACATAGTAATAGTTAAAATGTTAAATTTATAATATATACGTGTAAACTTAATTATTAACATTTTACCGGATGGATCACAAAAAATGATACGCTTTTATTTCTTTTGCTTTTTTTGCCTCTCTGTCTGCAAACAAAAATTTCGACTAGGTCCAAATGAGCTGCAGTTTTGAAATTTTTTTGAAATGCAATATAGTAAGTCTACTAATATGGTGAATTATCTTTTTCTTTACAACTTTTTTGTTTAATACCTTTGATATGGGTATCAAAAGAAAGGGTCTGATTAAAATATAATTACGATAAAGTCTTTGATGTCATTCTAAACCCAATATGGCGAATTTTCTTTTTCTTTACGACCCCTTTCATATAGGGGTTCCCCTTTCGTCTCAAACGAAAGGGTTTCGGTAGCAAAATACGATAAGCTATTTGATTCTAAACTGAATTTTGTAAACATATTTTGAACAAATTTTCGTTATTGAAATAAGCTAAAATTTGACTTTCACATGACTTCTGATGCCCATTTTATATTATGGTTAACATAACCACAAAATTACTGTTTTTTTATTTCAAAAAAAATAAAAATAAATTTTATAATTGATTTGTGCCTTATTCAGTCGTGTCGCGTTTTTTCAAAATGGAATAGTAATTTTGTTCCTTATTTATCTCATTCGGTTTTTGGGAAAATTTTTCGAATAAATGTTGTTAGTATATCTATAATGAATAACTTTTATTTAAACATTTTCCCAAAAACCGAATTAATAAGACACAAAACGACTATACAATTTTTAAAGAACATGATTTTTGTGGCCCATTGTACTCATACATGATGTTGCACAAACATGAAAAAATTCTTATTTTGTGGTTATGTTAACCATAATATGGGAATCAGAAGTATTTATATTTTATTCCCGAAACCCTTTCATTTGAGACTCATATGAAGAGGGTTTGAAAGAGAAAGGTGATCCGCCATATTGGGTTTAGAATGGCATCAGAGAGTATATCGTATTTTAATCAAACCCGTTCATTTGATACACCTTCCAACAGATAGTGCAAACATGATTTCATTTTGCGGTGTTTTCAAGAGAAAATGTTTGCAGATGTAGATACATTTGCAGATGAAAATGTTTGCACAGATGAAAGTTGTGCGGCGATTATTATTGTTATACCCAGTATAATGTAAATATACTAGGTATATTTAGTTTAGTTCCGACTTTGTAATGGTTGAAAATATTGATCGCGGAAAAAATTTTTTGTTATAGGTGTTCATAAAATTATCTAATTAGTCTATTTCCGAATGTCCATCCGTCTGACTGTGGACGCGATAACTCAAGAACGAAAAGAGATAACGAGCTGAATTTTTGTGTGTGTGTTCTAGAGCAAAAAAATAAAGTCGAGTTCGTTAATAAGCAAAATCGAACCATGTTTGGGCAAAAAAGGCAAAACTGCCTCTCTTTGAAACCGTAAAAGATATAAAAAAATTTAATAATAAAAAATCTTCTTCTTTTTAAAATAAACCACTTTTGTTTGGAAAATTTGTCCAACCGATCCCAACCGATTTGTGGCAAATCGATGTGTCAAACAACTCCATCAAATTGTTTGCGCAAATTGTTTGATCGTGTATTGGGGAATTTAATTTTCAGGTATATAAATTTAGAAATGTAAAGGTTGCTTTAGACTACGACACTCAACACCGTACACTCAGTGTATACACTGAGTGTCTATGTGTGCTCACGGGTGTCTCTAATTGTGACATTTATTGCGACACTATAATTAGTGTCGAATCAGCGGCTGTGTAAACACTTGGACACAGGATCCAAGTGTCTCTTCAGGGTTTCAAACAGGTTCGACATTTTTTCATACACTCCATACATTCCATATACATATTATATAGTAATAAATATAACGTTTACGTCGTTGTTTAATTACAATATAAGCAGTAATAAGTTATTTTGTGTGTTAACAGCTGGGACACAAGTTTCGTACATTTTTATATATTTGTGTCTGGATAGTGTCCAGACTCGAACACTTGCCCTGCACTCATAAGAACGTCTTATGAGTGGTTTTGGAACCTCCAAGTGGCCAGCCAGATCGCCAGATCTATCTCCTAACGACTTTTTTTGTGGGTTTTTCTCAAAACACAGATCTATTCGCGGAATAGGCCTGAAAATTTGCAACAATTAATGCAAAGAATTGTTGACAATTGTGCGAATATTTCTCCTCAAGTGCTAGAAAATACCAGGCTAAATTTCTACAATCGACTCGGATATTGTTTAGCAAATAATAGAGGAATATTCGAACCGTTGGTTTAACTTTTTTTTTTGTTAGAATTCTATTTATTTATTTTTTGGGGTTTTATTTTTCTTTTAATTTGTGTGGATTGTTGTTTTATGTTATACCATTAATAGAATTCTATCATTTATTTTCAAACATTCCACATACAAATAATAAGGGATATTCAAAAAATAATTTTCAATTGTTTGATGTAATGGCTAAACTTAAGAAGACAATAATGAATATATTTAACGCACTCTAATTAGATGTTTATGTAGTACTGACTTTGGACAGCAGTGAGCACGCAGCCAGCATTATGTACACAACACATCCCATACACCACAGAGTACCCCCAATATTTTTATATCTTTATGCATTGTGTATAGTTATTATAGTAAATATTATTTAACATTGATTTGCTATAGGAAATTTGCTGTCCAACACATCCGGTATATATTTTTATACGTCTATAAATCATAGATGACTGAACGAGCATTTTCAAACCACCAAGTGAAAATAATCTTTGTAAATTTTTGATGAGCCACACGGTACATATGTACATTTAAGTTTTTATGTACACAAATTATTCACACAGTTCTGTGTGCTATTTTATAGAGAAATAACTTTTGTGTTTTTCAACATCAACAACAAAAACATTGAAGTAGAAATATAACAAATAAATTTAATACCTATAAATTAAATTGTTTCTATTTTATTTATATAACAAATTAAGACCAATTGGAAAATCAACAGTAAAATCATGCCCTCTTTTGATTCATGTTTTACTCACTACTAGATTTTAATTTTAAGTCTAGGATAGAATCCAGTAGCTATTTTTCATCCGTGCTACCATGATTAACTAACTAACTGAATTTTCATCCTATCTGGTTTTGTTCGTTTTTCTCATTTAACTCCGAATCCATTGAATAAAGAATAAAAACAAAAGTATTCATAAAATTCTTCAAAATCTTATATAGTACATTCATAAATGTCTACAATAAAGTTTATTATTTTTTGTCGTAATTTAAAATTAAAATTTAATTTAAACCCGTCATACCGGGCCTTACAAAAAAGATATTTAAGAAAAAAACCTGAGATTTCGGGTAATTAAGCTACCGCCGACAGAAATAAAGTTTACCCGGAATCTCAGTTGTTTTCTTAAATATTTTTTTTTTGGCCCGTCATACCAGAATTTAATTGGATCAATCTCTTTATTAATATTTCTATTTTCCGATAGAAATACGCTATTCTAATAAATTACTCGCTGTTAATTAGATTATTTAATTTATATTAAATTATCACATTTTATGCCGATCTTAACAGTGATAGTAATTGAAAATTTGAAATTTTCGCGCTCTTTAGTAATTTTTTATAATTGTATCTATAACTTTTTAAATTTTAGTGCTTGCTTCTAGCATCGATGTTAATAATCGATGTTTTCAGAAGACTATCGATAGTGGATCAATTTTACTATAAAAGAAATTGTTTATATTGTGCTAAAAAATGTTATATTCTATGGGAAAAAAAGAAAAATGTACACAAACGTGAACCGTTGTACGAAGTTCGATCGTTAAGGGTTTTGCTAAAGGCTATTAAATTCGCTACACCCTTTTCTAGGCGTACAAATTCACCATATTTAAACGTGTCTTTTTAGGATCAGGAATAATAATCAAAAGAATTCCCATCTTCCCGGTAGATGAAACAGCCTTTAATTCGCGAAAAACCATCCCCCAAGGACACTCTTTGCTAGTTTTTCTCATTTAAAAAGAACAAAACTTTAAATAAAATAATAAATTATTTAAAGTCGGGCGAATCTAATTAAAATAAAGATCGCGACTCATTAAACAGCCGGTTTTGTTTAGAGCTGATTTTGGATACTACTCAATAAAGTCTGTATAAAAAACTAACAAAAAGGTATATGAATTTTTATTTCATATTGTACCTACTAACAATAAGAGGATTACCGATATTGTTTTTCAATTCAATAACAATGTAGATTAATAAACTTAAATTAACCAATCGTAAAATAATCAATTGAAATCCAATTCTATTTTATCATAGTAGAAAAGAAATTAATTGATAATTGAAAAAAAGAGCTATTATTGTTTTTTATTAGGATGCATATTAAAAATTTTTTTTTCTATAAAATAATTGAAATGCTTTTTTTTTTATATTATGTAGATTTATTATTATAAAAAATAAATAATAGTTTAAAAAAACACGCTTTTATAGCTAGTTGAACTAAAAAGTAGAAAATAATTTTTATCAACAAAATAATTAATTTGATTTTAAAGAAGCGTGGGGCAAAGCAAAAGTTTCACAAATGTCTTGGGTTCGGTATGAAATGAATGTTTTTAGTGACAGCTTCTTAATATTATACTAAAAAGTTTTGTAAATTTTTCTCGTTATCGAAGGCCCAACTGAGAAGCACAGAGCAAAACTGTAACAATTCCCGGCCTTCGAATACGAGGAATATTTACAAGGCTCTTCAACTTGTTTCGTGTTTTTTTCGTAGTGTATTCGATTCTACATCTTTTAAACATGTAGATATTATTTTAAACTCTCCATCTAAGAGATCCCCTAAAACGTATTCACGAACCCTAAAATCGAAAGATTTGATAAAAAATTGATCTCGTATATCAATACACTGAGCTCACATAACATTTAACTTACATATTCCCGTTCATAAAAACTGAACTAAAAAGTCACATTCTAAGCGTATACCGACCGTTTAGTTTACATCTTCGTATAGTAGATCTTCCACGAGTACATATACATTAAGCAATGTGTATAAGAAGGAGGTCTTATAGGTTTGATAAACATATTTTTCAAAACAGTGAATAATATTCATAACTGTTCGAGTGGTTGGTGATTGTCGCATACAACACAACAAAACACATAGGCACATAAGACCTCCTTCTCATACACATTGCATAATGTATATATATGTACTCTCTCATACTCGTGGGAGATCTACTATACGAAGATGTAAACTAAACGATCGGTATATTACTAAATATATGTATAATATTACATACAGTAACACTTAGAATGTTTCAACCGGTTCAATTTTTATGAACGGGAGTGTACGTTACAGTCAGCATTTAGCAATAAAAAAAACGTTTGTGTGTATATGATTTAATGATTTGGAAGGTGCTTCCTTCGTAATTAAAACAATATTTCACTTTTCACTCATTTCTCTCACAATAACATTCAATTAATTTATTAGTGTAGTGTTCACTTCTTATTGGCAGAGCAGCCAGTATGTTCTTTCTCCTTTTAGAAATGGTTTAAACTAATTGTTTCATATGTGATTTTATATACAGTGTAATTCGAATATAATAATATTTCTTTCAAAGGATTAATGAATTTCTGCAATATTATGAGTTTAGACAATGGACCGGTTCCAAATTCAGATTTAATCAAAATTTTACAGAAAAATTAATCGTCAGTATGCCCGTCTCTCTTTCTAAAGATGTCAAACTATAAAATCCCGTTTACTGCCAACGCATAACTCAGCACCAATCAAGTGCGATTTTAAAATAGAGTTAAACGCCGGTCAAACATATATAAGCTAGGCAAAAGCAAGAAACGTCGTGAAACTGTCACCAAATTAGCAACGAATAACATATCCTATGACAATATAAGAGTAATTTTAATAAGAATAATTTTAATAAAATTTATTATATTTGAATTCATTTTGTTTAATTTTTATTTTTTTTTTTTTGTCTATTGATTTCGATTTTATATCTATTTCTAATTTTTAAAGAGTAAATTACGACTAGCTAATTTATACTGATGATGACTACTTTGTAGTCGAAATACTTATTTATAACACAAAAACTGATCTATGTTTTGGGGCGGATTTTGAAATTTTAATAAAAAACCTAGAGTTCTCATTAATTATCATTTGATAATGTGCAATTGGATATTTAAGAGCAGTGGAGGAAAAGTAAAAAAACTTCTTTTCTAATAACTAAAAACATAAAAGTAAAATTATTAACTGGTCACGGCCATGCTGAAAAATCTAGCTCAAAATACATATCTAGTTGTTTCAAAACATAGTTTAGATCCTAGGTCACAAAACCTTTTGACAAACAGGTCGGAATTGAAATTAAAAAAAAAAAAAAAACTCAAGAAAGAGCCATACGAAAACAATTTTTATTGCAATTCTTGCAACATAAAAACATAAAAGTAAAATTATTAACTGGTCACGGCCATGCTGAAAAATCTAGCTCAAAATACATATCTAGTTGTTTCAAAACATAGTTTAGATCCTAGGTCACAAAACCTTTTGACAAACAGGTCGGAATTGAAATAAAAAAAAAAAAAAAAACTCAAGAAAGAGCCATACGAAAACAATTTTTATTGCAATTCTTGCAATAAAAAGAGCCATACGAAAACAATTTTTATTGCAATTCTTGCAATAAAAATTGTTTTCGTATGGCTCTTTCTTGAGTTTTTTTTTTTTTTTTAATTTCAATTCCGACCTGTTTGTCAAAAGGTTTTGTGACCTAGGATCTAAACTATGTTTTGAAACAACTAGATATGTATTTTGAGCTAGATTTTTCAGCATGGCCGTGACCAGTTAATAATTTTACTTTTATGTTTTTAGTTATGTCCGGTATATAATAATTAGAAAGAGTACCGCAAACGGGTTCCTAGCACCTAGACTAAGGGGTCCTCTGTGTCCTCCTGGAGTACAACCTGTCACCCGAAGGCGAGACGCCTCCGGGTAAGAAGTACTATTTTAAGCAGATGAAGCTATAGGATTCTGTCAGACGCGACACAGAAGGTCCACAACTTCTTTGCCGGGATTGCTCCCAAGATTGATGGATCCAAAGTTTCCGACCCAAACATTCAATATCTGACACCCTGCAGGCTTCTGCAGGTGCGTATAACATGTATGTATGTATGAAGGTTTCATCGTCCTCCATACAGGCCCTACAAGCGGGATCATCAGAGATCCCCAAGTTATGAAGGTGGTAGTTCAATCTGCAGTGTCCTGTTAAGAGCCCCACACCCTTCTCAACTGCATTTTATTGAGACTCAATCGAGCACAGTCGAATGGCCTAGCTGTGCTTACGCACAACTTTGCCTGTCGCATGCCCTGCGCAAAGTCTCAGTAATCGAGATCAGCCTGTCGCAGCCACCCCTTGATTTGGTAAATTACGGAGCATCTTGCTATGGGAATCATAGGCTCTGGTGAAAGGGGCACTTGAGATGACCTCTCTCGTGCCAACGAGTCCGCTACTTTGTTCCCTATAACACCAGGACTCGGTACCCAGTGACCCGGTACCCAGATCAGCCTGACTGTGTTACTCAGTGCCAAGTGGTTCAGCTGCTCGAAGCATTCATAGACTATCCTGCCCGGTATATAACATTTCGTTTGAATCCAAAAAAACACGATACTTCTCTAATGTGTGAAGTAAAATCCTAAATTACGACTTCAGTTTCACTGTCTGTATAAGGATATATTGAAAATAGCACACACATAGCAACAATTTCCTATCGTTTTGAAGAATGTGTTTTAATTTTAAAGCTACGTTTACATAGAACATGTTCTAGGGGTATTTTTAAACATCTGCGCGTTTGTGAATAGTAAAATAGTTCATACGCACTGAAAGTGAACTTAACATATATAGGGTTTCACCTATTTTTAAATAACAATAATTTCTAGGATTTTTATATTATATAACATATAAGACCAATAGCAAAACATAGTTGGATAAACCCTATTGTAAATCGGGTTATTCAATACATTATTTTACGAATTTGCACAGTAAAAGATTATAAATCATATTGCATATACTATAAAGACCGCAAATGACATTACAAAGGCAAAACTAAAATAGTAGAAATAGTAATATTTTACAAATACAATAGGTTTCAATTAAAAGTATCATTTATAGATTATATACACAATTACGGAGGTCTGAGGTTTGAATCCTAGTGATTGCATTATCTTCTTCATATATTTAATATATAATACTAAATATATATTGGTCTAAGATCCGACAGTGAAAACCTTCCCTCATCCGTTAATTGATTGAAATATTATTGAAAACGCGTTTGCAATATAAACAATTTGGCAATATAATGTCTGCCAGGGTAGTTCTGCTGCAATTAACATTAATTAATTAAAAAAATTGATTTTTTTATAATTAAATCCCTCACGTGTTAATTGAATTTTGCTTGTTAAATAACATAGTATACGATACGACAAATCTTGTAATAGCAGGCAGCGCTGCTTATTACTGCTACGGTTACCTGCAGCCAGGTGTTCAAACTTAAAGTAAACTTATGTTAATTGAAAATTTTTTAGCTAATTTAAAAGTTCAGAATAATTAGAATACATCCATAACTGGCAGCCATCTTAAAATCCATTACAATCAAGTGCAGCCTATATAAGAAAAATTTAAAAAAATAGAAATTAAAAAAAAAAACCTTGTAGAGAGAGAGACTATTGCATTATTCCACGAAACAAACAAGGAAAGTATATGATTCATGCATTTGTAAAGCCTACTCCATTTATAAGTGTATTTATACTAAGTGTATGGTGTAGAGTTCATGATAGACGGAATACATGATTCACATTCATGATTCACATTCGCATGATCATATACTTAGCTTGTTTGTTACGTTGAATATTGCAATAGTCTCTCTCTCTCTCTACAAGGTATTTTTTTTTAATTTCTATTTTTTTAAATTTTTCTTATATAGGCTGCACTTGATTGTAATGGATTTTAAGACGGCTGCCAGTTATGGATGTATTCTAATTATTCTGAACTTTTAAATTAGCTAAAAAAATTTCAATTAACATATGAAGGAAGTAACCTAAGTTTACTTTAAGTTTGAACACCTGGCTGCCTGCAGGTAACCGTCGCAGTAATAAGCAGCGCTGCCTGCTATTACAAGATTTGTCGTATCGTATACTATGTTATTTAACAAGCAAAATTCAATTAACACGTGAGGGATTTAATTATAAAAAAATCAATTTTTAATTAATTAATTAATGTTAATTGCAGTACCCTGCAGTACCACTGCACTACCCTGGCAGACATTACATTGCCAAATTGTTTATATTGCAATAAGCGTTTTCAATAATATTTCAATCAATTAACAGATGAGGGAAGGTTTTCACTAATGCCGGATCTAAGACCATATAATATATAATACATTGTAAAAACTCTTGAAACTGACGAATAGTTCGAGAAAAAAACACTCACATACCAAAGTAATTTTCACTCTGCCCCACCCCAAAAAAATTCGTTACGCAGGACCTGCTTCAACATAGCGAATTTCCTTTAGAATACATATATATACATATATAAATTTTCCAGATGGTGATTTTTGACATCTACTAAGTAAGATCGATGGACATTTGAAGAAACTTTTGCGAAATTTTGACTTCGGTACGGGACCAATAGCTCTATTTCCTTTCAGGAAATTCGCTAAAAAGTAAATTTATCGTAACCCGGGAACCTACTAGTTTTCTGTTCCTATCAGGGTGCTTGTCCCAGGTGAGTCATCTCTCAATCTTAACATAAAACATATTTTTCGTTTCGGAAAATAAGTAAGTAATTATTGATATTTTTATTAATAGTATGGGAAAAAAATTATTCCATAAAAAATTTTCACGAATAAAAAATGAAGGTTACCATTTATTTCCCACATCATGGATGCTAGGGTTGTTTATTTAGGACCAATGAATGGGTTTTTCAAGTAAATACACTCGTAGTTTATTATTTTCCATTCCTCCGTAGAATCTCTTAAAAGATTACAAAACATTTTTTTTGCGATTATACCCGACTAGAAATTTTTACCTGAAACTGACAAGGACCGGATCAGGCCAACTGATCCGTACCTGATTCGTCATGTAACGCAGACGATTAATCTGGGCCCAATCTGGCATGCCCGATCTGGAACATATCTGGCTGCTTGGCTCGAATCGGATCTGGCATGCCTAATAGGCTCCAGATCAGACTTGCGAGCTTAGACGCGGATCTGGCATGCCTGATAAGATCCAGATCAGGCATGCCAGCTTGGAAACGGATCTGGCATGCATGATAAGATCCAGATCAGGCATGCCAGCTTGGAAACGGATCTGGCATGCCTGATAAGATCCAGAACAGGGATGTCTTATAGGGTCCAGGTCTGGCATGCCAGCTTGTAAACGGATCTGTATCATAAGTTGTTCTACAGATTTAAAATTAAAACAAGTTTAATTCAATTAAATTTAAATCTTTTATTGATTAATTACAAAATTTAGTTTACAATAATATAAATTTTTTTCACTTTCTTCTAAGCGTAATAATCGATGATCGTCCCAATTTCCGTCGTTTTAATTGCTGACCTTATACCTTTATTTTTTAAGACGAATTTCAAATTGCTCGTAAGAACCTATAAAAATTTGCATTAATTAATAATTTTAATGTAAAGTCATCATACTATACTTTATTCATAAATATAATTCTAAAAAAACTAAAATAAATCACTTACAAGCGCTTCCATGAATTTCAACATGATATTGTGACAATTTTTTACCATTTCATGACGTTTTTGGCACTTAATTTTATTTGTAAACGGCTCTGACATTTATGTCTAAGACATATGATTCAATTTTTCATTCTAAACTATCCATGACGTTGGAACAATTATTTCCTTTTGAGGTATTATCGATATAATTCCATTCGATATTTGTTTCAATATATTACTGACCCAACAGACGTTGTCCTGACTTAACGTGACTATGGAAACGACAATCAAAATTGACATTTCAAAATTAAAACAAAACTTAAATAAAATAATTTTATAGTTATCTTATTGAAGTAGAGTTTCCGTGGAAGTGAGAAAATCAACACAAATTTTAACCAACTCCAAAAAAAAGAAATATCCAAATCCGTTCCTAGTCTGGTCCATGTCAGGCAAACCCTATATAATATGAATACTTTAACATTAGGCTTGCCAGATGGATACCTGTTCAGGAACTGATCGGGTACCAGTCCGGCATGATTTTAAATCTTTTGAAATAATTTTACTACTTTGTTAAAGAAATATAATAATTAAAATTTATTTAATATTAATAAAGTTGAAAAAATTTCATTTTACAAGGTTTAAAAAAATCCTACAATTGTGAGCTAAGGTTAACCTAATCTGTTCCTAGTCTGGCCCATGTCAGGCAAATCCAATATAATATGAACACTTTAAAATTGGGCTTGCCAGATGGATACCTGTTCAGGAACTGATCGGGTACTAGTCCGGCATGATTTAAAATCTTTTGAAATAATTTTACTATTTTGGTAAAGAAATATAATGATTAAAATTTATTTAATATTAATAAAGTTAAAAAAATTTCATTTTACAAAGTTTGAAAAAAAACTACAATTGTAAGCTAAGGTTAACCTAATCCGTTCCTATTCTGGCCCATGTCAGGCAAACCCAATATAGTATGAACACTTTAACATTGGGCTTGCCATATGGATACCTGTTCAGGAACTGATCGGGTACCAGTCCGGTATGCCCGATCTGGCATGCCATACTCGTAACTGATGCGGACCAGATATAGTGTCCGGCAAACATCTGGCATTTTCTGCTCGGGTAATACTATGTATCGCGAATTGAAAAAAATATTTCGAATAAAACTAATTTTAAACCCCTTAGAATCCCTTTAACCTCTTAGAATCTGAATCTGCAATAAAAATTGGGGCTACCGTTTTAGATTTCAAATTTGATCCCCATCCACAACAAAAATTGGGGCTACCATTTAACATTCAAAATTAGTTCCCCACCTACTTGTTGTGAGGGTCGATTTACCCCACCCCATCTACTCATTTTTCATTCCAAAGTATTTTTTTCGACCGTATTTACCGAATATACATATCTACCGAATTTCATGTTTCAAACTTAAACAAATTCGTTACGCAGGAACTGCTTCAACTTAGCGAATTCCCTTAAAATACATAAATCACTTTCTAGCGGTCCCAATTATAGTCTGATTAAAATGAAATATCATATCTGATAAGATTTTAGTATTTGCAAGACCAATTTTATTAATAAATGACATACGTCAAGGGGAAAGGGGGCCATAAAATAGGAAGAAAACACAAAATATAAAATATCTCTCTTAATATTAGAACAATCGAAAAATGCGTAAGAAATAAAGTTGTTGAAAATCAACTTTGATACAGTTCATCACCTTATCATTTTTGCTCAAACTCTAATGTGTACAGAGATATTAAGGAATTTAATTTTCAATCTTAAACCGTCAATATTTCTGTAAATATTAGTGTAACAGAAAAAATGATAAGAAACAAAATTACAGTAAAACTTAGTACCTACAACTTTACATCTTATAAATTTTTCGATTTTTCAAATATTAAGGGTGATATGTCAAATTTTGTGTTTCTCCCTCCCTTTAAATCCTCCTTTCCCCTTGTCCGATTTTACCCATTAACGAACTTGACCTTTTGAATACCAAAAGCGCCTCAAATACCACATTTCATTCCGACAAAATGAAAACTGTGACCGCTAGAGTGATTACAGACACACACATATATATATATATATATATAAATTTTACAGATGGTGATTTTCGACACCTACTAGGTAGGATCGATGGACATTTGAAGAAATTTTTGCGAAATTTTGACTTCGGTACGGGACCAATAGCTCTATTTCCTTTCAGGAAATTCGCTAAAAAACGAACCCCAATGCACACTTTCACCGCCAATTTTACAGTTAGAAGTTTTTTTTTCGAAACATTCCATCTTCGTGCACCTCCACACTACACTCTCTAAGAAAAGTGTCTGCAAAATTTCATGTTTTTCTTCAATAGTTTTGGCTGGGCGATGATGAGTCAGTGAGTGAGTAGTAGGTATTTCGTTTATACATATATTATATAGATTCTTAATTGAGAGATTCGTAGATTTCTCTATAAAAATAAATATTACTAATTATAAAATCAAAAGAATAACGAAGTTTTAATAATTAAACTTCATTGAAAAAAATTCCAATCAATAATTTAAAAAAAAAAAAAAAATTGATGTAGGTGTTTGTTGAAAATTGACAGGTTGTCAACTTTTTTTTCTGCTCACATGAAACACTCTATATATATTATAAAATATAAATTTGACAGGAACGAGTCTCCAATTTTGTTGGCTGGTTTGACTATTGGATGATATAAATAACAGTATATTCCATTTAAACTAATAAAATATGTATTCGGATAATATACTTTATCAGTTATACATCTGTGCGCTGTGCCGTGCAAAGCGCACACCATTCATTTGAACATGATTCATTACTTTGTCATAATATTCTAAATACACTAACTTCGTTTACTACTGTTAATAATATTAATATTGTATTCGAACAAAACTAAACTGACAAGGATTTAACAAAATCAGTGGCGTACTCTGGAATTTTCTCCAGTGGGAAGGGAGCGGACTAATATTAATCATAAAAAAATAATAATAATAATGGGGTTTTATCTCCGTTTCTCAGACTCTACAGTCTACAACAGAGCCCACCCACGTCATTATTTTTAACCTTTATTAATTCTTTAACGATACATTTTTTTTCTGATGTGAGTGAAGGATAAGGACTTTGTATGCTGGCTAGGAATTGGTAGGTTGTGCAGTTGCAGCCGACTCTGATAAGAACTATACCGATATTCATCTGGGGTTCGTGAAGGGAAAAATGCAAATCTTCACATATCCGGTTACTTCGTTTTTATCCATACGCCGACAATTTAGTCAATTAACCGTCCCATTAATTGTAATTGACAAACTGCTGCCGGGATTCAAACCCATAACTTCCCCGTTCCAAGCAGGCAGAGCGCGTTATACCGTTCGAACACGTGGACTGGTATTACTAATATAGGTCAGAATGTTCTTGAAAAATTAAATAAAAAATTGCATGAGAATTAGATTAAGGTGGTATACTCGTCACAGTCAACGCAAAAAGTAAAAAACAAAATATTACTGAGTAAAATATTAATGAGTAAACTTACTCATTACAGATATGCCAATTGAACATGTCTAGTATCGCATATATAGGGTTTTTATCATTTTTTATACAATGTACTGTATGTTGTATTATGGGCTACAAAAATAACGATTCAAAATGGAAACCCGACTTCAAAAATCAAATATTCTATAACAAAAAATGCACTAAAAAGTAAAAAAATAATTGCATATTCTTGTGCCAATTTTAGTAAACCTAAGCAAAAAATTTTTAAATATATATGTACAATTATTGTTATTTTTTGAGGCGGTGTCAGCATAGAGAAATTCACATAACTTTTGGACACCGCCTCCAAAAATAATTGTACATATATATTTAAAATTTTTTGCTTAGGTGAACTAAAATTGGCACAAGAATATGCAATTATTTTTTTACTTTTTAGTGCATTTTTGTTATAGAATATTTGATTTTTGAAGTCGGGTTTCCATTTTGTCAAAATATGGTTTATTTCTCGCTTTTTAGTGACTTTGAAGTTCTATAACTGATTTTATTTGTCTAAATATGGATAGATCTACTAAACAACCTACTAATTTTTAGTGCATTTTTTTATAAGACATTTTTTTTTATCCGTTTTTTTTTTTTTTTTAATTTTTAGTGCAATTTTTTATAACAGATTTTCAGTTTTTTTTACATGCATTTTGTTTTTTTTTTGTAAAAATTTTTGTTTTTGGGGTCGGTTTTTTTTGTAAAAAATTTTGTTGAAGTCGGTTTTTAAAAAAATTTATTTATTTTCCCATTATAAATGAGTAGACCTTATAAAAAAAAATCGCAAAAATTGGTTATCACATATAAAATGAGGATTTTCCTCGATTTCCAGGGGATCCCCTCACCAGAATGCGATTTGGTGATAATGGGACCAATCTGAAATTAAACCCTTTAAAACAAAAAAATTCAAAATCGGTTCATAAATGACGGAGTTCTGAGGTGACAAACATGAAAAAAAAAAAAACCAGACTAATTGAGAACCATCCTCCTTTTTGAAGTCGGGTTAATAAAAGTTGTTAGTACATTTATAATAACAACGTTTAACCAAAGCATTTTTTCGAAAACAAATTAATAACGCATAGATCAATTATAATATTGTGAAAAATATACACTACTTTTGAGACCATGTGTACTAAGCAAGATTTAAGTTGGCAGTGATTATTTATAATTTTTGGTGCCACAATTGCATATCATCACGTTAAAATATTAATTATTTTAAAATTAATTATAAAATATCCGCAAATATAAAAAAAAAATATTTTGATAAATTCAACTTTAAAAGATATTTGATTTTGAAGGATTTAAAAAAGATCCCCGTTGGAAACTTTAAAAAATTTTGATTTTCCATTTTTTTATTAACAAACAAAGAGACGGAAAAATTCTAAACATTGAAAATAACAAGTAATGCTGAACCATATGCTGAATTTATTTAAAAAACTGGTTTTTGAATTTATTTAAAAATAAACAAAAAATGTTCATTTTTAAAAAAAGATGTCTTACGGTTTCAAAGATAGGCAGTTAGACGCATTTTGTCCAAACATTGTCCGATTTTCCCCATTCACGAACTTGACCTTACTTGTTTTAGCTATAGAACACACATACAATATTTCAGCTCATTATCTCTTTTCATTTTTGAGTTATCGAGTTGACGGACGGACGGCCAGAGACATTTGCGGAAATGGACTAATAAGGTCATTTTATGAAAATGACTTTTTAAGTTTTGTTCCTTTATAAAAAACGGAAGTAAACTTAATATACCTTAGTATATTATATACCAGGTATAACAATATACTTGAAATTCAAGATAACAATTTTAAAAAAAATGTTAATTAAATTTTATAAGACTGTAACAGACAATTGAATAGACACTAAAAGGAAACCCAAAGTGTTCTTATCTTTCGATACGGAACAGTAAGAAAAATTATAATGATGACTCAGTAAGTTGTCAATACAACAATATTCTTAAGCATCTTGGAATATTATAATTATAATTTAGAAATACTACATGTCTCGGTATAATTATACATATAACACAATTATTATTTACATGACATGAGCATTTGTCAAACATATTTTCACCTCTATGTACAGATTATAATTCGATGTTACCAACCATAATATTAATATAAAGATTATTGAGATAATCAAATAGAACTCTAGGTTTTTTGAATTTAAATTTTTCCCCAATTTCTAGAACAATTATTTGTATTTTATAAATACGTATTTGGACTACAAAGTAGTCATCATCGGTATGAATTAGCTAATCGTAATTATCTCCGGGATATGGAGTCAAAGATATGTTACTCGTTGCTAATTAGGTGTGTGTCTCACAATGGTTTTTAAGGTATTTCCAAATAATATCAGCTGATCGGGTACCCGCGCGAAAAGAATTATTTAAAAAATTATATGCGTAAAAAAATATTGTTGAAAATAGCTGTTCGTTGTCGTCAGTGTTCCCCTTCGTCACATAACATATCATACATATACTAATCATCATACATATACTAGTATATAATTTCAAATGACTTTCAAACAGCGCGCCGGTACTCATGATGCCAATTGAACCATAAAAAATAATCTTCTGCTGCGGACATGAAAAAAATGCACTTTTTTACGTATATTTTATCAAAAAACTTTGACCCGATGGGCATTCTCCCAAAGTTTTAAGGAAAAATATTTCTATGGAATTGAGGAAAGTATGTATCGAATTTCAGAACAACCGTAACTATATTGAGAGAGTTCGAAGTAAAAACAGTCGGAATCGTGCATTTTATTTCACCATATTTAAGAAGATGCATGTTAAATTTCTCCAACTTACATAACGATTTTCTCAAAGAAGCCATGGTGATAAATTCTCAAAAAAATTCAGCCGATTTCTGATGATTCATTTTACTAATATTGTGAATTTCGTGAAATTCTTGACAACCTTATAATAGTTTGGAAATAAAATATGCAATTAAACATCGCAAAGGCCGTACAAGGTATTTGAGGAATTATCTACAATCGATGCACCCGGAGCAGTTTAGCCTGTTTAGCACGGAATTAATCTATGAATCTCTGCGAAACAGGATGGAATCTGAAAACGCAGCGACATTGCCCTTGATGAAATATAATGTACCAAATTTTAAACTTTCATTTAAAAAATTTGATATATAATATAAAGATTATTGTTAAAAATGATTACCATCTTTATCCTTTATTCATGTACCTAAATTAAGTTTCTCTTTTTAAAAAAAAATTGACATATAAATCCGCGGATGTGAAAAATTTCGCGTACGCACCATCGCTGTTTCAGAGTAATACAAAGTCTTTACAAGTTAAAACTAAAATTGTTCATGAATTAATTAGTCAACATAATTCATGCCGGAAATTTAATGACAGAAATTCTTGAGTTAGGTAATACTATTGTTTTTTAATATACCTGTATATAGAGATCCCGTGAGTGTTTCACATCAAATTGTTGATATTGGATTTAAAAAAAGAGAATAATATAATACATTGTAGTATATTTTTATAATTAATAATCTTTACAGTAAATAAATAGTTCAATGACCGTCTTTTGCTATTGCTTTAAATATTTATACATTTTTAATATTAATAAGCAAAAAAATTGTATGTATGATCAATGAATTCATTTCAAAATTACAATCTAAATAATTCAATTGAGTCAGTATAAAAATTGATTTATAATAAAATTTGAACTGATTTTAATACAATTTTTCTTCGAAAATAAATATCAATACAAATCAAAAATTTAAAATATAAAATATATATATAAAAAAAGTGAAAATAACAACTAACTTAAAACCTCAGTAGATACTGAAGTTTTAGATATATTATTTTTTCATTCTTACACACAGATGGATAGATATAAAAAATATTTTGACAAAATGGAAACCCGACTTCAAAAATCAAATATTCTAAAACAAAAAATGCAGTAAAAAGTAAAAAATAATTGCATATTCTTGTGTCAATTTTAGTTCACCGAAGCAAAAATTTTAAATATATATGTACAATTATTGTTATTTTTGGAGACAAATTTTATGTGAATTTCTCTATGATGACACCGCCTCCAAAAATAACAATAATTGTACATATATATTTAAAAATTTTTGCTTAGATGAACTAAAATTGACACAAGAATGTGTAATTATTTTTTACTTTTTAGTGCATTTTTGGTTTCGATTTTTGAAGTCGGGTTTCCATTTTCCAAAATATTTTTTATTTTTAGTGCATTTTTTCATAACAGATTTTCAGTTTTTTTACATGCATTTTGTTTTTTTTTTTGTAAAAAATTTTTCAAAACAATTTTCTTATTTTCCCATTATGAATGAGTATACCCTTTCAAAAAAAACAAAAATTCGCAAAAATCGGTTATCACACACAAAATGAGGATTTTCCTCGATTTCCAGGGGATCCCCTCACCAGAATGCGATTTGGTGACAATGGGACCAATCTGAAATCAAACCCTTTAAAACAAAAAAAAAAATTCAAAATTGGTTCAAAAATGGCGGAGTTCTGAAGTGACAAACATTAAAAATAAAATAAAAATAAAAAATACAGACGAATTGAGTACCATCCTCCTTTTTGAAGTCGGGTTAACAAAAGTATAACGGTGTTAAAAATTATAAAAGTTAACTCTTACGGTTTTAAAGGTAATGATTACCCCCCCCCCCCCCAACAAGAGAACGTATAGACCAATTCCATTCTCGAACCTCACTCCAATTTTTTTGTCATTATCTGTCTCCGTTCATAAAGTATTAAGTTAATTGTCATTTTATGACCGCACTTATACCAAAAATACCAGCCGTTACCAAGTCGGGACTAACTTTGAATACCCTTATATATATAATATATATTCACTGGTTAAAAAATCGTGTCGAAAATAAAATAAATGTATAGGCTCTAATATTGTCTTATCTCAATTGTCTTATACATTTATTTCAATAAAAGACATGGCTGTACAATTATCACGAATGAAGTGAAATAAGACATCAATCCCTTGCTTGCTTGAATGCAGGTTGTCTAGTCTAACAATAATAGGGAATACGCATGCAAATTTTTTTTCACATTTATTTTCAGAATATGAAAATACTGTTAATACTGTAATAATATTTAAAAACGAAATTAAAATCCGACAAATATCATGGAAGCTAAGCTTTAAAAATTATTATCTGTCTCTTTCTTGCAAAAACACTAAAAACGGAGTTTTACGTGTATTTTAAATGGCGAAAGTGTAATATGACGTCACATAACATATCAAGAGGGCTATCACCCTCTTTGTCTAATCGGGAATTTCAATCATTCATATCTCGCTTATTTTTAAAGTTAGTTAAAAAGTAATTTTACCTTGATATTTGTCAAGTAAACATGCTTCAATTCAAGTGAAAAAAAATTTTCATGCATATTCCCTATTTCTCGTTCACAGTTTTACTATCGACAAATGTCCATATGCACGAGCCATTAAATTTATAATATTTTTAATTTATAATTAATTATAAATTAATTAACTAATAAAATTCTATGTAGTAAATAAAAACTTTAAAACAGGCTATAAAAATAAAATAATTTCAAATATTCATTTTACACTTGTACAAAATAGTACAAACATTTTTTTATTAACTATTTTAAATAATTAATTTTATTTCAAAAACACACCGTGGACATATTCTAGGTGGATCTCACATTATAGATAGATTGTAGAGGCTGCCCTGGACGGGATACACTTCGACCATAAGGTTCATTGCGAAGCCTAAGGATGTGAGTAGAGTGGAAGGAATTTTTGTGTATAAACTAGGAATTGGTAGGATATGCGGCTGCAGCCGATTATGGTAGGAACTATGTCGATATTCATCTGGAGTCCGTGCAGGAAACTGCAGAAAACCTTCTCAAGCATAGCCGGTTACATCGTTCTTGTCCATACGCCGACAGTTTAGTCAATTAACCGCCCCTTTCTTTTTCTTAATAATTGACAAACTGCAGATGTCGGGATTCGAACCCATAACCTTCCAGTTACCATGTAGGCATACTGCGCAGACATAACGCCTTAGACCGATCGGGCGCTTGGACTGGTCTCACATTATAGTGATATTATCGAATGATAATTAGTGAGAACTCTAGGTTTTTGAAATTAAATTTCAAATTCGTCCCCTTTACCTAGATCAGTTTTTTGTATTATAAATACGTATTTCGACTACAATGTAGTCATCATCAGTATAAATTAGCTAGTCGTACTTTACTCTTTGACAATTAGAGATAGTTATAAAGTCGAGATCAACAGACAAAAAATAAAATAAATAGAAAATTAACTAGATTAAAATATATACTAGATTTAAAATATAATAAATTTTAAATTATATTGAAATTGCTCTTGTTAAAATTTCTTCATTCACATTTGTTCCTGTTAATTTTACTCTTATTAAAATTACTCTTATATTGTCGCAGGATATGTTACTTGTTACTAATTTGGTGACAGTATCACGACAGTATCCGTGATACTGTCGTGACCCATGATCAACGATTTTTTGTTTGAAAACATCGATCAAGACGAAATGTGGTTTCAACAGGATGGAGCTACAGCCCCTACAGCATGTGAATCCATTTTAGTGTTTCACCGAGGCTACGAGGTAACCTCGCCTCGCCTCGGCCCTCGGTTACGAGGCACGAGGCGAGGCGAGGTTCAAAATTTTAATCCTCGTTACTAACCGAGGCGACAAAAAGTAAATTTAAAAAAAATAATAATATAGTGATACAAGAAGCAATAGATTATTTGGCAAATATTTTTCAAATGTCCAGCGATCCTACCTAGTAGATGTCGAAAGTCATTGTCTCTAATATATATATATATATATATATATATATATATATATATATATATATATATATATATATATATATATATATATATGTTTTATTAACCATATTATGTACATTCATGCAAAATAAGTCAAAGTTAGTAAAAATTTTCCCTCGCCTAGGCCGAGGCGAGGCGAGGTTGATAGCTAACCCAACCGAGGCGAGGCGAGGCTAGCCAACATTCTGCCTCGGCCGAGGCGAGGTTGATATTTAAAAAAGCGAGGCGAGGCGAGGTGATACCAAAACCTCGCCTCGCCTCGTGCCTCGTGAAACACTAATTGATTTGTTAAAAACAAAATTTAATGAAAACATTATCTCTCGATTTGGACCTGTTAACTGGCCTTCTAGATCATGTGATTTAACACTACTCGATTATTTTCTGTGGGGATATATTAAGTCATTGGTGTACGCTAACAAACCAGCAACAATCGACGACCTGGAAGCCAACATAGAACGAGTTATAGCAGAAATAACACCAGATTTGCTCAAACAAGTCGTTAAAAATTGGACTGACAGATTGCAGATCGTCAGAAGCAGCCGAGGTGGACATTTGCTCGAAATCATATTTAAACATTAATGGCATACATTGAACTTCTAAATAAAAAAAATTTCATGAATAAAATTAATCATATTGTATTTTTATATTTTATTTAAAGTTCTTACCCTCTTAAAAAAACACCCGATATAATCAAAATTTAAAAAAATGCTTTATTTACATTTTTTTCACGCAACACTCATTAACTCCATGGACCTCTGATGGTTTGCAGGACACAGTTTGGGAAACTCTAAACTAAACCATTAATGATTTCATCCAATTGCACACTTTATAGAATATTTAATATTCCTATTTTAACAGATATTAAAACGTGTATATTCCTTTTTTTGTTGCTATAATAAATAAAGTCAAATTCTCGTAATTAAATTGCATTACAAACTAAAATACAATGACATTATTTAAGTAAATTGGGTAGAATAGAGGGTGTTTAAATTCCATTGCAAATAAAATTATGGCATTATTTACTATATACACTTTCATATATATACGGTTATATTTGGGGTAGTTGTCGTATGAAACGCGTTGACGACGAAATTGGCTGAATTTTTTATAAAATATAAGTATCTAACAACTTCGTTTAAAATTTCAAAATTATTTACCATTTAGTTTTGATTTAAATCACTCTAAAAAATTGTACGATTAACATTACAGATATATTGGTAGAGTCAAATTAGCTTCAAAACCGGGGTTCAGGCAGGTTGCTCGGAAACGCAATTTTTTTTTTAAATCGATTCATCTTCACGTCCTGAATATGATTATTAAAAATGCGTGAATTTTGTGTGACGTATTTGATGGACGGCCCCATTATTGAGAATCAGGGTAAAGTAAGTGAAAATAGTTGTACATTCTGAACGTTTGGATTTAGAACAGTTTTGTAAAGACTAGAAAAAAAAGCATTCTTTGATATGCTATGAACCGGCCAAATAGCCGCGCTTGTTGAGGCGCTCTACTTGGGACTGGGAGGTTATGGGTTCGAATCCCGACATCAGCAGTTTGTCAATTATTAAAAAAGAAAACAAAGTGGCGGTTAATAGACTAAACTATCGGCGTATGGACAAGAGCGAAGTAACCGGCTATGCTTGTGAAGTTTAACTCCAGATGAATATCGGCACAGTTCCTATCAACGTCGGCTGCAGCCGCACAACCTGCAAATTGCTAGTCTACACAAAAATTTCTTGTTCTCCATTCATATCCCTAGGAATCACAATGGACCTTATGGTCTAAGTGTATCTCGCCCAGGACAACCTAACCTAACCTATGCTATGAAAAAAGAAAGTATAACATTTTAGCGAATTTCCTGAAAGGAAATAGAGCTATTGGTCCCGTAGATGTCAATTAGTAGATGTCAAAAATCACAATCTGGAAAATTTATATATATCTATGGATATACATTGTGACTGCTAGAGCGATTACAGACATATATATATATATATATATATATATATGTATATATATATATTTATCTGTAATCGCTCTAGCAGTCACAATTTTGATTGGAATGAAATTTGGTATTTGAAGCGCTTTTGGTATTCAAAAGGTCAAGTTCGTTAATGGGTAAAATCGGACAAGGGGAAAGGGGGGGTTTAGATGGAGGGGGAAACACAAAAATTGACATATCTCCCTTAATATTCGAAAACTCGAAAAATTTATAAGAAGTAAAGTTGTAGGTATTACGTTTTAATTTAATTTTGTTTCTTATCATTTTTTCTGTTACCCTAATATTTACAGAACTATTGACAGTTTAAGATTGAAAATTAAATTCCTCAATATCTCTCTACACATTAGAGTTTGAGCGAAAATGATAAGGTGATGAATTGTAGCAAACATGATTTTCTACCACTTTATTTCTTACGCTTTTTTCGATTGTTCTAATATTAAGAGAGATATTTTATATTTTGTGTTTTCTTCTTTCTTTATGCCCCCCCTTTCCCCTTGACGTAAGTCATTTATTAATAAAATTTACCTTGCAAATACGACATTTCATTTTCATCAGACTAAAATTGTGACCGCTAGAAAGTGATTTATGTATTCTAAAGGAAATTCGCTAAGTTGAAGCAGCTCCTGCGTAACGAATTTTTTCTATGTACATGATTGTCACATGAGTTTTGTGATCGTATATAAAATTTTTAATACAAAATTCAAGTCACTTGAACACTTAACTAATAAACTAATAATAATGCTACAGGGTTGACTGACTGTCCCATGGGTGTAATTTTATCATTTTATTTATGCTACACACGTAAAATATTAAGGGTAACAAAAATTTTTATATAATACATCACAATCAACCATCATTTGAGTAGTGTTTCTCCCCTATTATATGAATGCATTTTGCTACAATATTTATGTTATTTGACGAAAAGGTACTCCTCCGCACAGATTCACTCACAAAGTCAGTCAGTCAGCTGACATTAAAGTACTCTCTTGTTGCTATATAACATATGATGTGTATATATGTAGGATAAAGATAACCATAAATGCAATATTTTTTGTTGAATAACGAAACAAACATACATAAAATTGCAATATTACAAAGGGAACTGAACGGCAAAAATCGAGGAAATTCAACAAGAATAAATAATCTATACTAATATAAAGCTGGAGAATTTGAATGATTGAACGAAATCTCAGGAAATACCAGTCCGATTTGGAAAAATATTTTCGCGTTAGCCCGTTTATTGAGAAAGGATATAGGCTATTCAAAATTCCATACATCTGTCATACATACATACAGCTGTCACGCAGTGTACTACGCTAAAAATCTAACTTTAAATGGTGCGAGATATAGAAAATCTTTAAATACAAAAAATGTTTCTAATAAAACAAACAACTGTTGTATGAAACATCGTTTCACACAAATAAAACCTATTTTGACAAAATGGAAACCCGACTTCAAAAATCAAATATTCTATAACAAAAAATTCACTAAAAAGTAAAAAAATAATTGCATATTCTTGTGCCAATTTTAGTTCACCTAAGCAAAAATTTTTAAATATATATGTACAATTATTGTTATTTTTGGAGTCGGTGTCAGCATAGAGAAATTCACATAACTTTTGGACACCGCCTCCAAAAATAACAATAATTGTACATATATATTTAAAAATTTTTGCTTTGGTGAACTAAAATTGGCACAAGAATATGCAATTATTTTTTTACTTTTTAGTGCATTTTTTGTTATAGAATATTTGATTTTTAAAGTCGGGTTTCCATTTTATCAAAACAGGTTTATTTCTCGCTTTTTAGTGACTTTCTAAATAAGTTCTATAACTTATTTTATTTGTCTAAATATGGGTAGACCAACTAAAAAAACGACCTACTAATTTTTAGTGCATTTCTTTATAACACATTTTTTTTATCCGTTTTTTTTTTTTTTTTAGTGCATTTTTTAACAGATTTTTAGTTTTTTTTACATGCATTTTGTTTTTGTTTTGTAAAAATTTTTTTTTTTTTGCGTCGGTTTGTTTTTGTAAAAAATTTTTTTGAAGTCGGTTTTTAAAAAAATTTTCTTATTTTCCCATTATGAATGTGTATACCGTTTCAAAAAAAAAAAATTCGCAGAAAACGGTTATCACATATAAAATGAGGATTATCCTCGATTTCCCGAGGATCCCCTCATCAGAATGCAATTTGGTGACAATGGGATCAATGGAAAACCAAACCCTTTAAAACAAAAAAAAATTCAAAATAGGTTCATAAATGACGGAGTTCTGAGGTGACACACATTAAAAAAAAAAAAAATACAGACGATTTGAGAACCATCCTCCTTTTTGAAGTCGGGTTAAAAATAGTTTACGCTCAATTTCAGGACGAAGAGCTAGTTCTTATCAAAAACGATTAGAACAAGTAACAACTAACTGCGTTAGTTGCTTAAATACCAGATACATATTGAGTTTATGAAAAAAGTTTCAAAAGTTGTTTATTTTTCAAAAAAGGGTATTTTTTGTTTTAAAATCTCGTGCGGTTTCAAAAATGGGTAGATTTTGTCCAAACAAAAAAATTCAATATCGGTTCATAAATGACGGAGTTCTGAGGCGACACATAATAAAAAAATAAAAATATACAGACGAATTGAGAACCATCCTCCTTTTTGAAGTCGGGATAAAGAAGATCGAGACTGTTAAATGTAGAAGACGATATGAGAGTAGCATGTCATTTTTACGACCAAATATAAATAAAATTATCAAAAAACATCAAGCTTAAATTTGTCATTAAAATTATTCTTATTATAAAAGTATTTTTATTCTTATTATTCTTATTAACTTGTAATTAATCCCTTAATAAACGTACTGTGGTTTTTTTTTGTAGTACATATTTTGTCGCGGTATCCTGGCTCTCTTTATCCTCAAAGGAGCGCTGAACGAACCTGCAATGATTCCGATACTCGACAAAAAAAAAATATATTAGTAAACGATATTACTAACTATTTTGTAATTGGAACAACACGCACGTTTTTGTTTAAAGAAAAGAAAAAAAAAATTAAATTAAACACAAGTTTTTACGAAACAAAAAAAAAACCTGATTTTATTGCTTTAAAAAAAAAATGATTATCCAATTTCTTTTTCAACAATTATTTTAATTCTTTTTCGCACAATGTTAAACTTTGAATTACTTGATCAAATTACTTGTACAAATTCCAACTTATACTTTGATCTGGTTTGAACAACAATTATTTACTTTGAACTAATTAGACAATACTTGATTTCAACTTTTATACTAATCGCACAATGATCGATTTAAAACTCATCAGACACGATTTAAAACTGATTTGAATCGACACTGGTCACGGTTTATATACCCGTCATGGGTCGTTCTAGAATATGATTGTTTTTTTGAATAAATATGTTTTTGACAATATATTTTTGCATGGAGGCTTCTAGAATATTTTAGTATATCAACACCCATGGACGTAGTCGGAGTGTTCAGACTATTTATAAAATTAATTAAAAATTATACCTCTCCTTGGGTTTGACCCATAGTCATACCCCGCTTGGTTGATATTCAAGCAGCGACCAAACGAACACGGCCAGTGTCAATTCAAAATATATACACAAATTTTATGATACATTCATAACTGTAAGCTAGCTTACTTTTGTTTACAAAAATTATCTTGTTTTTACAAAATTATTTATTTGTGATCTATTTATGTTATTTTGTAAAACATTCAATTTGTATAACTTTTGATTCTCTTAAATTAAATTATATGCAATAATTTTTTTCAATTTTTGATTTTTTCTTTCTAAATAGAAAAACTTTAAATCAAAAGTATCTATTAATCTTATTATCATTTTTCGACTTAAAAAAAAACTTTGTTTAAGAAAAAAAAATAAATCGAGCTATATTATTTTCTTTTTGTACTTTCAAAAAAAAAACTCCTTCTTTTTGTAAGGAGAAAAATATTGTTGTCTAAAATATTTTTCGTAATGTTTTACTTTCATAATTAATGTGTGTTGGATCAAAAAAATTATTCTTAATAATTTTCATTACAACAATTTTTTGTTTTACATTCAAAATTGTTATCATAAACTATTTTAAACAATGTATTATAGGTAATTAAACAACTTTTAAACTTATCTTTTTCTTCTTCAAATTTTGAAATAGTTAAAAGTGTGCCGCGACAAAAAAAGGTTGAGAATCACTAGTCTATACAGACCGTTTGCAAAAATGTAATAAAATTATTTAATTTCGGACCTAAATATCAATATTTTCCACCTTACATTCGTTTTCTGCCTATTATACTGAAAATAATTTTTTTCTTTTGAAGCATATGCTTCAAAAGATCAAAAATTATTTTCAGTATAATGTTGTTGATCATTGTTGGCACAAACAATGTATCTGTATGGGCAGCCCAAAGACTATTTTATTCTAATATATGGGAGCACTTATTCTTTTGTATATTACATTATCAAATTACATGAAAGTATTATGCAATTACTATATAAAATTTTTGGTACATTAAATATCCGAGGGTATCCTATTTTCCAAAATAAGTTTTGTAACTTATAAACTATTTTATTAAATGTCAGAATGAAATAAAAAAAAATTCGTTACGCAGGAGCTGCTTCAACTTAGCGAATTTCCTTAAAATATATTCCTTAAAGGGCGATGTGTCAAATTTTGTGTTTCCCCCTCCCTTTAAACCCCCCTTTCCCCTTGTCCGATTTTACCCATTAACGAGCTTGACCTTTTGAATACCAAAAACGCCTCAAATACCAAACTTCATTCCAATCAGATTAAAATTGTGACCGCTAGAGCGATTACAGACACATATATTTATATATATATATATATATATATATATATATATATAAATTTTACAGATGGTGTTTTTCGACATCTACTAGGTAGGATCGATGGACATTTGAAGAAATTTTTGCAAAATTTTGAAGTCGGTACGAGACCAATAGCTCTATTTCCTTTCAGGAAATTCGCTAATAAACACTGAAAAACAAGAAGAAATTATTAATTTTTGTATTAAAATTTCTTTTAAGGATGTTCCAGCATACCACCACTTTACGACAGATTTTGCTCATATTTTTTTTCACAGGCTAAAAATAACGTTTTCTAATAAATCCCGAAGTTTCAGAATTTTTGACCGTTTAGAACGCGAGATAATTAATATCAAAGTTATCATTCTCTCTCACACACTCTCATTAGAAGCATGTAAAACTTCATGCCCGGCCAACTATTATCTGTTGTATTAGAATAAATACTCGACAGAATTTAGAAAAAAAAAACTAGGAGAGTATTTCTTGATATTTCTTATATAAATTTAAAAAAAAAATCGTATGTTACCGTTTTGTTTTCGAAATATAATAATTTAAAATATTATTTTTGTCCAATTATAACACATTCCGTTTATAGTAAATAGTGGTATGACAACGTTGTGCGCCAATCTCTCTCAAGTTTCGTCAAGTAAGGGTGGGAATTGTTACTGTTGACATAAGCAATAATAATATATAGGTATATACACAGAGCAACGTTGTCAGATCACCGTGCCGGAAATATTTGATAGTATGTGTATCTGTGTGCCGATAATATGTTAAACAGTGCTGGAACATGCTTAAGCGAAAAAGTAGCTAAAAAGTATGTGAGTATGTGTACACAGTGCTGGAACATCCTTAATTAAAAATGCTGAAGTTTGTATATGAGACAGATTATTCATTTCATTCTCATCTTCATTACTAATACGGATAAGGGTTAAGAACGTACTGGTTCGTTCAATTCTTACGACGTAATTGAACATCGAAAAAAATTGAAATATGTAAACTTAAAATCGAATTCTCAAAAACAACCTGTTAAAAATTTAATCAAAATATTCAGAAAACATGTTTGATATTTGTCAAATCCTGTCGGACTACAAAATCCCGTTTCGAAGGAAAGTTGTTACTTGTTTTAAACAGAACCTGAGGGTTTATGGCGGGTATAAGGAAAGGTATATGGTAAAAAGTACCTAATTATGGTACTACGTAAATCTAATTTGTGGAATTTTTTCTAGGTAAGCTCTGTTAGCTTGACTTCAAACCATCAGAGGACTTTTGAGATTGAATTTCTGGCTAAATCCAAAGAGCCCAAAATCACAAGCTAAGTAATTGACCCAATTAGTACAGAATGATTTGGTTACAATTATTGAAGCTTTTGACCCTATTTAATAATAATAATGATAATCATGGTAGCACCTAGTAATTCCGTGCAGTAAGAAAAATGTTTTTAAACCAAGAATTTCTGACTCTCATACATATAGGGAAGATAATATATATTTGGTATAAGAAAATAAGTATCTTGACATCTATAGTTTTGACTTGAGAAAATTATCTTAATTAAAGATAAACTGATTCTTGATTCAAGAATCTCGAAATTATTAAAACTGAAATGATGATTTCAGTAGTATTTTGTATTTTATACTTTTTATTTATGTATTTTCTATTTCTTTATTGGACCAAGATGCTAAAATTTCGAACCAAAATACACATTTGTTTAATCCAAAGAAATGAAACTTTTTAAAGAAGAAATGATATAGCTGTTTTAAAGAAGTAATGATAAAGAACTAATAAAGAAGATGCATAAACTTTCTCTTCTTGAGTTTTTATTTTTTTACAAGAATTTCATTTCCTTGACTAAAGAATCACAAGAGTATTTAGCCAAGAAAGACTCTCTTAGAGTTAAGACTTTCCTCTGCTGAGTTAACGCAGGTGTCTAAAGCTAACTTAACCTTTTAGATTTGTAACTGTAACTTTTAGATCTGACACCTCTTGCATCTCCCTACAAATTTTGAGGTATAATTCTACAAAAAAAATTAATTTAAAATCACGAAATTATTATAGATATGTGTGTCCTTTATCTCCCCCACTTGGGCATAGAGCATCCGCGAATGCTTTGAAGCGATTTTTTTGTTGATTAGTTCTGCAACTAATGCTTCCATAGTTGCAGAACTGATTTACTTCCTTAATCGGAATATAAATTTGACCAGTTCGTATCTTCAATATAGCAGTTTTATCTTTATTGATTCTTAATTTTACCTTCAGTGATTTTGTTATGAGATCATCAAGTTTCTGTTGGGTATTTATTGGATGTGTGCACTAACAGATGTTAGAAGGCAGATGTAGTCTGCATAATCCAAGTCCTCCAGTCTTTGGTACAGTTCCCAGTTGAAACCGCAAGCTTGCTTGCCAATTTTCTCTAGGACATTGTCTAATGCGGCTGTAAATGACAAACATGAAAGGATACAGTCTTGTTTTGGTCCTGAGTTAACTGGAAATTGGTTTGAATATATTCCGTTCTATATGACACTGCAACCAATGCCTTTGTAGATTTTCTGAATGAAACGTATAAATTGGGGGACGATTCTTCTCCCCAGTGCTCCAGACACTGCTCCATTTAGTAAGAGATTTTATTAATTCTTCTTGAAACTCGATGAATTTTTAAGAGGTACTTAAAATAGTTGTAAAAGTTTAAAAATACTTGAATGTTTTGAACAAATTAAAAATATTTTAGATAAACATCTTGTTAAGTTAAACATATAAGTGTTATAATTTGTACTTAATAAATACTTCGCATTATAATGAATGTACTGTGTGTGTCACGTATCATTTGGTATTGCGTTGTTATAATAATTGGATTTTAAAGATAAAACAAGTAAAAATAACAACTAAATACCAAAAAAATTCGTTACGCAGAAGCTGCTTCAACTTAGCGAATTTTCTTTAGAATACATAAATCACTTTCTAGCGGTCACAATTTTTGTCTGATGAAAATGAAATGTCGTGTATGATTTTAGTATTTGCAAGGCCAATTTTATTAATAAATGACATACGTCAAGGGGAAATGGGGGCATAAAGAAAGAAGAAAACACAATATAAAATATCTCTCTTAATATTAGAACAATCGTAAAATGCGTAAGAAATAAATTTGTAGAAAATCATGTTTGCTACAATTCATCACCTCATCATTTTTGCTCAAACTCTAATATGTACATAGATATTGAGGAATTTAATTTTCAAACTTAAACCGTAAATATTTCTGTAAATATTAGGGTAACAGTAAACTTAATACCTACAACTTTACTTCATAAAATTATTTCGATTTTTCGAATATTAAGGAAGATATGTCAAATTTTGTGTTTCCCGCTCCCTCTAAGCCCCCCTTTCCCCTTGTTCGATTTTACCCATTAACGAACTTGACATTTTGAATACCAAAAGCGTCTCAAATACCAAATTTCATTCCAATCAGATCAAAATTGTGATCGTAGATCGGTAGACGTCGAAAATCATCTGTAAAATCTGTAAAATTTATATAAATTTTACAGATGGTGATTTTCGACGTCTACTAGGTAGCATCGATGGACATTTGAAAAAAAGTTTCCAAAAATTTTGAAGTCGGTACGAGACCAATAGCTCTATTTCCTTTCAGGAAATTCGCTAAAAACTCTTTGATCAATACAAAGTTAGGACTAAACTATGTATACCCTTATACATATCATTAGCATTAAAAAAAAATTGTAAAACATTTATAATTAAGATACATAATATTTCTCCCCGTCATTTTTTATTACGCCTATTTATTTGTTTATTTGTAATTTATAGGCTACATATAAATTTTCATGTCTTTAACTTGAAAATATTGAACTTCCACACAAACGGTCACCCCGTGTTTCATCCCCTTGAGGGTCCACTTTCCAAAAACTCGGAAATACGTAGTATGTATGTATCACTGAAATTTTCATGTTTCAAACTTTCGTCTCTAAAAATTCGTTACGCGGGAGCTTCGTCAACTTAGAATACATAAAGCACTCTTGCAAAGCTAAGTTTGTTAAGACGTGGCATAGGTCAAGGGGAAAGGGAAACGTAGAAAAAGACAAAACATTATATATCTCTTTTAATATTCGACAAATCGAAAAATGTATAGGAAGTAAAGTTGTAGAAAATCAAGTTTACTACATTTCTTCACCTGATCATTTTTTCTAAAACTCTAAATGTGTACTGAATAAATATCTAGGATTTTAACTTTTAATTTTAATTTGTAAATATCTGTGTCAATATGTTGAGTAACAGAAAAAAAATTATAAGAACAAAATTTTTATTAAATTAATTACCTATAACATTACTTCTTAGACATTTTTCAATTTTTCCAATATTAAGACAGATTTACCAAATTTTTGTTTCCCCCTTCCTCTAAACCCCCTTTTCCACTCATCCATTTTTGCCCAAGAACGAACTTGACCGTTCAAATAACAAAGGCAACTCCGTGACCGCTGGAGCGTTGTGACCGCTGGAGCGATTACAAACACATATATACACACATATAAAACATATAAACATATCTTCTAGGTAGGATCGATGGACATATTTAGAAATTTTGATAGCTCTATTTCCTTTCGGAAAATTCGCTAAAAACCGAAACTATGACTCTCTATTTGACCTCCTTAAGGGTTGATTTTCTAATAATGCTGAAACGTGTATTTCTTTATTTACTATAGCGATCTTTCACATGCTTCGTACTGAAATTGTATCTAAACTGTTGGTTGTATGAAAAAATATTTCATACAAAAGTTGTTTGTTTACATTAGATTAGGTTTTTATTGCATATTTAAAGATTTTCTCTATCTAGAATTGTTTAAAAGTTAGGTTTTTAACATGTCACGTAGTCACGGATTTAGTAACTAATACGCGATTACGAATGTATCAATCAAAACTTTGTATAGCCTATTTAACTCAGAAATAATGGAGCTTCCTAGTGAAAGAGTTTTTAGAATCGTTCAGTTGTTCCAGAGATTACCCAGAACAAACAAACTAGCAAACAAGTTGGATCATTTTAAACTATGCACCTGAATATTCTCAATGACAAGTTTTTGGAAAAAATTACCCAAATAAAAGTTGTTTTGTTTGGAGGGACAAGTTGTTTACCTGAATTACAGTTGTTATCCATGACCTTGAAGGTTATTTGAAGTTCAACTTGTGTTTTTCAAATGGGAACCCATTTTTTAACATAATCGGATAGTTAAGAAAAAATATGGGTAATGGGTAAAAAACTGGGTTATAAATTTTATTGTGGTTAATAATTTACCATTATATAGCCATTTAAAAAAATTCGTTCCGCAGGAGCTGCTTCAACTAAGCGAATTAGCCTTAAAATACTTCAAATACTTAAAATAAATCACTTTTTAGCGGTCGCAATTTTAGTCTGATGAAAAGGAAATATAGTGAGAAAGATAGGGAGGAATTTAATTTTCAATATTAAACCGTCGATATTTCGGTAAATATTAGGGTAACAGAAAAAATGATAAGAAACAAAATTACAGTACAACTTAGTACCTACAACTTTACTTCTTATAGGTTTTTCGAATATTAAGGGAGATATGTCAAATTTTGTGTTTTCTCCTCCCTCCATTCCTTTCCCCCTGTTCGATTTTACCCATTAACGAACTTGAATACCAAAAGCGCCTAAAATACCAAATTTTATTCCGATAAAATGAAAACTGTGACCGCTAGAGTGATTACAGACACTAATATATATAAACATATATATATATATATATATATATATATATATATATATATATATATATATATATATATATATATTTATATATATATATATATATATATATATATATATATTTATATATATATGTATATAAATATATATATATATATATATATATAAATTTTAGAGATGGTGATTTTTGACATCTACTAGGTAGGGATGGACATTTGAAGAAATTTTTGCCAAATTTTGACTTCGGTACAGGACCAATAGCTCTATTTCCTTTCAGGAAATTCGCTAAAAAACTAATTTCCTTATATAGATAAGATTGCATTTTTGAGAAGAATAAAGTCTTTAGAAAAAATTGATCAAGAGAGAGATCAGTAAATTTCTTTATTTTGCAATTGTTTCCTAATTAATTGTGAAAACTTCTAAATAGCAGTTTGGCTTATGTTTATGCTTATGTTTAAAACACACACTGTACAAAAATAATAATTATGTTCTTTAATTATATACAATTAATTATATTATTCTGTAATTATAAGTACGTACACAGTTATGTTGTTGTAATAAATTACGTCTATTAAGTTTTTGCAACAATTAATCGAAGTTCCAAGATACTAGATATTACGCAAATATATCGCCGCGAACTTTGAAATATAGCAAGAAATGTAACATCTGAGTTAATTGTTTAAATACCCTTATTTATTGAGTTTTATATCAGTATATGTGAGTATACATTCATACTCATTCTATTGCAATCAAAAATACGCCACAAAATCAGTTTTTAACCCGACTTCAAAAAGGAGGATGGTTCTCAATTCGTCTGTTTTTTTTTTTAATGTGTGTCACCTCAGAACTCCGTCTTTTATGAACCGATTTTGAATTTTTTGTTTTTTCTGTTTTAAAGGGTTTGATTTCCGATTGGCCCCATTGTGACCAAATCGCATTCTGATGAGGGGGTCCCCTGAAAATCCTCATTTTATATGTGATCACCGATTTCTGCAAAAAATTTTTGTTTGTTTGAAAGGGTATACTCATTCATAATGGGGAAAATAAGAAAAATTTTTTAAAATCGACTTCAGACTCCAAAAAAAAAAATGTTTACAAAAAAAAAAACAAAATGTATAAAAAAAAAACTAAAAAAATTTTATGAAAAAATTCACTAAAAATTAGTAGGTCTACCCATATTCAGACAAAAAAATCAGTTTTAGAACTTCAAAGTCACTAAAAAGCCAGAAATAAAAAAAAATTTTGACAAAATGGAAAACGACTTCAAAAATCAAATATTCTTAAACTAAAAAGCACTAAAAAGTAAAACAAATAATTGCGTATTCTGGTGTCAATTTTAGTTCACCTAAGCAAAAATTTTTAAATATATATATACAATTATTGTTATTTTTGGAGGCGGTGTCCAAATTTTATGTAAAGGATAAATTTTATGTGAAACATTAAAATTTAAATAAATACAATATTTTTTCGAAATAAAAACGACAATATTTTCTCAATTTCTCTATGCTGACACCGCCTCCAAAAATAACAATAATTGTACATACATATTTAAAAATTTTTGCTTCGGTGAACTAAAATTGACACAAGAATACGCAATTATTTTTTTCTTTTTAGTGCATTTTTGGTTTTAGAATATTTGATTTTTGAAGTCGGTTTTCCATTTTGTAAAAAATTTTATTATTAACTTTAGTTTTTGGTATTAAGTACCATAATCCAATTTTCATCACGAGGAAATTGTTGATCAGTTCTGCCCATCATAACCCTAGATAGATAGATTGTGGCGGCTCCCTTGACGGACTACACTTCGACCATTAGGTCCATTGTGATGCCTAAGGATGTGAGTGGAGTGGAAGGAATTTTTGTGGGTAGACTAGGTAGGATTGTAGGATAATTGGTAGAATGTGCAGCTGCAGCCTACTCTGATAGGAATTATGCCGATATTAATCTGGAGTCCGTGAAGGAAACTACAGAAAACCTTCATAACCCTAAAAAGGCTTTTTGAATCAGAGTTGATGTAATATGATTAAACAAATCATTAAAAATCGATTAATTTAAAACCTTAATATCCTTAATAAATTTAACTCCTACACTGATAGAAGGGAATTTCTTGAACCAAGTACAAAAATATATTTCCTTCAAAATATTTACTTTAAGAAAGAAATCCTTGTTTTCATTCAAGAATTTGTTTACTTGAAGATACATAAATTACTGATGTCAAGATACTTATTTAATAGTGAAAAAAATATATTATCTTCCCTATATATGAGAATCAGAATTTAAATTTAATTCTTAAGAAAACTTAAGAATTTCTTCTATCAGTGAAGAAAAAAAATTTTTATAGTAAACAAAAGTTTTTTTTTTCGTAAAATAAAAATCCTGCAATAAAAAATATAGGTTTATATTTAAAAAAATCCAAGTTGACTTCGATTGACCTAGAAAATTGGTTTCATGTTCAAATGTAAGATTAGTTGACCAACGTCAAGCCTTTGTCTGAAACATTTATCACTATCTTACTCAGTTCTCGAGATATTGGCATATATATATATATATATATATATATATATATATATATATATATATATATATATATATATATATATATATATATATATTATATATATATATATATATATATATATATATACTTTTGTAGGTGATAAATCCGGTAACCTATGGAAGTTGTATCCAGTCCAGGTTGAGTACATCTAGGATAGCTCTTGGATATATTCCGAAACAGTATTTTATACATTAGTTAAGTCTGTTATAGACCGTTGTGTTTCAAAATCGGAGGTTAAACCTCATTATTATTATTATTATTATTTTATTTATATTAATTTGATGATCTGTCTCAAGGTTGCAGCATATGCAAAACATTCCAAACACCAATAACATTGACATGACCAATAAAAAAAATTATTTATTTGATTTTATGTAGACAGTTTGTTGAATCAACATTTGTCACAAACCCTTAACTAATTGAAATTAATACATATTTTGGCAATTCAACTGCCAAAGAGTATTGACTCTGTTTAATTACATAATTTATTTATACGACGTTTTTGAACTGAGACCTGTACATAAAATGCTTGTTTTTATACAAATAAATTTTACTGCCGTTTGCTAATAAAAAAAATAGGTGTGAAGGCCATACAACACCCATGTAGAGACTGAAGTGTTATTCTGTCTATGGAGGTAGTATGGCAATCATATCTACATTTTATCGAATCACTTTTAAGAGAAGCCTTAAGCGAATTTAATAATAAAACCTATTTTGGCAAAATGGAAACCCGACTTCAAAAATCAAATATTCTATAACAAAAAATGCACTAAAAAGTAAAAAAATAATTGCATATTCTTGTGCCAATTTTAGTTCACCTAAGCAAAAAATTTTAAATATATATGTACAATTACTGTTATTTTTGGAGGCGGTATCCAAAAGTTATATGAATTTCTCTATACTGATACCGACTCCAAAAATAACCATAATTGTACATGTATATTTAAAACTAAAATTGGCACAAGAATATGCAATTATTTTTTTACTTTTTAGTGCATTTTTAGTTATAGAATATTTGATTTTTGAAGTCGGGTTTCCATTTTGTCAAAATAGGTTTTATTTCCCGCTTTTTAGTGACTTTAAAGTTCTATAACTTATTTTATTTGTCTTATTTATTTGTAAAAAATCAAGTTTCTCGATTTAAAGTTTAAATTGTACTCATTTATTAAATAAAAGTGAATTTCTGTATTTTAAGTAAAATAAATTTATATTTTTTATTACTTTCAAAATCTTCTGAGATTTAAATCCCGCGTGGTATAGCTTATCCGGTACACTATAAGGAAAATATACACCGTACACTATATTGTTTGAAACATTTTTCATACATTATTATCTAAAATGCATAGTTTTTTAATATTTAAGTGATACAACATCGTTAAGATAATTTGATGTATAGAAAGTTTAGCCTTATTTGATAATTTAAACTTTACACATTTATTTACAACCAAATTTAATATGTTTGTATGAATAATATCACTAAAATCCACTTCAACCGTGGTGTTAACATAAGTACCGTGGTGTTATAACTAATAGACATAAAACAGCTTTGTAAACATAAAATACCGATCTCTATATTCAAAATCAATAGTAAATATTTTTTTAGGCGATATATATATATATATATATATATATATATATATATAGTCATACCAATAATAATAATCATATAATTTTATAACTATTTACGATAATGCCGGCTAATTATTATTAGACGTTAAAATAATTATATTCAGTCAACTCTCAAAGTGTTAATTTATGTGAAATTTCTAAATGAATCTATACATATGTGTATGGACACTCGAAATCAAAATTTATAAGCCTAAGTAAACGAATTATTAATAGAGTATATCTAGAATAATTTTGTAGAAAAAAACTACACATGTTCCTTATAGTACAAGCAATAGAGAAGTCCCTTACTCTTATCCGCATTGCACTAAATTACAGGAGTTATTTTTTAGGTTCTGCATCACGTACTGAATGTAAATGAACAAAGTCCTTACAAATTTCGACCCCGAAAGTGCCGCCATTATGAGAAAAACTGATAATACTGACTCTAATTTTTAGAGTCCATCATTTCAATAAGAAAACAGTAACAACAGCATACAAATAAAAAACCATTATGGTATATATAACGGTCGAAAATATCGATCGCAGAATCGATCACGAAAATGCAAGAGATCTAAAATGAGATCTACAGTTCGTGAATGAGCAAAATATGCACCTCCTGAAACCAAAACCGCCTTTTAAACCGCCAGATGTTAATGTTTAAAGTAAAAAAATTGTTACTTTTTTAAAATAAACAATTTTTGTTAGAAACTTTTTTTCACAAACTAAAATTTCGGCACAAAATAAATATATGTATATATAGACAAACCATTAGAGATGAGTTCGATTTTTTGAAATCAAGTGTACAGAATTATATGTTGCCTATATTAATATACAAGATATGTTTAAAATAATTGGGAATGGCAATATTTATACTTATGAATAGATGTTATTATACCAAAATAGTATAATCCCTCAAAAAATCTCCCACAAATGAAACGAACAAAACAAATTTTTGGATATCTTAGACTGATTGAATTATGGTTATTTCGTACAAATATCTCTATTAGCAAAATCTCTGAAATTGAACAATTTCTCCGCTTTGATTATCGTCAATTTCTACGAATACAATTTTTTGTACAGAACAAACATTTCCAAAGGATTTGCCAATAGAGACAATAGTTCAGAGTGACCAGAGAATGACAACATATACAAAAATTTGCCAATTCAGCTGAAACGTCAACAAATTAATCAAAAATTTTTTACAATATTAAATTCTGAACCAACCACCCGCTACACAACCCCAACACAATACCCACCAATAAAATAACCCCCCGCTAAACTACCCCAACCCAACTCAAACCAATTTAATATTTTTTACAATATTAAATTGCCGGGGGGTTGGGTTTAGTTGGGTTTGGGTTAATGATTTCAAGGACGAAAAGCACATTTCCTCCTTGGAATCACTTCCTGTAATCTTTCCTAAACATTTCCACCCATTTTGACTGGGGCGGGGGTGTAAAACGAATAAGATCCAAAATCAATATTAATAAAGTTTATATTCATAAATTAAAGTTATGAAAAAGATGTTATCACCAGGACTCGAAAAGTAGACCACCATCTATTCCGGATGTTGTGCTAACAAGACACCACGGTTAATAGTAACTACATTATATTTTTATTTTGTGTGGCTTACCTTGCTCTGTGATTCACGTGTGATTTTTGATTATACTTTAATCATCCACAATTAAATCCGGTTTACAATTCATAAAATTTCAAAAGACATGTTTATTTTAATTATTTAATTTTTTTTTTTCATTTATATTTTTTTAGTACATTGTCAAAATACATTTCGAAATTCCCTAACTCTAATAAATTTTGAAATTCCCTGATATTTTCCGGTTGTATAGAATACCCTGATAATTTCCGGTTTGTGGCTACACTGTATTATAAATTAAAATAATATAAATTTAAATACTGCTTTGACTTATTAGACCTGATCGGACTATCTTAAAAAATAAATATCTTTACTAATATAATAAAGCTGAAGCGTTTTTTTTATTTGTTTGTTTGAACGCGCTAATCTCTGGAGCTGCCAATCCGATTTGAAAAATTCATTTTGCGTTAGATAGCCACATTTATGAGGAAGGCTATAGGCTCTCTAGCATTACGGTAAAATTCTTGGTTAGCCTTAAATATTGATATTTGTAAAGTAAGTCGGAAGAAAAAATATATTCAATAGATATAGATGCATAGGTCGCTGGGTCAAATCCGGCTTTGGGAGAATTATATATTATTATTTTCATCAATACATATATATTTAGCTTTCATATAAATGCGGACGCAGTTGCGGGGGTAGCTAGTTGTTTAAAAGTACTGAGTAGCGTGGCTCGACAAAAAATACGTAACACACCCCGTACAGATGAATATAAAATGTTCATGAACATTAAGTCTCTCACATAAAGTTAATAATTGGTAAAACATTTAACATAATATTCAAACATTCAACTAAAATATGTGTATTATTTATTAGTATTGTTAAAATTAATTACTATAATTTAATAATATTATGAATACATACTTACAAATAGGTACTGGGTCATTCACGTCACATTATACGGACATTTAACTCGCTATCAAAAATGTTGCTAATGAAACCTACACATACATTATGCTTAACTTATAAAAGTTTTATAATGATCTATTAATTTTAACAATTTTCCTCTTAGGTAATACACTTCAAATAATTTAAATATCACATTGTACACCAGTTGCCAAATTGATATAATATATAATATATATATATATATATATATATATATATATATATATATATATATATATATATATATATATATATATATATATATATATATATACGATCGGTGTGTGTATTTGTGTTGTCAATAATTAATTTTAATTAATGTACTATTATTTATTAAAATGTACGATAGTTTGAAGGCCTTGAATCATATAATTTTACACTGTTTATAGTTGACGAATTTAACATGCCCATGCAAGCACACACAACTCGGGAAGAACCACTACTAACGACAGTCTTAAAGGAAGCGACGATCTCTACAGATTTTGTCATGAAGAGGAGCAGATAATCCACATACTGTGCAAATGTGAAAATCTCTTTCTCAAATGACACTTTCATTTGTGATGAACAAATCTCCAACCAAATGAAGAGATATCATAAGAGAGTCACCAAGAGATATCATAACATTTATTAAGACTATTGGATTCTTGAAACGCAACTTTGAAGAGTAAGAGGACACAATATATCAAATTTGCTGTAGTGAAAAAGCTCTCAAAACACATGCACCTTAATCCTTGCAACATCAAAAATAATACATAATCACTATCAACACATATGTTGCATCGAACATTGTATCATAAATGTTAAATCACAATATATATATATATATATATATATATATATATATATATATATATATATATATATATATATATATATATATATATATATATATATATATATATATTATTATTATTATTATTATTAGACTATTAAATTAGCTGAGCTACAATCAGTAAGTTTATCGTACTATATTTTATCCTTTTTGCTATGACAGTTACCTGTGAACTACCTAAATAACTTTGGATAAAAATATATTCCACTTTGGATTCTATTTTTTGCTTCCCGCAAAAAATGTGTAAAAGACCTTATAATTGAGTAACATAATATTTCTCCCCACCAAGGATTTCATAAAACGCTGTTATCGTGTTTCATTGTGGGTCCATTTTTCAAAAACTCGAAAACACGTATTTTCTAATTTATAACTGAAATCGAAATTTTCATGTCACTAACTTCAAAAAACCGAAACTCTGACTCCCTATTTTCCCCCCTCCGGGGTTGATGTTCGTAAAACGCTGAAACGTGTATTTATTTATTATAGCTGACCCGCACAGTGTTCGCACTAAAATTGTGTCAATTTGTTATATGAACAAAATGTTTCTTACAAAAGTCGTTTGTTTTTAATAAACATTTTTCATATTAAGGTATTTATGTACAAACGCTGATGTATAGTCCATTTATAAAATTCTTCAAAATCTTATATAGTACATTCATAAAAGTCCACAATAATGTTTATTATTTTTTGTCGCAATTTAATGTTAAAATTTAATTTAGGCCCGTCATACTGGGCCTAATAAAAAATATGATTAAGGAAAAAACTTGAGACTCCGAGTAATTAAGCTACCGCCGACAGAAATAAAATTTACCCGAAATCTAAGTTGTTTTCTTAAATATCCTTTTTTTAGGCCCATCATACCAGAATTTTATTGGATCAATCTCTTTATTAATATTTCTATTTTCCATTGCGTAGTTTTTTTTATTCGTCTTATTTTATTCCAAGTGAAAATTATCCAAATATGTCAAAATATGTGTAAAAATATGGGTTTCTTCATAAGATCAATGCATTAAAACTGGAACTTTGACATTAAATAATTAATTCAAAACCCCCATAACCCCCTGAAACTTTTATAATTGATTTATATGCACTTCAAGTACATGTAAACAAAAAAAAATCAAGCCTTAATCTTATGGAAGCACTTCAGTGCTGGTACATCCATAAAAAATTTTCTATAAAATTATCTAGGCTATAAAAACGTTTGATAGCCTATGTCACACCGGAATAGTGATGCTTTTCTATCAGTGAAAGAATTTTTAGAATTGGTTCAGTAGTTCCATAGATTACCCGGTACAAACAAATAAATTTTACCTCTTTATATATTAGTATAGATAACACGGTCGACAACACATGGTAAATACATTAAATATGTAGTATGTAGATTGAAAAATTATATAATACACTTACCTAAATCAAATTAGAATATAAAATTCCTATTATATCGTCAAAGGCAGAAAGGGTTTAATATATTATACTGATATATGAGCAAAGTCTTTGGGTATAATCAATAATAAACCATATATATAGTATTCACGCAAAAGGTATTTTATTTAATGTATAGAAATTTATTAATTAATTTTATATTTTATACATATATGGCAAATATTGTCGATGTAAAGAGACAACTGACAAATATTTTATTACGTACATAAATTTTAATATTTATTCATTCATATTGTATACCTGAACCGGAAAATTAAAATTACTGATATCCAAACTATGATCGTTTCGTATGGTTCAAATATTTCCGTTGTATAATCTTTTCAAAAAATATTTACAGATTAATAATTCCCATAGAATAAAATTATATAATAACAAGTGAAAATAACAACTGACTGAGTTAATTGCATAAATACCCGATATTTATATAAATTATATCAAAGAGACGCTAGGATTTTTCGAATTAAATTTGGATGTTTACCTCAATTTCTTGGATCAAAAATTTTTGTATTTTATAAATACGTATTTGGCTACAAAGTAGTCATCATCAGTGTGAATTAGCTAATTGTAATCATTCTCCGAAGAGATGTTACTTGTTGCTTATTTGATGACGGTCTGCATAATTACATAGAATAATTACAATTAGCTAATTCATACTGATGATGACTACTTTGTAGTCGAAATACGTGATTATAAAATAAAAAAATTTTTGATCTAGGAAATTGGGGCAAAAATCTAAATTTAACCCGGTATTCATATTTAAGTTTATGAAAAAAAAATTTTTTTTTTAAACTGTTTATTTTTCAAAAACGATCATTTTTTGTCTTTAAGTTTTTGTTCTATTTCTTATGGATTCTAAGATGGATACTTTTCCAAGGCGACGAGATGCATTTGCCCATTCACAAACTTGAGATTACTTTTTAGCTCGAGAACACACGCACAAAATTTTAGCTCGTTATCTCTTTTCGTTTTGTAGTTATCGTTTTGACGGACAGACGGGCGGATATGCAGAAATGGACTATTTAATAGGTGTTCATTTTATGAACACCTAGACCAAATTATTTTTTTCGATCCATATTTTCAACCATTACAAAGTCCGGACTGAAATTAATATACACTCCCGTTCATACAAATTGAACCACATTAAGTCACATTTTAAACGTATATATTACTAATATATTAATGTATATTACATACCTACAATAACACTAAGAATGTTTTAAGTGGTTCAATTTTAATAAACGGGTACCTTGATATTATATATACCGGGTATAATTAGGAGAGAAAAAAATTGTCATTTATAGGAGCTACGTAGACTAATTACTTTTCCCAGAAGTAAAAATCAGAATGATGACAATTGTAATATTAATTATGCTTAGTATTAGAATACTCATGCAAAAATGATCAGATAACAAATTGTACTAAAATGCATTTTCTACAACTTTACTTATAGTAAATTTTCCCTTATGGATAATAAGAGATATAATCCACATATTATCGAGATATAGTTTCATAGTTTCCTTATCGCTCTACTATTTCCGAACTTGCCCTATTAAATACTAAAAGCACATCGCATACCAAATTTCATGCCTACCGAATTATATTGAAACCCCTATAGCACATACTGACACACATATAATAAATACACGTACACTCCCGTTCAATAAAATTGAACCAACCTGAAATGTTAATTTTCTTACATTTCATAAAACTCCTCACTTTTGTAACTCCCTGTATAGTATTTATTTATAAACAAAGATAGTAGATAAACAAAGTAGTATATTTTTCAAATATGAAAAAAGAAATGGAAGTTTTATATATTTTATTTATGTAAACAAGTCAGTGATAGAGTAAGAATATATAATGTAAATACATGTTAAGTGTTATATCTCCCTTTTACGTTTAAAAATAAAATAAAATGTTGTATCTGTCAAAAACATTTACTACAAGAATAATCAAAATTGTAAGAGACTGATTCGATTGACATCGGTTCAATTTTATTGAACGAGAGTGTACATAAATACGCGTATATTTATATACACACGTTAAGTTCGATCAGAATGAAATTGGGTATGCGACACGCTTTTGGTAGGAAAGAATCTAAGCTTTTATTAGAATTTATTAAAGGTTTTACAAGGCTATAAGAGATCAAATGATTTTTAGCTAGAAATACGTATATTAGTGACTATGGTAATATAATTAATGGCCTTGCAAGAATAAAATAGATTCGAGATCCAACAAGATGTAGTTAGCATAATCAGATTAATTTGTTTTCGAATGTCAGATTAATATGTCGAAGAGAAGTTACGATTTTAATATTGCGTTCAAGTTTTCGATTTTTCGGTTTTTAATAATTAATTATTGTCAATTAACTATCAGAGCAAATCGTATTTTCTCAACATTATTCTATAATGTGTTTCTAGGGAATGATAAGAGCGGTTTTAATTATCCACATTCAGAGACATTTCGACTCAAGAAGAAAAACGAGGAGAGAAAATCTATGCTACATGACAAAAAAAAATGTTAGTTGATGGTTCGTTCAACCCACGCCGTAGTATTTTTTATGTACTAATGGTGAATAAATCCCATTATATAATGACAGACTTTTTGTTTGAAATGCCATTTACAGTCAACGCCAAAAGTCGAGTTAAAATTTAAAAACTTTGTAATTGACTTATGTCTTATTTATTTGGTTTTCGAAAAAATAATTCGGATAAAAGTTGTTCATTATAACTATACTAACAACTTTTATTCGAAACAATTTTCCAAAATCCGAATAAATAAGGCTCCAATCAATTTTAAATTTTAGCTCGAATTATATATATATATATATAATAACTTAACTTATATATATATATATATATATATATATATATATATATACATATATATATATATATACATATATATATATATATATATATATATATATATATATATATATATAATATTCGAGCTATATATATATATATACCGATTTACTAAGAATCGGTCCACCAAAATACGGGTATTCCACAAATTATGCAACGACATGGGGATACCTCTACTGAGTAGATCAATGAGGCAGTAGTGATTGTTGCTACCAAATACGAACTATTCTAAGTAAACGCGGCAAACCACACAAATTCATTCCATTCCGAGCCCTCACTTTTTTCATCGCCTCTGACTTCATGTTATAAGTAGGGTGATTTCATGTTCAATTAAAAAAAAAACGATAACTTGGGCGAAATTGAATTTTCTTACGAAATTTGCGTACTGAATTTTCTTACGAAAGAAAATTAAATTTAATGTGTGAAGTTTATTCATCGACAAGTATTATAACAAGCAAAAAGTAATTATGCCCTCATAAAGTAATTATGCGCAAACGCAAAAAATTAAACCCCTAAATAAAATAATAAAATTATACATATTGAAATATTTATTGCAAGTTCATGAACGAATACGGGAGTTGAACGTACCTGTGTGATCAGTAACCTCCGTCATGACTATTTAAAGGTCATTAAAATATACAGAGTTGACATTAAAATAAATTATAATTATCAATAAAAAAAACATTTATTGGTTTTATAACGATTGAGAACTAATATGCATTAAGGTCCATATATCTATTAAGGTAGTTCACTTGTATTCTCATTTTGTGTAAAACACGTGAAATTAACAACTAAGTGAGTTAATTGCTAAAATATTCGGTATATACTGAGTTTATGGAAAAAGTTTTAGACAAAAGTTGTTTATTTTTAAGAAAGGAACTATTTTGTCTGCAAATTTGTATTCAATCTCTTACCGTTTCAAAGATGGATATTTTGAACTCTCGTTAGGAGGAAGCCCGGTCCGATTTTTCCAACTCACGAACTTGAATTTACTTTTTAGTTGTAGAACACACATACAAAATTCCAGCTCGTTACCTTTTTTCGTTTTTGAGTTATTGTGTTGAAGGGTGGACGGACAGACAGACGGACAGACATACGGAAATTAACTTATTAGGTTATTTTATAAACGCATCTAGCAAAATTTTATTCTTCGATCAATACTTTCAACCGTTACAAAGTCAAAACTAAACTTATAATACCCTGGTGTACATTACATATACCGGGTATAAAATGTTGACATAAAAAGTAAAACAGTTCATACATTGAAAATGAACTTAGTATACACCGCGTATTACCAGCCAAGTAGCCGTTAAGCTTGTTAAGGCGTTGTTTCTACTTGGAACTGGGAGGTTAGGGGTTCGAATCCCGACACCGGCAGTTTGTCAATAAAAAATTAATGGGGTGGTTGATTGATTAAACTGTCGGCGTATGGACAAAAAAGAAGTAACCGGCTATACTTGTAAAGGTTTTCTGCAGTTTCATATCGCCATAGTTCCTATCAAAGTCGGCTGGAACCGCACACCTGCCAGTTCATTGTCTCATCATAAAAATGTAAAGTAAAACTTAATAAAGGTTGAAAAATAATGATGTGGGTGGTCTCTGTTTTAGACCGTCTTATCTCACAAACGGAGGTTAAATTTTTATTATTATTATATACCGCGTATTAAAGAAATCAACTTAGTTATAATTAGTATGTCAAGAAGGTTCTATTCTAGGGTGGGATCGAGATATATGAATCCTGATAAAATAAGCCTGATCACAATCGCATTTTTAAATTAGACCAATATTGCTATTTGGCAGAGTGAAAATGTTTCTAACTTCAGTGCAATAATTATCGGGTTCAGACCTTAGTCTAGCCAGTCACGTTCAGCAAAATTCGGCCGGAATTTCAACTTATCATCTGGAAGTGATGCTCAGATACAACTATGAATGTTATATAGACACTTATGACATAGTATCGACCACCTGAAAGTCAACTTGGATACTTATCAGAATTACTATATCAGAATCTATATAATAATATCTTTATCAGATCCTAAATCCGATGTCCTCGTTATCTGATGATAACCGCAATTGCAATTGTGTTCAGGGCCAGCTGGGGTTCTCTAAAGTTCGATCAATTGCAGCTATCCTCTGAAGTACTTGATGAAGATATTTAGCATAAGGGAATTCTGAGCAGATCCACAAAAAATAACTTTGATAAAGACCTGATGAAAAACTGTATTACGTCGAGAATATCAGGTCCTCATGCAAGGCCCCTAAGATAAACTCTAGTCGTGCGTTCTTAAACTATTTCTATATTTAAGTATTCTATACTAATAAAACTGAAGAGTTTATTTGTTTGTTTGTTGGTTTAAACGCGCTAATCTCTGGAACTACCAGTCCGATTTGAAGAAATTATTTAGAGTTAGATAGCCGCATTCATGAGGAAGGCTATAGGCTATCTAGGCATTACGTTAAAATTCTTAGTTAGCCTTAAATATTGATATTTGTAAACTAAGTCGGAAGATATATATTTAATAGATATGATATCATTATAGTGTGCTATTAAAGTTTATAGTTGTGGAAACCTATGGAAACGAAAATTGAAAATTGACATTTCAAAAAAATATTTTGACAAAATGGAAACCCCACTTCAAAAATCAAATATTCTAAAACAAAAAATGGACTAAAAAGTAAAAATAATTGTATATTCTTGTGTCAATTTTAGTTCACCTAAGCAAAAAATTTTAAATATATATATGTACAATTATTGTTATTCTTGGAGGCGGTGTCCAAATTTTATGTGAATTTCTCTATGCTGACACCGACTCCAAAAATAACAATAATTGTACATATATATTTAAAAATTTTTGCTTAGGTGAACAAAAATTGACACAAGAATATGCAATTATTTTTTACTTTTTAGTGCATTTTTTGTTTTAGAATATTTGATTTTTGAAGTCGGGTTTCCATTTTGTCAATAGGTTTTATGCAAAAACACGTATTTTATAATATATAACTGAAATAAAAATTTTCATGTCAACTAATTTTCATATCTAACTTCAAAAAACCGAAACTCTGCTCCCTATTTCCCCCCCTAAATTTTTAGTGCATTTTTTCATAACAGATTCTCAGTTTTTTTTACATGCATTTTGTTTTTTTTTGTAAAAATTTTTTTTTGGGGTCGGTTTTTTTTTGTAAACAATTTTTTTGAAGTCGGTTTTTAAAAAAATTTTCTTATTTTCCCATTATGAATGAGTATACCCTTTCAAAAATAAAAATAAAAATTCGCAAAAATCGGTTATCACATACAAAATGAGGATTTTCATCGATTTCCAGGGGATCCCCTCACAAGAATGCGATTTGGTGACAATGGGACTAATCTGAAAACAAACCGTTTAAAACAAAAAAAAAAATTCAAAATCGGTTCATAAATGACAGAGTTCTGAGGTTACAATTTAAAAAAAAAATACAGACGAATTGAGAACCATCCTCCTTTTTGAAGTCGGGTTAAAAATTGAAACAAAATTGTAATAAAATAATTTGATAGTTATTTTTTAGAAATATAGTTTCTGTGGAAATGATAAAATCAACCAAAATTTTAATCGACTCCAAATTTATGTATACCACGCTTTATATTTATAAATGCATTTTATATAAATGCGGACGAAGTGACGGGAAACTCTTAGTTTAAAATATACTCAAAGGATTATTTGCGTATATTCTCATAGCTAATTTACATTGAACATACGGTATATTTTCGGATGTACTTAAAAGACAAATATCAAGTTTTGTATACACCATGCATACGATGATGATGAATCACTACGCATTAATCAATATCAAAAAATTATACAGAAAAACAAAACTACTTTAATACAAATTTATCGATTAAAACATACACTACTAGTTGTATTGTAACATTACAGCAGTTGCCAAACAGTTTCTATTTGGTTAGAATTATGTATAATGTATACATACAATGCATTAAAATATAAATGGAACATACATAAATTACGTAAAGTGGCATACAGACAGGGAACATTGTGCAGCAACATTCTAAGTTGCCAATGTGTATAGCGGTTGCAGCAACAAAAAACAAGTCCTTGAACGGTTGCTGTAAAAATCAAAATTATTTGGTATTTTGTAGGAGGAGTTAAATGTTCCTGTACAAATTGGTCATATTATCTAAAATTTTATGCTTTCCTAATATTTTATTAAGTTTTATTACCTAGATTGGTTACAATTTACATTATATACTTTATTTTACTTTATTTTTTGTATTGATTTTAATATATTTTTGTAAAAAATTTTTTACAAAATACATATAACAACTGGTTACTAGAGATACATACATATAAATAAACTATACAAATTAAATGAGATAGATAGAGACAAGAAGAGAAATAATTGAATTTTATGATTTCCTTGCCCTTTAAGGGTCGGTTAAAAATGGCTTAGAAAGGCCGACTTGCCAGGCTTCCACCTCCTCTCCGCTACTACAACTAAGATTCGTTACAAGAGGAGGGGGACTGATCGAAAAAAAAATTCACGGAACAAAAATAAGTTTTAACTTGTTGTAAAAAATTTTTTTCTAGTTCAAATTACACACTTTCTGTATGAACTAGAGAAAGCACTTGTTTTCCTAAGACCTATCTAGAAAATAAGAACTAACCTATCTAGAACAAACCTATTTTGGCAACATTGTCAAAATAGGTTTGACAAAATCATCCAAGTTATCCAGATTTTTCGAATGGAAAAACATAAAAAGCAAAAACTAATATTATTAGTGTATTTCAGTTTAGATAGATAGATATATCTTGGGGTCTAAAAAATATTGCACTACGGTCGATTGTGCTCCCCCTTCTACTTCAGTCTGACGAGATTCGCTTCTCCCATATGTTGGCCATAGCCAGGAGCTTACTTATCAGGTCTTCCTAAAGGTTCATATATTCGGGGTGAGATGCACCGAATATCTTGTATCTGCTGTAACCCAGAGGTTCGCAGTCAAAGATAATGTGGCTGGATGTTTCTTCCTCCTCGCCAAACAATGTGCACACAATGGACCCGTTATAGAGTCCCAGTGCGTGCCGATGCTTCTGCAGGGGATAATGCCCGGTAATGAATCCGGTAACCTTCCGCAGTTGCATCAGCTTGAGTGCATCGAGAGATAGCCTCGTAGTTGCACTCCGAAGCAGCATTTTCCCGAGCTTTTGGTGCGGTACATTTTCCCAGTGATCCTGGTGTTAAGAATTTGACCACTCGTTGATCACCTGTTTACATGCAGTCCTTGGAATCCCTAAAATAGGCTCTGAGCCTATGAAGGGTATTCCGACTCCGCATTTCGGAGTCGGAATATTATACATTATAGAAAGATGCTTGATCGTTTCTATTTTGGTAAATAGCTACACCGCCAGCACTTACATTAGAAAATTTAAATTGTCTATACAATTGCAATTAGGTACAGTAGTGTCTTCATCCTTATTACTCCATGCTTCTGGTAAAAGAAAAATATTAAGCATGACGAGCAGCATTATCATTGATATTTTTTATCGGCTCGTAAACTTGTATATTAAATGTATTGTCGTGGTATCTTGGCTCTATTTAGTCTTCGAAAGGAGCGCTGTAGAACCTACAACAAATCCCGATACTCAACATACACAAAAAACACAAAATATTAGTAAAAGTTTACGAAATATATTTCAATTGGACAACAAAAAAAATTAAATAAAACAAAAATTCTATGATATCCAAACCTGAATGATTTGATATGAATAATAAAAAAAAAGAATTTGAATTTTAGTAATTTTTCTTTTATTTTCACAATTAATTGAAGTCTCTTTCTCGGTTTAATACAACAATATACAACTGACTTTACTTGAACAATTTTTATTTTTAATCTGACTGTTAATCCAACAATGTTTAATTTATAACTTGATACTCGTAATCAGTTCAACAATAGTAATTTTGGACTGATGATAATAATCGAACAAATGTCAAATTTAAACTGACTTAAAATCGGTAATCCGTTTTTATATGGTCCTGGACTATTCTAGAAGGGTGCTTGTTGATACCAAATAGAAAATATTGTTTTTTGAAAACATATTTTTTTTATAGATTCTTATAGAATATTCAGTTGCGTTTCAGCAATGGTCGTATTCAAAGGGGTCAGCAATTGATAAAATTTATTAAAAATTATATATATGTTTGACTTGGGTGCAAGAGATATTTGATTTTTTTAAGATTAAAAAAAAGGAGAAAAATATTTTTTCTTAAATATTTTTTTTTCGTTTATATTCTTAGAAATGTGTTGGGTCCAAAAAAAAATTATTCTTAATAATTTTCAATACAACAGTATAAATTGATGAACTTGGTCTGATCTTGATAAATTTCCCCAATTATAATTATAATGTAAATAATGGATTTAATGCACACACCGTACTATGGTTGTTCGATCACATGACACCTTTAAAATATTCATCCAAATTTTTATTTATTTATAAGATGTTGAACAATTATAGGAAATTTATGAAATCGAACAGTGAAATGTAATTTTCTCTACTTGAGAATCTGTACACACTATAATATGTGTTATGTTGCGGATCAAGTTCCCCTCAAATTTTTGTTGGTGCAAATAAGATCAAATCAGCCGAACACGCCGAACGTAGCACATGCGCAAACTTGCCGAGCATGGAGCCGCCCCGAGACGATGTGTGATGGCGATGGTGCTTAAATGAAAATTCAATTTGCAGTGGCTTTCAATAAGTATATAAGTGGGTACCACCTATTAGTAACAAAACGTTATAATTGACATTTAATAAAGTCATTTTATGTTCATATTGTTTATGGTCGTTTTTTTGTCCTATTAAAATTTGGTATACAGTGAAAAACCTGAAACAGAAAACTGCGGCTATATGAGCTTCCCAAAAATCGATATTTTTCCGGCATCAGGCTCTTTGTCTAAAAAGTTTGCCGACCCCTGAGCTAATTCTATTATAACGCATATGTAACTATCAAAGTTAAGCCTGACTACTAACTCTGTTTCTAATTCTTGCCACCAGATGTCATAATCCTAAGAAACAAAAAACAATACTGTTGGTTGAAAATCACTGATATATATACAAATATCGTCGTATATTGTACAGATTTTTCTATTACATATTAAATGTATGTATAATGATTTTTAAATCAAAATATTCAATTTGTAAACAAATAATACAATAAATAAAATTATCATATGACATTGTCTATAAACTCTATATTACATGCATACGATACGATAAACCCTAAGTATAATGTTTGTGTACGTATTTTAATAAAAGATTATCTATCATTTTATAAACATCGCGATCTGCCGTAACAACATAACCGACACAACATTTTATATTGTAAGGTTGGTCAGGTATATTATTATTTATTAATAACTTATAAATATCAATTGAATATACAGTATGTTTAAATTATTGTTCATGTCAATAAAAATTGATTTGTCAATAAAAATTTTATATGTCAATAAAATCAAAAACGAACAAGTTATGAATCGAGTTTGACTAATATTATGGATATTAACAATAACTTCTGATAATTTACTTTTTTTTTACCACGATATAAAAATTGTAATTGGTCTAAAAATCGAAGGATCTCTTATTCCTTTTACCTCTCTCCCAGTAAAATTGATTGAAAATAGGTGGAAATATTTGGGAAAACACCACAGGAAGTGATTCAAAGGAGAAAAAAGTCCTTTTCGTCCTTGAAATCCTTAACCCAACCCTCCGACAAGTTAATATTAGAAAACAAACAATTGTTTACAATATTTTTTACTTAAAAATGAAAAAAAAAAATTTTTGAATTTTTAGGATTTCAAAGACGAAAAGTGGTTGGGCTGGGGTGGGTTGAGTTGGGGTAGTTTAGCGGGGGGTTATTTTATTGGAGGGTATTGAGTTGGGGTAATTTAGCGGGGGGTTCGGAGGCAACCCCCCGACAATTTAATACTGTAAAAATTTTTTTTTCGTAGAAACCCTTAAATATAAAAACATTTTTGAATTTCAGGGATTTCTAGGACGAAAAGGACTTTTTCTTCCTTGAAATCACTTCCTATGGTCCTAACAAACCACCCAATTCCACCCATTTTTTCTCGGAGGGGGGGGGGTAATCGAATAAGATCCAAATCGAAATTTTTACCTCTTCGTTTTCAGCACTGTTGTAGCGAGGTAATTACTATTCGTTTAATTCACTTCTACATTACTAATACCGATTATTTATTGTTTCATTAATATTTTTTTACTATTTTATAAAAGTTAAGGTAAAGTCCATAAAATATCCGACATTTGGAAGTCTCCATTGGTATCAGCTTGATGCTCATCATCCTGAAAAAATTCTTTGGTCTCCCGGATCATTAGGGATATATTTAAATGCTTTCTATCATTTGAATGATACCTGACTTTTTTTTCTCCTATATTTTAGCTACAAAATGTCATAGCTGGAATAATGGAGTCAAAAATCATATATATTTGTACGCGATCGTTTTTGAACTTCTACTATATACCAATTAATTTTAACAACCATGCAGAGGGTATTAAAATGTCAAAAAAGAATATAAATAAAAATTGGAAATATCTTTGTTGTACATATTGTAAATATTCATAAAATGTAAATAAACTCATATATTAAAATGTTGTCTATAAAGAATAATTACTTTATAAAACAAAAAAAGAATACAACATTAATTGGAAATATGCCAAACATTCTACAAGAAATTAGTTTTTATGTTGAATAACAATATAAAAACTGACTTCATTATGTATACTTGAAATTATAAATCGCTTCGATTATCGTATAAGAGAATTCACTCTAATTTTTAATCATTTGATTTATTACACTCATAAATCAATATATTTTACATTGATTAATTTATTACAATTTAATAAAGAATTTTTACGATGATTTTCTTGTCATATACAAGTGAGAATCACAATTCATCTGTGACCCGAAAGTGTAGGGGAGTGATATACACAAAATGTATAGCCAGGTGAGGTTCCTAAAATTTCTGTAAATTTCTTAGGTATTGTAGCGGTATCGCATTTTCATTAAATTATTATTATAATTTTATTTATCATTTTTATCTGTTGCTTAACAACTATAACTTCTCTCTATTATCACGGTTGCTTTGAATGTTAACAACTTTGATAATTTACATATAAATACATATAATATGTCATAATTCAATTTAATAAAGATCAATTATATCTGTCATTCATATTTATTATTTATTTAAATAATAATTATTTATTATATCAATCAAATATCTCTACAGTATCTTTACCGAATACGATTGGTATAAAGCTTCTACCAATTGTATATTTTTATGCATGTCCAATCATTCAAACATTGGATGTACGAGACAAGCATATACACTATATAGGAACTCATATATTTGTGTCTCTTTTTGATAAATTTAATCAAGCTGTATTTTAATTATGAACATAATATTTTCTAATTAAAAACCGACAGCTATTAAACTGGTTTTCTATAACAAATATACCATATTGGTCGGAAAATTTTTGTCAGTTTATTGTTAGATAGGTTAGTGTTTAGCTTTCGATTAAGCCTTATAAATCCTAAAAAATAATTAAATTGTTTATAAGTAAATTAGCAAAAGGTAAAATATATGATAACTCTCTAAAAAGTTAACGTATCGGAATTTTTTTTAAATTAAATTAAAGGTCTATAAAAAATCTATAAGTTAAAAGAAAATTAAATTTATTTAAATCATTTCTGAACTGTTTTTTTTAATTTGTTTATAGCGCGTTATAAACAAATTAAAAAATTTGGGGTAAAAATACAGTTAAAAAAATAATTTTCTTTTTATAGATATTTTTAAGACATTTCATTTTTAAAAAAATTTATTCATCTAAAATGGAATGCACCCTTTTTATTTATAAAAATCGGTGACTCGGTATTTAAATAATTGTTGCGGGCCTAATTTTTTTTAAGGGCCAAAATTGGGCACATTATTTTTAACATATAAAAGGCATACTTTGCCATTGTTTAAAAAAAAATTTAGTAATTTTTAGATTTTTTATTTTAATTTAAAATTTTTGCGTTTTTCGAACTTTGGGAATTTTTCCCTCGAATTCTAATAAACCGATTTTAATGTTTATGGGCTCATTTGTTTTTTTTTTTTATATAGAATTGAATAATATTCTATGTCATTTTTAAAATTTTAAAACAAATTCAATTTTGGCTCTGTTCCGTCACGAGTCGGGCCGTAAAAATTTAGGGTCATATTCAGGATGTCAAGATGAATGGATTAAAAAAATTACTACAAAATTGCGGTTCCGAGCAACCTGCCTGAAAAATCCTAATTTGCTTCTACTATATATATAATTTTTCAATTGTAGTTTTTCACTACTAAACCATTTATTGTGTATTAATAGTAGTGTTGACTTATTTAATATTATTTTAATAAATTATATAAAAAGAAGTATAACTTCTTTCGTTCGTACATAAGTACACACACACACACATTGTTTTTAAAGAATAACATTTCTATTTATTATTTTGTTATTAAATATTGTTTATCGCCAAATTTTACAGCTAACACTGTCTAAAATCATATTAGGCAGATCATAACACATAAAAAAAACTTTGATGCAGCCTTGGGCCTAAATCGGTTAAGAAAAGTAGCCTGGGTCCCGAATAAGTTAACTCTCTATTGTTACTATTTCTTGTTTTAACAATTGAAAATAACAACTAAGTTAATTGCTTAAATACCCGGTGTATCCTGAATATATGTAAAAAAAATATAACAAAAGTTGTTTATTGAACATTTGTTGTCTTTACATTTTTGTTCTATCTCTTACGGTTTCAAAGATGGACAGTTTTGACCATTTTGACCAAACATGATCCAGGGAATATGCATGAAAATTTTTTTTCACTTGAATTGAAGCATGTTTACTTGACAAATATCAAGGTAAAATTACTTTTAAAATAAATTTATAAGCGAGATATGAATGATTGAAATTCCCGATTAGACAAAGAGGGTGATAGCCCTCTTGATATGTTATGTGACGTCAATACACGTAAAACTCCGTTTTTAGTATTTTTGCAAGAAAGAGACAGATAATCATCTTTAAAAGCTTATAGCATCCTTGATATTTGTCGGATTTTAATTTCGTTTTTAAATATTATTACAGTATTAACAGTATTTTCATATTCTGAAAATAAATGTGATAAAAAATTTGCATGCATATTCCCTATTTAATCCGATTTTGTCCATTAACGAACTTGACTTTTGAGCTCTAGAAAATACATAAGCTCGTTATCTCTTTTCGTTTTTGACTTATCGTGCCCACAAACGGGCATACGGAAATGGGCTTAATTAGGTCATTTCATGAACTACTATAACAAAATTTTTTTTCTGCGATCAATATTTCGAACCGTTACAAAGTCAGGAGTAAGATTAATATACCCTTGTATAATAAATAAATAATAATGGGGTTTAACCTCCGACACGACGGTCTATAAAAGAGGCCACCTACATCATTATTTTTCAACCTTTATTAATTTTTACTTTACATTTTTTTATGATGTGAGTGGAGGATCAGGAATTCGTATGCAGAAAAGGAATTGGCAGGTGTGCGACTGCAGCCGACTTTGATAGGAACTATGCCGATATTCACCTGGAGTTCGTGCAGGGAAACTGCAGTAAACCTTCACAAGCATAGCCGGTTACTCCGTTTTTGTCCATATGTCGACAGTTTAGTCAATCAGCCGCCCCATTAATTTTTAATTGACAAACTGCCGGTGTCGGGATTCGAACCCATAACGTCCTAGTTCCAAGTAGAAACAACGCCTTAACAAGCGCGGCCACTTGGCTGGCTATACCCTTGTATATATTAAAAGAGATAATATAATGTATATATATATATATATATATATAATATATATATAAATGTATATATATATATATATATATATTATATATATATAAATGTATATATATATATATATATATATATATATATATATATATATATCGCAAACATAGCCGCAAGAGACTGATTGTAAAATTAGACATATTTGCAAGAATATAAAATCTAACCACCGTTAAAACACTTCCTTTGCGGTCTGTATTATTAAGTGGTTTTTAAGATTTATACATCACAAATATACCTACACTTAGTATTTCGTTTTTTCTATAGTAGATAATCAGAAACATGGCTTTTTACCAGTGTTTTTATAAAAAAAACAAATACCAAACATTCTTTTAATAATCGGTGAATGTTTGTTCATTTTTGTTTCAACGTAATTAACTTTACAAAAATTATGAACATTCTTATTACTAAAATCATTAATCAATTTTTCAGTCACTGTTTTTGTGACATTTTCGTGACAACATAATACTTTATAAATGTTTTATCTTTAAAATTATTTTATTTTTAATTCTTTTACTTTCGACTAATTCCTTAATTTATATAAGTTTAAATGGAAAGGTAATATAGGTTTCTCATTTTAGTTTCCGTGAAAACCATGTAATTTTTGTTTTTCTGTCAATTGAACAAAAATTGAAAGTGTTTTAGGGCAAGCTTACAGGCGTTGGAACACATGTAATTTAATATTTTACTGAATTGAGTATATATATATATATATATATATATATATATATATTCAGTAAATTATTTTTTAATTTAATGCAAAAATAATTTACTGAATTGAGTATATATACATATATATATATATATATATATATATATATATATATATATATATATATATATATATATGTTTATTTATTTATTTATTCAGTAAATAATTTTTGCATTATTAACTAAATATACCTTTAATTTTTTTTTGGAGATAAACTCGATACAAATGTAGTTGAGTTTTCAAAGTGTTACAATTAACTCGAAATAAAAATAAAATTATAGTAATATAATTAAAAAAAAAAAAAGTTAAAAAATAATAATTATTATTAAAATATTGTTATAGTTAAACTCAATTAAACATGGAAATAATTAACATACATGTACATATAATCTTTTAAACACGATTTTGATTATAATTTTCCTTTCAATTTCTCTATTTATTTTAATTTTTACTTTTATCACTAACTATAAGCCCAATTCAGCCCACTGGTTGGGCGAAGGCCTCCCCTAACAGCCTCCAATTTTCCCCATTCCTTGCCTTGCGCATCCACAGACATCCTGCATATTTAACAATTTCGTCTCTCCAGCGTTTTATCTGGCGTTCCCTTTTTCTCCAGAAATTATAGGGTATCCATGTAGTCGTTTTATTAGTCCAGCGCGTATTCTCAAGCCTCGACACATGTCCCGCCCACTGCCATTTTAACCTTTTAATGTGTACTACTACATCTTTAATTTTGCTCTTGTTTCTTATGTTTATAGAAGAGATTTTTTGCTACTTTTTAATACTGAGCATGGCTCGTTCTTGCGCACGTTGGCATGTGCGAAGTTTTTTATAGTCTTTTTTAGTTAGTGCCGAAACTTGAGATCCATAGGCCAGCACCGGTAGCACACAGGCATCCATTACCTTCCCCTACAGAGTTATTCGAATGTCACCCTTGAGTATATGTTTTAAGGACCAAAATTTTTTCCATGAGTTAGCTATCCTGGTGTTAATTTCATTCGGACTATTACGCATTGAAACTATTTTTCCTAAATATTTATATTGATTGACATACTCAAGAGCGACTCCATTCAAGAGAATCGGTATCTGTTGGGAATTCGACATTACCTTGGTTTCTATTTATGATCAGGCCCGCTCCTTTACAAGTTGTGCTTAGTTCATTGAGCATGATTTGTAGTTGCCCAGCATTTTCCGCAAGCAAAACTATATCATCTGCAAAACGCAAGTTAAAGAGTTTAACACCGTCAACCTTCACACCAAGGTTTTCCCATTGTAGCTCAGAGAATTTATATTCTAAAACTGTGTTGAACAGTTTAGGGGATAGAGGGTCACCTTGCTTTACGCCTTTGTTGATGGGAAATTGAGGACCCAAACTCTCCAACTTAATTCGGCCTGAGTTATTATTGTAAAGTTGCCTGATAATGTTAATATATTTAGAGGATATGCCGAAGAATTCAAGAGATCGCCAGATAAAACTTTGTTCCAAGCTATCGAAGGCTTTAGTAAAATCTATAAAGACAACACATAGGGTTTTTTGATATTCATGACACTTTTCGAATAGTTGAGAAATATCTTGTAGATGGTCTTGTGTTGAGAACGCATTCCGAAAACCAGCTTGTTCAATTGGTTGTATACGGTCTAAGATAACCTCTATTCGTTTCAGAATTAGTTTTGAAAACACTTTGTACATATTAGATGTTAAACTAATAGGTCTATAATTGTCAATATTTGTTATATCACCTTTTTTTGTGGATAAGCACAATAATTAAAATAGTGAAAACAAATGTTTAAAAAAAAAAAAAAACAAAAAAAACAAATTATTCTAAAAGTAAAGCTTTAATTTTTAAGGATTCTACTACATAGTGAAAAATATTATTCAATTTTTCAGAATCACAGATTAACAATAATTGTTGTACATTTTCCAAAACTTGTAGATTGGAGTCCAAATATTTAGAAATATTTTCTTCTTAGATTGCAATATTGCGGACAAACGAGAAGGAGGTTGTTTCAAATCATCCGAATTATGAGTGTTGCAGATCGGGTATTCCACATCCCCTTCGAACTTATAAAATTTCCCGTCATACACGAGTCTAAAATATAAAGGTGTGCACATGCGCAGCTGGCTAACAATTATATGCCTGGCAATCGGGGCTCTTATATTTAAATAAAACTCTCAGTTTTCCAAATTACTTATCTGCCTATAAAACGGATTGAATTTAGAATTAAATACGGCATTTAAATCTGTTGAAATTTTATGGTTTTTAATTTTTTCTAAAACATTTGTATTTAACTCTTTTTCAAACATAGCCCTAGAAGTATAATAAGATTTCTGCACCTATAACATATAATTTATTATCCAGCTGTGAGTACCAGTTAAATTTTACATTGGCTCCGCGAGTAACTTGCCAGTTTTGTAAGGCTTGAAGTCACATTTTAGGAAGACGACTTCTATCCAGACATTGAAATTTGTTATACAATTTACACATTCTTTTAAAAATCTCGACTTCTATGCACTCCAAGCCAATCTAATAAAATGATTTGGAGTATTTCTCCCCCATTGATAAATAATTTTAAAATATCGAAGCTGAACCGGTTCTAGCTAGTGGCAATAGAGAGCAGCCCATATTTCCGAAGAATAAAGAAGAACTGAATTTATCATCGATCTTAATAGTGTTTTTTTGGTAACTAAGACATCCGACCTACTCTTCGATAGTATTTCCCGCACATTGAAACTAGCTAATTGCGCTTTTCTAACAAGGTCGTCGGCGGTGGCAGAATATAACCCAGAGTTAAAGAATTTAACATCTAAATAGTTGTAACTTTTACATACTTCCATTTCATGATCATTATATATAAAAAGCTTTAAATTTGGTTTTCTCCCTAAATACAACTACTTTAGATTTTTCAACATTCACAGAAAGACAAATTTGCCCAGACGTTTCTTCACAAACGCTTTGGAGGGTCCTCATGTGTCATTAATGACCTAAGCTATTATTATTATTATTATTATACAATTATATTGGAATTAAATAAACGTAATAATCAAAGTTTGAAATAAATAAATTGAATATAAAAAAATTGTTTGATAAGAAAATTTCTTTATTAAGACAACACATATTTATGTACAATTAAAATACCACATAATGATACTTAAATAAGTCATTTATACAAATATAATTAAATATAAATGATGTTAATAATAAATAACTAATTATGATAATTAATTTATACTCATTTTTATAGTCAATATGTTTTATTTAGACATTTCAAAATTAGTCCATGAGTTAAGGTTTCACTCGTAAATTAGCTTTACTTGAGAATTTGATTAAATTGAAATATGGCATTAAGCTCAATGCTCTTTATTGAATTTTTTTTCTAATCGAATTTTTTACCGATTATGCAGCAAGATATTCATAATTTAAGTTGGGATTTTTAACAAGCACGGCCTACATAAACGGTTCACATGCCTATTTTTTTATAAAACCGGAAAACTATTCCATATATTCTTTCAAAATATATATATATAAAGTTGAACTAAATAATCCCTGTCAACACAAGTCTTGCATAGTACGACAAATAGTAAATAAATTGTATCATAAATATTAAAGCACTATATATGTTACACTAGATCAAATGGCGTAGCTGTAATACGTGAGTTTATATACTATATTTTATACTTGTTGCTTTAATTTTCACGAATGTACTACCTTAAATTGTACAACCTTTATATGTATTCATTTACGCAGAGGTTCATAAACTTCTTTGTGCTGTGGACCCAGTGTTGATTTTTTCGTAGACCCCTACCGACACTGAGATATTTACTCTGAAAGTGAAAAATATGAGCAGTGTTTGTGTCTGGCTCTGGTAGTTATTGAATTAAACAAGTCCAGGCAAGCACAAGTCATGTTACAAGTCTGCGCCGTCATGCAAAGCTCTGGACAAGCGTTGCTACTGTATGTGTGTACGGAATGCGTTGATACTAACATAAAAAATATACTCGTTTTTACAAGTAATGGGTCCACAAAGCGAATAAGTACCTACTCAGACAATTTTATAAAATATGCTTAATTAATATTTAATTTAATTATGTACTATTATGTAATTGTGTACGTAAGTCTGGCCAAGCATTGCTACTGCTCGCAATACGTTGCTAATGGTATAAAATGTGCTCGTTTTAACAAGTAATGGGTCCACAAGACGAAAAAGTACCTACCTAAATAATTTTATAAAATCTACTTATATTTATATTTAATTAAGTTACTATTATGTATCATCATAAGTAACTATTTTAAGTTATTATAAGTGGTATTTGCAAGGCCTATTTTATTAATACATGGCATAGGTCAAGGGGAAAGCGGGGCATAGTGAAAGAAGAAAACACATAATATAAAATATCTCTATTAATATTAGAACAATCGAAAAATGTATAAAAAGTAAAGTTGTAGAAAATCAAGTTTTCTGTAATTCATTACCTTATTTTTCTCAAACTGTAATGTGTACAGATTTATTTAGAATTTAGAAATCTTAAATTGTAAATATTTCCGTAAATATTAGTGTCACAGAAAAAACGATAAACAATAAAATTATAGTAAAACTAATTTTCTATAACTTTACATCTTATGAATTTTTCGATTTTTCCAATATTAAGGGAGATATACACGTCTGTGAACTTAGCGTCTCATATCTCAGTGTCTCATAATTTGGAAGGAGTTCTTATAGCGTCCAACATAGTTCTAGAGTTCCAGATACTTTATATTAATAGTTCTGTTGTATTAAGTACCGAAAACCGCATTTTAAAAAATGAGACGCTAACGACCGGCAGTTAGCGTCCCAAAATATGAAATCAAAAAAATCGAGCAGAAATCGTTAGTGAAAAAATAGTTCTAGAGTTCTTATTTGTTATCGATAAATTCTTCAAATTCAAAATCTCCGTAAAATTGTATTTATAGACAAAAAATCATGTTAGAACTCTTCAAAAGTTCAGAACGCTAAAATTATAGCGTCGAATCACAGTAGATATTGAACCCACATACCAAATTTTATTCCGAACAAAAGAAAACTGTGACCGCTAAAGTGGTGGCTTCAGACACACATAAAGTATGTAAGACTTTATCGCAATCGGAAAGTTACTTGAATCCTTAACTATATGTATAAAAGAATTAAATATTTATAAACATTAATAAATAATATGCATACAATAAAATAATCAATTTAATTTGTACTATATATTTAATATAAATAAAATAATAATAATTTACTTTCATCTTATAATTCAAAATCAAAATCAATCAATAAATCATTTGTGGAATTTGATTAAATTTTAAGGATTCTCTCTCTATACAATATTGAAAGTTTCTCTATTGTATAATTAAACTAAGTTTAATATAGTTCAGAGCGAGTTCAAATAAAGTTTGAACTTTGTGAATATTTATCTCATAATGTAGTTTATTGAATGTATGTATATACACTTGGCCACAAAAGTTGAAGTCATATTTTAAAATTTTATAATTAATTTGTGCCTCATTTATTAGGTTTTCGAAAAAAAATTCCAAAAAAATTTTGTTACTATATTTCTATCTGAACAACATTTATCCGAAACATTTTTTCGAAAACCGAATCAATAAAGCACAAATCAATTATAAAATTTAAAAAAGTTGTTTCGCAGGAACTGCGTCGACTTACCCGAATTTAAGAGAAAGACATAAATCACTCTCTAGCGGTTGCAATTTTAGTCTGATCAAAATGAAATGTCATATGATTTGGGTATTGGTAAAGCTAATTTTATTAATAAATGGCAAAGATCAAAGGGAAAGGGGGGGAGGGGGGAGGCATAGACAAGGAAGAAAATATTAAATAAAACATATCTCTATTTAATATAAGAACAAATTGGGTCCGAAACCTTGGATCCATCAATCCTGGGAGCAATCCCGGCGGAGAAGTTGTGGGCCTTGTGTGTGGCGTCTGACCTCGACAAAATCCTATAGCTTCATCTGCTTAAAATAGCAGCTCTTACCCGGAGACATCTCGCCTTCGGGTGACAAGTTGTTCTCAAGAAGGGCACAGAGGGCTTCTTGGTCTACGGTGCAAGGGACACATTTTTCTGTTACACTAATATTTACAGAATTATTTACAATTAAAGATTGAAAGTTCAAATTCTAAATATCTCTCTTCACATTAGAGTTTGAGAAAAATGATCAGGTAATGAACAGCAAACTTAATTTTCTACAACTTTACTCCTTATACATTTTTCGATAATTCGAATATTAAGAGAGATATTTTATATTTTGTGTTTGTTTGACACGAATACATGAAATATATTTTATTGTAAAAAACTTTTTTATTCAACCGACTTCAAAAAACACAAAATAAATAGTCACAATATTAAAAAACTAAAAATAACTATTTACAGAGTTAATCCAAAAGACAATTCTTGTCCAAACCTGTGAGATAACGAGCTGAAATGTGTTCTAGAGCAAAAAAGTAAGGATAAGTTCGTTAATGGGCAAAATCAGAACATATTTGGGCAAAATGCTTATCCTTGAAACCATTGGAACGTGTTTCCCTTCACTCGGGCGGGGGTGGGGGTATTTGTTATATATACATATTTGAAACCGTAGGAGATAAAAAAAAAATTGTTTGCAAAAAAGTTTTGTTTGAAAAATATTTTCATAAACTAATTGTTAACATTTCGAATACGCAGAATTGTTAACAATTTAATCATTGATATACAACTCAGTATATACTGGGTATTCAAACATTTAACTAAGTTAGTTGTTACATTACTTTACAGTCGAACATAGAATCTCGTTCTTTTTTGGAGTTGGTTAAAATTTGTGTTGATTTTGTCATCTCGACAGAAACTCTACTATAAGATAACTATAAAATTATTTTATTAAAATTTTGTTCTAATTTTGTAATGTCAATTTTGATTGTTGTTTCCATAGTAACTATAAACTATAATCGTTATATATCGTTCTATTTTGGCTATTAATAAATTTAATTTTTGCAAAGTAATATTAGATATTATATTTCATTTTGATCACACTAAAATTATGTTCGCTAGAGAGTGATTTATTCTAAGGAAATTCGTAAGTTGACGCAGCTCCTGCGTAACGAATTTTTATTATTTGCTAATAGAATTTTCGTAAAATAAACGTATATACGAAGAATTTAAACTACAGTTGTTACGTTTTAATTTTTCATTATCTCACTTCTTAATCGTATTGGATTTGATTTGTATCTAGTATTCGGACATATAATAACTATTTACTATTTATATATTATAATAAAATAATAAACAAAAAGCTTAATCTTACGAATTAACTTATAATGTGAATGTTAATATTTACATATATAATTTATAAAAGCTCTGACTCACCTTTAATGAAATAAACGTGATAAAAGCTGTTTCAGGTTCCCTGCAAATAAAATAAAAGATGTAAATTCGTAATGATTTTTAATAGGCAATATGCATGAAAATTTTTTTTTACTTGAATTGAAGCATGTTTACTTGACAAATATCAAGGTAAAATTACTTTTTAAATAACTTTAAAAATAAGCGAGATATGAATGATTGAAATTCCCGATTAGACAAAGAGGGTGATAGCCCTCTGATATGTTATGTGACGTCATATTACACTTTAACCATTTAAAATACACGCGAAACTCCGTTTTTAGTATTTTTCCAAGAAAGAGACAGATAATAATCTTTAAAAGCTTATAGCTTCCTTGATATTTGTCGGATTTTAATTTCGTTTTTAAATATTATTACGGTATTAACAGTATTTTCATATTCTGAAAATAAATGTGAAAAAAATTTTCATGCATATTCCCTATTTTCAATTTAATATTCTTAGTATATAACCTGTACCAATTGATGATAATTAGGGATTAAAGGGGTTATATATTAATATAATAATAATAATATTGCTGTTTCCTTAACAAACTTTTCAAAAATCCGTCATGACTAATGGTTAAGCTGGAAATGAAGATAAGAACTAAGTATCCTGTAATTTTCAATCCTGTATTTTTACTGCCACACGTCCAAATTATAACCAAAAATATACAAATTCTGGAAATTTCAAGCTAAAATTTTTTCATGACGAGGGAACGAAACGAGTGGATTTGAAGTTTTTATACTCGTACAATATGTGCACTTGATATCTGAGAACAATGAGCCGTCTACATTCAATAGTACAGGTACCGTAGTCAGTTGAAAATCACGAAAAATCATTAAAATATACGTATTTTCAATACCATAATTTTTTCTATGGATTTGTGGTACGTCAATTTTTATTTTACCCCCAGAAACTACTATCGATTAGCTATAAAATGCCACCATAATCAAGTGTATATCTCGAATAGAAAAATTTTTACAACCGAAACCGTAATCCGAAAAATACGCCTTTTGAAGTGCTTTATCTTGTGTAGACCAGAAGTGTTGCGTGCGAAAATTAAATCTCCATAGATTTTCGTCTCTGGGACCCAAAAGGACATTTCCAAAAAATTTGAACAATATCTGAAATAGCACAGCAACGTTTTTTTTTTGTATTTTCATATGGAATGGCTCATTGTGAGCACCATATATGCCCATTGACTGTACATAGACTCGTATTTGATGGAGTGGAATAAGGGATTTTGCGGATGCGAAATTATTTAAACATCGCAGGTGCGGATATTTAGAGGCTCACATCCGCGGATACGGACTTATATGTCAAATTTTTTTTAAGAGATAATTTAAATACATGAATAAAGATTAATCTAGATACATGAATAAAGACAAATTTCTTGTATGAAATCAAATTTTTTGTATGAAAATTTAAAATTGGATATATTATATTTAATAAAGAGCAATGTCGCTAAACAAAAATACTAAAAAAACAAGCAACAGCCGCATCCGCAAAAGATCCGCAAAGAGCATTGATTATTGCAGATGCTAAAATCAATGCGGAAGTTCCGCGGATGCGAATATCCGCAACATCCCTCGCAGTGGATATAGTAACAGACCTATCCCGTTATTCGGCTGACAATCATGGATAAAACACTGAAAAACCAAGAATAGGATAGTGAAACCAAATCATTGAATATGTCATTCCAAACAGAATTCATTCCATAGCAGTGAGTTATCGAGAGATGATTTCTAAAGTTCTCTAAATCGGACATGGTGAAGATTATCAAGTCTTCCAAGCATGCCATGAGGTATCCCTTATATCTATACCCATGGCTAAAATATTTCAATAATTTGGCGACAGCAATCGTTATCATTTGCTCATACGATGTAAAATGTTCCTGTTGTTTTTTCTCCACAATAATTTAAATGTTCGCTAAAACAGTGTGTTTTTTTAACACCTCTATTGTCCTATACATTTCCAATGCAAAGCAATCTTTGAAACGAAAATATTGAAGGAGCAAATCTTCATAAAATGACCGATGGAATCACCATTTTCTCTTAAATAGAACCCTGCATAAGAGTAATGTTTATCTAGAGCACGGTAGTGCGCAAGGCCGAGTTTAAGGGACACTTTGGACTTCTCACTACAGTGCTATATCTTATCGTTAATTTAGGCTCATTTTTTGGGTGCTGTATCTTTTGAACGGAAAGAGCTACAGGGTTGATATTTCGAATATAGATACTTTACGGAATTATAAGAACCAATGTTTTCAATCAATGTTAACGAATTAACCGTTAAAAAGTTATTTCACTTCAAAAACGCAAAATTCGTGGGAACGCCCACAATTCTTGGTAACTAATAGATCAAAATGTTTAGCTACTTCCAGATATGCTGTAAAGTTGATATTGGGCATGTAGATAGCTGTAGTACCCAAACCGACGGGAAAATTGCGAAAACTCGAAATTTGTATCGGAAAAGTGGAAAATTTAACATTTTTTATTTTTAAGACTAGTTTAACGCAAACCACCATGTAGAGAACGATATATCATATATACCTATTAATTTTTATACCATATAGAAATAGATATTGCAATTTGAATACAGCAGTATGCGTTGATTTTAAAAGTTATGCAACGGAAGCCTCGGAAAATTGGAAAAACATCCTCCAAAATTATGTTTTTCTGTTCTATTAATGCTATAAAGTTTGAATTTTCACTAATCGACCCGAAATAACGTCAAAATTAACAGAATATTTTGAAAAATTTCATTACCTACATCGCAACCACACCGAAAATGGGAAAAACATCCCTAAAACTTACCTCTTTACTTCTATTCATGATAGAAAGATCAGTTTTTTTCCATCACAACCCTTCGAACTTGGTAAAAACACCCCCAAAACCAACCTTTTTGTTCTATACATACAACAAGATTCAGTTTTTTGCAATCGACGCTTAATAGCTACAAATTAGGAAGTTATTTCGAAAAACTTAATATATTTTTTTGCAAACTCCCGAAAAATTGAAAAAACACCCCCCAAAATTACGTTTTTCAGTTCTATATATGATGAAATGATGGAATTTTGACCAATCGACCCGAAATAAAGTCAATTTAACAGAACACTTTGAAAAATTTTTTTACCTATAACGCAAACCTCCGAAAATGGGAAAAACACCCCTTAAACTGCCTTAAGGCATTTTGATCAGACTAAAAATATGACCGCTAGAGAGTGATTTATGCATTCTAAGGAAATTCGCTAAGTTGACGCAGCTCTTGCGTAACGAATTTTTTTTTGTGAAGTGGAGCCAACGGGTCAAGTCATTTCTTCAAAGACTATAACGTTGATAATCAATTATCTGTAATAAACGATTAGTTTAGAAGTCATAATCGAAACAAATCAAATAACATCTTATATATACTAAATTTTATATAGTTATTTTAATAAAAAATATATCACTCTTATTTCACATTAATTTGTGGCGTTTTAATAAAAGGCCTATGATATATGATCGATAAATATTATTATCAATAATCCAATGTATAAAATTTATGCTTTCTTTTCAGTTTTCTTTGGCAATAACACTGCTTGAATATTTGGTAATATACCGCCTTGGGCGATTGTTACACCAGATAATAATTATCACGAGCTGCATTACCAGCTAATTCAAGAACTTCAGCAGCTAAATATTCCATAACTGCTGCCAAATAAACTGGAGCACCAGCACCCACTCGTTCAGCATAATTTCCTTTCCGCAATAATCTGTGAATTCTTCCAACAGGGAATTGTAATCCTGCACGACTTGATCTTGACTTTGCTTTACCCTTAACTTTACCACCTTTACCGCGTCCAGACATTTTTGTATTTTTTTTTATTAATAAAAAAAATAAATGGGTAACACTTGTATGTTTATTGTACAGAATCTCGTACAACAATGTTAAAATTTTAAGGTTATTCAATTAATTTATAATATTTATTATTTATCATATGTTAGGTATTAACCAATAGTATTATAGAAATGCATAGACCAATGAGCGCACAGCATTCATATATCATGTAAGATCGGTTTTCATATATATATATCATAAAACTGGGTAACTATTTTTCATTTCAGATTACCTAAAATATCCAACCTCGGTTGTCCTACTCATACTAAACTTATGAAATAAATTTGATGAACAAAATTTTTTCTTACATTTAATCAATTACCCCTCATTAATTTTTTTAGTTAATAGTTTACCAAGCTATTTACTATGTAAATAGCTCGGCTCTTTATATATATACTAAATTTTATATATAGTTATTTTAATAAAAAATATATCACTCTTATTTCACATTAATTTGTGGCGCTTTAATAAAAGGCCTATGATCGATGAATATTATTGTCAATAATCCAATGTAAATAATTTACGGTTTCTTTTCAGTTTTCATTGGCAATAACATAACATTGCTACAAAAATTTCTCGGAATACTATAAAAATTTTACTTTAAGAATAAGAAAACTTATTACGTATAATAAATTTCAACCAAATTTTTACTGACATTTAAACAATTTACCCCGAAATATTGTTTTACATAGATTTATGTTATCAAAAATTATAATTATACAAAATTCCATAAAAATATTATATATATAAGTAAACTACCTTGTAGAAAACCGACAATATTAAATATTAATAATTCCTTTTTTCTATGTTTTATATTAACAAATTAACTATTAGATAGTCCCATATATATATATATATACATATATATGTATATATATATATATGTATATATATATATATATAAATTATATGTATATATATGTATATATATATATATAAATTTTATAGATGGTGTTTTCGACATCTATAAGCTATGATCGATGGACATTTTTGCTATACTATAACGCTGAAAGTGCTAAGTGATTTTTACACCAGATAATAAATTAATTATTTCTTCATTATTACGAATTGCTAATTGTAAATGACGAGGTATAATACGAGTTTTCTTGTTATCATTAGGGGTAAATTGATTAAATGTAAGAAAAAATTTGGTTGAAATGAAATAATATGTCGTAAGTTTTCTTTAGTATGTTTTTATTAAAATTTTATAATTAAAAATTTTATTTATAACGTGGTAAGTTTTAAAATATTTGAACTCAAAAATTACGCAGGAGCTGCTTCATCTTCGAGCAAATTTCCTTCAAATACATTAATCACTTTCTAGCGGTCACTATTTTATTTCCTTACAAGAAATTCGCTAAACAACTTGCCGCGTTATATAAAATTTTAGAAACATACTACAAAAATTGTACTTTAAGAAAACTTATTACGTAATAAATTTCAACCAAATTTTTACTGACATTTAAACAATTTACCCCTAATTAATGTTTTACGTAGATTTATGTTATAAAAAATTATAATTATATATATGTATATATACATATATATATACATATATATATATATATATATATATATATATATATATATATATATATATATATATATATATATATATATATATATATATATATATATATAAGGTTATTCAATTAATTTATAATATTTATTATTTATCATATGTTAGGTATTAACCAATAGTATTATAGACATGTCATAGACCAATGAGCGCACAGCATTCATATATCATGTAAGATCGGTTTTCATATATATATATCATAAAACTGGGCAACTAGTTTTATTGATAAACAGATTGCTTTGTGAGAAGTATCAATTGTTAACAAAAATGCCACTAAAAATTAATGTGTAAATATATATCGGATATCAAAAACATAAATGTAAGATAGGGCCGAGTTTTCGGGTAAATCCTTAAAGTAATAGTTCCTTTTTAAAAAGGGATGATATGAGAGTAAGTACCGAGCTATTAATAAAGTAAATAGCTCTAGACTTCATATAATAGTTGCTCCTTAAAAAGTGATGATATCCCAAATTTACAAAGAGGTATTATATACCAAATTTTTTTTTACATTTAAATTTAAACAATTTTCCCTAATTACTTTTTTTGGTAGATTTAATACAAATTTAGTATTTAGTAGAATAATTATTATTATATAGTTATAGTAAATAAATATAATAGAATAAATTATTTTTAAATTACCATTTATATTAATATCTAAGTAAATTGCCATGTAGAAAACATAAAAAGTTAGAAAATATCATCTAAAATTCAATTATTTTTTGTCTGTTTAATTACAAACTAATTGATTGATTGATTAATATCGGGGTAAAAACTATTGCACTTTGACCCTATGGTCCATTGTGCACCCCCTCCTACCTCAGTCTGACGTGACTCGCTTCTCCCATATGTTGGCAATAGCCTGGAGCTTGCCTATCAGGCCCTCCCAAAGGTTCATATATTTGGGGTGAGATGCACCGAATATTCTGTATCTGTATCAGTTAAAGATTATGTGGCTGGATGTTTCTTTCTCCTCCCCGGCATCCAGATCAATTTAACATTGTTCCGTTTTGCTAGTTTCAGAAGTTCCTCTAGACATTCCTTGACTACCCTCGAGGTGACCTAAGTTCCAGAAAAGGCTTTTAAACCAGCTTGACTATTCGACAGAATACATACGTTCTGGTTTATGTAGCCTCTACGTAGGTTCTATTTCCCCAAGTTGAGGTTTATGTTTGCATTAGGTCTCCTTAACAAACTAATGTTTTCATGTTAAGTTTTCACTACTGTCATGTAAAAAAACAAAACGAAATTTTGCATGACAGTAAAAAGAAGAAAACACAAAATATAAAATATCCCTCTTAATATCAGAACAATGGAAAAATGTGAAAAGAATAAAGTTGTAAAAAATCAAATTTGCTACAATTCATAACCTTTTCATTTTTACTCAAACTCTAATGTGTACAGGTATATCAAGGAATTTAATTTTTAATTGTAAATATTTCTGTAAATATTAGTGTATGTAACAGAAAAAACGATTAGATACAAAATTACAGTAACACTTAATACCTACAACTTTACTTCTAATAAATTTTTCGATTTTTCAAATAATAAGGGAGACATGTCGAATTTTGTGTTTCCACCTCCCTTAAAACTACCCTTTCCCCTTGTCTGCTTTTACGACATTTCATTTTGATCAGACTAAAATTGTGACCGCTAGAAAGTGATTTATGTATTCTAAGGAAATTCGCTAAGTTGAATCAGCTCTTGCTATTAATATAATAAATAATTTTATTATATTAATAAATTAATAAATTCATTATATATTATTAAAAAAATGAAAAAATATTGATGTTTCGTTATATTTTCATGAAATTGAAAATTATATATTAATATCGTGAGTTTACGAAGTTGCAATACCATACGTCTTAGAATCTATAGTACCTACCCTAAGCTTTACCTATAATACATCATCTTATTAATTAAATAAATACATCGAAATCTATAAATATTTTACATTTTTTCTTAAAAAATGGAAAAATCTAATATTTAACTTTTTATGTTTTCTACATGGCAGTTTACTTACTTATAGTCATTTACAGTATGGTCAATTTTTAAGAATTTTAATTAAAATACATGAATGTGTGATTTTTGTTTTTTATAATAATAAAAATTTATATTATTTATATTACAACAAACAATCGTTATAATTCTATAAGTATTTTATTTATATATATTATTCTTATATTTCAATTATTTTTTTTATTTCAATTTACTTTTTAATTTCAATATTTCTGTTTATTTTTAAAAAAATATGTGTAAAAAAATTTAGGTTTCGTTTATTAATCTCTTTTGTTAATGATACAAATTCAATGTAAGTTAGTTTTAATTTTACCAAACGTATTATTTACAATGTAACTCGTGAATGAGCAGTTATTAATATTAAAAATATATATATTTTTAAAAGAAAAATTTAAAAAATTCGTTACGCAGGAGCTGCTTCAACTTAGCGAATTTCCTTAGAATACATAAATCACTCTCTAGCAGTCACAATTTTAGTTTAATCAAAATGAAATGTCGTTCTGAAATGATTTTAGTATTTGCATGGCTAATTTTATTAATGAATGACATACGTCAAGGGGAAATGGGGGAATAAAGACAGAAGAAAACACAAAATATAAAATATCTCTCTTAATATTAGAACAATCGAAAAATGCGTAAGGAATAAACTTGTAGAAAATCATGTTTGCTACAATTCATCACCTGATCATTTTTGCTCAAACTTTAATGTGTATAGAGATATTAAGGAATTTAATTTTCAATCTTAAACCGTCAATATTTCTGTAAATATTAGGGTAACAGAAAAAATGATAGGAAACAAAATTACAGTAAAATTTAGTACCTACAACTTTAATTCTTATAAATTTTTCGATTTTTCGAATATTAAGGAAGATATGTTAAATTTTGTGTTTCCCCCTCCCTCTAAACCCCCCTTTCCCCTTGTTCGATTTTACCCATTAACGAACTTGATCTTTTGAATACCAAAAGGGCCTCAAATACCAAATAACATTCCAATCAGATCAAATCTATGGACAGGTAGGTATATATAATAATATAAATCTATGGTAGGTATATATATATATATATATATATATATATATATATACATATATACATATATATATATATTTATATATATATTTATATATATATATATAAATTTATATATATATATATCTATGGACATATATATATATATATATATATATACATATATATATATATATATATATGTGTCTGTCATCACTCTAGCGGTCACAGTTTTCATTTTATCGGAATGAGATTTGGTATTTGAGGCGCTTTTGATATTCAAAAGGTCAAGTTCGTTAATGGGTAAAATCGGACCAGGGAAAAGGGGGGTTTAGAGGTAGGGGGAAACATAAAATTTGAGATATCTCCCTTAAAATTTGAAAAATCGAAAAATTTATAAGAAGTAAATTTGTAGGTACTAAGTTTTACTGTAATTTTGTTTCTTATCATTTTTTCTGTAACAATAATATTTACAGAAATATTGACTGTTTAATATTGAAAATTAAATTCCTTAATATCTCTGTACACATTAGAGTTTGAGCAAAAATGATAAGGTGATGAATTGTAGCAAATTTGATTTTATACAACTTTATTCCTTACGCATTTTTCGATTGTTCTAATATTAAGAGAGATATTTTATATTTTGTGTTTTCTTCTTTTTTTATACCTCCCCCATTTCGCCTCGACGTATGTCATTTATTAAGAAAATTGGACTTGCAAATGCAAAAATCATATATGACATTTCATTTTGATCAGACTAAAATTGTGACCACTAGAGAGTGATTTATTCTAAGGAAATTCGCTAAGTTGATGCAGCTCCTGCGTAACGAATTTTTTTTAGTTGGATTTTCTATAAAAGTGTGTTTTTTTAGTTTTTTTAAACTATTATTTATTTTTCATTTTTTTGTTGAATTTTCTATAAAAGCGTGTTTTTTAGTTTTTTAAACAATAATTTATATGTAAATCACGGTTATCATTATATTATGGATATTATGAAATAATAATAGTATGCGTGTTAGATTTGTCGGTACATTTATGTATGTATACGATCAAGACGTAACTACCATAAGAGTCTCTACGCGGTTGTGCTAAGCTGAGTGCCCGATCAAAGAGTAAGTTTGTGGAACTGCTCGCATGCGTAGTTCCCTCACTAGTTCTATCTCACTTACTCTCATGCAAAGGATGCGGAAAGAAATTGATGAATCCTGGTGAATCTAATCAGGATAATCCGATATTTTAATTGAATTATTGCATTGTCATCGGTCTTTGACAGGTGTGCAAAATTTGATTTAAATCTGATCGTTCAAAGTAGGAGAAAATCGAGCCCAAAAGGGTCGGTTACATACATACAAACAAACATACAGGTGAAACTAATAAAAAGCGTATAAAAAAAGATCTAAACAAAAGTAGTTTGTTTTTATGAGATAAGAATATTTTGTTGTTGTTATTAAAGATGTTTCTTTTAGTTTGTATCGTTTATTTAAAAGATAATTTATACCATGAGGGCGATAGATCACACATATTACTATGGCTTTGCATTTTATTGTTTAATCTAAGTAAATTTTGCAATATAATTTTTTCCACACCCTGTATTGTATCGTTATTTTCAATGTGCTTATGTTTAATCAAAAAAATTTGACTTAAATTTTTTTATTTGTTCAATCTAGTTTTTCACTAAGTAATACGAAACCAACGTTGGTAGTAAGTAGACATATATTTATAATTTTCAACCGGTTTTATATATATTTGTTTTATTAACAAAATTAATTAGTTGATTATCCAAATACTGATATATTTAAAAAACTCAATTGGACAATATCAATATCAAAATAATTTTTTCATTTAAAAAAAATATTGAACTAATTAAAAAAATTTTTTTTTCTATATTTTGTTAGCATAACAATTATATTTCTTTATTTAAATTTTATTAAAAGTAGTTTTTTTACAGGCATCTTAGGTATCAAAGTGATTTGTGTCCTTATATTTTTTGATTTGTTTGGTGTTTACTAAATCCATAACAGTTCTTACTTTAGATCGCAATATGGATAGGTACATAAAAGATATCGTAATAGATGGAAAAACTATTTCACATACAGTTATATTAATGCCTCCAGACGGAAGCTGCCTTTTTCACTCAATTTCATATAGACTGTATGGGGAAAATTTTTTTAAGTATACACAAAAAGTTAGAAAAGAAATAGTTAATCACGTTGTTACCAATTGGCAAGATTTGCAGTGTATGACGTGTAACGAAAATGGCAGCAATTATGATTCTATTGAACAATATCGTGAAGCCATGCTAAAACCTCATACATATGGCTCGCTCAGTGAAATAAAAGCTGCTAGTATCTTGTATAATTTGAGAATGCAAGTTTACCAATCAGACGACATGAAGTGTATAGTTGATTTTAATTCAGAAAAAAGTCAGATTGCAGTATTACGATTTTCTGGAAATTTTCGATCTGGACACTTCGATATCTGTATTCCAATAGTCCAATGAAGAAGATTCTCAAAATATTCAACAAATAGGTGATGATATTTTTGAAAATGGTATGGATAGGTACAGAAAAGATCTTATAATAGAAGGCAAAAACATCCCGCATACAGTAATATGCATGCCACCAGACGAAAATTCTGTATTTAATTCAATATCATATACGCTGTATGGAGAAAATTTTTTACAGTATACAGAAAAGGTTAGAGAAGCAACAGTTAATTACGTTATTGACAATTGGCAAGATTTTCAAAATATGACTTGTAACGAAAATGACAGCACTTATGATTCTATTGAACAATATCGTGAAGCTATGGTAAAACCTCATACATATGGCTCGTTATGGGAAATACAAGCCGCTGGTATCTTGTATAATTTGAGAATGGAAGTGTACCAATCAATTGACATGAAGTGTATAGTTGATATTAATAAAGAAAAGAGTCAGATTGCACGACTATGTTGTTTCGGGATTGGTGTTTCTGGACACTACGATGTATGTATTCCAATAAATACGCCCGAGAGTTTAAATGTAGAAGAATCTGAAAATATTCAGATTCAACAACCAGGTGATGGTATTATTGAAAATGTCAAAGAAACAACTAAAATAGGTTCGGAACAACCAAGGAAAAAGAAACCCGGGCGGCCAAAGAAAAAGAAACTCGGGCGACCGAAAACTTCAGATAAAACTCGCGAGGACCAAGTTCGTGATGCGCAGGAGCGATACATAAAAAAAAATCAAAATGTAAATATGAAAGCAGTGTCAGTATTTGGTAAAAAAAATCCTGACATAAAAACCAAATGGGTTAAGAAATGTAAATTACGAAAAAATTTAGAATTTTCGGGAAATATTGAAAATATTACTGCGCGATTAACGCTTGTAATTGGAGATCGTTTAGAAGCTGAAAAGAATATAAAATGGGTTTTACAGAATCGCAAAAGCTTAATCGGCAATTATTTAAAATCATTTGAAAATTTAAAAAAAATCATGGTAACAGGACTTGAAAAATGTCGAATATTACCTAACGACTGTCATGATATACTTTCCAAATTTCAGGCACTTTTAGGCAAATCTTTACATTGTCCTACACAAGAACCGTATTTCACTGAAACTTCGTATAAATTATTGGAACACGGTAGTGTAGCCGTTATGAATAATAATGGGAGAAGTGTTTTACACGACTCCCAAGAAAACATTAGAAATAAAAGAAGAGGTGAAAGTTGGACATGTGATATAAAAATTTGTTTATTAACTGAAAAAATGGTAACAAATTTGGAAAGAAAATTTATTGAGCTATCAGAGTGCCCACCAAAAACTATTTATAAGTTTATGTTAAGTGAAGAAAATTCATTTAAAAATAATCTTGAATTTTTTAATAGTTTAAAGAGTCATTTTCCAAGTATCAGAACTATGATTAGACAACTGTATGAAATGAAATCGTATGTTTATAAAATATATGAATTAGATAATGCTTTAGAGGACGTTAATATAGATAAACTTAACGAATTATGGAATCCGGCTAACATTATAATGAACAAAGGACATGATGTATATAATGTGGATTGCGATTTGTCCGATTCGAATTTAAATGAAGACCAAATAATAGAAAAATATCATACTTCATTGACTGACATGAAAGAAAATTGTCTAGATACGCCAAAAAATGAATGTTTATCTTGTCAAGGACTTTTCTGTTTAAGAAATTTAACATCTCTTTCAGCAATACGAAAACCATTAGAAAGTAATTACTGGAAAAGATTACAACAGTTTATTGAAGATAAAAAAGTCAAGTTGAGTAATTTTATTTGTACTACATGCTTATTGAACTTCCGATCGAATAAACTTCCAACAAAATGTATTCTTAATGGACTTTATAATGCAGAAGTTCCAGATGAAATAAGAAAATTAAATGAGTATGAAAAAATTTTAATCCAACGAGCAAAAGCCTTTCAAGTAATTACATCCATGGTTCCTGTTTCCAAGAAACGCATACCTCATAGACACGCTATTAAAAAAGTGAAAGGCAGAACATTTCATCTACCACTGCCATTGGAAGCGACATTAAAAAAAATACCAAGACCTGAAGAGCCTTTAAATACAGACCATGAATTATATATTCTTGTTAGAGGACATCCAACAAAAAGTAAAATAATATGGCAGGATCTTGTAAATTTAGAGAATATTTATAATGCCTTAAAGTTTTTCAAATATAATAACAAACATTATTCTGGTATAGTTTTACCGGAAAACTTTCGACAATTACAACATCATATAGATTCAGATATACAATTTGAAATTGAAACGGTAGATCAAACGAACCAAAATATTGATGGTGCATTATTAACACAAGTAACTGAAAAAAATCAACATGAGTACGAGCAGTATACTATATATCCTCTTCATGAGCGGCGACAAAATAAATCTGCGGCATCTGTTTATCAAATGTTGAAAGTGAACGCTCCACCCTTAGATATTCGGGACAAAGATATTGATGTAAAATGTTTTCCAGATTTGTATGTTGATGGTAAATATGGTCAATTTTATCCCAGAGAAAAAAAAATCACATCAGCTGAATTTATTAAATCCAAGTTGATGTCGTGTCACGCCCAATATAGACGTAACCATCAATATCTTTTTTATTTATTGAATGATGCAAATATGCGTCAATTGAGTGCTGGTATATTTTATATGATGAATATAACTAAGCAAAATGAAAAGTTAACGAAAAAAACTTATTTAGAAATGATGGAAAGAGAAGAACTAGAAGGAGATTTGACTGCAATATTTAGCCATTTACGGAACACAGAACAATATTGGAGAAAGCCTAGAAATGAAGTGTTGTGTATGACGAGATATTATGGACCAGCAACTTGGTTCCTGACTGTCAGTCCATCAGAATGGAATTGGACTGATCTAGGGCAATATATTAAAGATATCAATGGCCCTGATATGGCCAAAAAGTCGATTAGTGAAATAATTGCTCAAGATCCCGTAGCAGTTTCAAGATTTATTGATCTTAAATTTAAAGCATTATTAGGTTTTCTATGTTCAAAAGACGAACCTTTAGGAAAAGTTGAACATTATTTCTGGCGTCGTGAGTATCAATCCAGAGGATTACAACATTTTCATTGTATGTTGTGGATAAAAGATGCACCTATACTTGAACAGTCTACCGTACAAGATGTGGCTAATTTCATATCAAAATATGTAACGTGCGTTATTCCAAACAAACAAAATTCACCACAATTACATGATCGAGTTATGAATTATCAACTTCATAAACATAATAATTATTGTTTAAGGAATAAAAAAAAATCAACTGGCTATATTCGCGTTTGCAGATTTGGTTTTCCACGTCCTGTAACAGATCAAATGAAAATAATAGGAGTTACAGAATCAGTAGCAGCAAAGAAAACTCTATCAAATAAGAGATTGTACAATATACCTAGGACAAAAGAATCTGTTTATATCAATGACTATAATCCAGTAGTACTTTTAGTGTGGAATGGAAATGTCGATATTCAGTTCATCGGTGAAGTAACTACAGTATTGAATTACTATATCACTAAGTATACAACAAAGGGCGAAAAAAGTCATGTAACAGAAATGTTTGAAATTATAAATTCTACAAAAACATTAACGAGTCGACTTTTTAATGTTGGTCTTCGTGCACTCAATAACAGAGAGTGCGGATTACTTGAAGCAAGTGATACTTTGCTCGGTTTATCTCTTTATGGAACTGACCCTGAAACTATTTTCAGATGGCTTGACGTGAAAATACATCGTAATCGCAGAGTTAAATCTAAGAAAGATATAAATAATTTGCATCCAAATTCATCAGATTTATTTTACAAATCATTGATTGATGATTATTATCCAAATAGACCTGCAGAGTTAGAAGAAATGAACCTTTATGATTTTGCCAGATGGTATGACATTGTCAATAGTCGTCCTGTTTATAGTAATGATGAATGTTATCAAATTGGTGATGAAAAATTTTTAAAAAGAAGAAAACGACCATATTTAATCAATCATTATCCACTTGATATTAAAAAGTATCCAGAACAATATTACTTTGCAATTTTACTTTTGTTTATGCATTGGCGTAATCTTGTTGAATTAAAAAAAGGGCAAGATTCATATACAGAAGCTTTTAATATAGTTAAAGAAACTATAAACGATGGTGTAAATTACGGACAGCTGCAAAATGACTACAAAGAAAATTTGGAGAAAGCATTTGAAATGATCGAGGAGAAAATAGCTGAAATACAAGAGAACAGGCAAAACGATGCAAATGAACATGATGATGATGCAATCGAAAATCCAATAGAGTTTGAACCAGTACAAGCAATTAATGCAATGGATGATTTTCGATTAATTATAAATATATCAGATCAAGAAATGAAAGAAATGATTGATAATTTAAATTCAGACCAAAAACGTATATTTGATAAAATTCACGAAACATTGGACAAAAATTCGAGTACTCTTAGACTTTGCGTGAGTGGTACAGGGGGTACGGGTAAAAGTTACCTAATAAATACAATAAAACAATGGGTGTCGAAAAAATTCAATAAGACTGTAGCTGTTACTGCGCCCACTGGGATTGCGGCGTTTAATGTTAATGGGCTAACTGTCCATAGGTTATTACAACTACCAGTTGAACATGGATTAACACCTAAATATAAACCGCTTTCAGATCAAGTTTTAAAAGTATTACGAGCTGATTTATCGAACATGATGCTTATAATCATAGATGAAGTGTCAATGATTTCCAACATAACTCTTATGTATATTCATTTACGTCTAATGGAAATATTTGATACCTCCGATAATGAAAATGGCTGGTTTGGAGGGAAACATATTTTGGTATTTGGAGATTTGTTACAACTACCGCCTGTCAGAGAACAATCACCTTTTGAAGATATATCAGCTAAAGATATAAATAAACTGATAGGTTCATTAAGTGTTATTACAAATTTGTGGAAAAAATTATTTAGTTATGAAGAACTTTGTATTAACATGCGACAAAAAATGATAATGATTTCATGAATCTGTTGAGTCGATTACGATTAGGAGTTATAACAATAGAAGATTCTAAATTATTATCTTCCAGATTGCTGAAATTTAATTCCACTTCTGTTAATGACAGACTTCAAGAATTGACAGTTCACCTCTCATCATTACCTGAGAGCACAGTTTGTTTACTGCCAACAAGAAATATGTGTGCTCAACTTAATGAAGCAATGTTAAAAAGAATTGAACAACCGGTCATAGAAGTAATTGCTATTGATGAGGTTGAATGTCGAAAATCATTTTCTAAAAAAGTTCGTGAAATATTAGATAAGTATGAAGATGATTCATCTATGACTGCAGGTTTAGAGAGAAGAATAAATATAAAAATTGGAGCTCGTGTAATGCTTCGAAGAAATGTCGATCTCAGTTTAGGACTTGTTAATGGTTCAATTGGTAATGTGGAGCAAATCTTTCGGGATATTGACGACATAAACAAAATTAAGAAAATTCGCATAAAATTTACACATGGCTTGGTACACGATTTGGAACCAGTTAAAAATAAATTTGAAGTTTTCTATCACGCGTTTGTGTATCGTGAGCAATTTCCAATATGTCTTGCTTACGCTATCACTATTCACAAAAGTCAAGGTTTAAGTTTGGATAGTGCACTTCTGGATATAGGTTCCTGTATATTTTCCTGTGGACAAGCATATGTTGCGCTATCTAGAGTTAAAAATCTTACCGGAGTTCATCTTATTAATTTTGATCCAAGCCAATTACAATCACAAAAGAGTGCAATAATAGAATACAACAGGCTCAGAACGCTTTATCGTCCTGATTTATCGAAACTACCATTCAAGAAAAGTCATCTGCAAGACGTTACAGATAGAGTGTGGTCAAAACATCCACACACCACAGCAGCTCAAAAAATAGTTGAATCAATAATGGATAAAAAAAATCCATCTAAACGAAAACAGCCTACATCCAAGAAAACTTCAAAAAAAAAAAAGAAGTTTGATTGTAGTAATTGAATAAATGAATAATTGTGACTTTGAATAAATTAAAATAATGTGATGGATTCACTTGTTGGAAATTTGTAATTTATCGAGGATTTTGGATTATTTAATAAATGATTTTATTATAAAAATCAATGCGATTCTGTTAAAAAGATTGATTTTTTAATATATAAAATTTAATTTTTAGATAAAATTACTTTTACAAATTATGATTACATTAAAATTCATTATGAGTGTAAAAAAAAAATTTATTAATACTAATAAAATGAAAAATTGAAATTGATTATCCTTTTTATTATACTGAACAATTAATCTGAAATTTTTCCGATTATTGATTCAATTTGTACAATATTTTGTACATTAACAACTTTATGACGATATAAATTATTATTTTAATTTTAATTCAAAACTTAATGTGAAGTATAATGAACAGCTGAATAAAGTACTCATCTTGAACAGGAATAAAATTAACGACATTAAGAAATATATAAATATTGTCGTTTTGAAAAAACTGTCAAATGTTGTCTTATTAATAGCTAGTTCAGAGTTATCACAGAGTTTTTGTATGGCAATTGAAAAATAATAATAAACGTACTCCGAATTTATACGTAATGTATCCTATATTTATTGTTGTATGTACATCAATAGCGAAGAGGTTATAGATCAAATCAATTGTAAATATCAATGTATAAATTATTTTATTATCACATTTAAGATTTTTTTTATTTTAACTAAGTATTATTAAATTTATATTTTTCATTTTAATCACATACCATTTTTAATTATATATGCATTTTAACATAAATAAATACAGAATTATAATAACATAACAATTATTGAACAATTGAATCCAAATCATCACTTATAATTGAATTCAAATGTTATAAAGACGAAAAAATGAAATAAAGATTTTATTTATAAATTTCGTACTTAGAATTACCTGCGAGAAGTTTCTAAATTCATAAAAACAGCAATTGGTTTGGTGTTATAGGAAAATGTTAAAACAAACAAACAAGCTACAAAAAATAAATATATCGTCTATGCAGTTCAAAATCGGAAAACAACTATTTCAACATCAAATATAAAATATATTCATCTATCGAAATGGCCTCCCCATTGGAGGCCACAAAATAATTTTTAATAAGAGTAATATATTTAATTATTTATATATGAGTAATATATACATATACATAAATATATACGTATTGGTCAATAACAACAAAAAAAAAAGAGATGTATTAAAATATCAACAATAATAATCCATCAAGTAAATCCAGTGAGTAAAATCGATCGGTAAGTCATGCCTACGATTATAATATGACAGCCATACTATATTGATGTTTCAGCCTTTCAAAAAGCGAGCAGAGCGAGTTGACGTTATATAACGCGAAGCGGTATCCTTTGTAAATGTGAATCTACAAAGAGTAAAGTATCGCGAAGCGTAAAGCAACGCAAAGTATACGCGAAGCGTAACAAAACGCGTAGCGTTTTGTGCGAAGCCTTCGGCTTTGTATATTTAAGCCTTTCAAAAAGGATTGATATCCGACCAAAAACATAAATGTAAGAAAGGGCCGAGTTTTCGGGAAAATCCGTAATGTAATAGTTCCTTCTTAAAAAGTGATGATATGAGAGTAAGGACCGAGCTATTTACAAAGTAAATAGCTACAGACTTCATATAATAGTTGCTTCTTAAAAAGTGATGATATGGAAGAAAGGACCGAGCTATTTACAAAGTAAATAGCTACAGACTTCATATAATAGTTGCTTCTTAAAAAGTGATGATATGGAAGAAAGGACCGAGCTATTTACAAAGTAAATAGCTACAGACTTCATATAATAGTTGCTTCTTAAAAAGTGATGATATGGAAGAAAGGACCGAGCTATTTACAAAGTAAATAGCTCTAGACTTCATATAATAGTTGCTTGTTAAAAAGTGATGATATGGAAGAAAGGACCGAGCTATTTACGAAGTAAATAGCTCTAGACTTCAGATAATAGTTGCTCTTTGAAAAGTGATGATATCCCATTAAAGAGCCGAGCTATTTACAAAGTAAATAGCTCGGTAAACTATTAACTAAAAAAAAAATAATGAGGGGTAAATTGATTAAATGTAAGAAAAAATTTGGTTGAAATTTATTTCATAAGTTTTCCCTTAGTATGTTTTTAAAATTTTATAACGCGGCAAGTTTAAAAATATTTGAAATCATCAGAAAAAATAACTTGCCGCGTTCTATAAAATTTTAAAAACATACTAAGGGAAAACTTATGAAATAAATTTCAACCAAATTTTTTCTTACATTTAATCAATTTACCCCTCATTATTTTTTTTTTAGTTAATAGTTTACCGAGCTATTTACTTTGTAAATAGCTCGGCTCTTTAATGGGATATCATCACTTTTCAAAGAGCAACTATTATCTGAAGTCTAGAGCTATTTACTTCGTAAATAGCTCGGTCCTTTCTTCCATATCATCACTTTTTAACAAGCAACTATTATATGAAGTCTAGAGCTATTTACTTTGTAAATAGCTCGGTCCTTTCTTCCATATCATCACTTTTTAAGAAGCAACTATTATATGAAGTCTGTAGCTATTTACTTTGTAAATAGCTCGGTCCTTTCTTCCATATCATCACTTTTTAAGAAGCAACTATTATATGAAGTCTGTAGCTATTTACTTTGTAAATAGCTCGGTCCTTTCTTCCATATCATCACTTTTTAAGAAGCAACTATTATATGAAGTCTGTAGCTATTTACTTTGTAAATAGCTCGGTCCTTACTCTCATATCATCACTTTTTAAGAAGGAACTATTACATTACGGATTTTCCCGAAAACTCGGCCCTTTCTTACATTTATGTTTTTGGTCGGATTATGATTATATTTAACATTTTATATATTTTTATGTGATAATAAAATTAATCGTTATATTAAGTGTGAACAAATAGATTTAAAAATATCGCGCTATATTAACATAAATAATAAGTAGTTCGGCATTTTTATGGTTATATTTTTCATATGATAATTTTTCTACATAGGGGGGTCTACGTCACACTGAGAGCGACTATTATATATTTCTTACAATCAATTTTTTTAATATAGGTAATTACCTCTATTTAAAATTTTCATCACATATTGTTATTATTACTTGGAGGTTATTAATCACTGTGACCAATATGATCTATTGTGACCCCCTACTACTGCTCTGTTAAGGCTTACCTCAGAGCTCCTCAACCAGTCTCAATTCTCGGAGGAATTTGAGGATCTGGGTGGGGTGCAGGGATGGTAAGTCATCCTCCTGGAGTAGGTACTGATCGAAACAAGCAGCCCTTCTTCGTGCCACGGCTTCACATTCAAGTAGGAGATGAGTTGGAGTTTCTTCCTCCAGCTCACAGAACCTGCATGAGCCGTCATTGATGATTCCCATCTTTCGGAGGTGCCCATTCAGCCGACAATGCCCGGTGAGAAAGCCCGTTAGGATTCGTAGCTCATTTTTTGTGAGCTTAATGAAGGTTGCCGCAGCCCTGGGGAATTCTTCCCAAAGCTTGTTTCTTCCAGCTTCCTCTGCCTTCCAGAGGGCTGTGTTGAGGTAGGCCTCACCTATTCCACAGGACGGCTCAGTGCCTGCATGGCCTGGCACCCATTTCAGAGAAACGTTATTCTCCTTGCCTAGCCTGTTTAGCAGGTCTAGGCATTCCCACACCATCTTAGAGTTGATGCTCCATGCACTTAGTGCTTTGATGGCAGCTTGGCTGTCAGAGAGGATCACTATGTCCCGCTTCCTGTAGTTCCTGCTCAGGTTGAACTCAGCACACCTGGTTATTGCACGAACTTCCGCCTAATAGACACCTACTATACCATGTTTTATATGAAGGGTTAGCGACGGCTTTTAGAACTTCAGGAACCAAAAATGCTATGCAGCTCAAATTGAACGTGTAAGATCCACCATCTGGCGGTACGTATCAAATTTCAACAACACAGCATTAATAATTTGCAAGATATTTTACGCTAAAAATGGACATTTTGGTGACCAACGACTCACTCATCATCAATATTCTAGGGTACTTCCGGTTGTTCTAGAAAATTCATTTTTGGTAAATAGATATTACAGAAAAGCGGAAATTTACCTAAATCCCCCCCCCCCAAACTATCCTCGAAAACGGTAATAGATAGAAGAAAAGTTTAAAGACAAAAAATCCTTTTCTAAAATGAAACTACTTTTGTTTGAAACTTTTTTTCATAAAATTTATAGATTTATCATAAGTTCTATTCAAACATTGTCAACTATTATTATCGATGTGTGTGTAGTCACTTTAGTGACCAGTTTTAATTAGCAAAATCGGACTAGGAAAAAGAAGGATTTAAAGAGAGGGGGACATAAAATTTCGTATACCTCTCTTTATATTGGAATATTGGGATAATATAATATAAGATATAAAGTTATAGAATATAAATAATAAATTTTACTACCAAGATTATAGAAAATTAATGTAGTTTCTTATCATTTTTTATGTTACTCTAACATTTACAGAAATATTTACGATTCAAGATTAACCGGAGCTTTCCGGTTAACCCGTTTTACGATTTAAGGTTTCCTTACTAACTTTAAATGTTGGTGCATCAGAAGACAGTATACAAGATTCATCATCGATCAAACGAAAGAATATTACCGAATATCTTAGAAACCTCAAAAAACAACATCCGGTATGTAATAAAACACCTTCATAATTCACAACCGCATTCAAAAGTTTGATACCCAAGACAATCTCACTATTTGCAAGTTTAAAAAAAAATCAAATAATAAATAAGAATATTTGTATATTTATACAGTGTGTAAATATTTTTATACGTTCAATAGTTCTTACAGCAAAGTTACAGCAAAATAATTTATGAATATTATATTATCGAATGATAATTAGTGAGAACTCTAGGTTTTTGAAATAAAATTTCAAATTCGCCCCCTTTACCTAGATCAGTTTTTTGTATTATAAATACGTATTTCGACTACTATGTGTAGTCATCATCAGTATAAATTAGCTAGTCGAACTTTACTCTTTGACAATTAGAGATAGATATAAAGTCGAGATCAACAGACAAAAATAAAAATAAATAGAAAATTAACTAGATTAAAATATACTAGATTTAAAATATAATAAATTTTAAATTATATTGAAATTGCTCTTGTTAAAATTTCCTTCATTCACATTTATTCCTGTTAATTTTACTCTTATTAAAATTACTCTTATATTGTCGCAGGATATGTTACTTGTTGCTAATTTGGTGACAGTTTCACAGTGACAGTTTCACTTGTTTCTAATTTGGTGACAGGTGAAACTGTCATCAAATTAGCAACAAGTAACATATCCTGCGACAATATAAGAGTAATTTTAATAAGAGTAAAATTAACAGGAATAAATGTGAATGAAGGAAATTTTAACAAGAGCAATTTCAATATAATTTAAAATTTATTATATTTTAAATCTAGTATATTTTAATCTAGTTAATTTTTTATTTATTTTTATTTTTGTCTATTGATCTCGACTATATATCTATTTCTAATTGTCAAAGAGTAAAGTACGACTAGCTAACTTATACTGATGATGACTACATTGTAGTCGAAATACGTATTTATAATACAAAAAACTGATCTAGTAAAGGGGGCTAATTTGAAATTTTAATTTATGATTGTTTTGTTTTATTAGTCAGTAACAAAGAAGATGTTTATTTTATCCTACTTATCCTATTAATATTATTAATGCGAAAGTTTGTGTGTATATGTTTATTACCACTCATCTCCTTGATTTACCGAATCAAACAGTGGCTACGACAAGCCCATATGGATTACTGGGACTTTGCGCAGGGCATGCGACAGGCCAAACTGTGCATAACCACAGCTAGTCCATTCGACTGTGCTCGGTTGAAACTCACTAAAATACACTTCAGAAGGGTGGTGGGAATCTTGACAGGACACTGTCGATTGAACTATCACCTTCATAACTTGGGGATCACTCTGATGATCCCACTTATAGGGCCTACATGGAGGACGATGATACTTGTCATTTGCACCAGCAGAAACCTGCCGGATGTCAGGCATAAAATGTTTGGGTCCGAAACCTTGTATCCATCAATCCTGGGAGCAATCCCGGCGAAGGAGCTGTGGGTTTTCTGTGCGGCGTCTGGCCTCAACAGAATTATACAGCTCCCTCTGCTTAAAATAGCACCTCTTTCACAGAGACGTCTCACCTTCGGGTGACAGGTTGTTCTCAAGGAGGGCACAGAGGAACCCTTGGTCTAGGTGCTAGGGACCCATTTGCGGTACACCACTTACGTATTATTATTACCAATCGTCTCTGTAACTCCGTGGGCGTATTTTCATGAAATTTGGTATATAGTTACTTCAGATCTTGAAATAGGACATGGAGTACTTTTCATCCCGGAAAAATGTACAGTTTCTAGGATAGTAAAATATGTAACACGCTGAAAATGTGCCAACTGTACCACTGTAATAGGGGTAAGACGCGTGTGAATGCTAAAAGTATTAGTAGCGGAGGACAGGTCGAAGTCGCAAGTAGGCCTTTGAATGCCTTTTGTACAGACGCCTAAAGGACAAGAATTTTGTATATAGACTAGGATTTGGTAGGTTGTGCTTCTCTGCAGCCGACTTTGATAAGAAACTTATTCATCTAGAGTTTGTGAAAGGAAACTGCAGAAGATCTCCACAAGAATAACTTCCGTGCTTGTCCATACACCGACAGGTAAGTCAATTAACCGCTGAACTAATTTTAGTTTTAAATTAATTTAATTGACTAACTGTCTCCGTTGGGAATCGAACCAGCAATCTCCCATTTCCGACCAAAATCTACTATCAAAAATGAAGCTTGATAGTAGATAAAAAATTTTTTTTTAGTGAATTGAATAGCTCAATTCAGTAGTTATCCTCCCTCAAAAATTTAACACCTGTTGACGATCATTTCAAAGAGTAATTATCGATTAAAAATCAAACTTTTAACACAGCGTCTTATGGAGAACATAATTTTTTTGAACTTAAAATTATAATAACTATATTATTAAAGTACACAGGATAATAAATAGTGTTTATAAATATTCTTTAAAATATGCAGTTTATATAATTGCATTAAAAAAATGGTGTTGCCGAACATTTGAATTAATTATTTAATAAAATTAAAACTTTTTTGTTAGGTTTGTTTTTGCCACCATATTTTGAAAACTGGCGACCACACACACTAAAATAATATACACATACACACAAATATAAAACATAGTTTACTGTCATATCTGTCACATTAAGTCAAATTAATTTCTAATTTACAATTTCCTAGTATTTTCCAATAAATACTTTAAAAATATTTAGGACAAATAAAAAAGGTTATAAATCGTTGTAAGATTATTGACATACTTTACACCTTTTTTAAAATCCTAAATAAATTTTATTAAAGATAGTACTCATTTGACTTTAGCGTAGCAAATGAACGTCCTTAAATACTGTAAGTGTTATATGACATAAAAATATTTACACACTGTATGTTTGATAAGCTTACAAAATAAGATAAAATATTATCATTTAATGTATTTGTCCTTGACTATAAATAACGTAACATAAGTAATTCAATTTATATAATTTATACTTTAATTTTTAAATCACTTTTGTAACATAACAAACAAGAAAAACAATTTTTATCCTTGAACTAATAATACTGTCAATTATATTATCGAACAAGCCATTCTTATATGACAAAACTTATCAGTAGATAAAAAATCCACGGTATACCAATAACAGCAAGTGGACTGAGAAAGGGACACTATTTTCATTTTCAATTGTTTATCAAATCAAAACCTTCTCAATAGATCTTATGAATAGTTTTTAGCAAATTTAGATGCTAAAAATTTTACCTAATAGATGTTAAAAATAACCATCGTTAAAATTTATATATACCGTGTGTGTTGGACAGCTTTTCCTATAGGAAATCAATGTTAAATATTATTTACTATATAACTATACATAATGCATGAAGATATAAAAATATTGGGGGTACTCTGTGGTGTATGGGATGTGTTGTGTACATAATGCTGGCTGCCTGCTTTCTAAAGTCGTCAGTACTACATAAACATCTAATTAAACTGCGTTAAATATATTCATTATTGTCTTCTTAAGTTTAGCCATTACTTCTAACAATTGAAAATTCTTTATTGAATATCCCTTTTTATTTGTATGTGGAATGTTTGAAAATAAATGATAGTATTCTATTAACGGTATAACATTTAACAACAATCCACACAAATTAAAAGAAAAATAAAACCCCAAAAAGAAAAAAAAATAGAATTCCGACAAAAAAAAAATACAGATATTTTATCCGCCAACTTCTTCTAAACAACGCAACGGATTTTGAAACGGCTTTCACCATCATGTAAAGGTTTATATGTAATGTATAGTACATCCAAATTAAAATCTCGTATATGTAAATAATGAAGATATTTCGAAAAAAATTTACTTTCATGGCTTACGTATGTAATTTTTACTTAATACATCAAAGTTACATATCACCTTACTTACATATTATACAATTTTTTTTCAACTATCACATGTGAGGTGTTATAAGAGTGTGGATAAAACCGTATATTTGGCTGTATATATTATCGATTCTCCGATCAATGAGATCAGATCAAAGTGTAGTAATTAACAATGCGAAGCCGTACCGGGTCGGTCGAGCTAAGCTGGCGGGTATCAGCTAGAATACATATATTTAATATATATATATATATATATATATATATATATATATATATATATATATATATATATATATATATATATATATATATATGTATATATACGTTTATGTGTCTGTGGTCACTCGCGTATCCCCCTTAACATTCGAAAAATCGAAAAATTTATAAGTGGTAAAGTTGTAGAAAATTAGTTTTATTATAGTTTTGTGTCTTATCATTTTTACAGAAATATTTGCAATTTAAGATTGAAAACTAAAATCCTAAATATCTCTGTACATATTTGAGTTTCAGAAAAAATGATCGGGTAATGAATTGTACCAAACATGATTTTATACAACTTTATATTTTTGCGGCTGTTGCAGATTGTTGCGGCTGCCCTGGACGAGCTACACTTCGACCACAAGGTCCATTGTGATGCCTAAGGATGTGAGTGGAGTGGAAGAAATTTTTGTGTGTAGACTAGGAATTAGTAGAATATGCGGATGCATTCGACTCTGTTAGGAACTATGCCAACATTCATCTGGAGTTCGTGAAGGAAACTGCAGAAAACCTTACAGTCGGTTACTTCGTGCTCGTCTATACGCCGACAGTTAAGTCAATTGACCGACCCTTTTTTTTTAATAATTGACAAACTACCGATGCCAGGATTCGAACCCATAACCTCCCAGTCCCCAAGTAGACATAACGCCTTAGACCACTCGGCTACTTGGCTGGTTGTTCTAATATTAAGGGAGATACTTATATTTTGTGTTTTCTTCTTTCTCTATACCTCCTCCCCTTGACCTATGCAACTGATTAATAAAATTAACCTTGAAATTTCAAAATCATATGGTAAGGTTATCCCAATCGGGACCCAATAAAGACCCAACTTGGATATCCCAATGTAAAAATTGTTAGTAATATTATTTTTTCCCACTTGGGATCTATTTCGGAACACATTAGTATAACCCAATGTAAAAATCATTGACATAACATTAATTTGCCTAACTGGGATTATTTCTGGAAATTATTGGGAAAACCCAACACAATTATTATTTAAAAGCAAAAAATAAAAATAAATGTGTACAATTTTTTTGCTATTTCGACAGAGCTATCTTGTGGGAATTTATATAAATTACGATCAGATTATATAAATTATTTTATCAGCAGATAAAAAACTAAGATATTGAATAGTTTTTGAAAAATAAATCAAAATTTTGAATAAACTCTCACAAGTGACATGTTACTATATAATAGTATATATACTCATAGTTGAATAAACAGTAATATATATAAAACTTATTCTGACAAAATGGAAACCCGACTTCAAAAATCAAATATTCTATAACAACAAATGCACTAAAAAGTAAAAAAATAATTGCATATTTTTGTGCCAATTTTAGTTCACCTAAGCAAAAATTTTTAAATATATATGTACAATTAATGTTATTTTTGGAGGCGGTGTCCAAAAGTTATGTGAATTTCTCTATGCTGACACCGCCTCCAAAAATAACAATAATTGTATATATATATTTAAAATTTTTTGCTTAGGTGAACTAAAATTGGCACAAGAATATGCAATTATTTTTTTACTTTTTAGTGCAATTTTAGTTTTAGAATATTTGATATTTGAAGTCGGGTTTCCATTTTGTCAAAATAGGTTTTATTTCTCGCTTTTTAGTGAAGTTCTATAAACGATTTTATTTGTCTAAATATGGGTAGACCAACTAAACGAACTACTAACTTTTAGTGCATTTCTGTATAACACATTTTTTTTTATCCGTTTTTTTTCTTTTTTTTTTTAATTTTTAGTGCATTTTTTTATAACAGATTTACAGTTTTTTCAAGCATTTGGTTGTTTTTTTTTTTGTAAAAATTTTTTTTTTTGGGGTCGGTTTTTTTTTGAAAAAAATTTTTTATTTTCCCATTATGAATAAGTTCATAAAAAAAAAACATTTCGCAGAAATCGATTAGCACATATAAAATGGGGATTTTCCTCAATTTCCCGGGGATCCCCTCAGAATGCGATTTGGTGGCAATGGGACCAATGGGAAGCCAAACCCTTTAAAACAAAAAACAAAAAATTCAAAATCGGTTCATAAATGACGGAGTTCTGAGGTGACACACATTAAAAAAAAAAAATACAGCCGAATTGCGAACCATCCTCCTTTTTGAAGTCGGGTTAAAAATAAATAAACAAACAAACTCACTTACGCATTTATAATATTAGTAATGGAAATTACCCCTTAAACTCGGCCCTCCTCGACTCACTTCCGTGCTCTAGGTAAAATAATAATAATAGTAATAATAGTAATGGTTATAATTATTTTTTAGTCGCATCAGAATCAGATAGGTATTGCTCGATCGGGTCCCAAGACTTCTATCCGTTACATCCCAATTCGGCATCCCTATTGGGCAACCCAATTGGTTCCCAAGCGGGTGTACCCGAAAATTTCTAGTCGGGTAGTTATTGTTATAATAATCTGGGAAACTTAAAACCGTATTCATGATGATGCCTCTCTCTTAGAAAATTGACTTGGTCAATGTAATCCCAGAAGACCAATTTTTGCCTTAGAAGACCAAATTTTGTCAACTAGTGTTATTATACACAAACTTCACTGTAAATAATCGAATGCCGATAATATTTTCTATGAAATGGAATATTCATAAACACACATATCTATAGTTAAGTTAATGTGTCAGCAATACCGTCTATACATAACTATTTACTGATTACACTCGGTTTGGTATAGAGAGAGGTGTCTAGACAAAATTATCGCGATACAAAAACTCATAATATTAGAGTGGATACACATGGCAACAGAAGTAGCGCCCATTTTTCAAAATTTTATAATTGAATTGTGTCGTATTTATTGCCGGTTTTCGAAATAATGCTTTGGAAACAAGTTGTTCATTATAAATATACTAACAACTTTTCTTCAAAACATTTTCCCAAAAACCAAATTAAGTAAAAAACAAATCAACTAGAAAATTTGGAAAAATGAGTGCTACTTTTGTGACCCAAGGTACAACGGCAACACAAACAACCATCACCAAATCATGATCGTAGAATCATTCAACCATTATTGTTAACGATATCACATATTGAACAATATAACCGTATGAATAAACATTTTTAAATATAACCACAAAATCGTAACAGATGCTGTTAGGTACACAGTGAAAAATTTATAGTTTCAATGACATTCTAATGCATACATACGCCCAATGTAATGAATTTCATTTCATAATTACATTATAAAAAATTGAAATCGTTATATAAACGAGGTTACCGTTTATTATACCCAGTATATTGTAAATATACAAGGTATATTAAGTTTAGTTCCGACATTGTAACGCTTGAAAATATTGATCACAGAAAAAAGTTTTTGTTATAGGTGTTCATAAAATTACCTACTTAGTCCATTTCTGCATGTCCGTCTGTCTGTCCGCCTGTGAACACGAGAATTCATGAACGAAAGATAAAAAAAAAAATTGAGACAAAACCTTGATTTTAACTCTGGAGCATGTCCCAAAAAGGTCTAAGAGCTACAGAAAAATGGTTAGAAGATAAATTGAGGTAAAATTAATTTCCTAATACTTTACTCATGTGCAATTTTTCCACGAAAATTATGACAAATTATTCCAAATTTTATATTTTCCCCTCCCTATAAACTCCCCTTGGCATCTCCCTGATTTTGTGCATTCACGAAATTGATCTTTCAATTTTATTTATATTTCATTCATTTAAATATTGAATTATTTACTTGAATTATCAGTTATTTCTCAAATTTGGTGCAAAAAAAAGTCAATATTTCCAAACTATATCAGTTGATCGGGTACCCGCGCGAAAAGAACTGTATAGAAAATTATATGCGAATCAGGAAGATTCCGCAATAAAACATCATTCGTATACTAGTATATAATTTCAAACGACTTTCAAACAGCGCGCCGGAACTCAGGATGCCAACTGAACCATAAAAAATAACCTTCTGCTGTGGACATGATAAAAATGCATTTTTTACGCATATTTTATCAAAAAACATAACAACCCGATGGGCATCATCCCAAAGTTTTAAGGAAAAATATTTCTAAGGAATTGTGGAAAGTATGTGTCGAATTTCAGAACAACCGTGACTATATTGAGAGAGTTCGAAGTAAAAACAGTCCATGTTTATGAAGATGCATGTTAAATTTCTCCAACTTACGTAACGATTTTTTCAAAAACGCCATGGTGATATTCTCAAAAAAATTCAGCTGATATCTGAGTATTTTACAAATATTGTGAATTTCGTGAAGTTCTTGACAACCTAATATTAATTTGGAAATACCTTAAGAATTTAAGAATCAAATGCCAAAATTGCGTTTCTAGACAAACACTCCGTTATAAATTATACTCAAGATACGATGTACAGGATGATCTTTTAATTATCACCGAACGCTTCTCTAAGTGTCGTTTTGTGAATTTATACGATACTAACATATAGCTTCTTTTGCGTTTTACTGTCATATCTCCGGCTCTCGTCATTTTAAGAACAACAACCGCAATGTTATTTCCCACCGCTTCCACTACTTATTTATCGACTACTAAATATTTATCGACCCTTTCATCAAATTCTATTTCAACGAATATTATCGAATTCTACTTCTCGTAGCGAGATAAAATACAAACCAGTTTTTAAGTATAATTATAAGCTTCGAAACAAAAAAAGTTTCATCAAAATCGGTCCAGTAATTTTTGCGTGATGCTCGAATTTTAGTACAGACGATAATAATTTGTCGTGCGCATTTTAAAAGTAGGATTTAATTTTTTCGATCAATATTATCGGAGGTAATTACTACAGTAAAAAAACTACTGTCCCGACTTTGTAATGGGTAAATATTGACATCAGAAAAAAATTTTTGGTATGGGTTTTCATAAATCACCTAATTAGAACAACCCCACAAATCCGTCTATGAGTTGAAATTTTGTATGTGTTTTGTAGCTAAAAATTAAGGTCAAGTACGTTAACGGACAAAATCGGATAGTGCACCCCCTGCCAGGAGGGAAAAATATGTACCTTTATAAAAACTTTTTAACAAAAAATAGAACCGACGAAAGAAAAAGTAACTGAAAAGCAAAAAGTAATAACTTTGTAACAAAAAATTAAACCTTCGAAAAAAGAAAGGAAAAAATAAAAAAGTAACTTTTTAGTCTAACTTAGTCCTACACTAATGTAAATAATATTTACTTTTAACCGAAAATCAGATTCACCCTTTTCGATGGAGATTTTTTGGCGCCGACTCAAAATTATTTAGGTATTTACATTAGTGTAGGACTTTAAAGACTAAAAAGTTACTTTTTTATTTTTTCTTTTCTTTTCTCGAAGATTTAATTTTTTATTACAAAGTTATTATTTTTTGCTTTTCAGTTACTTTCGTCGGTTCTATTTTTTGTTAAAAAGTTTTATTTTTTTGTGGCTTATAGTGTCATTAGAACTGCATATGTGTGTCAAGTTTCAACAGAATCGGTTCATAGATGAAAATTTATTGGTGAAAAATCAACCATTCCCAATTTTTCTATGCTCAGCGGCGAAATTTTTCAAATTTATATGGTACCAATTTCAAAGTATACCCTATCCAACAAAAAAATCATTATCAAAATCGGACTACTCTGTAAAAAGTTATGCGTGATCATGCATTTAAAAAAAATATACAGGTTGAATTGAGTACCTCCTTCTTTCGTCGGTAAAAATCGTAAAAGATAGAAGAAAAACTTATAGACCAAAAATGTTCCTTAAATACCCGGTATGTATGTACTCAGTATATATGAGGTATTTAAGCAATTTAATAAGTTTTTATTTTCATTTGTTTCTTTGTCAATTTCTCTCATTCTATTAGAAAATTTTCTAATTTGTGATAAGATGGTTATTTATTGATTAAGTAGAAGAAATATATTGCACATTCTTAAAATAGTTTATGGTATACTATATACGAATACGCCTCACACATTTATGTTATTAGATTCCACCTTTATTTCTGAACACATATGAAATTTAGTTGGATCGTCTGTTCGTTCATTGATTCGTATAAACTGCCTTCAAAAAGAGTTATGTCTATATGTCAGGTAATATCGAAAAATACTTAGTTTTCTATTTAAAAAAATTGGTGTTGAAAAAGTGTGAAAATAAATACGTTTACTGTGTGTATATGTGTCAAAATGTATATATATATACGGTTAGGTTTAGAGTAATTTCACCTAATTGGGGTATAATTTTTTATTTCTTGGGTTAAATTGATTTAGATCCCTACATTTTGATTATTTATATAGGATGTTTTTAAACGTAATAATAATATAGCCCTGATTTAGCCCACTTGTTGGGTAAGGGCCTTCCCAATGAAACCCATGAGTTTCTGCTTTTTGTGCCATTTTTGGTAGGACGATAGGCTAAAACCGCCCAGAAAAGTCTTAAAACAGGATATTTTTCTCTCAAGTTTATACAAGTTGAATTTCAAATTTTATCCCAATTCCCAAAACAATTATTTATATTTTATAAATACGTATTTCGACTACACGGTAGTCATCATCAGTATGAATTAGCTAATCGTAACTATCATTAAGGTGATGATATTGAAGTTATTATCAATAAGGTGAGGGTGTTGATCCAAGCTAACCTAGATATTCAGGTATTAAATTTTTGAAAATGGTTTAATTTTATTAATCCGACTTCAAAAAGGAGGATGGTTCTCAATACGTCTGTTTATTTTTTGTTTTGTTTTTAATGTGTGTCATCACCAAATCGCATTCTGATGAGGTTATCCACGGGAAATGGCGGAAAACCTTCATTTTATATGTGATAACCGATTTCTGCGAAATTTTATTTTTTTTTTGAAAGGGTATACTCATTCATAATCGAAAAATAAGAAATTTTTTTTAAAAACCGACCGAAATTTTTTTTAAAAAAAACCGACCCAAAAAAAAATTTTTACAAAAAAAAACAAATTGCATGTAAAAAAACTGAAAATCTGTCATGAAAAAATGCACTAAAAATTAAAAAAAAAAAAATTGTATTATAAAGAAATGCACTAAAATTTAGTAGTTCGTTTAGTTGGTCTACCCATATTTAGACAAATAAAATAAGTTACAGAATATAGAAATTAGAAATTAGTAACAAATTACCAAGCCTCCCCCCACCCAGCTTTATCATTGGCATTTTTTTGTATCCAGTGTCATCAAATTCCCATGACACTATACCCCCTACTAAGAAAAAATAATTAAATCAAGTAAATAATTGTTTATTAGTTCTCCGATATGAATAGTTTAGGCAAATTATTCGGAGTTTCCTAAAATCTAATTCTAAAATCTAAACTAAAGCAAAATCATCAAAAAATTTACAAGCGGTAAATGTAAAAGATCAAAAGATTTATATTTTATAATTTATATAACATATATATTTTATTCATACCCAAATATATTAAAAAGGTACATTTTATGCCCCAAATTACCAGCCCAAAATTCAAGAGTATGTATTCAATGTATTGTATGTATTGTATACTTTGAATAATAGTGACCATAAAAAATAGTTGATATTATTATATTTTTTTCAGAAAATGTTTTAATTAAAAAAAGAAAATAATAATAATTGGTAGGTACCCTATATTTACTCTATCTGTCTTTCTATCTCTCACTCAGAGCTGATTGCAGTCAAGGTCTGCCCACCTATGTGCTACATCAATCGAGTGGTTATATCAGCGATTCGTTACATGCTGAAAATACACTCTGATCGGATTCCTAATCTGCACCAAAACAAGTATAACTTCAAAAACATAAAATTTGAACGATCTCTAAAAGTAAATATAGATCAGACTGTATTATATTCAAACATCACATAACAACAACAACAAAAATACTGCAATAATTACAATGTTGTTATAAAAAGTATAGGTTACACAAGATAATATACATACACCAAACAGAAATAATAAACCAATGTAGGTTTATATTGTAGTATGGTTTGGTATGGTTGGTTGGTATATTATATTTGTTACTGATGTTATGGTTGTGTTAAAAATAAAATAATTTCACATGTAATTTAAGATGTTTTCATGATCCAAATCTTAATTTAAAATACGTCTAAAAGTTAGACACTTGATGGACTTCGAACATGATCAAACATGCAATATGTATGTATGTCTTGTTTGTAACTATATAGTTAAGTTGCCTGCTATGAGTATAAATAATCATATATATTCTTCATTCTTGTTAAAAAAAATTATTTCATGAAAATTATATACTGTAGAAATGATTGAGAATATTCAATTTTTTACCTCTATATAGACTACAAACCATTTTAGGTATTTATATACAGATTATCGACCTCAAATATCGATGTTGAATTTTCATCCAATTTTTTAAGCATTTCTTAAGGCGCCTTGCCATCGATTGGTGAGCCATCTATTAAAAAACAGATTGAAGTTAATATAAGGTAGTACCACAGATAGCACAAGGATCAAATGTGTGCTCTGTGTGATTTGACTTCAGTAAAAATTGACTGCGCAAGCATCAATGAGTTACATGTGTGTTTACTAAAATGTCAAAATTATTAAGATTTCATTGGAAAGACTCTATGTGATAAATGTAACTGTATTAATAAAAATTACTTTATATGTTTTGTAATAAAAAATGTAATAAAAAAATGTGTATAACACTGATATCCCCATATGCCGCATTCGAGGTATGTTTGAATTTTGGGCGCGTCATAACCTCTTTGATGGCGTTGCCACATGTAATTAACATAGTACATGTTTCGTAATTATTTTCTAATTACTCTTATCACACTCTCTGAACCTCGATTTGTGAATAACCAAAATGTTCGAAAATTTTTTTTTTGTTGATACCACTTTCATTGTAATCTGAACGGTACTTTTTGTGAAATAAAATAAAATCTGTGATTTTTAGTGAATTCAATGGTAAAGGCAAAAATTTTTTTATATTAATATATTTTTTCTGGTACCTAGACCTCAATATACGAACAGTAAAGCAGAAAATAAGTCAGCATAGCCTAAGATATCAGAAAAGACTTGCACAACACACAAATGAGCTAGCACTAGCACTGAGTGGAGTAGGAGGACAACAGCACACGAGGCTGAAGAGATGTGACATCCCCAGCCTTCGCGTCAGATTCGCATAGAGAGATGAGAGCTACGCTAACCAATAGGGAATATGCATGAAAATTTTTTTTCACATTTATTTTCAGAATATGAAAATACTGTTAGTTACTGTAATAATATTTAAAAACGAAATTAAAATCCGACAAATATCAAGGAAGCTATAAGCTTTTAAATATTATTATCTGTCTCTTTCTTGCAAAAATACTAAAAACGGAGTTTTACGTGTATTTTAAATGGTGAAAGTGTAATATGACGTCACATAACATATCAAGAGGGCTATCACCCTCTTTGTCTAATCGGGAATTTTAATCATTCATATCTCGCTTATTTTTAAAGTTATTTAAAAAGTAATTTTACCTTGATATTTGTCAAGTAAACATGCTTCAATTCATGAAAAAAATGTTCATGCATATTCCCTATTGAAGCTCTCTAATAATAATAAACTAAAATACAGACTAGAAGTTGGTCAACACAGTGGCTTATTGTTCTAGGACAGATTGTCATGGTGCAGAAGATAATAAAAAAAAAAAACAACTAAAAATTTTATTATAAAATAAAGATTATTAAAAATTATTACCATCTTTTTCATTTATTCATGTACCTAAATTAAGGAATTTCCCGAAAGAGCGTCGTGCTGAACTTAAAAAAAATTCCATTATGTAAACTACAATAGATCAAATAAAATATATGTGAGGTACACTGTTACTTTTTGCTGTAGTGTTACTATATTTTATTTGATCTATTGTAGTTTACATAATGGAATTTTTGTTTAAATTGAGGACTTAAACAATATTTATAAGATAACTAATACCGCTCGTTTTAGTTATTTTTGTAGAAAGATATTTGTTATATCTTCAATTACTTATTCTCAGTTTTTTAAAAGAATCGTAAGAAAATTACTATTGACATTTAAGAAAACGTGTGTGGCAACATTAATCGGGCTAAGTTTTATATGATAAAAATACAAATTTTAACTGTCAATGTTTACAAATTTAGTACCGTAAGGACCATTAAAAAAAATTCTACGTGTAGAAGATACTTTTAACTACATATATTCAAAATTACAAACGAATCGTAAGAAAACTGATTTTCTTGGAAACGTCCTTAAGTATCTCTTAATAAAAACTTAAATTCAGCATCCGCAACATCCCTGATATAAATAATATAAATTAATTTCAATCAGTGTAGATTTTATTCATTTATTTATAAATACAGATAATAATTTGTGCATAGAGGTTATTGGTGTTCACACCCGATTTTTACTATAACAATGAAACCAATTATTTCATTATTCTTTTAGCAGTACGCTTACTAGGGATTTCCTTCCATTTAACAAGAGGTAGGGTGGCTGAATGTTATTAGTTTATTTATTATACCTTATAGGCTAGTAAAGATGTGCTTTTTTTTCGAATTCCACTTCGCCTTCTCAGAAAATTATGTACAAGGTGTCATTCAATTCGTAAATGCATCTAGAAAGTTTTTGAAAAATTTGAAGTCCCGCGTACAAAAATTGCAAAAGTTATAAACAATTTAGTAACAAAAAAGGGGGTTTTGTATTTTGCAAATATCTCAAAAACTATTGTAGATATCGGAAATCGAAAAATGATTCTTAAAGAGCAGGAAATTTCCTTAAAAAAAGTCTCAACTTCCGGAACTGAACCACTAATATTTATAATTTTAATTGAGAGATGAAAATAGGTATTGAAAACGAGGGATTCGGTTCAGCTTGATTTAGAGACAAAAATTTGTAACCAATTAAATATGAATATTAAGGAAAAAAAATGCACGTACGTAATGGATACTTCAACAAACAATAATCCGTCGGCAAAAAATTGTTACCCCAATTTTTCCATTAACTATGCTATTGTTAATTAAACAATTTTTCCAATGTGGATACCCCCGATAATTTTTAAAATAAAAGTCTGGAATTTTTTTTACTTCTGGGAGCTATTTTTTGAATGTTTAAAACAGATCCCCGTTTGAAAATATAAAAATTTTGATTTTCCATTTTTTTATTAACAAAGATACGGAAAAATTCAAAACATAAATAAAGTATTGCGACTTTAAAATTTAAATATCTTTTAAACTGTTAAAGATACGACAAGACCACTTCAAATCATTTTATTTTCAATTAAACAATGAACAAATTGAGCTTTTAAACAAAGCTTTTTAAGTCAAATTTTTAATAAATTACGAATGAAAATAATGGATTATTAATTACGTAATTATACTTTTTCAGATATCAAAGATTTATCTAAAATAATTTTTTAATATTTTCTGTTCTCTTCACATTTTGTCTGATCTTACGAGAAAATTAAGTGAAAATTAAACATAAATAATTAAGTTTGAATACATACTACATTTTTGGCTGCATACTCCATATCAGGAATGTTGCGAATATTCGCATCCGCATCGCAATCGCGGAATTTGCCATTAATTTTAGCATCAATGCTTTTTACGGAGCTTTTGTGGATGATCATGTTGCTTGTTTGGTTTTGCATTTCTGCCTGTAAATAATTTTGTATTTCTTTCAACAACTTTATTGTTTGAGTATTTCGCCTTGAATAATCTATTTGACAAGTGAAACAACAATGCCACCACCGACGCAAACTGTGATTTGGTCTTATTAACCCGACTTCAAAAAGGAGGATGGTTCTCAATTCGTCTGTATTTTTTTTTTTTAATGTTTGTCACCTCAGAACTCATTTATGAACCGATTTTGAATTTTTTTTGTTTGTTTTAAAGGGTTTGATTCAAGGTACGTCCCATTGTCACCAAATCGCATTCTGATGTGGGAATCCCTGGGAAATCGTGGAAAATCCTCATTTTAAATGTGATAACCGATTTCTACGAAATTTTTTTTTTTTTTTGAAGGGGTATACTCATTTATAATGGGAAAATAAGAAAAATTTTTTAAAAACCGACTTCAAAAAAATTTTTTACAAAAAAAAAACCGACCACAAAAAAAAAATTTTTACAAAAAAAAACCCAATTCCTTGTAAAAAAAACTGAAAATCTGTTATAAAAAATGCACTAAAAATTAAAAAAAAAAAAAAAAAGCGGATAAAAAAAATGTGTTATAAATAAATGCACTTAAAATTAGTAGGTCGTTTAGTTGGTCTACCCATATTTAGACAAATAAAATAAGTTATAGAACTTCAAAGTCACTAAAAAGCGAGAAATAAACCTTATTTTGACAAAATGGAAACCCGACTTCAAAAATCAAATATTCTATACATATATATTTAATAATTTTTGCTCAGGTGAACTAAAATTGGCACAAGAATATGCAATTATTTTTTACTTTTTAGTGCATTTTTTGTTTTAGAATATTTTATTTTTGAAGTCGGGTTTCCATTTTGTCAAAATAAGGTTTATTTTAAACTAAATTAGCATATTCGACATAAATATTATAGTAAAATACGCAATAAAACATACTCTCGCAAGTGCCGTGCAATCAGGTCTTTGAGGAATTATCTTAAATCAATGCAGCCAGAGCAGTGTAGCCTGTTTAGGGTGAAATGAATCTATGAGCGCCTCTGCGAAACAGGTTAGAACCTGAAAAGGCAGCAACATTGCTTTTTACTTTATTAAATATAATGCACCAATTTTTAATAAATCTTTATAAAGATTATTAAAAATTATTACTATCTATTTCGTTTATTCATGTACCTAAATTAAGTATCTCTTTAAAAAACGTGACATCCAAATCCACACCGGCATCCGTGAATGTGAAAAATTTCGCATCCCTGCCCCATATACATTTTAGGCAACATATAGCAATAAATTGTATGCATTACAGCCTGGAGTTGAATTTTGTCTGAATCCGCTCCTTAAAGTAGTTCCTTCACTGTCTTATATAAATTGAACAAAAAACCGATTTGTTTTTATTATAGAACAAACACATATACACACATACATAATACATAGAAATATTCACTATTCATATATATAAATTAATGTAATTAAATAATTTTAAAGATTTATATTTCGAAAACAAAACGATATTTTTTGTAAAACAACAGTGATTCTAATGAGAGAGAGTAAGAATGATTACTTTTCTATTAATTATCTCTAAATGGTGAAAAATTCCGAAACTCCGGGATTAATTAGAAAACGTTATTTTTAGCTTGTGAAAAAAAATGAGCTAAATCTGTCGAAAAGTGGTTTTATGATGGAACATCCCTAATACGAAATATAGCTCATAATTAAAATGCACATCCACTCGAACATTTAAAATGTAATAAACTTAAGTAAATAGTCGAACCATAATTTTAAAATAAGTTACTTAAACGATGTTAGACGATAATGACTGAAGTGTTTACTTTGTTTAAGTCAGGAGTACCTACTTACATAATATATTCAACGCAACACTCCTGGTCAGTTAAATTAGTAAGTGTATTGACTATTTTAATAAAACACATTCGTATATTTATTTGATTGAGAACAAGTTATACAAGTAAAAAATCTGACTGAAAGATTCAAATAAATCCATACATTTGAGTCACGTATTATATAATACTTGATAGTACGAAGATTCAAGAACAAATTGACATATTTTTTGCAACCCAACAATGCATCCGAAAAATTTTTTCCGTGTCAGAGATACAATAGCTACGATATATAAAAAATAATTTCGTTAAATATATTAAACATTTACCCTATCCGAACTCCGCAAAACATGAAATTATTGGTAAAATAAATTAAAGGTGTTCATCAAATTACCTAATTACCTAAAATTACCTAATTTCTGAATATTCCCGTCTGCCTGTCCATTAACATGATAACCAAAAAAAAAAGTGGGTGCAGTCGGGGAACCCCCGTAATGTAATTCGAAATAAATTCTTTAAACTTTTATAATTCACGTCTAACATACCCAACTAAACTCATTAAATTAAAATGCGCGTGCAGCACCGTACATGTGATAGAAGTGAAACTTCATAAAAATAGCCAACATACAACGATACATAACGATTTATAGTGTGCTAGTATAGTTTATAGTTTCTATGGAAATGACAATGAAAATTGACATTTCAAAATTGAAACAAAATTTTAATAAAATAATTTTATAGTTATTTTTTAGAAGTATAGTTTCTGTGGATATGACTTTTTATTATGCACACAGCATAATACACACACTACTAAACACACTAATACACACACAGAGTACCAGAACTTTGTTACGTGACGATTTGTACCTAGTCACACCACCCGTAAGCAGCGTTAAATAACTTCGTTCCAAAAAGTTAACTAACATTAATTTCATGAATGGGTAAAATTGTCAATCATATTTTTTTTAATTTCTCGAAAACTGTAGAGGGATAATTTTTAGAATATTGTTACTAAAATTTATTAAAGTTTTTTTATTAAACTGTTATAAATTTTTTCAATGGAAAATCTTAATTCATAATGCATTTAAAACGGATTTCCCGATCTTCCTCATGTTAAAAATTATATTTTCAAAATTGAATATCTCAAAAACTGTAGGAGAAATTCGCTCAAATTTGGATAGATTTACAGATGGATAGATCTAATCAGTTTTTTCTCTCGTAGATAGCCTCATTAAGTAAAAACAGAATTAAGACCATTTCTAGAGTTCCGTAAAATTCCAAGTTCCGATCGGCCTTAAATTATATAATCTAAGCGGGGACCGTAAAAAACGGTTCCATCGAATTTGGAGATGAAACTTTCAAAAACGATAGTACATATAGTGACTTCAGCCACTTGCCTAGGCTGGCCTGCAAGAACCTGACCCGATAGGGGTTTTCCCCACCACAAAAAATCAGTCTAGGCAAGTGATTGAAGATCCCCTAACTCGATGAGCACCGTTTTTATACGATCGCCGATCTTACTATTATTATATATATTTAATGTTCAAATATTTATCTTCCCTAATATTGTAAAACTATAAATGTCTGTTTTTTAGTTTGTTTGTTTGTTCGAGCATCACACAAAAACTACTGGACCGATTTTGCAAGTTGTTAATTACAAAAATCAAAAATATTCTTTAGAAATACGTACTCCTCCGAATTCTGTTTTTAAGGTTTATGTGGAGACTTCTTTGAAAATTCCCAGAATCTTCGTACCTGACATTGATAGAAGATGTATGGAAGGCTGTCCATAATCTTGGTCATCCATCAATTAGACAAACCTTGAGAAAAGTACGCACATTCTTTTTTAACCCTAATCTTATTTCGCGAATCAAAAATTTGACAAGATCATGTCCGATCTGCCAATTAAATAAAATCACTCGTCACACTAAAAGTGATTTTATGCCAATTGAAGAACCAAGTATCAAATTTTCTTTCTTACATTTAGATATTGTTGGACCTCTTCCTCCTAGTGAAGGATATCGGTATATCTTCACTATCATTGATCGTTTTTCACGTTGGGTCGAAGCTATTCCAATCAAAACTATCACGTCGGAAGAAATTATTAACAATTTGATTGCTTCTTGGTTCTTTCGTTTTGGTTTACGTACGAGGATCACTACTGATCAAGGTAAACAATTTCAATCACATATATGGAAAGATTTTTCTTTAAAAATATGGTAATTTACCACCCTCTTCGTTAAATTTTTCTCGGGCGCCAATTTGTAAGGTAGATGTTTTATACATATTTATTATTTATTTAAAAAATAATTTTTAATATATCAAACATCTACCTTACAAATATGACAACTGTTGCCTTGGTAATTTTGTTTTTAATCATTATAAATGATGCCATGCACTGAGAAAATTCACTAAGCCTACGAGATAGATAGATTGTAGATGTTGCCCTGGACGGGCTACACTTTGACTATAAGGTCCATTGAGGATGTGAGTGGAGTGGAAGGAATTTTTGTATATAGACTAGGAATGGGCAGGATATTCGGCTGCAGCCGACTATAATAGGAACTATGCCGATAATCATCGTGAAGGAAACTGCAGAAAACCTTCTCAAACATAGCCGGTTGCTTCGTTCTTGTTCATACGCCGGCAGTTTAGTCAATTAACCGCCCCTGTTTTTTTTTCTTAATAATTGACAAACTGCCGATGTCGGGATTCGAACCATAACCTCCCAGTTTCCAAGTAGGCATACTACGCAGACATATCGCCTAAGACCGCTCGGCCACTTGGACTGGTTAGCTTACGTAACTCCCATATAGATTTTTTTTAAATTCGACTTTCCACTAACAAAAGCAGTGAAAAATTTCTACACGAAAGTTCTTTATATTGAAAAATGTATTCTACTTACTTTCAAATCACCAGTATAATAAACTTTTGATACATTTAAATAATATTGAATGATTAAAAATAATGAACACATAAAAATTCAAAAAACCATATTATTTTAACCACTAAAGAAAAAAGAGGTATCCAAATTATAACTTTATTTTTAAGTTAACCAGTTTGGCCAACATATTTATTTACCTACTTAATTTAAATATTTAAAATATTATTCCTCTATTCACATTTATTGTCTGGTTATATCAAGTTTCAACAAAACGGATGCTGTACGATGGATATAAAATTCTTCTTACTTTTTTCACTAAATTTGTTTTATAAATGTTGATAATAAATATCTGTTAAGGTAGAAATTGAAACATAAAATTAAGCTTATGCTATTTCTAAATAATTTAAGTAAAGGTATTAAGTACTTCTAAAACTGTTCTTAGGCCCGTATTCATAGTCCGGCCTGAAGCGTAGTTTCACTTTATGGACACTCGAAAGAGTATCAAGCGACTGCGCATGCCCGCAGCGTTACGGATTTTAAATATACGTCGAAACTAGATTTAAATATTCCATGGTTATTTGGTAAATAATAATACTCGTGAGTCGTGACTCGTAATGTTTCTTTTATTTTAAATTTTAAAAAAAGTCTTGTGTTTTGCTTCTCTAAAATGATAAAATTACTTATATAATTCATGATTACATTCCAAAATGCATTTGAACATACCTTCATCTTTGGCTCAAATCAATCCTTGTTTATTTAACAACAATTTACACAGTTTTATAAAAACTTCTCTGCATTTTAAACTATGTTTTATTCGATTATAAAGATTAAATTTGTAGTTTTTCCATAAGACCCAAGGTTAAAAGTATGATTTTCAATACGACTTTCTTTATGTCAGCATATTAGTACACTTAAGACAACCTTAATAATTTTTCAGTTAAACAGGTGTGAAGAAAATTTCATTTTTTGAATTTACAGAATATCAATATTGATATCGATTTTGATTCTGACGACGAAGACATAATTATTATACGTATTCCTAAACTTACCCTATTCTTTTGATTTTTATTCAGACATCGAATTTAAAAAAAGATTTAGATTCGACAAAATTAGTATTAAATTTGGAACATTACCACGACAGAACAGACTTTAGCTAAATCGGAGAGTCTGACCCCGAAAGCTCAATTTTAAATTCATACTGAGTCCTCCTACACAACAACAAAAAATCACGCCCTTCCCAAAATGCAAGGTTCATGTAATATTTCAACGGCCTATAACAATGTAGTATTTGCATATTTGTTGTGTTTTTAACCCGACTTCAAAAAGAGGATGGTTCTCAATTTGTCTGTATTTTTTTTGTGTCACCTGAGTACTCCGTCATTTATGAACCGATTTTGAATTTTTTTTTTTGTTTTAAAGGGTTTGGTTTCCCATTGCACCCATTGGCACTAAATCGCATTCTGATGAGGGGATCCCCCGGAAATCGAGGAAAATCCGTATTTTATATGTGATAACCGATTTCTGCGAAATTTTTTTTTTTTTGAAAGGGTATACTCATTCGTAATGAGAAAATAAAAAAATTGTTTTAAAAACCGACTTTAATTTTTTACAAAAAAAACCGACCCAAAAAAAAAAAAATTTTTACAAAAAAAAACAAAATGCTTGTAAAAAAACTGAAAATCTGTAAAAAAAAAAAAAAAAACACGGATAAAAAAAATGCACTAAAAATTAGTTGGTCGTTTAGTTGGTCTACCCATATTTAGACAAATAAAATCAGTTATAGAACTTCAAAGTCACTAAAAAGCGAGAAATAAACCATATTTTGACATATATATTTAAAAATTTTTGCTTAGGTGAACTAAAATTGGCTCAAGAATATGCAATTATTCTTTTACTTTTTAGTGCATTTTTTGTTATAGAATATTTGATTTTTGAAGTCGGGTTTCCATTTTGTCAAAATAGGTTTATTGAGAAAGTTTTTATAATAATACCACAATAATCTAGTTTGTATGTCTGATTATTAAATAATTATAACATTATTAATAAAATATAATTATAAATATATTGCGTAATCCAAAAAATATGATTTCGAAGGTGTTACACATTATTTATTTATCAACAATTATTTATTTATTACTCTATTATAATACATAAACAACTCAGCTTATTATACGGTGCACACGTCCGTACTAGTACAGAGGCTAAGCCACAAATTTAAATGGCTGTTTCGATTTTGGTTCAAGCAATGAATATTGATATAGACGTTGATTAAAACTCATTATTTTAAGACACCACCTCAGTTTAGGGGGTTTAACGTCAAATGGTTTTTCCAAAATATTTCAAAAACTATAAGATTTATCGAAAACATTGTTAGTATTAAGGTAATTAAATGTTAAAGGTAAATTAAAGGTTAAGGAAAATTAAATGTTGAATAAAAATTGTCTAAAATTTTATTGTTTTACTAAAGCATTTGGTTTTTATGGGAGAGAATTTTGAGATTTTCTGGGGGGGGGGGGGATTTTAGCAGGGAGGGTTAGGATGGGGGGTTTGGCACAAAATAGACAAATTAGCTCTTTATCAGTTTTATTAGATATACCAAAATGATGCTCCCACTCGTTGATGCCAAAAAATATTCTCCTTTTCTTCGCAGACGGCGCCGCACCTTCACTGCTGAACTTGTCCAAGACTGCTTGCGATGTATTCTCCATTATTAAAATCATTACTTTTATTTTTTTTGAAAAAACAAATTATGCGAAAAATAATTTCCACTACCACGAATAGTACTTTTCACTTTTAGGAAATCCAAACCATTAGGAAATCAGTACCAAATTATCCCCCCTCTAGTGTCATCAAATTCCCATGACAAAATACTCCATACGAAGAAAAAATAATTAAATCAGGTAAATAATTGTTTATTAGCTCGGATATGAATAGTAAAAAGTTTAGAACTATCTAAAGTTTCTAAACTAGTTCAATTCTATTCAAATCCTTTGCCAAAATTTATATCTTTTATAACGGTCCAGCGGTAAACGTAAAGGTTCAAAAGATTTATATTTTATATTTATAATTTATATATTATACATTTATTTATAAATAACATTTATATTAAAAAGGTTATGCCCCAAATTACCATCCCAAAATTCCAGAGTATGTATTCAATGTATTGTATGTATTATTTACTTTGTATAATAGTGACCATAAAAAAGAGTTGGTATTATATTTTTTTCAGAAAATGTTTTAATATTAAAAAGAAAATAATAATTGATAGGTACCCTGAATTTACTCTATCTCTCTTCCTACCTCTCACTCAGAGCTGAGTACAGACAAACCCTGCCCACCTATAGACTATAATGTAATATTTCCCAAATAGCCAGACCGATTAGAAGGGTCTAACATCCCCCAGGCACATGAAAAGTTCGCTGTGAGTGTGACCGAGAGAGCATTATCTACGCATGCGAGTGAGAACATAAGTTGGGATTGGTGTAGTCGTCTTTCAATCATACTACAGTTGTGTATTAATGCTACCGTAATTTTACTAAATAATTTATTCGAATTTTTTTTTAATTATAATAAATTGTTTAACTCTGTTACTAATTATAATACTTATACATAAAAATACGAAGATGTTAAAATAAATTAAACAAAAGAATTAATAAGGTCATAAAGTTTAGCTGTCAAGGTTAACGTGGACAATAAAAGCATTGTTTTGTGTTAATTGTAGTTGTTTGTGTTAATTAATATACTAGCTGTTAGTGATGTAACGAATGTTGGATTTTTCATATTCGCGAATGCGAATATTTATCTCCAATATTCGCGAATGCGAATGTTAACTTTCAAAATGATGTTTCAGCATACCACCACTTTTCGACAGATTTTGCTCATTTTTTTTTCACAGGTTAAAAATAATGGTTTCTAATAAATCCCGAAGTTTCAGAATTTTTGACCGTTTAAAACACGAGATAATTAATATCAAAATTATCATTCTCTATCACTCTCTCTCATTAGAAGCATGTAAAACTTCATACCTGCCCAACTATTATTTGTTGTATTAGAAAAATTCTCGACAGAATTTAAAAAAAAAACTAAGAGAGTAAAGCTAAATATTTATTATATAAATTTAAAAAAATCGTGTGTTACCGTTTTGTTTTCGAAATATAATAAATATAAATATAAGTTTAAATTTATTTATTTTCTTCACAATAACATTATTTTGTATATATGAACAGTGTTTTTGCCTATATGTTGTATATGTGTGTTTATGTACTTGCGCTATAATAAAATCGAACCGATTTATTGTCGAGATTGCATAACACAGTGCTGGAACGTCCTTAGTATTATCGCATTTGTCAAATTTAACTGTTATTCAAAAGTGACAAAGGGATATAAAAACATAAGTAAATAAAAACATAAGTAAAGCACATTTTAGCGAAATTTGGACTTATTTCACAATTTCTGACCCTCTTGCAAAGTAAGGACCACTAGTGCTAAGCGAAATCACCTAAAAGCTAAACATAAAAATGAATATGACGAAATAAAAAGACGAGAAATTGAAAAGCTAGGTGCTGCTAAAAGAAATTCTTTTCCACCCTCTTCGCGACAATGTACCAAAACCGACCTAAAGCAAATATATTCAAGTGACTAACAAAAACATACGAGTAAGTATTTCTAATTTAGTTGCCTACCTCAAAACTGTTCCATAATCATTTTTTTATTCAAATATAAGTAAATAAATTCCATATCCATCCATATATAATTTCCTTTTTGTTTGTAAAATACATTCGCCAAACATTCGCATCGTTTCTTGCGAATAGTGCGAATGTAAAAAATATGCGCATATTCGCGAATGCGAATGCGAATATTCGTTACATCACTACTAACTGTACCTACCACTTCGTTCGTGTGCACCTTGCCAACGCTTAATGTTTTCCAATACAATTTTCGGAATATTTTCCATAATTTTTTTAATAAAATCAACCGTTTCCGAGATTTTATAAATTTCTTATTTTCGTAATCGGATAATTATTTGAAATTATTTTGTATCCTGAGATCTACCGTGAATTTTGCTACGTTGTGTGCGTCTAAGTTCAATAAATCTAATCATTCAATAAAATTAACAAATCGAATTTAAAACTACTGAAATCGGTACAAAACCCCATAGAATTAGATGCTTACGAAAGTATCTACAAACACAAATTAAGAAAACAGATAATGAATTTTGATAATGGCCCATTTCCAAATTCTGATTTAATAAAATTAAACCAGGTTTAAAATTTAATACCTGAATATCAAGGTTAGCTTCGATCAACAACCCTCACCATATTGATAATAACAACACCGCATGGTCAGAAACGGATACCGCCAATAAATGGGTTGAGTTCTCACACATTTAATCCCTTAATTGGTCAGTCAACTCAAATAATCCTTCAGGTACTACCTCAGTCAGATCATAAAAGACAAAACTCTCTTAATATTATTGTGAGACACGCACCAAATTCGCAACGAGCAACATATCTCTGACTCCATATCCCAGAGATAGTTACGATTAGCTAATTCATACTGATGATGACTACCTTGTTGTCGAAATACGTATTCATAAAATACAAATAATTATTCTAGGAATTGGGGCATCATTTGAAATTTAACTAGTTACATATTTTTGGTCCTTTCAATACATCTACCTATGTGTTTATATATTCTCTCGCAATTTTTCAGGACTGAGGACCGTCCAATCATAATGAAAATTTGTACATATAATCCTTGGTGTTGTATATTTCTACTATTAAAAAATTCCAAGTGTCTGTTTATTTGTTTGTTTGTTCGAACATCACGCAAAAACTACTGGACCGAGTTTGCTAGTAGTTAATTCTTATTACAACTTTTTTTATTTAAACCTTCATGATTAGACTAAAAATGGTCTCTCGCTACGATAGAATTCGAAAATATTCGCTGAAATAGAAATTTGGTGAAAGTATTGATAAATATTTGAAGTAGTGGAAGCGTTTGGAAATTACATTGAAGTTTTTAGTCTTAAAATGGCGGGAGTCGAAGATATAACAGAAAAACGCAAACGAAGCCGCGAGTATAAGCCAGTACTTAAAATAAAACTGTAAACAGGGTAAATTATGTACATAGTTATATTTTCAAAATGATGCCACATAATATAATACAAAAAAAAAACAATGTTCCATCCATGTTCACGTGGCATCCGTGTCCAAAACCACTCCTTTAAACGTTGCGAAATAGAAGAAATCTTTAAGTGCAAAAAAACGTTGAGTTAAACATTTACTCATAAAAATAAAGTTGTCACGTATCGCTACTATATTGATATAATGTTTAAAGAGCTACTATTTGTTCCAAAATTAGTTGGTGCTCGTCGTGACGTTCACTCAATGAATATTACATATTAATATGCCGGTATATTGTAGTCTACCCCCATTGTATAATAAGACTGATTAATTAAATCGCTAACAAAATTATTGAAAAGAAACAAACAATTTTACTTTTTTTCAAATTCAATTATCTCAGAGATTTTACAATTATTTATTGTTGGTTTGTTTAGAGTTAAAAATCAGTTTGTTAACGAAATTTTCCTGAGGATAATTTTGTATGCCCTAAAACTTTTATTTCATAAAACTTGTAAAACCAAAAGTAAATCATGTCCTGGTTGATGCCTAGTTAAATCCGCATCATGTTTGTATAACTGGCATGTCGATTTTGTTGATTGCTAAATTTAGTTTACTGCTTCTGAAATCTTAACTGTTCCGCTATTTGAAAAAGAGTGATTTGATAATGATTGCAGCATTCGAGAGAAAGAGTAAGAGAACACAAAATAAGTAGATAAAGACAGTGTGTTAAATTAATTTTATTGTTACATAAAATATTAAATTATATTATTAAGGTATTTCCAAACTATATCAGCTGATCGGTTACCCACGCGAAAAGAACTATATAAAAAATTAGAAAATTATATGCGTAAAAAAATATGTTGGTACTCCTGCGCGTTGTTAAACCAGCTTTCCGTTGTTGTCAGTGTTCCCATTCGTCACATAACATCATACATACCGGTTGTTTAGTTTACATCTTCGGATAGTAGATCTCCCACGAGTATGAGAGAGTACATATGTATACATTAAGCAATGTGTATGAGAAGGAGGTCTTACAGGTTTGTTTTCTTACTTAAAGTTAAACTGTTGTGCGATGTTTTTTTAAGTGAACAGATCAGTTGTTATGATTTGTTCTGTTGTTCAGACTTCAGTATGCCAAAACATGTAATAGTAATAACAAAACAAACCTATAAGACCTCCTTCTCATACACATTGCTTAATGTATACATATGTACTCTCTCATACTCGTGGGAGATCTACTATACGAAGATGTAAACTAAACAACCGGTATACTAGTATATAATTGCAAACGACTTTAAAACAGCGCGTCGGTACTCAGAATACCAACTGAATCATAAAAAATAATCTTCTGTTGCGGACATGAAAAAAATGCACTTTTTTACGCATATTTCATCAAAAAACTTAACAATCCGATGGGCATTCTCCCAAAGTTTTAAGGAAAAATATTTCTAAAGAATTGAGAAAAGTATGTGTCGAATTTCAGAACAACCGTGACTCTATTGAGAGAGTTCGAAGTAAAAACAGTCGGAATCGTGCATTTTATTTCACCATGTTTATGAAGATGCATGTTAAATTTCTTCAACTTACGTAACGTTTTTCTCAAAAACGCCATGGGGATAAATTATCAAAAAAATTCAGCTGATTTCTGAGAATTCATTTTACTAATATTGTGAATTTCATAAAGTTCTTGATAACCTAATAATAGTTTAGAAATACCTTAAACATTTAAAAAAATATATATATTATTGTAATTATTTAATTTTATCAAATTAAAATAAACAATGTTTTCTTTATAAACTTAACTAATACGGCTTGGTACGCAATCGGTGCGTGTGTGACGACCGGATCGGAATTGTGGGTAAATACAAGCAGATTATTTACTCGATGCCGTGCTATGTGTCTAGATCAAGGTTTTCCAAACTGTGTTGCGCGGAAAGTTAAAATAAGTATTCCATAAAAAAAGTAAGATGTAAATTCATTTGTCGGATGTAAATTTCCGAATGAAATAACGGATAAATGAAATAATTATTAAGAATTGACAGTATTCCTAATTTATTTCGTTTTATATTTTGGTAAATCTGTGTAAAAAATCAATTTAATAAATACTAATTGAGGTATTCACTCTAGTGGTCACAATTTTGATCTGATTGAAATGAAATTTGGTATTTGAGGCGCTTTTAGTTTTCAAAAGGTCAAGTTCGTTAATGGGTAAAATCGAACAAGGGGAAAGGTGGGTTTAGAGGGAGGGGGAAACACAAAATTTGACATATCTCCCTTAATATTTGAAAAATTGAAAAATTTATAAGAAGTAAAGTTGTAGGAACTAAATTTTACTCTAATTGTGTTTCTTATCATTTTTTCTGTTACACTAATATTTACAGAAATATTGACGGTTTAAGAGTGAAAATTAAATTCCTTAATATCTCTGTACACATTTGAGTTTGAGCAAAAATGATAAGCTGATGAATTGTAACAAATTTGATTTTCAACAACTTTATTCCTTACGCATTTTTCGATTGTTTTAATATTAAGAGAGATATTTAATATTTTGTGTTTTCTTTTTTTTTTCATACCCCTTCCATTCCCCTCGACGTATGTCATTTATTAATAAAATTGTACTTGCAAATACTAAAATCATATACGACATTTCATTTTGATCAGACTAAAATTGTGACGGCTAGAGAGTGATTTATTTATTCTAAGGAAATTCGCTAAGTTAAAGCAGCTCCTGCGTAACGAATTTTTTTGAAGTTATACTTCTTTTGCCGCCTTAAAAGAATCCGAACAGAGTGTATTTTAATCATGTAACGAATCGCTGATAAAACACTCGACTGATGTAACACTGATCTCTATCCTGCCCAATTGCACAGTGCTTGGGAGACATTCAGTAAAAATGTGTGTCATATAGCCATTTAAGCGAAACAGACTGTGTGTCTGTCTGTCACATAAGCAGTGTGACTATACTCTGCAGTGGACAGTATTTTTGTTTAAGTGTGATATAATTTTTGGATATTGAAATACAAGACAATATTATACATTATAGAACGAAAGATGAATGATCGTTATTATTTAGGTAAATAGCTATACCGCCACCTCTTACATTAGAATATTTAAATTTAATTTTACAGTTGAAATTAGGTGCGGGAATGTCTTCATCATTATTACTCCATGTTTGTGATAAAAGAAGAACATTAGAATTATGTGCCACATTATCAATGATATCATTTTTATGCGCTCGTAAACCTGACCTGGTCTTGAAAGTTTCACTAACTCTGATCCTAATGTAATTTTAACGGAAGAAGTGACGCTGGTTCTGTTCTACCATAACAAAATGAAGAATCATTGGTTTTAGATACGATATATAATTTTTCTATTGTAGTTTTTCACTACTGTAGCAGTTTATTAAACTTTTGTGTCTTAATAGTAGTGTTGACCTTATTTAATATTATTTTTAACCTGACTTCAAAAAGGAGGATGGTTCTCAATTCGTCTGTATTTTTTTTTTAATGTTTGTCACCTCAGAACTCCGTCATTTATGAACCGATTTTGAACTTTTTTTTTGTTTTAAAGGGTTTGATTTCAGATTGGTCTCATTGTCACCAAATCGCATTCTGGTAAGGGGATCCCCTGGAAATCGAGAAAAATATCATATATGATCAAAGGAAATCGATATGATCACATATCGGTGATATGTGATCACCGATTTTTGCGATTTTTTTTTTTGTTTTTTGAAAAGGTATACTCATTCATAATGGAAAAATAAGAAAAATTTCTTTAAAACCGACATTGTAAAAAATTTTTTTTACAAAAAAAAACCGACCGAAAAAAAAACAAAATGGATAAAAAACTCTGAAAATCTGTTATAAAACAATGCACTAAAAATTAAAAAAAAAAAAATGGATAAAAAAATTAGTAGATCGTTTAGTAGGTCTACCCATATTTAGGCAAATAAAATCAGTTATAGAACTTCAAAGTCACTAAAAAGCGAGAAATAAAACCTATTTTGACAAAATGGAAACCCGACTTCTCCATATTCCGACCGACCCGCATATTCTTCTACCAATTTTAGTTCACCTAAGCAAAAATTTTTAAATATATATGTACAATTATTGTTATTTTTGGAGGCGGTGTCCAAAAGTTATGTGAATTTCTCTATGCTGACACCGCCTCCAAAAATAACAATAATATATATATTTATTTAATATATATTTAAAAATTTTTGCTTAGGTGAACTAAAAGAAACTAACTACAAGAATATGCAATTATTTTTTACTTTTTAGTGCATTTTTTGTTATAGAATATTTGATTTTTGAAGTCGGGTTTCCATTTTGTCAAAATTTGTTTTATATTAAATTATTTTAAAAGAAGTATGACTTCTTACGTGCGTACATAAGTACAGACACTATTTTTTTAAATTTTATTCAAAAAATTTTTATTTAGTTATTACCTACCCTTCAAAATAAAGAAGATGTTCCGTCGTTGAAAGTTCTCAAAGTGTTCCATCAAAGAAAAAGGTCCTGGTCTAAACTTTAAGTACACCTACAATCCAACCATATTAAAATATTCTAAATTTTTTTGCCATGATTACTTACGTATTATTTTTTTATGGACCAGCCTGTATATTTATAAATTTAATAATAAATAATTTATAAATAGCTCTCATGTTTATGTCAGATTTATCACAATTGAATTGTACCTATATAATAATATAATTAATTGTGACACTGTAACATTTTATAAAATCCATTAACTACATTTTAAAACAAAAATATTTTGTGTACATTATAGTCCGGAGGCTTGTGGCTTCCATCTGGCAAGATATGATTAAGTGTTGCCACCTGATACAGATGATATGATTGATATGGTCACTACTACTACTAAAATCTACACCAAAATCCATTTTAGAAAGTGATGGAACTATATGTCCATCCGTCTGTTCGTGGACACAATAACTCAAAAACGAGAAGAGATAACGACCTAAAATTGTGAGTGTTCTAGAGGTAAACAGTAAGTTCGTGATTGGGCAAATTCAAAAATATCCATCTTTGAAACCGCAAGGGATTTAAAAAAAATTTACACACAAAAAATTGAATCATAAACTCAGTATATACCGGCTATTTCAATAATTAAATCATTAAGTTGTTATCTTCACTCGTGCATTATTAGACAAGGGAAAAACCTTGCATTCGTAAAATAAATTTTTCCATTCGATTTTTTTTTGCATATCCACGTTTTGGACATGCCCCTAGTAGTAGTAAGAGTAAAGGGAAGTCCGAAGCCTGGCAAGTAGGCTTTCCTAGGCCATTTTTACTAACCACTAACACATCCCGTCAACAACCTCTATCCTCCATACCACGACTTGTTTATTTCCTCTAGCGCTGTGTTCGTCGTCGAACCTACTCCATAAGGACATTCTGCCAGGAGGTGTAGAGGGATAGATGCCTTTTGAATCCCCAACTCTACCAGAAGGTTTATCTCTTTCATGTTTTTGCCAATGAGCCAGGTTGACCTCGCGGCATTGTACCGAGCTATCATTTGTTTGGCTTGTTTTCAGCCTTACATGCCCCTGAATAAGGGTTAAGATTTTGGCATGCAAAAATCTGGTCCTAATTTTTTATTCCAAGCAGAATAACGAAATATCTTGACCCGATGGTTTAGAAAATTTGTGTCATTTTAAACAAAAAAAGGCCTCTTATCGCTTTACTTCAAGTTGACCGTTTTCGAGATGGTCGCTAAAACGTCCGTAAAACATTTAATACGTATATAAAAGCGTTTCTCATTCATAACTAGAAGAGGGATAAATTTACGAAAAAATGACAAGATACTTTTATTGTTTAAAATGACTAAAATTACTTACAAAAACTCTATTCAGATCCAAATATTCGGCCATTCGGGGTGGCAAAAAAAATTGGAACCACATTTTCGTACGACAAATAGAAATCTTTTTTCTAGGGGCATGTTCCAAACGTGAATAAGCAAAAATAACGAATGGGAAAATTTATTTTACGAATTTATTAGTCTATATAGAGAATGTGGATCCAACCCTATAGACAAGTAAATCATGTATGAATCGGTAAGTTTTTTAAAAATAAATTCACAAAAGTGATTAAGTATATATTATGCGAGATTTATGGGCACTTGTAATACATTATTATATTACAAAGAACATATTACACCTGTATGGAAATACTCATACGAAGGACAATGACTTATTAAAGTATGATCTTTTTCCTTTGGGGCAGGTACTAACTATACAAAATAAAGAAGAATAAAAGAAATAAAGATTTAGAATTGCATTTTTAAATAATAATACAAATTCAAGTATGACTCTATTTCCATGCGGACCAGCCAAGTAGCCGAGCGGTCTAACGCGTTCTGTCTACTTGGGGATTGGGAGGTTATGCGTTCGAATCCCGACATCGGCAGTTTGTCAATTATTTTAAAAATAAAACCTATTTTGACAAAATGGAAACTCGACTTCTAAAATCAAATATTCTATAACAAAAGATGCACTAAAAAGTAAAAAAATAATTGCATAATCTTGTGCCAATTTTAGTTCACCAAAGCAAAAATTTTTAAATATATATGTACAATTATTGTTATTTTTGGAGGCGGTGTCAGCATAGAGAAATTCACATAACTTTTGGACACCGCGTCCAAAAATAACAATAATTGTACATATATATTTAAAAATTTTTGCTTAGGTGAACTAAAATTGGCACAAGAATATGCAATTATTTTTTTACTTTTTAGTGCATCTTTTGTTATAGAATATTTGATTTTAGAAGTCGGGTTTCCATTTTGTCAAAATAGGTTTTATTTCTCGCTTTTTAGTGACTTTGAAGTTCTATAACTGATTTTATTTGTCTAAATATGGGTAGACCTACTAAACGACCAACTAATTTGTAGTGAATTTTTTTATAACAGTTTACAGAACACTTTTTTTTTTTTTAATAATTTTTAGTGCATTTTCTTATAACAGATTTTCATTTTTTTTACAAGCATTTTGTTTTTTTTTTTTTTTAATTTTTTTTTTTCCCATTATGAATGAGTATACCCTTTAAAAAAAAAAAAAAAAAAAATTTCGCAGAAATCGGTTATCACATATAAAATGAGGATTTTCCTCGATTTCACGGAGATCCCCTCATCAGAATGCGATTTGGTGACAATGGGAAAACTCTTTAAAACAAAAAAAAATTCAAAATCGGTTCATAAATGACGGAGTTCTGAGGTGACAAACATTAAAAAAAATAAATAAATACAGACGAATTAAGAACCATCCTCCTTTTTCGAAGTCAGGTTAAAAAGGCGGTTAATTGACTTAACTGTCGGTGTATGGACAAGAACGACGAAGTAACCAGCTATACTTGTGAAGATTTTCTACAGTTTTCTTCACGAACTCCAGCTGAATATTCGGCATAGGTCCTATCAGTCGGCAGCAGCCGCATAACCTACCGATTCCTAGTCTAAACACAAAAGTCCTTCCACTCCACTCACATCCCTAGGCATCTTATTGGACTTTATGGTCGAAATGTTTCCGTCCAGAGCAGCCGCGACAATCTATCTATGTACATGAAAGCAAAATAGTAACCTATTGCTTCATTTGCCTTAACTTAACTAGCTTTAACTATCTGAAAATGATACAGGTATTAAATACACATTTACAAATGAAATATATAAAGTCCTCACCGATCCTACTTTTGCTAAAAATTTTATTCAAGGTCAGTAAAAAATAACGGTTTTTCGCATATTTCTCTTAAACGGTAAGTGTCATCGTAAAAATAGATTAGACAAAATTATAGATCATGAAATTGTCTACAAAAATTGTTGAGATACTTTTTTCCTACGCATTACCATTCCTGAAATATCACGATTCCAGAAGTTGAAAAAGACGTGTTATGCATACGGTTGTCCCAAAGTGGTTTTCGCAGTTGAGGATTAACCTCAATAACGATCCAACAAGATCTGATTTACGTTAAAATTATTTTAAATAACGCTAACAGCCCTAAAATACACTCCCGTTCAAAAAAAAATTGAAACCGATTAAAGCAATCTTTCTATGTAATATTACACATATATTGTGTAATATATACGCTTTGAATGTGACTTACTGGTTCAAAAATATTGAATGAGAGTGTACACTCACATTCAAAAAAAATGAACAGATCTGAATCGAATCAGTCTCTCACAATTTTGATTATTCTTGTAGTAAATGTTTTTGTTTGCATAAATTGTTTACATAAATAAAAAATATAAAACTTCCATTTCTTTTTTCACATTTAAAAAATATACTACTTATCTTTGTTTATAAATAAATAATATACAGAGAGTTACAAAAGTGAGGAGTTTTATGAAATGTACAAAAATTAACATTTCAGGTTTGTTCATTTTTTTTTGAACGGGAGTGTACATATTTTATTATTAACATAAAAAACACTTAACGTTAACAAAAAATTGTTGTTTAACACAAACAACTAACTAAAAATTAGACTAATTATTTAAACTAATGACCGTATGTACATTTTAAAAAATTACTTAATAATCCACTTAATTGCTATCTAGATATTTAATACTAAAGATAATTAATTACTTCCCTCCTAATATTCACAGCAACTAACTAGAGATAATTTTAATTAATTAGGAATTTTATACAAAATATTTACATCAAATATAAATATCATTTGATTATAATCAAACTTTTCAGACTTATCAGAGTGTTAAAATCAATTCCAGTTATAAAATTGTCTAAAATTCACACGATAATTCTACTATTATAAACTTGTAATTGTCTGTTTATTTGTGCGAGGATCACGCAAAAACTATTGGGCTGATTTTGATGAAACTTCTGTTTAAAAGCATGGTTACATGTGTTTTGGTCCTTGGACAAAATATCCCCAGACAAAGTATACCCAAGACAAAATATCCCCAGACTAAATATCCCCGACAAAATACCTCGAAAACTTTGAAATCACAGAATAATATCAATAATAATAATAGTTTTTGCCATAATATCTGAAATATATAGAACGCCCTTTAGTGCGGGGCCCAAAAACACGCAAACCCGATCAACTCGGGGTATGACCGACGCAAAAACTATTAGGCTGATTTTGATGAAACTTCTGTTAGCTTAAACTGATTACATGCGTTTTCGTCCCCGGACAAAATATCCCCGACAAAATATCCTCGGGACAAAATATCCCCAGACAAAATATCCCCAAGACAAAATATCCCCAGACTAAATATCCCCGACAAAATATCTCGAAAACTTTGAAATCACAGAATAATATCAATAATAATAATAGTTTTTGCCACAATATCTGAAATATATAGAACGCCTTTTAGTGCGGGGCCCAAAAGCACGCAAACCCGAACAACTCGAGGTTTTTTTTTTTCATTATCAAAAGATATTATGTCGGGGGATATTTTGTCCTTGGGATATTCTGTCTGGTAATATTTTATCCCGGGGATATTTTGTCTGAAGATCAAATGCCTACTATGAAAAGCATATGATTAAACTTAAAAACTGGTATGTATTTTATCTCGCAACAATGGCAGTAGCCGTGGATATAATAATAAAACCCGCGAGCGAAACCGCGGGTATAAGCTAGTTATAGTAATAAAATTGTCACGAACACTCACGTAAATCAATCTGTTCCAAATCCGAAAAATGCATTTCGTTATAGCACTTCGAAATAGTAGGTCTATGTACTATTTAAGTAGTGGTTCCGGAACTGATTGGCTCACGAAATTTTGGTAACTGATTTTGAAGCAACTTAAATATTCAACTAGCTAAAATTCAGCGGGGTCGAAACGAACTCCCTGCAACAAATTTGAACCAGTTGAAACATTTGTAAAACTTGTAACAAGTGTTACTAAATGTAATATTAGAAATTAATTAAATTATTAAATAAAACAAATATTTGAAATCTTCGTGAAACCACTTTATTCGACTAGTTTCGGAACACAGTTTCTTCTTCAGAAAAGAAAAATAAAATGCATTTCATTTTTACTCATTAGCATTTCATGTTTTATTTCTGAAGAACAAACTGTGTTCCGAAACTAGTCAAATAAAATGATTTTAAATATTTGTATTATTTAATAATTATAATGGATTTTCTTCAAGTAACGACCCATTCCATACAAAATTAATTAAACTTAAATTTTTTTTAGTAATTTTTAGTTTAATATGGTTCAAATCAGTGTTGTAAACCTAGAGACGGTTAATGGCGTTAAGATTTCTGGGAAATTACAAGTGAATCATAAGATTTATAATTGAGATCGATCACATGAATATATTTTATATCTCAACTGATCGATAGACTATTTATTATTCTGAAGTCAAGGCTTACAAAAACAATGTTTCAATTCAAATGAAGATACCTAAATAAATAATATTTTCACAACAATGTGATACAATTTTCAAGAACATTTAGCCAGTGATGTCTAATTTCAACTTTTTATGTAATTTGCAATTTTTGCATTTAGAAAATAAAATGGCTTTGAAGGGTTTCGTGCAAACATATCAGTAACAAACAGTGAAATAAAAAAATATAAAAAAACCTGTCACAGAAAATTTGCAAAACGGAAAACGAAAATGCTACGAAACGGGGTAAAATTTAGTAGAATGAATGTATCCTCACATAATGCTTAAGTTACTGTGAAAATTTCCAAACGATTTACTAAGCCGTTTAAAAAATTATTACATTTTAAAATAATTGTAATTTAACATTCGTGAGCTTATTTGTTCACTCAATAGATTAAATTCATTTCAATTACCATTAAAAAAGCTACGAATCGTCCCAAATGATCAAATTATTTATAATTTGAACTATGTAGATACAATTTTGTACAATCTTTTATTAACATTCACTCTAACTAAACGGTTGTTGAGAAATAAATTTAGAAGAATCTGTCACTTATACGTCTATTATGGTATACAATGAAAATGGATAAATGCCTTTGTTGATTTAAATTAAAAGTAAATTCACTGCCAAAAGTTTTGCATATTATTACTTATTTGAATTGTGCTTCTGATCCACAGTCTGGAAAAATTTTCCTTACACTCTCAAAAAATTTATTACAATTCAAAACAATTTTTTATCGTTTATTAGGATTGATAATTACGCCAGAATTTTCTCTTATTCAAAAATTAAATTTATTTTTACATCACTTAATGAAAGAAATTTAAGGAATGTGCATCTAAATATAAGACTAGAATGCAAGCAAGCGTGTCGAAAACAAGTACAGAGCTTAATTCTGATAGTTTTTTGCCCTTAGATCCAGGACTTTTTTTACATGACATATAAGTATATTCATTGTTAGTGAATGATCATTTTTTATATCATCAAGCAAGAAGGCTCCAGGCATTAGTAAGAATTTTATTTAAACATTAGCATGTTAATAAAAGTGTCTTCCAAAAAAAATGTCTGTCAATTATGCAAATACAGACCCCCTTTTCTCAAGCCGTAACACTAATTTTTCAATAAAACTCAATGTTAACATCTTTTAATATTCTCTTATTCTTAATTTTAATAATTTTCTAAAACAAATTTATACCTTTTTAGCAACTTACTATAGAAGCAAAGATACTAAAATTTGATCAAACTTGCGATTTTATTACAAAGAAACAATTGAACAATTTCAACCCCTCAAACAATAATCTCAACTCAAAACTAAAAATAAATAAAAAAAATTATGTTTCAAAAAATCTTTATTTATTTAGTTGACTGCCTCTCATAATAACATTCATAAAAAAATGATTTCAATACAAAAGTTTTTATAGTGTACATTGTAGTTTTTTCACACGTTAAACACCCTCAACAAAAAATAAATACTTACAAAAATATTTTATTTCTAACTTACCCTCTCAGAATTAATCACGGAGTTTTTAAAAATCAAACCACTAAATAAAAACAGTTTTAAACACGTGGAACTGTACAAAAACAAATAATAAAAAAACTAAATCACGACGCGCAATTGTATTTAATGAGATTAAAATACACACAAAAAAATAGAAATATTAAAAAGTAATGAAAATTTTTAGCACAACAAAAAAATGTTTATATAAAAAGCGGAATTATCATCGTAGCTAATCGTGCAGTAAACAAATCTTGTTCACACCACTACGAAATCAACAAACTTAACCGTAAGACGGTTTTATTCACACTGAACTTATAAACATGAAAGTCTGTATATTAAAAGTGTATATTCCCATAGACTACTTCAAACGTGTACAATAGGACGGTAGTTCTTAATGTTTAATATACACTGGAAGGTTTATGAATTCCAGTGTATAGTATACACTGTAAAGACTATGTGTGACTGACTGGCTAACTTATATGATACACTCTTAATAAAAAAAAAAAAAAAAAACAGCATATACACAATATGCGCTGATTTTGTGATAATTTATTATGAAATCATATATGAAGGGTACAGAGAAAATCCAGGCTAGTCAAATCTGGAAATATAGTATACGCCATTTGATTTTGTCTACGCAAATTACTATGAGGGTATGCGAGATAGCAAAAAAATTTGTTAAACAAGTTGTGTCTGATATCAAGTGTGAATTCAGATCAGATTATCAGTTTTATTTAAGTGACACTGAAATAAGTCAAATAGGGGAATTCTACAGTTTCCGGGCGCCGCGATTTGACGGATTCTTATAGGACTCGTCAAAATAAGACGAAAATAAATTATACAATTTTTCGGTATGTCGCTTAGTTTTCGAGATATCTAATTTCAAATAATAATTAATTCTTATCAATTTTATTTTTCTTTTTCGATTGTTTTTTATACAACTATTCTAACCGAGTACTACAATCTTTTACTTCATCGGTCATACCCCCAGTGGGTTGGGGTAGTGTGTTTTATTCGCGGCTCAAAAAATGGCATTTTTATAAACAAAAAAGTTAATAAATATGGGCGTGGATTTAAACCATTCTTTGATAGAAATATATCGTGTGGTCTGGTTCTCAGTAGTGAATTAAAACATTTTTTTTAAAGAAAATTTTCAACAGGAAGAGCCCCGAGATTTTTGCACCGGGGCGTCCAAGATCGTCGATAGACCCCTGGTTGGGGGGAGGGGGCTGGTTCATTTAAAGTGCTCTGCTAAGTTCATGGAGGTTGTATGTTCTGATATAAAAAAGTCTTTGTTTCATGTGATTCCAATGGTCTAAGGTAAAACATTGTCGTGATTTTTTCTCATAAGTGTCCCATGATATCGTCAAAGCAAAAGCCGCAATTTTCAGAAGTCTCAGGTGTGGCAGTGAGTGTGGGTGGGGGGTCAAACGTGTAGAGTTTTGATATAAAAAACCGATCGAACACAGTTCTGAAAAAATGATCCCAGAAGTGTAGGGTGAGACCCAACCGCTCCCAGAAGCGGTAAAGTGGTTAACATTGAGTTGAAATTGGACTCATAAAACATAGTTCTGCAAATTTGTTTACTGCAAGTTTTCGATACAATTAGACTTTTCCACAAATTTGCAGAAGTTAAAAGTGAGGCTAAAGGACCAAAAAATAATAATTTTCGAAAAAAATTAATCAAAAAAAAAGATCGAATATTGTTCTGAAAATGGTGTAGTATTACATATTGAAAATAGAAGTTGAAAGAAAATGTTCCCAGAAGTGTAAGTTGAAGCCCAACCGATCCCAGAAGCGGTAAAGTGGTTAACTTTGAGTTGAAATTGGACTCATAAAACATAGTTCTGCAAACTGCTACTAACTGAGTTAATTGTATGAATATCCAGTATATACTGAGTTGTATATCAGTGATTGAATTGTTAACAATTCTGCGTATTCGAATTCATAACAATTCGCTCCCGAGGAACATTTAATCACAAATTATGAGTTTACTGCAAGTTTACGATACAATTAGACTTTTCCACAAATTTGCAGAAGTTAAAAGTGAGACTAAATGACCAAAAAACTTTCGGACAAAATTTTTATGTATCAAATGTATGTATATAATGTATGTATATATATACATACATTATATACATTATATACATTATATACTATATATATATATAATGCATGCATATATTTTATGTATATAATATGTGTAAAAATTTACACGTATTTCAATAATTTTAATTTGGAATAAAATGAAAATTGCGAAAATTAGACGAATAAAGAAAACTACGCAATAGAAAATAGAAATATTAATAAAGAGTCCAATAAAATTCCGGTATGACGGGCCTAAAAAAAAAAAGGTATTTAGGAAAATAACTGAGATTTTCGGGAAAATGTAATTTCTGTCGGCGGTAGCTTAATTACCCGAAATCTCAGGTTTTTTTCTTAAATATTTTTTTTAGGCCCCTTTATGACGGGCCTAAATTAAATTTTTAACCCGACTTCAAAAAGGTTGATGGTTCTCAATTAGTCTGTAATTTTTTTTTTTTAATGTTTGTCACCTCAGAAATCCGTCATTTATGAACCGATTTTGAATTTTTGTTTTTTTGTTTTAAAGGGCTTGATTTCAGATTGGTCCCATTGTCACCTAATCGCATTCAGGTGAGGGGTCCCCTGGAAATCGAGGAAAATCCTCATTTTGTATGTGATAACCGATTTTTGCGAATTTTTTTTTCTTTTGAAAGGGTATACTCATTCATAATAGGCAAATAAGAAATTTTTTTTAAAAACCGACTTCAAAAAAATTTTTTCAAAAAAAAACCGAGCCCAAAAAAAAAATGCACTAAAAATTAGTAGGTCGTTTAGTAGGTCTACCCATATTCTGACAAATAAAATTAGTTATAGAACTTCAAAGTCACTAAAAAGGGAGAAATAAAAAATATTATGACAAAATGGAAACCCGACTTCAAAAATCGAATATTCTAAAACAAAAAATACACTAAAAAGTAAAAAATAATTGCATATTTTTGTGTCAATTTTAGTTCACCTAAGCAAAAATTTTTAAATATATATGTAAAATTATTGTTATTTTTGGAGGCGGTGTCCAAATTTTATCTGAATTTCTCTATGCTGACCTCCAAAAATTACAATAATTGTACATATATATTTAAAAATTTTTGCTTAGGTGAACTAAAATTGACACAAGAATATGCAATTATTTTTTACTTTTTAGTGCATTTTTTGTTTTAGAATATTTGATTTTTGAAGTCGGGTTTCCATTTTGTCAAAATATTTTTTATAATTTTAACTTATGACAAGAAATAATAAACTTTATTGTGGACATTTATGTAGTAGTATAGTAATATTTATTGTTTTGAATAATATTCATACAATATTTTACAGCGTATAGTATTTTAGCATTAATTTATCCAAACATACCATACAAATTCAGAAATATTTTAAAATTATAGCAAGATTGTAAATTTTATAATAATAATTAACATGAGTCATGATTAACATGATTAATAACAGAATTTTAACAAAAATATAACAGATTAAAAATTTTTTCAAATACATAACAAAAACAAATATTAAAGAAATGTACTATTTCTTTTTATACCCGGTATATAATATATACCAGAGTTTAGTTTAGTTCCGACTTGTGCTGCAGTCCGTCTGTGAATACGATAACTCAATAAAAAAAATTTTGACAAAATGAAACCCGACTTCAAAAATCAAATATTCCAAAACCAAAAATGCACTAAAAAGTAACAAAATAATTGTATATTCTTGTGTCAAATTTAGTTCACCTAAGCAAAAATTTTTAAATATATATGTACAATTATTGTTATTTTTGGAGTCGGTGTCAGCATAGAGAAATTGAAAAAATAATGTCGTTTTTATTTCAAAAAAATATTGTATTTATTTAAATTTTAATGTTTTACATAAAATTTATCCTTCACATAAAATTTGGACACCGCCTCCAAAAATAACAATAATTGTACATATATATTTAAAAATTTTTGCTTAGGTGAACTAAACTGACACAAGAATATGCAATTATTTTTTTCCATTTTGTTAAAATTGGGAATAAAGGGATTCCATTTTGTTAAAATTTTTTTTATTTCTCGCTTTTTAGTTACTTTGAAGTTCTATAACTGATTTTATTTGTCAGAATATGGGTAGACCTACTAAACGACCTACTAATTTTTAGTATATTTTCTTATAACACATTTTTTTTTATCCGTTTTTTTTTTTTTTTTAAATTTTAGTGCATTTTTTCATAACAGATTTTCAGTTTTTTTTACATGCATTTGGTTTTTTTTTGGGGTCGATTTTTTTTTGTAAAAATATTTTTTTTTTTGGCTCGGTTTTTTTTTGAGAAAAATTTTTTTATTTGAAGTCGGTTTTTAAAAAAGTTTCTTATTTTTCCATTATGAATGAGTATACCCTTTCAAACAAACAAAAATTTTCGCAGAAATCGGTGATCACATATAAAATGAGGATTTTTCTCGATTTCCAGGGGATCCCCTCATCAAAATGCGATTTGGTGGCAATGGAACCAATGGGAAATCAAACCCGTTAAAACAAATAAAATTCAAAATCGGTTCATAAATGACGGAGTTCTGAGGTAACACACATAAAAAAAAAGCAACATACAGACGAATTGAAAACCATCCTCCTTTTGGAAGTCGGGTTAAAAACGAAAATAGATAGCGAGCTGAAATTATTTATGTGTGTTTTAAAGTTGAAAACTAAAGTCAAGTCCGTAAATGGGCAAAATTAGACCATATTTGGAAAAAATGGACCAAACTGCCCAACTTTGGGACCGTAAGAGATAGAACAAACATGTGAAGACAAAAAATGTTCCTTGTTTAAAAATAAACAACTCTTGTAATAATTTTTTTAAACTAATTCAGATATCGGGTTTTTAAGCTATTAACTCAGTTATATATTTTTTTGTGTTTTTAGCGAATTTCCCCCAAATCAGCTATTGTTTTTGTACCAATGTTGGAGTTTCAAAAAATTTCTTCAAATGTATATATACAGACTGTGTTGGACAGCTTTCCCTATAGTAAATCAATGTTAAATATTATTTATTCAAAGCTGTCCGTCTGGTACTGTATGAAGTCAGTCAGTACAACTATAAATAAAGTCAGTCAGTTATCTCACAGCTATACTGTATGCGTATGGTTGTTTGTTTGTCATTAAAGAGTGGGGATTTTTTGATGCACAATGCACATACAAAAGTGGACTTTCGTCACATGTGTACTGACTGACTTCATACAGTACCAGGCGGACAGCTAGTAATAAATAATATTTAACATTGATTTACTATAGGAAAAGCTGTTCAACACAGTCTGTATATCAACATATGTACACTCCTGTTCAATAAAATTCAACAGACCTGAAATGTAAATTTTCTTGCATTTCATAAAACTCCTCACTTTTGTGACTCTCTGTATAATTATTCATTTATAAACAAAGATAAGTAGTATATATTTTAAGTGTGTAAAAAGAAATGGAAGTATAGTAAAAACAATTACTACAAGAATAATCAAAATTGTGAGAGACTGATTCCGTTCAGATCTGTTAAATTTTATTGAACGGGAGTGTACATATACGTTTATGTGTCTGTGGACTCTCTAGTGGTCACAAGTTTTATTCTGATTACAATAAAATTTGGTATTTGAGGCGCTTTTGGTATTCAAAACGTCAACTTCGTTAATGGGTAAAATCAGACGTGGGGAAAGAGGGTTTAACGAGAGGGGGAAACACAAAATTTGACATATCTCCCATAATATTCGAAAAATCGAAACATTTATAAGGAGTAAAGTTGTAGGTACTAACTTTTACTGTAATTTTGTTATTTATCATTTTTCTGTTACCTTAATATTTACAGAAATATTTACACTTAAATATTGAAAGTTAAAATTCTAAATGTACACATTAGAGTTTGGAAAAAATGATTAGGTAATGAATTATAGCAAACTTGATTTTCTACAACTTTACTCGTTATACATTTTTCGATTGTTCCAATATTATGAGAGATATTTTATATTTTGTGTTTTCTTCTATCTTTATGCCCCCCTTTCCCCTTGATGTATGCCGTTTATTAATAAAATTGGCCTTGAAAATACTAAAATGATATCAGTTACGACATTTCATTTTGATCAGACTTAAATTGTGACTAGAGAGTGATTTATAACGCCTTTTTTTATTAATTATAAAAGATAATGTAACGGAATTAACTTCAAAAGTAGTTACAGGTATAGTAGTCAGGAAAAATGTTGTTTAGGTTTTCATTTTGCAGCAGGCATCCAGATATTTGGTAAATATAATTTACTTTTTTCATGGACTCAAATTGGAGAATGTCCATTATGTTGGTGTGTATGTCGTTTTTGCTATGATCTGGGATCGTCCCGTCGACTTTTATGAATGTACTCTATAAGATTTTGAAGAATTTTATAAATGAACTATACATCAGTGCTTGTACATCCACAAACATTTTTTTTACAAAACTCACCAATTAATGAGGTTTTACACAGTTTTTTTAGCGAATTTTCTCCAAAAGAAATGCAGCTATTGTTTTTGCACCAATGTTGAAATTTCATAAAAATTTCTTCAAATGTCCATCGATCCTACCAATTAGATATTAAAAATCACTATCGCTAAAATTTGTATATATGTATATATATATCAACATATATATATATATATATATATATATATGTACTTTTTTTTAAATGTCTGTGGACTCTCTAGCGGTCACAGTTTTATTCCGATTCCGAATGAAATTTGGTATTTGAGGCGCTTTTGGTATTCTAAAGGTCAAGTTCGTTACCGCCTGTCTGTCTGTGAACACGATAACGCAAAAAGAAAAAGAGATAACAAGCTGAAATTTTGTATGTGCCTGCTAGAGCTAAAAAGGGCAAACCTGCATATCATTGATACCGTAAGAGATCAAAAAACAAAATTTTAAAAACAAAAAATTTTCCTATTTTAAAAATAAACAACTTTTGTTAGGAATTTTTTTTATAAATTCAGTATATACCGGGTATTTATATTAAAAATTATATTAAAAATTGTAATTTCTCATATGTTATCAACACTTCATCATAAGTTAATCTAACTGGTGACATATTATTGCACGTCATCCAAATTGCATACATTTAAATCGACATGAAAATTGCAATAGGGAATATGCATGAAAATTTTTTTTCACTTGAATTGAAGCATGTTTACTTGACAAATATCAAGGTAAAATTACTTTTTAAATAACTTTAAAAATAAGCGAGATATGAATGATTGAAATTCCCGAATAGACAAAGAGGGTGATAGCCCTCTTGATATGTTATGTGACGTCATATTACACTTTCACCATTTAAAATACACGTAAAACTCCGTTTTTAGTTTTTTTGCAAGAAAGAAACAGATAATAATCTTTAGAAGCTTATAGCTTCCTTGATATTTGTCGGATTTTAATTTCGTTTTTAAATATTATTACAGTATTAAGAGTATTTTCATATTCTGAAAATAAATGTGAAAAAAAAATTTTCATGCATATTCCCTATTGAGTGAAAAGTGAGTTACAAAATACTCTAGGCACTCACTTCTGCACTTTGCTTTATTGCAGGAAAGGGGAGATAGTTTCGGTGAATTATCAACAATTCAACAATCAATTATCAACAACCTCGATAACACTACATACGATATAGGATTCCTATTTAAATTTCGTTAAACCCTACCATCGCTAGCTAGAGATAAAATTTAACAGCGCTAATTTGCACCCTTTCAAATAGCTTTTAAAATTTTATTGTACACGAATTTTTTATTTTTTTAAGCAGGATTCTTTTTTTCAAGGTATTCGACCATAATAACCACCGTCCTCGTTTCCAGACTTCATGTATACACAGCGTCGGACTGGCCATATAGTCGAGGTGGCGTTTGCCAGCCGGGCCCTAGCGTGCGCGGGCCCCCCACGGGCCTGGCTTGTGAGGTTTGCCACAAGCCAAGCGGTAGGTACGGTAGCCTAGGGCCCGGCTCTTGCGATCTACATGTATAGTAGATAGTTCATACATAGAAATGAAACAAAAAAATTAAAACTTGTTTTAGAAATTTCTGAACGGCGATAACTTTTGAACGAATCAAAAGATTTTGACGTGTATCATAATACACGATATTTGACATTGTTTAAGAGATGCATTATATAGATACGATTTTCAGCGCTGAAGCGCATTAAAACGAGTCTTTTCTCTCTGTTAATAATAATAATAATAATAATTAATAATAATTCATTTATTGATTCTTTTTTCCATAATACAAAGATCGTACAGAATAGATCAAGTTTCATAAAAAAGGGAAATGGACATGATCGGACAAGAACTGTTGGATTCGTTGATTATATTAAACACAAAATCGGATCTTATCAAGGATGACGGGAATAGCAGCTTTTACGATCGAGTTATCGACAGCTTCTGAAACTTCTCCTCTTTAAAAAAAATGTTGATTGGTTAGCATTCGATTTGTTATAAAGTAATTGGAACTATATTTGCCTAATCTAATATACTATAATGAAAAAGTGAAGCTGACTGACTGACTGACACTCATCTATATAAAACCAAACCCACATCTAGACATGCTAGAATGATGGGTTTTTTGCATTCGACGCGAAATTGCTTCAAACCGACGAGAAATATCGGTAAACTTCAATTTTTTCAGTGCAACCCCCCTGGAAAATCAGAAAAATATCCTCTAAAATTACGTTTTTCTGTTATATACATGCTAGAAAGATGGGATTTTCACTAATCGACCCGAAATAACGTCAAATTAACAGAATATCACCTTTTCACTTCTATTTATGATAGAAAGATCGGGTTTTTCCATTCGACGTGAAACAGGTTCAAGATAACAGAATTATTAGAAGAAAGTAAATTTTCCATCACAACCCTTTGCAGTTGAGAAAAACACCCGTAAAACTACCCCTTCCCTATACATGCTAGAAAGATGCAGTTTTTTGCAATCGACGCTAAATAGCTACAGATTAACAAAAAATTTTGAAAAATTTCATTACCTACATCGCAATCTTCCGAAAAGTGAAAAACATCCCTAAAACTGCCCTTTTCACTTCTTATCATGTTAGAAAGATCAGTTTTTTCCATTCGACGTGGAACAGATTTAAAATAACAGGATTCTTAAGAAACACAAATTTTTCCATCTACATATGCCAGAAAGATGCGGTTTTTGCGTTCAACGCAGAATAACTGCAAATTAATCGGTTGATTCGAAAAACGTAATTTTTTTCGTCGCTATCTCTTGAAAATGGTAATGTGAGACTTATCTATGCGCAGTCCCGCCAAACCCCCACCCTTAACCCACTTCCCCCAAAAAATTTCTCCCCCCCGAAAAGACCCTCTAAATTCTTCCCAAAAAACTTCGCATCCCAAAAAATTACCCCCCCCCCTCCATTAATTCTCTAATGGTGAGTACTTTTTGTTCATCATATAATGTTATTTTATTTTAATGGTACCCCCTTGCGAGCAGAGCGAGTAATATATATAAAGTTGATAATTAATAATTTGTATATTTCATTATTTTTCGATAGTATCCCATCTTTCATAATCCCGTTCCGGGCCCCGGGCTTGTAGGGAGCCACCCGGGCCCTTTCGGCCCAGTCCGACCCTGTGTATACACCGTTAGTATTGAATTTTATTGACTTAAATATATAAATATTAATATCTCTAGATAAAAATCATATACGCAAGGCCTATAGCCATATGGAGAATAGCTGTTGTTAAGCCTATTTATTAAAAAAAATAAGAAATTCATCTATCAATGACTTGAATGCTTTGTATGCCATTTGATTTTTATTCAAAAAAAAAAAGGTGGTTGTTATTTTTTCAACACTTCAAAATTATATCTAAACTGCTGTTATTCGAGTTTTTTTTTTATACAAATTCCTGAATATTAATATACATATACTACGGACGTTTTAGGGTTCAATAACTTAAATATGAATGTAATAAGTAATAAGACTAGGGGTTCAGAAATATATACAACTTATCGTGTAAAATATTTAAAAAAACATTTTAGTCGATTATTACACCCTATGAAGTTTGAAACTTGTAATCAATTTATCAGTCCGTCTTCTTTTTGCTAAATAAACTTTAATATGCAGGTATGATGAAAAATTTATTGGGCAAGTCGATGCTGGCATCGGATGTATTGTATTCAAGTCAATACTTTCGCATACAACCTGGTAAATGAAGTCGATTAAATGAAGTCGATATTTAATGCAATGAAGTCGTTATTTAAGGTATTTCCAAAATATTATTAGGTTGTCAAGAATTTCACGAAATTCACAATAATAGTAAAATGAATCTTCAGAAATCAGCTGAATTTTTTTGAGAATGTATCTCCTTGACGTTTTTGAGAAAACCGTTACGTAAGTTGGAGAAATATAACATGCATCTTCATAAACATTGTGCAATAAAATGCACGATTCCGACTGTTTTTACTTCGAACTCTCTCAATAGAGTCACGATTGTTCTGAAATTCGACACATACTTTCCTCAATTCCTTAGAAATATTTTTCTTTAAAACTTTGGGAGAATGCCCATCGGGTTGTTAAGTTTTTTGATTAAATATGCGTAAAAAAGTGCATTTTTTCATGTCCGCAGCAGAAGGTTATTTTTTATGGTTCAGTTGGCATCCTGAGTACCGGCGCGCTGTTTGAAAGTCGTTTGAAATTATATATACTAGTATACATATTATAACCTATGTGATGTTGGCAACCCACTTAACGGTAGAAGATTTTTTTAAATTTTATTCGATTGTACTCGGTTTGTACCGGATTGTACCACCTTGATTTTCGTTTGTACCCTAAAGGGGTGAAAAATATAGGGGTGGGTAAAATTGCTCCGCAACTCGTGTTGAGATAAATGATATTCGTTGATGCCATTGTGAAGAGAATCGTTTGTACCTGTTTGTGCCGATGTTAAAAAAAAATTAAAAAAATTTAAAATAAAAAAATTTTTTAAAAATTTTAAAAAATTAAAAAAAATTTTTTATAATTTTTTTCTTTATTTTCGTATCTCATTTAGGAATAAATTATATGTGGTATCGTTTTGGTAGAGACAATAGTATCTGCACGTTTGGTCGCAAGCAGAATTCATTTTTATTGCGTTTAAGTACTCGATGATTAAAAACGGGTACAAACGATATAAGTGTCGGTACGCATGGGTACAAACGATTACGAATGGGTACAAACGATTACGAATGGGTACAAACGATTTGTCGGTGTAACAAACCAGTCCAAACAATAAAATTGACGGTACGCATGGGTACAAACGATTACGAATGGGTACAAACGATTTGTCGGTGTTACAAACGATATTAGAGTCGGTACGCATGGGTACAAACGATTATGCATGGGTACAAACGATTTGTCGGTGGTAAAAACGATAAAAGTGTCGATACGCATGGGTACAAACGATTACGAGTGGGTACAAACGATTTGTCGGTGAAACAAACCGGTACAAACGATAAAAGTGTCGGTACGCATGGGTACAAACGATTACGAATGGGTACAAACGATTTGTCGGTGGTACAAACGATAAAAGTGTCGGTACGCATGGGTACAAACGATTACGAGGGGGTACAAACGATTTGTCGGTGAAACAAACCGGTACAAACGATAAAAGTGTCAGTACGCATGGTTACAAACGATTATGAGTGGGTACAAACGATTTGTCGGTGGTACAAACGATAAAAGTGTCGGTACGCATGGGTACAAACGATTACGAGGGGGTACAAACGATTTGTCGGTGAAACAAACTGGTACAAACGATAAAAGTGTTGGTACGCATGGGTACAAACGATTACGAGTGGGTACAAACGATTTGTCGATGTTACAAACCAGTACAAACGATATAATTGACGGATCGCATGGGTTTTAACGATTACGAATGGGTACAAACGATTTGTCGGTGTTACAAACCGGTACAAACGATATAATTGTCGGCAAAACTAAGTAAAAACGATTTCGAGTGGGTACAAACGATTTGTCAGTGGTACAAACGATATTAGTGTCGGTACGCATGGGTAAAAACGATTATGAGTGGGTACAAACGATTTGTCGGTGGTACGTAAAAGTACGCAATCGTAATCGTTTGTACCCATGCGTACCGACACTTTTATCGTTTGTACCGGTTTGTTTCACCGACAAATCGTTTGTACCCACTCGTAATCGTTTGTTCCCATGCGTACCGACACTTTTATCGTTTGCACCACCGACAAATCGTTTGTACCCACTCGAAATCGTTTGTACCCAGTCTTGCCGACAATAATATTGTTTATACCTGTTTGTAACACCGAAAAATAGTTTGTACCCATTCTTAATCGTTTGTACCCATTCGTAATCATTTGTACCCATGCGTACCGACACTTTTATCGTTTGTACCAGTTTGTTTCACCGACAAATCGTTTGTACCCACTCGTAATCGTTTGTACCCATGCGTACCGACACTTTTATTGTTTGTACCACCGACAAATCGTTTGTACCCACTCATAATCGTTTGTACCCATGCGTACCGACACTAATATCGTTTGTACTACCGACAAATGGTTTGTACTCACTCGAAATCGTTTGTACCCAGTCTTGCCGACAATAATATTTTTTGTTCCTGTTTGTAACACCGAAAAATCGTTTGTTTCCATTCGTAATCATTTGTACCCATGCGTACCGACACTTTTATCGTTTGTACCCACTCATAATCGTTTGTACCCATGCGTACCGACACTAATATCGTTTGTACCCATTCGTAATCGTTTGTACCCATTCGTAATCGTTTGTACCCATGCGTACCGACACTTTTATCGTTTGTACCGGTTTGTTTCACCGACAAATCGTTTGTACCCACTCGTAGTCGTTTGTACCCATGCGTACCGATACTTTTATCGTTTGTACCACCGACAAATCGTTTGTACCCACTCATAATCGTTTGTACCCATGCGTACCGACACTAATATCGTTTGTACCACCGACAAATTGTTTGTATCCACTCGTAATCGTTTGTAGCCAGTCTTGCCGACAATTTTATCGTTTGTAACGGTTTGCAACACAGACACATCGTTTGTACCCATTCGTAATCGTTTGTACCCATTCGTAATCGTTTGTACCCATGCGTACCGACACTTATATCGTTTGTACCCGTTTTTAATCGTCGAGTACTTAAACGCAATAAAAATGAATTCTGCTTGCGACCAAACGTGCAGAAACTATTGTCTCTACCAAAACGATACCACATATAATTTATTCCTAAATGAGATACGAAAATAAAGAAAAAAATTAAAAAAATTTTTTTTTAATTTTTAAAAAATTTTTTTATTAAAATTTTACCAGCCAAGTAGCCGCGCTTGTTAAGGCGCTGTTTCTACTTGGACCTGGGAGGTTATGGGTTCGAATCCCGACACCGGCAGTTTGTCAATTTAAAAAAAAAAAAAAAATTAATGGGGCGGTTGATTGACTAAACTGTCGGCGTATGGACAAGAACGAAGTAACCGGCTATGCTTGTGAAGGTTTTCTGCAGTTTCCCTTCACGAATTCCAGATGAATATCGGCATAGTTCCTATCAAAGTCGGCTGCAGCCGCACACCTTCCAATTCCTAATCTGCATACGAATTCCCGATCCTCCACTCACATCATAAAAATGTAATGTAAAAATTAATAAATAAAGGATGAAAAATAATGATGTGGGTGGCCTCTGTTATAGACCGTGTCGTGTCTCGGAAACGGAGGTTAAACCCCATTATTATTTATTATTAAAATTTTTTTATTTTAAATTTTTTTAATTTTTTTTTAACATCGGTACAAACAGGTACAAACGATTCTCTTCACAATGGCATCAACGAAAATCATTTATCTCAACACGAGTTGCGGAGCAATTTTACCCACCCCTATATTTTTCACCCCTTTAGGGTACAAACGAAAATCAAGGTGGTACAATCCGGTACAAACCGAGTACAATCGAATAAAATTTAAAAAAATCTTCTACCGTTAAGTGGGTTGCCAACTTCACATAGGTCATATTATATATACTAGTCATACTAGTATATGAATGATGTTTTATTGCGGAATCTCCTTGATTCGTATATAATTTTCTATATAGTTCTTTTCGCGCGGGTACCCGATCAGCTGATATAGTTTGGAAATACCTTCAGGCGATAATCAAAAATTGGGTCGACCTCCGAGTTGTTCATTTTAATGTTATTTTAAGCATGCCCAGGCGTTTGTATTTTGTCTTCCAATCGTTCTACCGGCACTCAAAAAATTTAACTTCTAAAACAAAATATTCGAATTCACGACAGGGTAACCAAACAACACGTTATATTTCGCCCAAAGAAGTTCGATGCCCATATTTATTAAGTACATATAAACTTTTTACAGCCGAATTTTTGATATAACTAGTGATTTCGTTAATTATCTAGTATTCTTTATAGCTATTATAAGTTATCACAAATTATAAACATAGAAGACTAAAATAATAGAAACATCACTATACCAAACATACCAAACTCAGCGTAGAGAATCCAACATTTAAAAATAAATCCATGCATTGAACGGGTGCTAAAACAGATCGCTTTAGTTTTGTCGTATCCGTTTTTTAGACTGACAAAAAATATTTAATAAAGAAAAAATTATTATTGCAATGATAGATCGAAAATCGAAATGATGGACTCTGTAGCCTAAGAGCCTTTCCTATATTTAAAATTATTTTTGTTGGTTAAAAACCCTTCCAGGTATAAAAACGTCTAATTATTACACTTCTATACGATTTTTCAAATTTGTTTTCATAACTTCAGATAAATGAAAATATTTTACCCATGGCAGGGTGCTTGAGTAGTCGAGTAGTCAATAGTCACTGCTCTTTTAGCGAATCAAGCAACATGTATATATATATATATATATATATTTATATATATATATATATATAAGTTTATGTGTCTGTGGACTCTCTAGCGGCCACAATTTTAATATGATTGGAATAAAATTTGGTTTTGAGATGCTTTTGGTATTTGAAAGGTCAAGTTCGTTAATGGGTAAACTCGGACAAGGGGAAAGGGGGTTTAGAGAGAGGGGGAAACACAAAATTTGGCATATCTCCCTTAATATTCGAAAAATCAAAAAATTTATAAGAAATAAAGTTGTAGGTACTTAGTTTTACTATAATTTTGTTTCTTATTATTTTTCTGTTACACTAATATTTACAGTAATATTGTAGCAAACTTGAATTTCTACAACTTTACTTCTTATACATTTTGCGATTGTTCTAATAATATTAAGACTCCAATTTTATATTTTGTGTTGTCTTTTTTCTGTATGCCCCCTTTCCCCTTAGCCTATGCTATTTATCAATAAAATTGGCTGGCCTTGCAAATAACAAAATTATGCCAGATACGATATTTCTTTTTGATCAAACTAAAATTGTGACCGCTAGAGAGTGATTTATGTATTCTATAGAAATTTGCTAAGTTGACGCAGCTCCTGTGTAACGAATTTTTAAAAATAAGCATTACAAAACTAAACAAAACACTTGTACTTAGAATAGCCGAATAGCACCGAAGTAGCCGAGGGCTACTTCGGTGCAACACACCTCGTGCACCAGCTTCGTTACGGGCCTGATGTGCAGACCAAATTAAATAAGCTGGAGGGAGGGAGGTTTACCATGAATGGCATATGAATAAGTGCGGCCTAGGAGGTCCAAACAATAAACTACCCAGAATGATATAAAATGAATATTATCGGTAAGAATAATAATAATTAACGACTATAGTTATTTTTTTCCTGGCAATAAGAGAGTTGAGTTGTAATTGGTCTAAAAACTTTCTACTATAATATGGATTAGAGCACTTTCAACTTTCTGCCACAATAGTTTGCATGTTTTAATGACTTGATGTTTAATTCGACTGCTTGCTTAGCTATTTAGCGAATTTCCTGAAAGGAAATAGAGCTATTGGTCCCGTACCGAAACAAAATTCGCAAAAATTTCTTCAAATGTCCATCGATCCTACCTAGTAGATGTCAAAAAACACCATCTGTAAAATTATATATATATATATATATATATATATATATATATATCTATGGACATATATATATATGTGTGTCTGTAATCACACTAGCGGTCACAGTTTTCATTTTATCGGAATGAAATTTGGTATTTGAGGCGCTTTTGGTATTCAAAAGGTCAAGTTCGTTAATGGGTAAAATCGGACGAGGGGAAAGGGGGGTTTAAAGGCAGGTGGAAACACAAAATTTGACATATCTCCCTTAATATTCGAAAAATCGAAAAATTTATAAGACGTAAAGTTTTAGGTATTAAATTTTACTGTAGTTTGCTTTCTTATCATTTTTTCTGTTACCCTAATATTTACAGAAATATTGACGGTTTAAGATTGAAAACTAAATTCCTCACTATCTCTGTACATATAAGAGTTTGAGCAAAAATGATAAGATGATGAATTGTAGCAAACATGATTTTCTACAACTTTATTCCTTACGCATTTTTTGATTGTTCTAATATTAAAAGAGATATTTTGTATTTTGTGTTTTCTTCTTTCTTTATGCCCCCATTTCCCCTTCACGTATGACGCTAGAAAGTGATTTATGTATTTTAAGGAAATTCGCTAAGTTGAAGCAGATTCTGCGTAACGATTTTTTTTTAAATAGACAGTGTTGACTGAATAAATGTAGAAGCTGAAGTAAAGAGTAACACCCTTACTCATATGAGAAAATTTCACCATCTAGACTCCAATTTCAAGCTCTCTACAAGTGTTCAACTAATTCAATAGTTCAACCAATTCAACAAAAAATCGTCAGTAGCTTGAAGTAGCTTTCGGTTGGCATATACAGATGATTCAAACGGGTAGCGAAACGTCCTCTTTAAATAATTGCATCGAGATAAAATACATACTTGTTTTTATGCTTTCTAATCATAAGCTTTGAAACACAAAAAGTATCTTCAAAATCAGTCCAATAGTTTTTTTGTGATGCTCGAACAAACAGATAATTACAGTTGTATAATAGTATAGATTATACATATAATAAAATTACCTAATTTTGGAATTGTCAAAATTCGATCATTTTTATCTCCACATCCAACAATGTTAGTGTCAAGTACTACCAAATATACCGTATGTGTTGGAAAGTATTACTAATAGAGAATCAATGTCAAATATAATTTACTATAATAACACTATAATATACACAAAATGCTTAATAAAGAAATAAAAGTAGTGCATTAACATGTAATGAGAGTGGGTTAAATATGTTCATTTTTGTCTTCTTAAGCTTAGCATTACTTCTAATAATGGTAAATTCTTTTTTGAATATCTCATATTATTTGTATGTGGAATGTTTGAAAATAAATAATAGTATTCTATTAACGGTATAACATAAAACAACAATCCACACAAATTAAAAGAAAAATAAAACCCCAAAAAGAAATAGAATTCCGAAAAAAAAAGTTAAACCAACGGTTCGATTATTCCTCTATTATTTGCTAAACAATATCCGAGTCGATTGTAGAAATCTACCCAGGTATTTTCTAGCACTTGAGGAGAACTATTCGCACAATTCTTTGCCTATATTGTTGCGAATTTGCAGGTCTATTCCACGAATAGATCTGCGTTTTGAGAAAACCCCACAAAAAAAGTCGTTAGGAGATAGATCTGGCGATCTGGCTGGCCACTTGAAGGTTCCAAAACCACTCATAAGACGTTTCTGGAAAGTTTGTTCCAGGAACAGCTCTACTATCATGACATTGTGTGCAGGGCAACCATCTTGTTGGAACCATACAGATTCCAGGTCTAAATTAGGAAGAGCTATAAAAGTTGGCAAAATATTATTTCGTAACAAACACAAATATTTTTGAGAATCTAAAGGTCAATGAAGAATGGTCCTATAATATGGTCACCCAATATTCCAGTTCAGACATTCAGTTTCAGTATGTATGTGTATGTATGGTTTTATAGTAAATATTTTATTTATTTATTTAACATTGATTCTCTATTAGAAATGCTTTTGAAAACGGTCTGTATATATAGGTTTACACCATAGGAAGCAAAACGGACCCCTGCTGGATTTTTTGAAAATTAGATAATTATTGAGACATTATTACATATTATAGATCAATAATACAATACCATTGGTTTTAATCACGTTACATATAGATACTGAACCAAAGTAAGTGTTTACTTGACGATAATTTTATTTATTAAAAATAATGACGGTGAGATTAACTCAAGGTCGAAATGGTAGACAAAATAATTTTTTTCGAAAACAATTTCTTGGTACGTTTTTTTGTATTTAATATTTATATTTTCAGACAATTATTATAATTATTAAATAAAATAAATATTTGAAATTTTCGTAGAATTATTATAAATATGGTGTTAGTGACTCACACCCATATAGCAGACACACATATCTAACCCATCAATATCAACATTGCAATTAAACCTGCGATACAGTACACATTGTATTTAACACTGTACAATTCTAGAAAAAACCAAACAACAGAACGATACATTTATGTATACGCGCATATCTTTGTCTCTTTTTATATACTCACGTATAGAAACAGATTAACTCTATAAGTATGTTCTGGAATGTAAAGAATATTCGATGCGATTCTCTCACTTGCTTAGAACGCGTGCATTTCAGATACAAAACACAGGACAACAACAGCTCACCAGTTCAGTAACAATTAACATTCGTTGAAATCAAAAAATTAATACAATTCAAAAGTATAATTCAAAAGTTGTAAATGTTATCCAAAAAGTAGAGAAATAAAGTTTACAAAAATATACATTTCAAGTATTTTCTTTGTCACAAGCACCCTTTCCCTTACGCAGGCGAATTTCTTAGCGAATACATAAATCATTCTCTATAATATCTGATATGATTTTAGTATTTGCAAAAATTAAATTTATTAATAGCCAAAATAGAACGATATAATACTATGGAAATGACAATCAAAATTGACATTTCAAAATTAAAACAAAATTTTAATAAAATAATTTTATAGAATTTCATCCAAATTGGTCCAGCCGTTTAGGATCGGGTCCAATTGTGAATCTAAACCATTCTCGAATCCACTGGAACAAAACAATTTCATCAAAATCGGTCCAGTCTTTTAGGAGGAGTTCAGTCACATACACACAGGACAGAAGAATTATATATATTAAGATATATATATATATATATATATATATATATATATATATGAGTTAGTACGCTTAGAGGGAGGGAGAAAATGAGTAAAATTGTAATAAGTAAAGTTGTAGAAAGTAATATACTTTCTACAATACATTACCTGACTATATTTTCCGTAACTCTATTATTTACAGAAATATTTGCAATTTAAATACAGTACCTCAAATTTTGAATTTCTCTTTTAGTATTAGTAAACTAAAAACAATTAATAATTAGTAAAGTTGTAGTAATTAAATTTTACTACAATTCATTACCTTATTTTAATTAATACTTATTTTAATTACATAAGCTCGCTGCGTCAACTTGTTATTCATATTTCAATAACTTGTTTTGTATTATATGTCAAATAATAATAAATTAATTAAAATAAGTATTAATTAAAATAAGGTTTTCCATCGAATCATGTGAATTATCACATCTGTTTTTGGATCAAATAATTTTTGGAGATTTAAAGCTTTATTTTTTGTCATCTCAATTTCCTTTACTTTGTGTCAACTTATCAAAATTAATTGATCAACCCGTACTTTAAATAAAAATACATTTTTTTCGTTACATAAATTATAAACAAACAAAAAAAAAGATACAAAAATTATTTAACCATATTTGAGTCTTCGATAGATATACACCGTGTAACGAAGAAACCGTGTTTTTATTTAAAGTAGGCGTTTACTCAAACTCTATGTATTTTTTGTAAACTTATTGTAACATTATTGTATTTTTAAATTATATTATATTTATTCATTTAATTAAATAAAATGCTTTTATCTAATTAAATAATAGATTTTTAATTTTTTTTAATTTAACATAAAACACTAATTAACTAATATTAACAAATTATTGAACAATATAAACAATAAATTATATTTAATATTATAAACAAATTTTAATTTATTAAACAAATGCTATTATAAGAAACAAACAACTATATGTATAAATTTAAAATAATAATTCTAATTTGTTAATATTAGTTAAAAGAGTTTTATGTTACATTTTAAAAAAAAGTATTCTTAATTAAAAGTCTATTTAATTATATAAAAGCATTTTATTTAAATTAAAAGAATAAATATAATATAATTTTTTTTAAATACAATAATGCTACAATAAGTTCACAAAAAATACATAGAGCTTGAATAAGCGCCTACTTTAAATAAAAACACAGTTTCTCCGTTACACGGTGTATATATACATTTATTTGCCAAGAGAGTAAAATAATATTGATGATTCAGACATGTAACAGATAATTCAGCCATATTTGGTTTTCTTGTCTCTTCGAATAGAGGTATACAGAATTCTGAAAATGGATTGAAACAACAATCGATTGCGAACTTGTTGAAGAGAATATCATTGTTTTCAATTGTGTTCAGATTTTTTTCTCTTTTGTTTTCATTTTGTAAATATTACAATTGTGTACAATAATTGTGATACACATAGCTTTTGCATAAATTTGCAACAAAAAATAAATACCATTCTTCTATCCGATGTCAAAATTTTTATTTTTGTTTTACACATTTAAAAACTATTTCATTGCAATATCTAATAATTCGTCTACGTTTTATTTTTTTTAAATAGAAATCAGACTACACAGTCCGGATAAGCTGGGTTGTCCTAAAGGCTGGATTACCCAATAGGGCCCAAGAGGCAAAATAGGCAGGAGCTTATGAGCCATGCATCTTTTTGGGTCCCAGAAAGGTGTGAGATTTTTACATATGTTAAGTTATCATCGTTTTATAATTGACAACCGGAAGAAGTCTTTTTTAACACGTTTTTATTAACTGGGTATGTATGTTTGTTTCTATGTACCTAAGTAACGGAAACTTTGAAGTCAATTTTAACCTACTTCTAATTGTCGTATCGAAATGAAACTTCATATGTATATTTTTAGTTTGGATGACAATGTATTTTTATGGTAAGCATGACCAGAATCGGAAAGGGGGATTGGAGTGGGATTAGAGGGAAGGGGAAATACAAAATTTGGTATATCTCTCTTAATATTGAAAAAATCGAAAAATTAATAAGAAGTAAAGTTGTAGACAATTAATTTTACTATAATTTAGTTTCTTTAGTTTCTTATCATTTTTTCGGTTTCTCTAATATTTACAGAGATAATGACGGTTTAAGATTGAAAATTTAAATCCTAAGTTCGTTTCAAGACTAAACAAGTAATGTAACAACTAACTAAGTTAATTGTTTGAATAAACAGTATATACTGAGATGTATATCAATGTTTGAATTGTTAAAAGTTCTGCCTATTCTGTCTATTCTGTTTTGTGTTAATAACATTGAAACAGTAAAAATTTTCTTGCGTATATATTGAGTTATATAATTTAGTTAGTAAACGTGAAGCGTTAGTTAAACCTGAAGCGTTAGTTAACGCGAAGCGTAAGTGAGTTAACACGGAGCGTGAGTTATTCAAACAAAGCGTTAGTTTGAAACAAGCGTTAGTTTCAAATAAAGACCGTCGTTTGAGATATGTGATCGTCGTTTCGTGATATTTGACATTTGAAAAAGTTTTGATACATTTTGACATTGGTTCGAGACCAATAGCTTTATTTCCTTGAAGAGGAAAGTCGCTAAAACCTTGAATTTATATACACCTCGTATATAAAACTCCAGAATCGAATTTCGATTCCAGATTAAGACGATAATATTGTGTCTATTATCTTAATATTGTAATCTATCATCTTAATATTATATATTGCAAGGCAATCAGGAGTATGGCCTTACTTATAATGTGCAACATTCCTGTACGATCTTTTCGCATTATTATCGATTTACACTCGATACACCTGTTTCAACGATGCAAATGGACATGTAAATTCTATTAAAATATAGCTAAGTATTTCTATGAAATTCTACATTTGTAAAATTTCTTAGAAACACTATACTTGAAATGTTTTTCATCATGACCGAGCACAGTTTTTTAATTTAAATCATGCAGAGAAATATGAATAATATTTATTAGAACGCTTTTCTATTTAAATTATTTTAATTCGGTTAAATAAGAATACGTAATTTTCATTCAATTTTCTTTCGATTACATTTCTTAGAAATAATCATACTATCTAGTTATATAAAAGATTGTCTTTTTAACCCGACTTCAAAAAGGAGGATGGTTCTCAATTCGTCTGAATTTTTTTTTTTTTTTAAATGTTTGTTACCTCAGAAATCCGTCATTTATTAACCGATTTTGAATTTTTTTTTTGTTTTAAAAAGTTTGATTTCCGATTGGTCCCATTATCAGCAAATCGCATTCTGATGAAGGGATCCCCTGGAAATCGAGGAAAACCCTCATTTAATATGTGATAACCGATTTCTGCGAAATTTTTTTTTTTTGAAAGGATATACTCATTCATAATGGGAAAATAATAAAATTTTTTTTAAAACCGACTTCAAAAAAATTTTTTACAAAAAAAAACCGACTCCAAAAAAAAAAATTTTTACAAAAAAAAAATACAAAATGCTTGTAAAAAAAATTGAAAATCTGTTATAAAAAAATGCACTAAAAATTAAAAAAAAAAAACGGATAAAAAAAAATTTGTTATAAAAAAATGCACTAAAAATTAGTAGGCCGTTTAGTAGGTCTACCCATATTTAGACAAATCAAAGTCACTAAAAAGCGAGAAAAAAAACCTATTTTGACAAAATGGAAACCCAACTACAAAAATCAAATATTCTATAACAAAAAATGCACTAAAAAGTAGAAAAATAATTGCATATTCTTATGTCAATTTTAGTTCACCTAAGCAAAAATTTTTAAATATATATGTATAATTATTGTTATTTTTGGAGGCGGTGTCCAAAAGTTATGTGAATTTCTCTATGCTGACACTGCCTCCAAAAACAACAATAATTGTACATATATATTTAGAAAATTTTTCTTGGTGTACTAAAATTGGCTGTGTACTGAAATCATTTTTTTACTTTTTAGTGCATTTCTTGTTATAGAATATTTGATTTTTGAAGTCGGGTCTCCATTTTGTCAAAATAGGTTTTTATTTTCTATTCTCTATATTATTTGAAAACAACATTATACAACTCCTCATAAAAATCATAATTATATTATTCAATTGAATTATCATATTGGAAATTATCCTATAAGAGAGACTCTATCTAGCGTTAACAAAATAACCATTGGTACACGTGAACTAACAAATAAAACATAATTACTTGTACAGGGTATACGAGAAAAAAAGGTATTCTGATCATTATGTTAGAAATAAATGGAATTTGAAAATAAAAGTAACATTTTTTTTAGAAAAATACAAATATACCAAAACTGATGTACAATTTCCCATCAAATCCATTTTTCCAAACCTTATCACATAACAAATATTATTTTTATATCTCATGAATAATAATAATAATAATCAGAAAGAGGGGTACCGCATACGGGTCCCTAGCACCTAGACCAAGGAGGCCTCTGTGCCCTCCCTGAGAACAACCTGTCACCCAAGGTGCCATTTTAAGCAGATGAAGCTATAGGGTTCTGTTGAGGCCAGACGCCACACAGAAGGCCCACAACTTCTCCGCCGGGATTGCTCCCAGGATTGATGGATCCAAAGTTTCGGACCCAAACCTTCTATATCTGACACCCTGTAGGCTTCTGTAGGTGCATTTAATATGAATGGAGGTTTCATCGTCCTCCATACAGGCCCTACAAGTGGGATCATCAGAGATCCCCAAGTGAAGATGGTGATAGTTCAATCGACAGTGTCCTGTCAAAAGGCCCACCACCCTTCTCAACTATTGAGAAGCATTCTATCAACTATTGAGCATTCTATTGAGTTTCAATCGAGCACAGTCAAATGGCCTAGCTGTGTTTATGCACAACTTGGGCTGTCGCATGCCCTGCGCATAGTCCCAGTAGTCGAGATGAGCTTGTTTCAGCCACTCCTTGATTCGGTAAATTACGGAGCATCTTGCTATGGGAATGATAGGCTCAGGTGAAAGGGGCGCTTGAGATGACCCCTCTTTTGCCAACGAGTCCGCTACTTCATTCCCCTTAACGCCAGAGTGACCCGGTACCCAGATCAACCTGACTGTTTTACTCAGTGCCAGGTGGTTCAGCTCCTCGAAGCATTCATATACTATCCTCGATTGGAATCTGGACGCCTCAAGAGCTCGAAGTGCTACCTGGCTTATCCGAGAAGATGCTGATATATGCCCCATTGTAACCTTTCGTGTTACAAATCTGGGCACCTCTCAGCATGGCGAAGATTTCCGATTGAAAACCGTCGCATATTGACCCAGAGGGTTCGATTCCTTTATTCTAGGTCCATAAACCCCCGCACCAGAAAAATCTCCGGCCCTTGACCCATCCGTATAAAGATATGGTCCAGGAGGGGGTGAAAAGTTAGGTACGTCTCGATCCCATTCCTCACGGGAGGGAACGATTACCCGAATTTTGCGGTCAAAACGATGAATTGGAACAGTGGAATCCTGTGCCATTTCCACAAGTGGAGTCACAGTCTCCAACCTGTTCTTTATACTCGCATGACCTGTGTTTGTCCTACAGTGCCACTCTCTGCATCTCCTAAGTCGATAGACAGCTGTCATGGCCTCCGCCTCAATCATTAAATGAATCGGCTGAATACCTAAAAGCGCGCCCAGCGCAGCAGTAGGAGTTGTTCCCATGGCGCCAGTGACACTAAGACATACGACTCTGAGCAGGTGATCCAATTTTTTCCTGGCTACAGCCAGAGAGGCCGGTTAATAACATTTTTTGACATCAAATGCTTGATATGAATTCGATCCCCATCCCTAGACATGTATGATTTTTCATATCAAGCATTTGATGTGAAAAAAATGTTATCAATGTTCAGACATATTACTTAAATGCCAAAGTAAGTAAACGCTAGTCGCTTCCGTTGGTATAATATAACCGAAAGGCAACCATACTAACAATGGAAATAAATAGACGCTAGTTTACAAAAAACAATTAAAAAATATGTAAAGAGAGTCTTTACAGCTTGACGCCCATAAAAGTATCTATTTAGCTTGACGCTCATAAGAAGTGTCTTTTCGGGTTGAAACCCATAGAGAGTGTGTGCTGTAGAATACCCATAAAAAGAGTGTAACTCCGAGGTTAGAAGGATATAAAGTAAGTTCGGTTCAAAAACAATACATAATTGAAAAACAATGCGCACGCATGAATTTACATAATGCACACACGTCCGTATGTATGGTAAAATACTGACCACTTCAACAGTGACATCCGTATACATGGACGTATAAAAATAATTTTACTATTTCGCAACGATATGTGAAAGCATATCAAGATATTTCTTTTCTACCAGAGAAATACTAAATAACATAAAATTTTACTTTGTAGTTGACTACCAGAAAACGATAGTAAAGATAAACAAAGAGGTAAGACATGCAGTTATTTAAAATATGATGCAAATGTGATACTAGACAACAAATAAGTACACCATTTATTAAAATTTAACCAAACTGGAATTTAAAAAAATTTCACTATGTCGGCTTACTTAATTCATAATAATATATGAAATAATTTTAAAAAAATTAAAAAGACAAAAGATTAGAATGAATGCCATGGATGTAAAATATAAATTATGTACACTTAAAGGCAGAAAAATCGATACAATCTAAAATTTTTACTATATTCCAGAACTTTGTAATAGGCAGGTAAAATCGATAATGATAGCTTCATTTGAAATAAAGATTTTTCGTTTGCTATTAAAGCTGAAATAATAATACAACTGTAAAAACTATTATCGTAATTATGCAAGTTGGTAATAAATACAAAATAAAACTTGTACAAAATAATTTTTACATAAAAATGTTATAGTAAAAGTTTAAAATATTATTTAAAAAGGGGCGGAATTGTTAGTACATATAAAATTATAACATATTACACTATGCCGAAAATTAATTATCTACAAAATGATTAAGGGGTGAAGAATTTTGTAAGTCTAGTTGGTCATTTAATATTAAATCGGAATTTTTGAATTTCTTAATTTCTACGATTTCTCGATTTTTTTAAAGTGCGTCCTTTGGTTTGGATATGTAAAACATCGAGTTAATCCTTGAAAGAGTGATTTTCCGATATGAGGTGTTCAACAATTTTTACTTTAGTTTGGAAATACAGTTTCTTCATCAGAAAATATATGATAATGACAAAAATTTACAAATATTAACAAAAAGGTAAACATATTTACGTACTAGATAAATTACATAATAAAACATTGTATAATAATGTATGACAAGAAGAAAGGAGGCAGCCTAAACAATTCATAGAAAATTCTATAGATGAAAGAAATTGTTTGGATATTATTATAAATTGGTTAGACATAGCCCTCCTATCACACCATGCCTAATGAAAACGAAAACATCCAAATCAGTTTTACTAAGTTGCATGTTGCTATGCAAATTGTGTACCACTTGAGTTTTAAATGCGGTAAAAAGGTATTGGTCTAAGATCCGGCATTAGAAAACCTTCCCTCATCTGTTAATTGATTGAAGTATTATTGAAAACGCTTATTGCAATATAAACAATTTGCCAATGTAATGTCTGCCTGGGTAGTTCTGCTGCAATTAACATTAATTAATTAATTAAAATTGATTTTTTTATTATTAAATCCCTCACGTGTTAATTGAATTTTGCTTGTTAAATAACATAGTATACGATACGACAAATCTTGTAATAGCAGGCAGCGCTGCTTATTACTGCTACGGTTACCTGCAGCCAGGTGTTCAAACTTAAAGTAAACTTAGCTTACTTCCCTCATATGTTAATTGAAAAATATTTAGCTAATTTAAAAGTTTAGAATAATTAGAATACATCCATAACTGGCAGCCATCTTAAAATCCATTAAAATCAATTGCAGCCTATATAAGAAAAATTTTTAAAAATAGTAATTTAAAAAAAAACCTTGTAGAGAGAGAGAGACTATTGCATTATTCCACGTAACAAACAAGGAAAGTATATGATTCATGCATTTGTAGGCCTACTCCATTTATAACTGTATTTATACTAATAGTGGTATTGTGTATAGATAATGCAGATTTCATGATAAACGGAATACACTCTACATTCGCATTATCATATACTTTCCTTGTTTGTTACGTTGAATAATGCAATAGTCTCTCTCTCTTTACAAGATTTTTTTTTTTTAATTTTTATTTTCAAATTGTTTATATTGCAATAAACGTTTTCAATAATATTTCAATCAATTAACATATGAGGGAAGGTTTGCACTAATGCCGAATCTTAGACCAATAATGATTCGTTTTATATACAGAGGAGGTTTTGGTTTCGTAACGTATCAATTGTTAGAGGATTGAAAAAAATTGTGATGCAGTATGATGACAAGGGGAGTATAAAAAAAGGTTGAATTCTGGGTGACATATTTTATGTATAGACCCATAGAAGTAATACGGACTGGATCGATTTCTTCGGCCAGAAGTGTATTTGTATCAATTATATAAATATTTAAAAAAACATTTAGTATCAAAAAAAATAACATACAACATTTTCTAATCAAATTTAATTATAATATAAAATATATTTAACCAGAAATATGATTGTGATTCAGATATAAATACAAATGACATTCCGGCACGTTCTACTCTCAGTACTACTCTCGACTGTGATAAAATATCATCTTGTATATATCGTAGGTCTTAAGAACAATCTGTTGTTATGCATAATGTCAGCTTAAATTTAGACATTAGGCATGATTCATACCATAAGAGGAATAACGAATTATATCAATGTTTAAAAGATTCATAATACTTAATACATTTCATTGTATGAATTAAACCAAACTATAAGCTTAATGTTGTAGAGTGTTTTAAGCAATAAGACAAATTCATTTATCAGAAGAATGAAAGTTGATTCGTTCACTTTAATCTGCAATAATACATTCCCGCAAAATTTTACAAATGAATATATACAGAGCCCAAGTTCTTCTGTTTATATTCAGTCCCAAAAATTGTTCTTCAAAATCATATTCTCGTACAATTTTGCGAATATATTATAAATGTATTATCTAATAAGTTCTTTTGTATAAAATATACAATTTGATCTTTGTGCAACCATTTATAGAAAAAAGCGCACCATTCAAATTAAGTGACTCTGCCCTAAGCGAATGGTTGGATATGCCTATGAATAGAAAATGGAAAGATACAGTAGAAAACAAATAATAGCTGGGTACAATGCCGCGATCTCAACCTGGCTCATTGGCAAAAACCGGAAGAGATAAACGTCCTAGTTGGGACCAGTAAGAGATATACTACTGGTCATTAAAGGCTCAAAAGACATTTATCTCTTATGAGGCTAGAGAACAGTGCTAAAAGATCTGTCCGGACTGTAACGGGGCGGATAATGCGCCCTTCCACCTTCTGGCAGAATTTCCTTTCAGAGGCAGAATTAGGTATCTAACCTTCGGCTCAAACGAAATGAGGGAATCTGACGAAAATCAGTTATAGTGGACTCAGTCCTATCATTTGCAAAGAAGACAGGTAGGTTCGACAATGAACACAGGGCTAGAGGAAACGAATATGGTAGAGGATGAAAGAGTATGAGGGATGGGTTTCCGAGGGATCGGTTAGAAAGATTTAGGAAGGTATACTTGCCAGTCTTCGGCCTCAATTCTACTACTACGAAGTATACATTTCAAGTTCTGCTTAAGACATAAAAAATTCAGCTTTTTACGAAAATTTTAGAAATTTTACATTTTATTCTCTAATTTTATTCGACTAATTAATCACCTGAAAACCATAAAACGTCTAAACACAACTTAGGGCTTGGAAATTACATATAAATGTTTGTTGCTTGAACGTTATGCGCAGTATTCGGAGTTTACCGTTTTGGTCTTTGTGAAGTGCCTTTATCAGGAACATTCGCAGGGTGGTGTTTTAAATAGCCTTACTTATCATCTCTGGCTTTTGACTTTCTACTTTGACAATAATATTTGTAGTCAAATAGTTTGGTGTACACCATAAGATTTTATTTAGATCTGATCAAGATCCCAGATTGATGATCCATAGGAATATTCCCTAGCTTGTACAGTAAAACCGTTTAGCTTAAAGAAACTTTATCTTAGTCTTATTTTTATAAGACTAAAAGCTACCTTTCTTTTTCGTACCGTATTTTCGAACTCTATCACTAGGTCATTTCGATGGTACCATATTTTATTGTCATGGGTATTAAGTACGTGTGCAGTTCCATGACAATCATTAAGTTAAAAGAACTAGGTGAAATGTCGATTACAAAATGTGAAGCAAACAAATATACAGAACGTGAAGCTAAATAAAATGGTTTAATATTTAATCCTTTTCGAAAACAAATTCCGTAATTTTGGCTGCGTACGTCCCTGGTCTTTAGTGGGCTAGCAATAATTTATTGGGCTAAAAATATATAAATTTTTCTTATTGATATTACTAGTTAGATTTAGACAATAAATTTTCATAATATCCGCCATAATGACGAATGTCTAGATTTAGCTCGGACTGAGGCATAATAACGGATTCAAATTTACTTACAACACATATTTATATTGTCAATTTATGGATTATACACGCTATATAGAGTCGCGCGACAATTATCAGTGGTAGCGATATTCATTGTTAGCCTTTATCAGGTTTTGTTTGACTACTCAGTTCAATTCCAATTTACATGTAACTCTCTATACGTGAAAATTTTAAAGATTGTAACGCTGCGTGGCCAATAACCAAATTATATCTATATCCAATGTTTATAAATATAACATGTCCCTTTGTACGTTATATTATCGAATGATAATTAGTGAGAACTCTAGGTTTTTGAAATAAAATTTCAAATTCGCCCCCTTTACCTAGATCAGTTTTTTTGTATTATAAATACGTATTTCGACTACAATGTAGTCATCATCGGTATAAATTAGTTAGTCGTAATTTACTCTTTGACAATTAGAAATAGATAGAAAGTCGAGATCAATAGACAAAAATAAAAATAAATAGAAAATTAACTAAATTAAAATATACTAAATTTAAAATATAATAAATTTTAAATTATATGAATTATATTTACCTTTGTTAAAATTTCTTTCATTCACATTTATTCCTGTTACCTTACTCTTATTAAAATTACTCTTATATTGTCTCAGGATATGTTACTCATAGTCTCAGGATATGTTGGCAATTAATTTGCCAACATGTCCATCTCTCTCTAAAGATGTAAAAATACAAAAACCTACTGACTGTCCGATTTTGATAATTCTTTTTTTGCTGGATAGGGTATTCTTCAAAGTTGGTCCCATATAAATTGAAAAAAAAATTTCAAATTTTAGCCACAAAAAAAAATTAAAAAAGTAAGACTTCCCAGCGCTTCCACTAAATAACAAATATCATATTCGCTGTATATTGTCTGTGTGTAAACATTTCTGAATACGCAGAATTGTTAACAATTCAATCACTGATATACAACTCAGTATATACTGGGTATTCAAACAGTTAACTCAGTTAGTTGTTACATTACTTGTTTCTCATAAACTTGCAGTAAATAAATTTGCAAAACTATATCTTATGAGTTCAATTTCAACTCAAAGTTAACTACTTACCGCTTCTGGGAGCGTATGGTCCTACACCTACACTTCTGGCAACATTTTCTTTCAATTTCTATTTTCAAAATGTAATAGTACACCAATTTTCAGAACTATGTTCGATCGTTTTTTTTCTTCAAAACTCTACACGATTGACACCCCACCAACAACAATATCTGCCTCCAATGAGACTTCTGCAAAATGCGAAGTCTCATTGGAGGCAGATATTGTGGGTGGAGCGACATCGTTTACAACGACGGATCGGTTATTTCGACTAAATGGCAAGGTCCCGGCTGAATCCCTATATAAACACTTATGTTAACATTCCGCTTACAACAACATCGGATAAAGCGACTTATCGCTTAAAGCGACGAACCTTTATCGAAATTCATCGGCTATAACGACCAACCATCATACTTTTTCAGTAAAACAAAACATTATATTGAACCTTATTCTAATGATTAACGACATAAGAAGGATTAGTTTATTTCCTACCACCACCACCACCCTCCGAAACACTCCGAAAAACTCCAGGGACATAGTCGGCTGCAACCGCATATCCTACCAATTCACAGTCTACTCACAAATTCCTTCCACTCCACTCACATCCTCACATCCTAAGGCATCATAATGGACCTTATATAGTACAGTAGTGGTATGGAAATTTGTAGGTGATAGGTCAAAATAATTCCAACAAAGACGGGGTTTGGTTTTTTTAGTTCTTTGTGTGTATCTTTTTGACATACTAAAAATATAGAAAAATATAAGTGTGCAAAACGCGTTTTTTTGACCGCCAAAAATTTGAACTTCGAAAATTTAAAAAAATATTAAAACTCGTGTGTGGTATCAAATTACAGGAAATTAAATGGTGAAAAAGGTCATGACGTTGATTTTTTTAAATAAAAATAAATGACAAAATGATGGAAGAAAAAATTTAAGCTTATGCAGTATTCAAAATCTTAATTTTAATTAAGCAATTGCGTTTAATAATACAAATGAAATACAATTTTCAGCAATGTTATATATAAATATAAATATAAATCTAATAATCTTCGGTTTCTTCTAAATCAGTTTCTTTTTGTGCACTATTGGTGCAATCGCTACCAGAACAGTTAAACATAGTTCGGTACATTCCATACCATAACGTCGACACGTACATCTGCCACTACCACATGGCTCATTTGTGTCCGTTTTGCAGGAGCATCGGATCATATTTAATAAAAATTCTGGTGCAGGGCTCAATTGACATGTTATGCGTTGCAGTTGGTTTCCTACATTTTTCCAACCCCACTCTACGGGATTGGCAATATTGGTGTCCATAGTTTTCCAACAAAGACATTGTAAATGTACGCGGAGAAGATGATGAACAGCAGCATCTTCTGTAGGTGGCAATCTTGCAATATTAAATTCAGCTTTGGCCGTAGCGATTTTTTTCAAGTAGAGATTATAACGCAGTAGGTTGAGAGTCTCTGTCTTTGGATTTCCACCGTACAATGATACCAATGCTTTGGTTCCAATATCTATGAGTTCCATCCTATTTGCATTTTCTGATCCAAATAGAGTAGCGCAAATGCTAAATTCTTCACATTTACAAAAATGACGATATGCTGCTGATTTACTTTTACAAAACAAGGAGCTTGTGGTATCGCATCCAGTTAAAGCATGTGAAAAGAGAATTATTTTGCATCCGTTTACACCAAGTGCATGTTGCATCGATTTAATATTACGTTTTTTATCACTGGACATAGATGACTGCAAACAAATATTTCGTGTATTATGATAAATCAAAAGTACAAGAATGTCGGTGTCATCAGCATTCATGCCTACGGAGTATATTTATAAGCGTTACAAAGTCGTAATCAAACTTAATGTACCTTATATATTTACATATACTAAATTATACTAAATAAAAATCTTTCAGTTTTTCAGCCTCCACTTTGTTATGTATTTTTATTTTATAAAATCAACCTTATAACCTTTTTTTAGTGTGTAATTTCCTGTAATTTGATACCACACACGATTTTTAATATTTTTTGGAATTTTTCAAATTTCAAATTTTTGGCGGTTAAAAAAACGCGTTTTGCACACCTGTATTTTTCTATATTTTTAGTATGTCAAAAAGATACACACAAAGAAGTAAAAAAACCAAACTCCGTCGTTGTGGGAATTATTTTGACCCCAAAAGCTATATGTCCTCCACTAACAGTCGAAGTGTAGCCCGTCCAGGGCAGCCTTTACAATCTACCACTACCTCGTTATGGAACCGAATCCATTAAGGTTAAAGTGCGTTTAAAAAAAGGGTAAAACACGGCCGAATACCGAATACCTAATTATAAAAAAAACGAACATATTATTAAAAAATGTATCTATTTCAATAACAAGTTATTACTTTAATACTAAAATCTATCGGTGGTCAGTTTTATAACGAATAAAAACATTTTTTCAGCATTTGTTGGTAGCAAACGATTGCTATTTTCATCATAGATAATACCTGCTTCTGAAAATAGCCTCTCACTATGTACACTACTGCCAGGAGACGATTGATAAATCTTAGCAAATTTTGTCAGACTTGGATACTTTCTTGCGTTTGCTGCGGTTGTTGTTACGCATGTTGTTAAGCTAGCTGTGTGAGCTTATTATATTCATTACTATTATAATAGGGGCCCGTGTTCTATGGCCCCCGGATGCACCTCTATGAGACAGATCGTAACCTGTTACGCACAAAATGCACACATCTATCGCCGAATACTCGGTGCTTCGGCCAAATCACTATTCGTGGCATCTATAATTACAATATTCAATTTGACAGACTTGTGACTCTGTAGAAAAGGATTGGGTCACCCTGTAGAAAAGTAAACCCCTATAGAATAAAAACTCTTCTCGTAAAGTTAGTTCATGAAAATACATCATTTATTTAAAACTTAGTAACAATAATTCACACAAAATAAAAGTAAATCAATAATACTTGAAAGTATATTTTATCTATGTACGTATTGAAAACAAATAAATTTAACCAAACAGTACAGTCAATCTTTTACTTCTTTCCTTTTATTTTATTTTTTTCCCATTTATTACATGCTTCACTCCACCACTGATTAATTGCGTTGGTTGTGAATACGACAGATAAAGATGCTGGTGGATGACAACAACGGTTTGTGCTGTACATACGTTGGGTACTTATTATTATTATTATTATAACAAAAGGCATCGTGTCTTGCTCTACTAAGATTTATTATTATGTAATTATTATATTAACTAGTAAAATGATCTTTATCCGGGATGCAACCAGTGTATATACAAATATACAAACATATTATATACATATACTACAAATATACTTATTTTCAAATAGTACATTTTAATTTCTAATTATATACGAAATTCCAAAAATATTTTTTTATATATTCGATTATCAAAATAACTGATATCTGAGTGCAAGATAGTGCGCTTACCAAATACTGCCTTTTAGAATGTAACTAGGGTTGCAAACTCAAAATTAAGTTTAATCATAAATATAGGGGAACCCGTGGCATAAAGGGGTACGTTGGCAATAGCCAGAAGCTTGCTTATAAGGTCTTCCTGCAGGTTCATATATTCGGGGTGAGATGCACCGAATATCCTGTATCTGCTGAAACCTAGAGGTTCGCAGTCAAAGATTATGTGGCTGGATGTTTCTTCCTCCTCGCCACACAATCTGCACATAATGGACCCGTTATGGAGTCCCATTGTGTGCAGATGCTTCCGCAGGAGATAATGCCCGGTAAGGAACCGGTTACCCTCCGCAGTTGCATCCTGCTCAGCCTCAATGCATCGAGAGATACCCTCTTTGTTGCACTCTGAAGCAGTACCTTCCTGAGCTCTTGCCGCAGTACTTTTTCCCAGTGATCACGGTGTTTAGCATTTGACCACTCGCTGATCACCTGTTTACATGCAGTCCTTGGAATTCCTAAAATAGGCTCTGGACCTATGAAAGGCATTCCAAATTCCTTCAGTAGTATTTTGAAGAAGAGCTCCTACCGCAGCACTTTTTCCCAGTGATCACGGTGTTTAGCATTTGATCATCAGTTTACATGCAGTCTTTGGAATCCCTAAATAATCCCTTCTTTGCTAAGGCATCTACTTTGTCGTTTGCTTTGAAACCACTGTGACGCGGCACCCAGATCAATTTAACATTGTTACGTTTTCCCAGCTCCAGCAGTTCCTTCAGACAATCCTTGACTACCCCTGAGGTGACCTCAGTTCCAAGCAAGGCTTTTGGAGCAGCTTGACTGTCCGATAGAATACATGGTGAGTATTAATAAATACTCGAAACAGCGTTTCTATTGGCGTATTTCAAAAACGTGTATCTCTAAAACGAAGCTTGAAAACGTCCAAATTCATATGAATTTTTTTTTTCTTTTTGGGAGATCTATCGCCAGTTTAATTTTCCGTATTTATAGCTGAGCTACCCTGTATAATATTAGAGTATATTAGTTCATCTATATTTATTTGTGTATACTTAAGCGTCAACAATACGATGTTTGTCCAAGTTCGTTTCGGTTACGTAAGACAAACTGTAGAAGACTTTAGTGTATACTATTTAGACAAATGACATTGTCATTGGATTTTTAATTAAATACTGATATGAAAAAATTAACTCATCAACCAGGAATTGAACCTCGGGCCTCTGAATATCTAGTCCAGTATGCTTCCGCTACACCAAAGACGACTGTGACGTAACAGCCAACTTTTTCAAATCATTCTTATTTTTATTTATTTAGACAGTATTACTTCTGTCGAAGTTATTATTCATATATATTTATTTGTGTATACTTAAGCGTCAACAATACAATGTTTGTCCAAATTCCTTTCGGTTACGTAAGACAAACTGTAGAAGACTTTAGCGTATACTATTTAGACAAATGTCATTGTCATTGAATTTTTAATTAAATACTGATATGAAAAAATTAATTCGCCAACCAGGAATCGAACCTCGGGCCTCTGGATATCTAGTCCAGTATATTATAAATAGTAAAAAAAGTCTGAAAATTCTCTGGAAATTCTAAAGAAAAAATATTCCATTTGTAAAAACAAGTTTGCATAGGATGCCCACTCGCGTGTATTTATGTACTCGACCGCCAACATTGCAAATTATTTTCGTTTCTCTCACTTATTACTATGCCCCCTCCTGCCAAAGTTAATTGTTGAACTCAAATTGTTTCCGTAACATATAATTATCTGTTTTGATTTGTCCGCCTTTATCGCCAAGACGTGCGATGACATTGCTTACGGGCGATGACATGACTGTGTAGCGGAAACGCTACTAATATCAAATTTACTTTCTTATAGAAACCTATGCTGCTCAACTACATTCTCCCTGAGTTAGTAATAAACAATAATAATTACCGTGATAACTCAGGGAGAATGTAGTTGAGGAGCATAGGTTTCTAAAAGAATGTAAATTTGATTTTAGTAGCGTTTCCGCTACACAGTCATCCGTAAACAATGCCATCGCACGTCTTGGCGATAAAGGCGGACAAATCAAAACAGATAATTATATGTTATTATATGATATACAGAAATTACCTTCTATGTAAATAATAAACAATTAACGTACTGTATATTAATGTTTAACATTTAAAAGCATCTGGTGCTTCTGATACTTCTATGGTCTTTCTGGAATAATGAGGAACATTAAAAATAATAATATCAAATAAAATTGACAATTATTGACAAGCGATGCCCGTTACTTGAGCGCTCGACGTATACGATTGGTACAGTTTATATGTAATATTCATATTAGATCTGATACTAATTTTGCCTATATGAAATAAAAACAGCATTATTAGTATAGATAAAAATCTATTTAAAATAGCACGGCCAACCTTTGAGGTGTCGAATCAGCAATTAAATAAATAAGAATAAGCATTTGAAAATTACTAAAAGAAAATTTAACAATATTAATGTACAATAAAATTTTTTTAAGTTTAATCACATAATATATCTTTTAATTTGATCAGTAGAGTTATTGAATTTGATGTTTCCATTTTGTATGGAAATTCCAAACTTTAAGTTTCCATGACCTGAATTGCTTATAAATAACCTACAGGGAAAGGACTGGATTTCGATGTCCAATATAGACTGAATATTTTCTATTCTTCTTTACAAAAATCTTAATGTGCAAATTGATTGAGTACTATTCTTAAATTCACGGTCAAATTTCATTAAAATCTACGATGAAATATATGTTGAAATGTTGAATTATTTAAATTTTAACTCCGTAAGAATCCTTTTTTTTTGTGCACACTTGTCAATAAAAATGTTCTAAGTCTTGTATAAAGTGTATTAACATTTAATTAATTAATTTAATTAATTAATTTATATTCGTCAACTGGTTTTAAGTCCGTATCCATAGTCCAGTCTTGAGCAAATGCTTAAGCTTACCTTCATGAAGACCGTCTTATTGGTTTTAGAACATGATGAATTCATAGATAAACATTATAATCATCTTCGGTAAGACGATGGTTTCAAGTATGATCATATTCGGTTTAAGATTAGCTTTAGTAAGTGTTGTGTTCGTCGATTTCCGTAATAATTCTCATGTATCCGATGATCTGATTTGCTGAGAAATGTATCATATTATTGTCAGTGATACTAAATATTATTCTACAAATGTCAACAAACATACCTCATAAAACCGTACATACAGCGTCAAAAGTCGAGCTATTATTTAAAAATTTTATAATTAATTTGTGCCTCATTAATTCGATTTTCCAAAAAATGCTTCGGATAAAAATCTTTCATTATAACTATACTAACAACTTTTATTCGACACATTTTTCCGAAGTCCGAATAAATAAGGCACAAATCAATTATTGTTTTTGAAATAAAAAATAAGAAAAATATGGCGGGCAAAGGCTAAAGTAAAAATTATACTAAAAAAAGTATTTTCTTCAAATTTTGAAGCAATATCTACTCTCATCTATACATAATATCCGCTAACTCCTCCTAAACCTCGAAATAATTTGCTTTTTTAATTTCAGATGAATCTATCATGAATTATTCTGACTACGCCAAGGGAACTTTATTCTGAGGGACTTTATTCACAAAAAATGAGGTCCCAATGGCTGAATTTTAAAAATTTTGAAATGAAAATTTCACAAAATATTTGTCAAATGTTTATGTTTAATATGTTTGGTGATTGAATAAAATATTTCATTTATTATATTCGAAAATATGCTTTTTTACCCTTCGAAACCCATGTAACCCCTTAAGATCATGCTTAAGGTGAACTTACGACTAAGACCAGACTATGAACACGGGCCTTAAAGTTAAATCGGATCACAACCAATTTTATATATTAATATTACAGATATAGATATAGATATAGATATAGATATAGATATAGATATAGATATAGATATAGATATAGATATAGATATAGATATAGATATAGATATAGATATAGATATAGATATAGATATAGATATAGATATAGATATAGATATAGATATAGATATAGATATAGATATAGATATAGATATAGATATAGATATAGATATAGATATAGATATAGATATAGATATAGATATAGATATAGATATAGATATAGATATAGATATAGATATAGATATAGATATAGATATAGATATAGATATAGATATAGATATAGATATAGATATAGATATAGATATAGATATAGATATAGATATAGATATAGATATAGATATAGATATAGATATAGATATAGATATAGATATAGATATAGATATAGATATAGATATAGATATAGATATAGATATAGATATAGATATAGATATAGATATAGATATAGATATAGATATAGATATAGATATAGATATAGATATAGATATAGATATAGATATAGATATAGATATAGATATAGATATAGATATAGATATAGATATAGATATAGATATAGATATAGATATAGATATAGATATAGATATAGATATAGATATAGATATAGATATAGATATAGATATAGATATAGATATAGATATAGATATAGATATAGATATAGATATAGATATAGATATAGATATAGATATAGATATAGATATAGATATAGATATAGATATAGATATAGATATAGATATAGATATAGATATAGATATAGATATAGATATAGATATAGATATAGATATAGATATAGATATAGATATAGATATAGATATAGATATAGATATAGATATAGATATAGATATAGATATAGATATAGATATAGATATAGATATAGATATAGATATAGATATAGATATAGATATAGATATAGATATAGATATAGATATAGATATAGATATAGATATAGATATAGATATAGATATAGATATAGATATAGATATAGATATAGATATAGATATAGATATAGATATAGATATAGATATAGATATAGATATAGATATAGATATAGATATAGATATAGATATAGATATAGATATAGATATAGATATAGATATAGATATAGATATAGATATAGATATAGATATAGATATAGATATAGATATAGATATAGATATAGATATAGATATAGATATAGATATAGATATAGATATAGATATAGATATAGATATAGATATAGATATAGATATAGATATAGATATAGATATAGATATAGATATAGATATAGATATAGATATAGATATAGATATAGATATAGATATAGATATAGATATAGATATAGATATAGATATAGATATAGATATAGATATAGATATAGATATAGATATAGATATAGATATAGATATAGATATAGATATAGATATAGATATAGATATAGATATAGATATAGATATAGATATAGATATAGATATAGATATAGATATAGATATAGATATAGATATAGATATAGATATAGATATAGATATAGATATAGATATAGATATAGATATAGATATAGATATAGATATAGATATAGATATAGATATAGATATAGATATAGATATAGATATAGATATAGATATAGATATAGATATAGATATAGATATAGATATAGATATAGATATAGATATAGATATAGATATAGATATAGATATAGATATAGATATAGATATAGATATAGATATAGATATAGATATAGATATAGATATAGATATAGATATAGATATAGATATAGATATAGATATAGATATAGATATAGATATAGATATAGATATAGATATAGATATAGATATAGATATAGATATAGATATAGATATAGATATAGATATAGATATAGATATAGATATAGATATAGATATAGATATAGATATAGATATAGATATAGATATAGATATAGATATAGATATAGATATAGATATAGATATAGATATAGATATAGATATAGATATAGATATAGATATAGATATAGATATAGATATAGATATAGATATAGATATAGATATAGATATAGATATAGATATAGATATAGATATAGATATAGATATAGATATAGATATAGATATAGATATAGATATAGATATAGATATAGATATAGATATAGATATAGATATAGATATAGATATAGATATAGATATAGATATAGATATAGATATAGATATAGATATAGATATAGATATAGATATAGATATAGATATAGATATAGATATAGATATAGATATAGATATAGATATAGATATAGATATAGATATAGATATAGATATAGATATAGATATAGATATAGATATAGATATAGATATAGATATAGATATAGATATAGATATAGATATAGATATAGATATAGATATAGATATAGATATAGATATAGATATAGATATAGATATAGATATAGATATAGATATAGATATAGATATAGATATAGATATAGATATAGATATAGATATAGATATAGATATAGATATAGATATAGATATAGATATAGATATAGATATAGATATAGATATAGATATAGATATAGATATAGATATAGATATAGATATAGATATAGATATAGATATAGATATAGATATAGATATAGATATAGATATAGATATAGATATAGATACAAATTAGTAGTTGAATGTTATCAATGATAACTCTTATTACTTACATGCAATACATAAATGATCATAATTTCTGCCATAAGTAATAGCCATGTTTAATAAATAATGATAAGTATAGTACATTTATAATAATATGTATTCATAAATCAGATGTATGTCTCATATATTTATAGTTATTATCTAATGGCACGTGCGATATATATGTTTTAACGCAGCGATTAGTTTAATATAGGATATTAAAGTATCTTTTTACACATACATTACATGACTTACGATCATATCAATCAAAACAAATAGCGTATTAGTTTACGTCGGTTTTTGAGATAATGTGACGTCGCCACTTTTGAACATACAGGCATGTAAAACAAAATAAATTGAAAAATCAAACAAACTAAAACAATTAAAAAACAAACTTAATTGAATGAGTTTTATAAATTTTAAATGTTTTTCTAAACTTAACGTATATCCATCCATTATTAGCATGGTTATATTAGTCATACATTTATGTTATACTAACAGGTGTGACTAGCGTTTTACTCAATTTGATTTTTAAGAATTATACGGAGACTATGCGATAAATTCAAATGGATCTTTACATTTTTGATTATTGGTACACACATTCATTGCACCTTAAAGATGTCTTGGCAACAACAATGTTTTCGATAATTCTAATTATTTTTGGAATGTTTGAAAAATGCCATTTTAATCCATCCCCTTTCAATCCCCTTAATTGACGTCCTGTCATATCCCCATTTTCACAACAATTCCTATTTTAATGGCAGGGTGGATACAAATTTGCATTGCTTGAGCCAAACATGTAAAGATATAGTTGAATTTGCAGATTAGTTTCTATAGTAAAAAGATGACCTATGTGAAGTTGGCAACCCACTTAACGGTAGAAGATTTTTTTAAGTTTCATTCGATTGTACTCGGTTTGTACCGGATTGTACCACCTTGATTTTCGTTTGTACCCTAAAGGGTTGAAAAATATAGGGGTGGGTAAAATTGCTCCGCAACTCGTGTTGAGATAAATGATTTTCGTTGATGCCATTGTGAAGAGAATCGTTTGTACCTGTTTGTACCGATGTTAAAAAAAAATTAAAAAAATTTAAAATAAAAAAATTTTAATAAAAAAATTTTTTTTAAATTTTAAAAAATTTAAAAAAAATTTTTTTTAATTTTTTTCTTTATTTTCGTATCTCATTTAGGAATAAATTATATGTGGTATCGTTTTGGTAGAGACAATAGTTTCTCGACGATTAAAAACGGGTACAAACGATATAAGTGTCGGTACGCATGGGTACAAACGATTATGAGTGGGTACAAACGATTTGTCGGTGCTACAAACGATAAAAGTGTCGGTACGCATGGGTACAAACGATTTGTCGGTGTTACAAACGATATTAGTGTCGAAACGCATGGGTACAAACGATTAGAGTGGGTACAAACGATTTGTCGGTGGTACAAACGATAAAAGTGTCGGTACGCATGGGTACAAACGATTATAAGTGGGTACAAACGATTTGTCGGTGGTACAAACGATAAAAGTGTCGGTACGCATGGGTACAAACGATTATGAGTGGGTACAAACGATTTGTCGGCGGAACAAACAATAAAAGTGTCGGTACGCATGGGTACAAACGATTATGAGTGGGTACAAACGATTTGTCGGCGGTACAAACGATAAAAGTGTCGGTACGCATGGGTACAAACGATTATGAGTGGGTACAAACGATTTGTCGGCGGTACAAACGATAAAAGTGTCGGTACGCATGGGTACAAACGATTATGAGTGGGTACAAACGATTTGACGACGGTACAAACGATAAAAGTGTCGGTACGCATGGGTACAAACGATTATGAGTGGGTACAAACGATTTGTCGGCAGTACAAACGATAAAAGTGTCGGTACGCATGGGTACAAACGATTATGAGTGGGTACAAACGATTTGTCGGCGGTACAAACGATAAAAGTGTCGGTACGCATGGGTACAAACGATTATGAGTGGGAACAAACAATTTGTCGGCGGTACAAACGATAAAAGTGTCGGTACGCATGGGTACAAACGATTATGAGTGGGTACAAACGATTTGTCGGCGGTACAAACGATAAAAGTGTCGGTACGCATGGGTACAAACGATTATGAGTGGGTACAAACGATTTGTCGGCGGAACAAACGATAAAAGTGTCGGTACGCATGGGTACAAACGATTATGAGTGGGTACAAACGATTTGACGGCGGTACAAACGATAAAAGTGACGGTACGCATGGGTACAAAGGATTATGAGTGGGTACAAACGATTTGTCGGCGGTACAAACGATAAAAGTGTCGGTACGCATGGGTACAAACGATTATGAGTGGGTACAAACGATTTGTCGGCGGTACAAACGATAAAAGTGTCGGTACGCATGGGTACAAACGATTTGTCGGTGTTACAAACGATATTAGTGTCGGTACGCATGGGTACAAACGATTAGAGTGGGTACAAACGATTTGTCGGTGGTACAAACGATAAAAGTGTCGGTACGCATGGGTACAAACGATTATAAGTGGGTACAAACGATTTGTCGGTGGTACAAACGATAAAAGTGTCGGTACGCATGGGTACAAACGATTATGAGTGGGTACAAACGATTTGTCGGCGGTACAAATGATAAAAGTGTCGGTACGCATGGGTACAAACGATTATGAGTGGGTACAAACAATTTGACGGCGGTACAAACGATAAAAGTGTCGGTACGCATGGGTACAAACGATTATGAGTGGGTACAAACGATTTGTCGGCGGTACAAACGATAAAAGTGTCGGTACGCATGGGTACAAACGATTATGAGTGGATACAAACGATTTGTCGGCGGTACAAACGATTAAAGTGTCGGTACGCATGGGTACAAACGATTATGAGTGGGTACAAACGATTTGTCGGCGGTACAAACGATAAAAGTGTCGGTACGCATGGGTACAAACGATTATGAGTGGGTACAAACGATTTGTCGGTGGTACAAACGATAAAAGTGTCGGTACGCATGGGTACAAACGATTATGAGTGGGTACAAACGATTTGTCGGCGGTACAAACGATAAAAGTGTCGGTACGCATGGGTACAAACGATTATAAGTGGGTACAAACGATTTGTCGGTGGTACAAACGATAAAAGTGTCGGTACGCATGGGTACAAACGATTATGAGTGGGTACAAACGATTTGTCGGCGGTACAAACGATAAAAGTGTCGGTACGCATGGGTACAAACGATTTGTCGGTGTTACAAACGATATTAGTGTCGGTACGCATGGGTACAAACGATTAGAGTGGGTACAAACGATTTGACGGCGGTACAAACGATAAAAGTGTCGGTACGCATGGGTACAAACGATTATGAGTGGGTACAAACGATTTGTCGGCGGTACAAACGATAAAAGTGTCGGTACGCATGGGTACAAACGATTATGAGTGGGTACAAACGATTTAACGGCGGTACAAACGATAAAAGTGTCGGTACGCATGGGTACAAACGATTATGAGTGGGTACAAACGATTTGACGGCGGTACAAACGATAAAAGTGTCGGTACGCATGGGTACAAACGATTTGTCGGTGTTACAAACGATATTAGTGTCGGTACGCATGGGTACAAACGATTAGAGTGGGTACAAACGATTTGTCGGTGGTACAAACGATAAAAGTGTCGTTACGCATGGGTACAAACGATTATAAGTGGGTACAAACGATTTGTCGGTGGTACAAACGATAAAAGTGTCGGTACGCATGGGTACAAACGATTATGAGTGGGTACAAACGATTTGTCGGCGGTACAAACGATAAAAGTGTCGGTACGCATGGGTACAAACGATTATGAGTGAGTACAAACGATTTGTCGGCGGTACAAACGATTAAAGTGTCGATACGCATGGGTACAAACGATTATGAGTGGGTACAAACGATTTGTCGGCGGTACAAACGATAAAAGTGTCGGTACGCATGGGTACAAACGATTATGAGTGGGTACAAACGATTTGTCGGCGGTACAAACGATAAAAGTGTCGGTACGCATGGGTGCAAACGATTATGAGTGGGTACAAACGATTTGTCGGCGGTACAAACGATAAAAGTGTCGGTACGCATGGGTACAAACGATTATGAGTGGGTACAAACGATTTGTCGGCGGTACAAACGATTAAAGTGTCGGTACGCATGGGTTTGTACCCACTCATAATCGTTTGTACCCATGCGTACCGACACTTTTATCGTTTGTACCACCGACAAATCGTTTGTACCCACTTATAATCGTTTGTTCCCATGCGTACCGACATTTTTACCGTTTTTACCACCGACAAATCGTTTGTACCCACTCTAATCGTTTGTACCCATGCGTACCGACACTAATATCGTTTGTAACACCGACAAATCGTTTGTACCCATGCGTACCGACACTTTTATCGTTTGTACCGCCGACAAATCGTTTGTACCCACTCATAATCGTTTGTACCCATGCGTACCGACACTTTTATCGTTTGTTCCGCCGACAAATCGTTTGTACCCACTCATAATCGTTTGTACCCATGCGTACCGACACTTTTATCGTTTGTACCGCCGACAAATCGTTTGTACCCACTCATAATCGTTTGTACCCATGCGTACCGACACTTTTATCGTTTGTACCACCGACAAATCGTTTGTACCCACTTATAATCGTTTGTACCCATGCGTACCGACACTTTTATCGTTTGTACCACCAACAAATCGTTTGTACCCACTCTAATCGTTTGTACCCATGCGTACCGACACTAATATCGTTTGTAACACCGACAAATCGTTTGTACCCATGCGTACCGACACTTTTATCGTTTGTACCGCCGACAAATCGTTTGTACCGACTCATAATCGTTTGTACCCATGCGTACCGACACTTTTATCGTTTGTTCCGCCGACAAATCGTTTGTACCCACTCATAATCGTTTGTACCCATGCGTACCGACACTTTTATCGTTTGTACCGCCGACAAATCGTTTGTACCCACTCATAATCGTTTGTACCCATGCGTACCGACACTTTTATCGTATGTACCGCCGACAAATCGTTTTACCCACTCATAATCGTTTGTACCCATGCGTACCGACACTTTAATCGTTTGTACCGCCGACAAATCGTTTGTACCCACTCATAATCGTTTGTACCCATGCGTACCGACACTTTTATCGTTTGTACCGCCGATAAATCGTTTGTACCCACTCATAATCGTTTGTACCCATGCGTACCGACACTTTTATCGTTTGTACCGCCGTCAAATCGTTTGTACCCACTCATAATCGTTTGTACCCATGCGTACCGACACTTTTATCGTTTGTTCCGCCGACAAATCGTTTGTACCCACTCATAATCGTTTGTACCCATGCGTACCGACACTTATATCGTTTGTACCGCCGACAAATCCTTTGTACCCACTCATAATCGTTTGTACCCATGCGTACCGACACTTTTATCGTTTGTACCGCCGACAAATCGTTTGTACCCACTTATAATCGTTTGTTCCCATGCGTACCGACATTTTTACCGTTTTTACCACCGACAAATCGTTTGTACCCACTCTAATCGTTTGTACCCATGCGTACCGACACTAATATCGTTTGTAACACCGACAAATCGTTTGTACCCATGCGTACCGACACTTTTATCGTTTGTACCGCCGACAAATCGTTTGTACCCACTCATAATCGTTTGTACCCATGCGTACCGACACTTTTATCGTTTGTTCCGCCGACAAATCGTTTGTACCCACTCATAATCGTTTGTACCCATGCGTACCGACACTTTTATCGTTTGTACCGCCGACAAATCGTTTGTACCCACTCATAATCGTTTGTACCCATGCGTACCGACACTTTTATCGTTTGTACCACCGACAAATCGTTTGTACCCACTTATAATCGTTTGTACCCATGCGTACCGACACTTTTATCGTTTGTACCACCAACAAATCGTTTGTACCCACTCTAATCGTTTGTACCCATGCGTACCGACACTAATATCGTTTGTAACACCGACAAATCGTTTGTACCCATGCGTACCGACACTTTTATCGTTTGTACCGCCGACAAATCGTTTGTACCGACTCATAATCGTTTGTACCCATGCGTACCGACACTTTTATCGTTTGTTCCGCCGACAAATCGTTTGTACCCACTCATAATCGTTTGTACCCATGCGTACCGACACTTTTATCGTTTGTACCGCCGACAAATCGTTTGTACCCACTCATAATCGTTTGTACCCATGCGTACCGACACTTTTATCGTTTGTACCGCCGACAAATCGTTTTACCCACTCATAATCGTTTGTACCCATGCGTACCGACACTTTAATCGTTTGTACCGCCGACAAATCGTTTGTACCCACTCATAATCGTTTGTACCCATGCGTACCGACACTTTTATCGTTTGTACCGCCGATAAATCGTTTGTACCCACTCATAATCGTTTGTACCCATGCGTACCGACACTTTTATCGTTTGTACCGCCGTCAAATCGTTTGTACCCACTCATAATCGTTTGTACCCATGCGTACCGACACTTTTATCGTTTGTTCCGCCGACAAATCGTTTGTACCCACTCATAATCGTTTGTACCCATGCGTACCGACACTTTTATCGTTTGTACCGCCGACAAATCCTTTGTACCCACTCATAATCGTTTGTACCCATGCGTACCGACACTTTTATCGTTTGTACCGCCGACAAATCGTTTGTACCCATGCGTACCGACACTTTTATCGTTTGTACCGCCGACAAATCGTTTGTACCGCCGACAAATCGTTTGTACCCACTCATAATCGTTTGTACCCATGCGTACCGACACTTTTATCGTTTGTACCGCCGTCAAATCGTTTGTACCCACTCATAATCGTTTGTACCCATGCGTACCGACACTTTTATCGTTTGTACCGCCGACAAATCATTTGTACCCACTCATAATCGTTTGTACCCATGCGTACCGACACTTTTATCGTTTGTACCGCCGACAAATCGTTTGTACCCACTCATAATCCTTTGTACCCATGCGTACCGTCACTTTTATCGTTTGTACCGCCGTCAAATCGTTTGTACCCACTCATAATCGTTTGTACCCATGCGTACCGACACTTTTATCGTTTGTTCCGCCGACAAATCGTTTGTACCCACTCATAATCGTTTGTACCCATGCGTACCGACACTTTTATCGTTTGTACCGCCGACAAATCGTTTGTACCCACTCATAATCGTTTGTACCCATGCGTACCGACACTTTTATCGTTTGTTCCGCCGACAAATCGTTTGTACCCACTCATAATCGTTTGTACCCATGCGTACCGACACTTTTATCGTTTGTACCGCCGACAAATCGTTTGTACCCACTCATAATCGTTTGTACCCATGCGTACCGACACTTTTATCGTTTGTACCGCCGACAAATCGTTTTACCCACTCATAATCGTTTGTACCCATGCGTACCGACACTTTAATCGTTTGTACCGCCGACAAATCGTTTGTACCCACTCATAATCGTTTGTACCCATGCGTACCGACACTTTTATCGTTTGTACCGCCGATAAATCGTTTGTACTCACTCATAATCGTTTGTACCCATGCGTACCGACACTTTTATCGTTTGTACCGCCGTCAAATCGTTTGTACCCACTCATAATCGTTTGTACCCATGCGTACCGACACTTTTATCGTTTGTTCCGCCGACAAATCGTTTGTACCCACTCATAATCGTTTGTACCCATGCGTACCGACACTTTTATCGTTTGTACCGCCGACAAATCCTTTGTACCCACTCATAATCGTTTGTACCCATGCGTACCGACACTTTTATCGTTTGTACCCCGACAAATCGTTTGTACCCATGCGTACCGACACTTTTATCGTTTGTACCGCCGACAAATCGTTTGTACCCACTCATAATCGTTTGTACCCATGCGTACCGACACTTTTATCGTTTGTACCGCCGTCAAATCGTTTGTACCCACTCATAATCGTTTGTACCCATGCGTACCGACACTTTTATCGTTTGTACCGCCGACAAATCATTTGTACCCACTGATAATCGTTTGTACCCATGCGTACCGACACTTTTATCGTTTGTACCGCCGACAAATCGTTTGTACCCACTCATAATCCTTTGTACCCATGCGTACCGTCACTTTTATCGTTTGTACCGCCGTCAAATCGTTTGTACCCACTCATAATCGTTTGTACCCATGCGTAGCGACACTTTTATCGTTTGTTCCGCCGACAAATCGTTTGTACCCACTCATAATCGTTTGTACCCATGCGTACCGACACTTTTATCGTTTGTACCGCCGACAAATCGTTTGTACCCACTCATAATCGTTTGTACCCATGCGTACCGACACTTTTATCGTTTGTTCCGCCGACAAATCGTTTGTACCCACTCATAATCGTTTGTACCCATGCGTACCGACACTTTTATCGTTTGTACCGCCGACAAATCGTTTGTACCCACTCATAATCGTTTGTACCCATGCGTACCGACACTTTTATCGTTTGTACCGCCGACAAATCGTTTTACCCACTCATAATCGTTTGTACCCATGCGTACCGACACTTTAATCGTTTGTACCGCCGACAAATCGTTTGTACCCACTCATAATCGTTTGTACCCATGCGTACCGACACTTTTATCGTTTGTACCGCCGACAAATCGTTTGTACCCACTCATAATCGTTTGTACCCATGCGTACCGACACTTTTATCGTTTGTACCGCCGTCAAATCGTTTGTACCAACTCATAATCGTTTGTACCCATGCGTACCGACACTTTTATCGTTTGTTCCGCCGACAAATCGTTTGTACCCACTCATAATCGTTTGTACCCATGCGTACCGACACTTTTATCGTTTGTACCGCCGACAAATCGTTTGTACCCACTCATAATCGTTTGTACCCATGCGTACCGACACTTTTATCGTTTGTACCGCCGACAAATCGTTTGTACCCATGCGTACCGACACTTTTATCGTTTTACCGCCGACAAATCGTTTGTACCCACTCATAATCGTTTGTACCCATGCGTACCGACACTTTTATCGTTTGTACCGCCGTCAAATCGTTTGTACCCACTCATAATCGTTTGTACCCATGCGTACCGACACTTTTATCGTTTGTACCGCCGACAAATCGTTTGTACCCACTCATAATCGTTTGTACCCATGCGTACCGACACTTTTATCGTTTGTACCGCCGACAAATCGTTTGTACCCACTCATAATCCTTTGTACCCATGCGTACCGACACTTTTATCGTTTGTACCGCCGACAAATCGTTTGTACCCACTCATAATCGTTTGTACCCATGCGTACCGACACTTTTATCGTTTGTACCGCCGACAAATCGTTTGTACCCATGCGTACCGACACTTTTATCGTTTGTACCGCCGACAAATCGTTTGTACCCACTCATAATCGTTTGTACCCATGCGTACCGACACTTTTATCGTTTGTACCGCCGTCAAATCGTTTGTACCCACTCATAATCGTTTGTACCCATGCGTACCGACACTTTTATCGTTTGTACCGCCGACAAATCGTTTGTACCCACTCATAATCGTTTGTACCCATGCGTACCGACACTTTTATCGTTTGTACCGCCGACAAATCGTTTGTACCCACTCATAATCCTTTGTACCCATGCGTACCGTCACTTTTATCGTTTGTACCGCCGTCAAATCGTTTGTACCCACTCATAATCGTTTGTACCCATGCGTACCGACACTTTTATCGTTTGTTCCGCCGACAAATCGTTTGTACCCACTCATAATCGTTTGTACCCATGCGTACCGACACTTTTATCGTTTGTACCGCCGACAAATCGTTTGTACCCACTCATAATCGTTTGTACCCATGCGTACCGACACTTTTATCGTTTGTACCGCCGACAAATCGTTTGTTCCCACTCATAATCGTTTGTACCCATGCGTACCGACACTTTTATCGTTTGTACCGCCGACAAATCGTTTGTACCCACTCATAATCGTTTGTACCCATGCATACCGACACTTTTATCGTTTGTACCACCGACAAATCGTTTGTACCCACTTATAATCGTTTGTACCCATGCGTACCGACACTTTTATCGTTTGTACCACCGACAAATCGTTTGTACCCACTCTAATCGTTTGTACCCATGCGTACCGACACTAATATCGTTTGTAACACCGAAAAATCGTTTGTACCCATGCGTACCGACACTTTTATCGTTTGTACCGCCGACAAATCGTTTGTACCCACTCATAATCGTTTGTACCCATGCGTACCGACTTTTTTATCGTTTGTTCCGCCGACAAATCGTTTGTACCCACTCATAATCGTTTGTACCCATGCGTACCGACACTTTTATCGTTTGTATCGCCGACAAATCGTTTGTACCCACTCATAATCGTTTGTACCCATGCGTACCGACACTTTTATCGTTTGTACCGCCGACAAATCGTTTGTACCCACTCATAATCGTTTGTACCCATGCGTACCGACACTTTAATCGTTTGTACCGCCGACAAATCGTTTGTACCCACTCATAATCGTTTGTACCCATGCGTACCGACACTTTTATCGTTTGTACCGCCGACAAATCGTTTGTACCCACTCATAATCGTTTGTACCCATGCGTACCGACACTTTTATCGTTTGTACCGCCGTCAAATCGTTTGTACCCACTCATAATCGTTTGTACCCATGCGTACCGACACTTTTATCGTTTGTTCCGCCGACAAATCGTTTGTACCCACTCATAATCGTTTGTACCCATGCGTACCGACACTTTTATCGTTTGTACCGCCGACAAATCGTTTGTACCTACTCATAATCGTTTGTACCCATGCGTACCGACACTTTTATCGTTTGTTCCGCCGACAAATCGTTTGTACCCACTCATAATCGTTTGTACCCATGCGTACCGACACTTTTATCGTTTGTACCGCCGACAAATCGTTTGTACCCACTCATAATCGTTTGTACCCATGCGTACCGACACTTTTATCGTTTGTACCGCCGACAAATCGTTTGTACCCACTCATAATCGTTTGTACCCATGCGTACCGACACTTTAATCGTTTGTACCGCCGACAAATCGTTTGTACCCACTCATAATCGTTTGTACCCATGCGTACCGACACTTTTATCGTTTGTACCGCCGACAAATCGTTTGTACCCACTCATAATCGTTTGTACCCATGCGTACCGACACTTTTATCGTTTGTACCACCGACAAATCGTTTGTACCCACTCTAATCGTTTGTACCCATGCGTTTCGACACTAATATCGTTTGTAACACCGACAAATCGTTTGTACCCATGCGTACCGACACTTTTATCGTTTGTAGCACCGACAAATCGTTTGTACCCACTCATAATCGTTTGTACCCATGCGTACCGACACTTATATCGTTTGTACCCGTTTTAATCGTCGAGAAACGATTGTCTCTACCAAAACGATACCACATATAATTTATTCCTAAATGAGATACGAAAATAAAGAAAAAAATTTAAAAAAATTTTTTTTAAATTTTTTAAAATTTAAAAAAAATTTTTTTATTAAAATTTTTTTATTTTAAATTTTTTTAATTTTTTTTTAACATCGGTACAAACAGGTACAAACGATTCTCTTCACAATGGCATCAACGAAAATCATTTATCTCAACACGAGTTGCGGAGCAATTTTACCCACCCCTATATTTTTCAACCCTTTAGGGTACAAACGAAAATCAAGGTGGTACAATCCGGTACAAACCGAGTACAATCGAATGAAACTTAAAAAAATCTTCTACCGTTAAGTGGGTTGCCAACTTCACATAGGTAAAAAGATGGAACTTTTAAACGATGGAAGAGTCATAAATTTAGTCCAAATCGCCAGGCTGAAACATGCCAAGATATGGGGAGTAAAAGGGGGGGCATAATCAGCCACAAGGTCCAAGTGTGATACTTTTATAAACCCTAAGTTTTTTTTTGCGTTGGGAGGAGGGTAAATCTTCTATAGACACCCAATGTTATGGGTAGTGTCGGATTCTTAACGACTAAAACCTCTTCCCCCTCCACACATCACACTGGGCTCGCTTACATATTACTACGGTGTGATGTATTGTTCCCTGGTTCGAGAAGGCTTTTTGAGGCTATATCATTCTCACTACGTGACTTCTTGGGTTCTTCTATCTGTGTTCCCCAGGTGGTGCCAACAATCCTCTCTTCCATCTCCATCTCTCTTTTCTTCTGCATCGTCCTTTTCAGGAAGAAAGACACTGCTTCCCATGCTTTTTCTTCGCCCAGCATAAGTGGTATCATGTTCTGCACGTTTAAAATCCCAAGCCTGTATCTATCTATCTAATAACTCATATATCAAATGATTTAAAATACAATCTATATATAAACATATGTAGGTACTAGTTATGACGTCATGATTAAAATAAATGTGTCTGGTGTTTAATAAAATTTAATAATGTTTTTTAATGTTTCATTATTAACTAAGTACTTCTCTTTTTAGTAGAATTAAAATTGAATAATAATGAATGTCCCCATATTTTTTTGGTTTTATTAATACATAAGAATGGAACACTTGTGTCGCTTTGAAAAAATTTTTTTATCGCGATGTCCTAATGATAATTTGTGAGAAATAATGCAATTAGACTCTTTTTGTAGAAAACCGCATAATATACTAACTTTAAAAGGTATCTTTTGACATACATTTCATTTTTCACTAGACGATAGTGTTAACAATTTGGAAAAAGAAATATATACACATATATATATATATATATATATATATATATATATATATATATATATATATATATATATATATATATGTATATATATAAATATATATATATATGTTAAGAGCTATATATATATATATATATATATATATATATATATATATATATATATATGGGCAGATCCATTACTTTTCGACAAAAACGTGCGCACTCATGTCATCGATTTGGCAGCTGATTTTTTTATCAATAGTGCCTAGAAAAAAAAGATGATTCCCACAATATGAGCTTCATCCGCTAAAATCCGGCGGGTGTGGAATTTTTTGAAATTTTGATAATGCCTATTTTTTACTAATTTTCAGAAGCTCATAGCTTCGGCTCTGAAAAGCTTAGAAACTTGAAACAAACACCATTGTTTTCCACTCAGCTTGAACTTTCAGGAGAGCACACAAACTTGATTTAAAATCAAAATCTTGTTCCACTGTTAGCTTTTACCCGACCCACTGTTTTAGCTAAATTTTGCCTAATTTTGAAACGCTTTTCAGGAAAAGCTCTGTTGACCTGAAAACCCTTTTCAGGTCAACAGGTTTTTATTTAGAAAGCTAAATATGGGCTCATACTTTTCGTTTTAGTTATTGACTCTTCCCTTTTGATATATGACCTCGAAAAGTCAATCAATTTTTGATAAATCGCTATTTTTAGATAGCTGTAACTTTTTTCTTCCATTTTTAAATCACTTGAAAATATCAAGGAATATACTTCATCAAGTCCCAAAAACAACCCTAGTAGTTTCAACTTTGGGTTCGAAGTAGTTTACGAGATATGATTTTTTTAAATTTCTAGTTCTACGCTTAATATATCATATTTTATGGTGTCAACTGACCAAATAGTCATTGCATGGCCAAAAGGGAGGTGTAGACAACATGGAAGGGGGAAAGATTTGAAATACGGAATTTTTTAAAGGCACGTAAGAATTAAACAAAAACCCCGCTCCTACCCCTACCGCTCTATGGTGGAAGTTATAGGGAAATACCCCTTTTTTGGGGTGTTTACTTATATCTCGAAAACGGTGAGTCGTATCGAAAAAATTACACTTTTAAAAATTGAAGCAGACAATATTTTCTACATGAATGTTTATGATCATTTTTTTCGTATCGGCTATGGTTTTCGAGATATTTGCTATCGAAAATTAACTAAATTAATTTTCGGAAATTAAAGACAAGTTTGACAAAAAAAGTGAGGCGAAAATCAATTTCCGGAAATTAATTTAGTTAATTTTCATATACTAGTATATAATTTCAAACGACTTTCAAACAGCGCGCCGGTACTCAGGATGCCAACTGAACGATAAAAAATAACCTTCTGCTGCGGACATGAAAAAAATGCTCTTTTTTACGCATATTTTATCAAAAAACTTAACAACCCGATGGGCATTCTCCCAAAGTTTTAAGGAAAAATATTTCTAAGGAATTGAGAAAAGTATGTGTCGAATTTCCGAACATATGGTTTAATAAATATTATGACAACTATGAGGTTAAGGTATTTCCAAACTTTTATTAGGTTATCAAGAACATCACGAAATTCACAATATTAGTAAAATGAATCCTTAGAAATCAGCTGAATTTTTTTGAGAATTTATTACCATAGCGTTTTTGAGAAAATCGTTACGAAAGTTGCATAAATTTAACATGCATCATCATAAACATGGTGAAATAAAATGCACGATTCCGACTGTTTTTATTTCACCATGTTTATGATGATGCATGTTAAATTTATGCAACTTTCGTAACGATTTTCTCAAAAACGCTATGGTAATAAATTCTCAAAAAAATTCAGCTGATTTCTAAGGATTCATTTTACTAATATTGTGAATTTCGTGATGTTCTTGATAACCTAATAAAAGTTTGGAAATACCTTAACCTCATAGTTGTCATAATATTTATTAAACCATATGTTATACATCCCTTCCAAGCGTCGATACGAGAAGTTCTGGAATTTTTTACCATTTCTTGCTGTGAGACTAATTAACTGTTTGAAGTGAAATAAAACAAAATTCTACATAATTTATTAATTTTATTTTTAACATTTAAATTTTTTTTACACGTGCAGGAATTATCAACGTTTCTCCTTAACGAATCCTCTCGACTTTTAAACGATAAAATATTTTTAAAAACAATGGTCCACACTTGGTGGATGACCTTTACATTTAGCTTGCCATCCATACCATGCATCTAAACCATGAATTCCTTGAATTTTCCGAGCACATTGTACATCATCATTAATATCATCATCCAAAAGAGCTGTAAGTGATTTTTCATTTATTAGTTATTTGTATCCACATATTCTCCATCAACTTCTAAAAATATATAAAAGTAGTCAAGTGACCCTGGTTTGGGGCTGTCTACATATTACGTGACACGCTAGAGAAGGGGTTGTAACATGGAGAATAGGGGTTTTTATAATTGTAACGTCACAACAATTCAATTTTTCAAAATTAATTTTTTTATTGCGTAGTTTATCGACATGATATATTCAGTTAGTGGTCTTCGATATTTAATTATATTTTCTATAGATGGCACCACGAACTTACTATTATAATCTGACGGTTGTGTATATTGTTCATGAAGAATAGATAAATAGGAGATTGAACGGCATAGGCAATTCGTCTGTTTTTTCGTCCACAAAAACGTGAAGAGATCATAGTTATTATTTTCGCCACTAGCGACAGTGCGAATATACCCGTACGGAATTATTATTATTATTACATATTAAAATCAACGGTTATCACATCTTACAAATAAAAATTGTAAGTATAAAAATTGTTTAATTTTATAAATGTGAAAAATTGGGACGATGTTGTACAGGGAAAGCATAGATATACTGTTATATATCTATAAGTGGAAGGTTGTTTAAGGTTAGGAATGCGTGTCTGCATTTACGAAAGGAATATGGTCTGTAATTACCGGTTTTGTCATCTTCTTTCTTTATCTAATATATGTTAGTATTATAAACATATATTTGTATATTATTATTAATTGCAATTATCACTATGATTCTTCATCTATTAATTTATTGCAGATTATTAAGAATTCTCTATTATTAATATTTATTTAATTATTACTTGATAATCGAAAACAATTTTTTATTATCTATAAAACTAAGACTTCTCATTAACTGAATGAAAGTGATTTCTTGGCGCCTACATTTAAACATTTAAATTCCGTACGGCACTGAGACCAGTGATCCCTACTGATAAAAGATAGTTACACCAATTCTTGACCGTTTTTTTAACATTACGTTCGCTCCTCTAATATATCTATTCTTCATGATATTGTTGTCGAACTAGTAAATAATTAGTAGTTAAAATATATTGAAAAATATTATTTTATAAAACTTAATGTTTTATTATACGGGGGGGGGGGGGCGATTCCTTCATTGTGGCATACTTCTTGTAGGGGGTTTATGAAGGGGATTAAAGTTATGCCCAGGAAACGCGTTAAATGGACTGGTATAAAAGATATGAGTTTGATTGTAGATCTGGTTCATTTTTACTTTTGTGGATCCTTAAGGCATGCCAGCAGTTCAATTTCTGCCAATTTTGGCTAAGTGTAGGATTTCTATATTCTTTGTTAGGTTGATGACTTATGAATTTTCATTTTTAATTGCATGTCAGAAAGAATATCAAATCAAATTACCACATTACAATAATTTAGTACTAGAACATTAAAATTGTAAATAAATATGTTTGCTAACTCGCTCTGCTCACAAGGGAGCTCCGCCCACTTGACCCCCGAGGCGGCCTTCGCTCCGCGTCCTTCACATTATGATAAAAACCACACCCTTCTAACATGTATAGAAGTAACAAAAGTAATTTTTGGGGGTATTTCCTATTTTGGAGGGGTTGCGTTGGAAAAATTAAAGTTTTCCAATTTTTCCCGTAAGTTTGAAGTTATTCCGCGTCGAATAAAAAAATCTCAGCCTTCTAGCATGTCTAGAAGTGGGTTAGAATTTGTATACGTTAGAATTTGTCAGTCAGTAGGTGAATAAGTTACACAAAGGGCTGTAGGTATAGGTAATAGGATTAGAGTTACAGATGATATAAAGATAAAACTATTTTTATCTTTTAACACGTTCTTTTAGAAAAGTAAAAGCATGGTATTAAAGTTTTTTTCCACTCTTAAGAGAATTGATATTAAATTTTTGGAACTATTTGGAATCTCCGATCCCACAAATCTCTTTATATCGATTTTAAGTAAAACCAGATGATAAATAACAAAAAACGCGACAGTAGACACAAGCAATGTTGCTCTAAATTTGATACCACTAAAAAACATATTTGATACCACTAAAAAACTACTAAAACTTTTCAAAAGTGATCCACAAATTGAACATTTGGATAATTTATTGCCAGTTTTGCTACTGACCGGTATCAACCATTCTTTGAGGAGTGAGTCAGTGACACAAAAGTCTCGAAATTTCTGAGTGTATAGAGATTTTTTGTAGTTATTCATTGGCAATAATTTTTTCAATAAATGCTAAATGACATCTAGATTTTGATTTAGACAAAAATTACCCTTTTCTACTCTTCATGCTGACATCTGTAGGTAAAAGACTGAAAAATATATTTGAAACAGATAACCGTTAAGTACTGACAAAAACTACTAACTACTAAAAACTAATTTTTTCCACCATTCATAAATAAAAACCACTAAATTTAGTGGTAAAACAACTAAGTTGGTAACACTGGTAACTCATTATGTTTCAATTTTTCACTCCAAAAAAATGTCTATAGTAGGTCTAAATCTAAAATGGGGATATATAATATTATATGCGGCCAACGGAGTTATGATGCATTTCCAAAGTGGGCCCAAGATCTACAGTATACCTCTCTTTTTAATTGGTTGAATCTAGTATATAGGTATCCCGTAGTTCCTGTCCCTCATTATGGACAACACTTATGTACGCTAACTGTACTTTATGATTATCCGCAATTTTTAACCCGACTTCAAAAAGGAGGATGGTTCTCAATTCGTCTGTATTTTTTTTTAATGTGTGTCACCTCAGAACTCCATCATTTATGAACCGATTTTGATTTTTTTTTTGTTTTAAAGGGTTTGGTTTCCCATTGGCACCAAATCGCATTTTACATGTGATAACCGATTTCTACGAAATTTTTTTTTTTTTTTTGAAAGAGTATACTCATTCATAATGGGAAAATAAGAAAAATTTTTTAAAAACCGACTTCAAAAAAATTTTTTACAAAAAACCACCGACCCCAAAAAAAAATTTTTACAAAAAAAAAACAAATGGCATGGAAAAAAACTGAAAATCTGTTAAAAACTAAAAAAATGCATTAAAATCTAAAAAAAAAAAAAAAAAAAAAAAAAACGGATAAAAAAACTATGTTATAAAAAAATGCACTAAAAGTTAGTAGGTCGTTTAGTTGGTCTACCCATATTTAGACAAATAAAATCAGTTATAGAACTTCAAAGTCACTAAAAAGCGAGAAATAAAATATATTTTGACAAAATGGAAACCCGACTTCAAAAACCAAATATTCTATAACAAAAAATGCACTAAAAAGTAAAAAAATAATTGCATATTCTTGTGCCAATTTTAGTTCACCAAAGCAAAAATTTTTAAATATATATGTACAATTATTGTTATTTTTGGAGGCGGTGTCCAAAAGTTATGTGAATTTCTCTATGCTGACACCGCCTCCAAAAATAATAATAATTGTACATATATATTTAAAATTTTTTGCTTAGGTGAACTAAAATTGGCACAAGAATATGCAATTATTTTTTACTTTTTAGTGCATTTTTTGTTATAGAATATTTGATTTTTGAAGTCGGGTTTCCATTTTGTCAAAATATTTTTTATATAAATCTATATAGCCGAAACATGGTAGTAAACCTAGTACAAAACATGGTCCCAACTCCAATTCGACTGCCAAAATAAATCTATATTAATTTAGTTCTTACCATTACAGTCAACATTACATTCTTTGCCTGGCCAACCTACTTCACACCAATATCGATTGTTAATTTGAAATAGGCCATAATCACGACTACCATCTGAATTTGGTGGTCCAACTACACCAGTGTTTCCACTACTTTCACTCATAACTAAACAAGTCCCTGAACAAATGAATCAAGTTGTAAGATAAATTGAAATTCGAATAATCAAAAGGGAATATGCATGAAAATTTTTTTTCACATTTATTTTCAGAATATGAAAATACTGTTAATACTGTAATAATATTTAAAAACGAAATTAAAATCCGACAAATATCAAGGAAGCTATAAGCTTTTAAAGATTATTTTCTGTCTCTTTCTTGCAAAAATACTAAAAACGGAGTTTTACATGTATTTTAAATGGTGAAAGTGGAATATGACGTCACATAACATATCAAGAGGGCTAGCACCCTCTTTGTCTAATCGGGAATTTCAATCATTCATATCTCGCTTATTTGTAAAGTTATTAAAAAAATAATTTTACCTTGATATTTGTCAAGTAAACATGCTTCAATTCAAGTGAAAAAAAATTTTCATGCATATTCCCTATTCGACACTTACAATCAGCCAATTCGCCCCTACCAAAACCATGATATGAAAGTTGCCTTGCAACTTCACATTCATCCCAAACTACCCATCTATTAAGATCAGCACCCGAAATATCAGTAAAAAATAACGTCACACATAAACAATATGAAATTAAATTAAAAGTTTTCATTCTAAAATTTTGTAATTGACTTAAATCTGAAAAAATTTATAGATTTACTATGCTAAACAAAACTGGATAATTTATTTAAATTTATATATCACCTACCTATTGCTTTAATTATTTACAAAATTACTTGTACGTGTAACTGAACTCATTGGAGCATATTTATATTGAATTATAATCTGATAATTTTACGCATAATTTTTTAATAATTATTTTACTTCAGATATAATCTATATACATAGTGGCTCATTTTAAAAAATACCTGAAATATTCTAAATAACTGTATTTTTCTCAAAAAATACAATCTTAAATTTAAATATTCTTTTTTTGTCAGATATCCGATTTTATCGAGAAAAAAAATGTGGGTTTTCGGTTGTAAAATACAAGCTGAGTCTCAATTAAAGTTGATAGCTTAGGTCACAGTGAAAGTCAAGGATCATAATATGTCCTTCTCCGAACAAAACAAGTTTTATTCGGGTCATAAATAAAACTTACCCAAACTTCAACGCAAACCTCTGTAATTACTGTAGATTGCAGAAGCATGAGCCTACTATATATGTATGTACATGTATATATATATATATATATATATATATATATATATATATATATATATATATATATATATGTATATGTATATAGGATGAGTCGAACCAAGTGGATAATTGCACACACCTCCACTTCTTTCCACGAATCTCTCATTTGCTACAACATCCAATAGAATACAATACATTATAACAAAACAAAGACCACCCAAAGGCATGATATAAGCCACAACCAAAACACTCAAATCAAATTGCGCACAAGAATAAAGCAGTTTGAAAGGTTAGGAAAACAGAAGTATTTAACAAGTAATATTTGTTAACATTATACTTATTAAAAACAAAAATAGATTTTTACTATCCGGGGGCGAATCTAGAAATTTTACAAGGGGGGCGCATATATACAAATATGATATATTATATATGGTAAGTTGTAGCTTAAGGAACAAAGTTAAATTTTATAACAATTAAAGGAATAAAATAACATAATATTATGATACAACAAATTAATAATATACTTTAGCTAAATTAATATATATATAATATATATACTTTAGTATATATATATATACATATATATATGATATGAATATATACATATATATATACATATAAAAATGTTTATCGGAAAACAACTTTAGTTTGAAACAGTTTTCCACACATTCGATAGTTTTGACATAAATACGGGGGCGGTGCATAAGAAAAAATAATATATACAATATGTTTATAAAATGGGAGTATTTCCTAAAACAACGAAAATTGATTGTATCTATAGATAATATCAAATAAAATGCGAATAATCATTAAAATCAATAAATTAATACAAAGTTTTAAGTTACGCTAAGCGGAGTTTGAAGAGCCTTGTAAATATTTCTCGTAGTCGAAGGCCCAACTGCAAGCATAAAGCAAAACTGTAAAAATGCACGACCTTTAACTGCGAGAAATATTTACAAGGGTCTTAAAACTTGTTTCGTAATAAGTTTTTATACCCAGTATATTGTAAATATATAAGGTATATTAAGTTTAGTCACGACTGTGGAACGCTTGAAAATATTGATCGCAGAAAAATTTTTGTTATAGGTGTTCATAAAATGACCTAATTAGTCCAATTCCACATGGACGGACATATCCGTGGAAACGATAACTCAAGAACGAAAAGAGATAACGAACTGAAATTTTCAGTGTATCTAGAGCAAAAAAGTAAGGTCAAGTTCGTTAATGGGCAAAACCGGAACGTCTCTCCCCCACCAGGGGGGAAAATATACATCTTCAAAACAAGAGATAGAAAAAAAATTTGTTAACAAAAATTTCTTCTTTTTAAAATAAACATTTGTTTGAAAAATTTTTTCATAAACTCAATAGTTTTCTCATAATTTGTGATTAAATGTTCCTCGAAAAGCGAATTGTTAACAATTCGAATACGCAGAATTGTTAACAATTCAATCACTAATATACAACTCAGTATATACTGGGTATTCAAACAATTAACTCAGTTAGTTGTTACATTACTTGTTTAAACTTATTTATTAATAAATGTTTTAATTAATAAAAATTGCTTGTGATTAGATTAAGGCAGAACATCTGTTGTAATTCATTATAAGTTTTTTTTCTATATTTGAAGTATTTATTTCGTAATAAATTCAAAGTAGATAGCAAATTTTTAAATATTTTGAATTAATAAAAATTTGTAGCGATTAGATTTTATGTTATAAAATCGATTACTTAATTCAATAGTACCTTGGTAGTTTTATTCATCGATCATGTTGCCACACACGTGGCTTTTTTTTTCTTCAAAATTTCATAGCGTGATTAGATTTAGAAGTATATTAGAATATCACGATTAAAAGTCGTTCGTCACAAATATATTAACAACTTTAGTGCAAAACATTTTTTCGAAAACCGAATGGATTCAGCACAAATCAACAATGAAATTTTGAAAAAATAACGCCACTTTCTGGTCATGCGTACTACGTTTATATAATTCAGATTAGGTAAATATAATATCCCGGCTTTTAGGACTTTTTCTGAGTGTTGTATCATTAACTTAGTAAGAAGGAAATAAATATTAGTCCAATCAAATGAGAATTTTCACATATGCTCAATTATACGTAGAGTAGGTATTAAAAAAGAACGTAGCGATAAAAGGGACTAAGGTACTGGTGCCTAATAAGTCACACTTTTTTCAAAATGACTTTAAACATGTAAAATTGCGAAATAAACATAAATAAATAGAAATTTAGTTAACATTGCTTATTTATGCATCAGATATTTGAGAAAAATCATCACAGTATTATTATCTTTCCATGAAAAAATGGTAATATTAAAGTCCTCGATTTTGGGGCTTATTAGGAACCGGGTCTCTCACTTAGGTCCATTACAAAACTTTGTCACATAAAAGATGAAATCAAAGTGTATCAATATTATTCACTTGTAGTGACTCATACGCATACAGCAGATATGTATATCTAACCCATCATATCAACATAGTAAGTGAACTTACGATGCAGTACAGAACCATACATTTACGTATACACGCATGTTTTTGTCTCTTTTATATGCTTACGTATACATATATGCACGTATGGAATCGGATCGACTTTATAGGTATGTTTTGGTAGTGTAAAGAATATTCAACAACAATGGCTCACCAATTCAGTTCAGTTTAACACAGGCACACATCATTATTAGTACAGTTGAGTACAACCAGCACAGCTCACACCACAGTAACAATTTAACATCTATTCAGTAAAAATCAAACATTCGTTGAAATCAAAAAGTTAATACAATTCAAAGTATAATCTCAAAATTGTAATTGTTTTCCAAAAAGTAGTGAAATAAAGTTTACAAAAATATACATTTCAAGTATTTTATTTATCACACCTTTTCGCTACACACTAAACAGTCATTAAAATAAATATTTTCTTATATAATATTTATGTATTTAGCATAATTCAGTCGAAAATAGGCTGGGCCTTTTTAGGTCTATTAAATTGACTAAACTGTCGGCGTATGGACAAGAACGAAGTAACCGGCTATGCTTGTGAAGGTTTTCTGCAGTTTCTTTCAGGAACTCCAGAAAGTCGGCTGCAGCCGCACAACCTACCAATTCCTAGTCTACACACAAAATTTCTTCCACTCCACTCATATCCTCACATTCTTAGGCATCACAATGGACCTTATGGTCGAAGTGTGTCCCGTCCAGGACAGCCGCTACAATATATCTATCTATCTAGGTCTATTAAAAATGCAAACTGTATTAAAACAAAAAATTATCATTATATTTTAACATATTTTCATTTCCCTGTTATTTTTTACTTATTTTTTACTAAATATTTTTAAAAAATATTGAAATCGGTATATTATTTTTAATTACAATCCATCCTGGGCCTTATCTGGTGTCTCAAGAAAAAATATCAAACTTTGGTAACAATTTAACATTAGTTCAGTAACAATTTAACATTCGTTGAAATCAAAAGTTAATACAATTCAAATGTATAACCTAAAAGTTGTAATTGTTATCCAAAAATTAGTGAAATAAAGTTTACAAAAATATACATTTCAAGTATTTTTTTATCGCACGCACCATTTCGCTACACTACCAATGATGAAAAGCTTAAATATAAGATCCAATAGCAAAAACAAAGAAAAACACCACTTTATTCACCAAAAATTTCAAAAAAGCGATTAATCAATATTATAAATAGAGTGTGTTATTGATATATCACTGATAAACACGGGTTTCTGCTTATATGTTGGATATTTCGAATTAATTCAACAATTACAATAACGACTTTTCGTAACTGGGCTTTTTTAGGAGCCGGGTCATGTTAGGCGAAAGTACCTTATATTTCGCAGTAATACTGAGAAATATTTTCCTATGTTTCAGATGTATGAAAATGGAAAGCCAAAATACCAAGATATTCGGGTACATTCTACCTGAAATCTTAGATAAATAATATCAAATTAAAATATAATTTGTGGACTATAAACCAATGTTTAATTTAGCCTAATATTTAATAATCAATGTACAAGTTTGTTGATCGTTACGACGTGTAACCTAAGGACTTATGTATTGTACTTGTAGAAGAAACGCTGCTAAAATCAAATTTACTATCATTTAGAAACCCATGCTCCTCAACTACATTCTCTGAGTTATCAAGGTAATATTTATTGTTTATTACTTTGGTAACTATCAACAAAGTCATTTAGACATTTTTCGATACTTTCATTTAATAATGGTCATTTATATCTTTCAAAGTATCTTTTCATTTATTATTTGTGGGATTATTAAATATTGGATTCTTTATATCCATCCATTATCCTACACACTAAGATGTCTAGATATTAAAGTTCAAAATCTATTAAGTATACTTTAATACATCAAACGTATACTCAAATTCAATATATTTGAAACAGTAAGTCACATTCTAAGCGTATATATTACTGAATATATGTATAATATTACATACAGTAACACTTAGAATGTTTCAACTGATTCAATTTTTTTGAACGGGAGTATACATACAAGAAAGAGAAAACAAATGTTGCTACAGGATTTCATAAAATATTTGAATTATTCCATTTCTGAATAGTTTGTTTGTCTGTAAAGGTAAACGGCCAAATTGGTCCATACATCCCCCTATAAAATCCCCAAAAATCTATCTTTTAGAGGAAAAAGAACAGTTAAAATACAAGAAATGTTGATTATTTACCAGAATAATACTTGAACAAGTTTTGTTTAAAACCATATTTTTCATAAAATAAACAATTTTACTACAATGTTGGCTCAAACACCTATAATTACTTGTAGATTACATAAGCATGTGTGTAAATATACACTTAAGTACTTTGATATATTGAAGTAAAATAAACAGAACACGCACTGATAAAGAACATAGTATATACAGATTATTTAACCTATTATAAGTTAATGGTTACATTTCTTGTTTTTTGATTACTTAAACTTTTTTTATAATTACAATTAAGTAGTATTGATATATAGTACAATACAAAAAATGGCCCTAGTCCAGGAACCTTGGGCTGTAAACCATAAGATTCTTGAACTAGGAAATGCTGGAGGACAAATCCACTATACCGAAGGCCGCCTTGGGGGTCAAGGGGGGTACCGTGCGAGCAAAGCGAGTCTAATATACTATATAGCTAAAAGTGAACCTGACTGACTGACTGACACACTCATCTATATAAAACCTAACCCACTTCTATACATGCTAGAAAGATGGAATTTTCACCAATCGACCCGAAATAAAGTCAAACTAACAGAAAACATCATTACCTCCATCGAAACTCCCCGAAAATAGGAAAAACAGCCCTAAAACTTCACCTTTCACTTCTATTCATGCTAGAATGATGCGGTTTTTTGCATTCGACGCGTAATTGCTTCAAACTGACGAGAAAAATCGATAAACTTCAATTTTTTCAGTGCAACCCCCCGGAATATCGGAAAAACATCCTCTAAAATTACGTTTTTCTGTTCTATACATGCTAGAAAGATGGGATTTTCACTAATCGACCCGAAATAACGTCAAATGTACAGAATATTTTGAAAAATTTCAAGGGAGATACCTCCTTGCGAGCAGATCGAGTTATATACAATAAAACTCCAAAGAAACTCAGAACTTGCATTTATTGGACAGTCGGCCATGCGGAAATGAACTATAATTATGTCATTTTATGTACACCTGTACCAAAAACTTTTTCTGCGATCAATATTTTATGAATATTTTAATCGTTACATTATCAAATGATAATTAATGAGAACTCTAGGTTTTTGAAATAAAATTCAAATTCGCCCCTTTACCTAGATCAGTTTTTTTTGTATTATAAATACGTATTTCGACTACAATGTAGTCATCATCAGTATAAACTAGCTAGTCGTAATTTACTCTTTGACAATTAGAAATAGAAAGTCGAGATCAATAGACAACAATAAAAATAAATGAAAAATTAACCAAAATAAATTAAAATATAAATTTTATTGAAATTACTCTTAAAATTTCTTTCATTCAAGTTTACTCTTGTTAACCTTACTCTTATTAAAATTACTCTTATATTGTCTCAGGATATGTTACTCGTTGCTAATTTGGTGACAGTTTCACCAACCAATTTTGTATTTATAATACAAAAAAACTGATCTAGGTAAAGGGGCGAATTTGAAATTTTATTTTAATCGTTGCAAAATCGGAGCTAAACTTAAAATACCCTTCTACATATCCTATAATATATACAGCCCTTTGTGTAATTGATTGAATGACTGAGTTATACAAATTCTAACCCACTTCTAGACATGCTAGAAGGATGCGGTTTTTGCATTCGACATTCGGAAAACTTCAAACTTACGGAAAATTCGGAAAATTTTAATTTTCCCACCGCGACCCCTCCCCCTCCCCTGGAAATGGGATAAACTCCAAACTTTACCAAATCTCGAAAGCCGCAACGGGGGTCCAGGAGCAGAGCGAGTCATAGATATATACCGGATATAAAAACAGCTTAAATTTTATTTAAAAAATCTAATAAGGCTGCCCTTTACGGGTTGCGTACGGATGCCGTGCATCATTTGCAACATGCCTTAAACCGGTCCAGTTTTTGACAAAGGTATCGAAACTCCTTAATTTAGACCCAATTGGTACAAAACCTTTTTTCATAACATTAGCTCAGGAATATGCTCTTGAAACTATTTGTATTTACTTAGGAGATACCTGTATACAAGCGTGGATCCACCGTTGTGGGCACGCCCACAACCCTAATAGACTTGTGACGTCACACTATCACGGTTTATTGAGGTGGATAGGCTGATGATATTATATTCAATGCCTTAATAAAATTAAAAAAACAATGAATCGTGCGTGATTCGGAACGCAGCGAAGGTCTTAGTCATCGTAGACGATATGATATTCTGACACGTTATGTCACATTTTTGACAACATATTATCTGTTTCTTTTTGGCACATGAATACTTGTATTGGAAAAATAGATGACTATTCGCTAGGTGCGCATAGTCAGCTACTAATTTAAAAGTAAGCGTGTTTTGTATGCACATATACATTGCCGCTAAAACTTCCGAGCGGCCTTCCTTTTTAGTGGCGTGGCGTGGCGCTGATGTTAGTAGTTTGTACTGTTTGTAAACATAGGTAACCTAACTTGAATCGAAAAAAAGTTTACTTTATAAAGTTTATTTTTTATTGTACAATCAGTGACACTATGATGTGCAAACAAACACACATTTACTTTTGTAATTTTCGTGAGCGATCAAACTAACATTTTACAGGTTTATTAATTTACTAGTGTTCGCCCTACGGCTTTGCCCACGTTGAACTATACCAAAGAATACAATATACATAGAAGCGTATAAGTACGATTTTTGTGTCACTCGAAATTGTGAGTTGTGAGCACCACTGCTAGATGACAATAGCTGTTCGATTTCGGTATTTAGTGCCATTAGCAGCACAACCAACTGTATTCTTTGTGTATATTGTATCCGACCAAAAACATAAATGTAAGAAAGGGCCGAGTTTTCGGGAAAATTTAAAATTTTATATAACGCGGTAAGTTATTATTTCTGATGAGTTCAAATATTTTAAAAACATACTAAGGCAAAACTTACGAAATAAATTTCAACCAAATTTTTTCTTACATTTAATCAATTTATCCCTCATTAATTTTTTTTAGTTAATTGTTTACCGAGCTATTTACTTTGTAAATAGCTCGGCTCTTTAATGGGATATCATCACTTTTTAAAGAGCAACTATTATATGAAGTCTAGAGCTATTTACTTTGTAAATAGCTCGGTTCTTTCTTCCATATCATCACCTTTTAAGAAGCAACTATTATATAAAGTCTAGAGCTATTTACTTTGTAAATAGCTCCGTCCTTACTCTCATATCATCACTTTTTAAGAAGGAACTATTACATTAAGGATTTTCCCGAATACTTGGCCCTTTCTTACATTTATGTTTTTGGTCGGATACAATATGCACAAAGAATACAGTTGGTTGTGCTGCTAATGGCACTAAATACCTAAATCGAACAGCTATTGTCATCTAGCGGTGGTGCTCACAACTCACAATTTCGAGTGACACAAAAATCGTACTTATACGCTTCTATGTATATTGTATTCTTTGACTATACACTGTACAAAATCTTGGTCAGGGCGTCATATATTTTGTAAACATCTTTGTAGGATTGCACTATATCGATCATGAGCGAGTTCATACTCCGACTCGCACTTGGCCGATTTTCGGGTGGCTGTGACTACAACCATTTATGAGGGCTGGATCCGCACCTGCCTGTATAGATCTAAAAAATGGAAAATTTTTTAATGGAAATTTAATTATGATATAATTTAAACAGTTATTAATTATTAAACAAATAAATGAAATAATTATATAAATAAATAGTTTATTGGTATTCTACATAATAATTAAACAAACATATTGTACTTGACATGTTATCATCGCTTTATTTGTTCGGGTCAATAACCTTGTTAACAAACAGGGAAATTGGGGTCCCAGGGAAATTGATATACCTGATTTCAAAGTTATTTGATTTTTTGTTTAAAATTATACCGACTTTGTAATGGTTGAAAATATTATATAGTTGATCATAAAATAACCTAATTGGTTCATTGATTGATTAATATCGGGGTAAAAACTATTGCACTTCGAACTTATGGTCCATTGTGCTCCCCCTTCTACCTCAGTCCGACGAGACTCGCTTCCCCCATATGTTGGCAATATCTTGGAGCTTGCTTATCAGGTCCTCCCGAAGGTTCATATATTCGGGGTGAGATGCACCAAATAACCTGTATCTGCTGTAACCCAGAAGTTCGCAGTCATAGATTATGTGGCCGGATGTTTCTTCCTCCTCGCCACACAATCTGCACATAATGGACCCGTTATGGAGTCCAATTGTGTGCAGATGCTTCCGCAGGGGACAATTCCCGGTAATGAAACCGGTAACCTTCCGCAGTTGCATCCTGTTCAGCTTCAGTACATCGAAAGATAGCCTCTTTGTTGCACTTTGGTTTGAAACTTTTTTTCAGAAAACTGAATAATTTTGTCACAATTGTAGATAAAACAAGTGAAAATAACAACTGAGTTAATTGCTTAAATACCGGGTATATACTGAATTTATGTAAAAAAGTTTATAACACTTGTTTATTTTTAAAACAGAAACATTTTTTGTCTTTACATTTTTGTTGTATCTTTTATGATTTCAAAAATGGGCAGTGTTGCCCATTTTCCCAAACATGGTCCGATTTTGCCCAATTCACGAACTTGACCTTACTTTTTTGCTCTAGAATACACATACAAAATTTCAGCTCGTTATCTCTTTTCGTTTTTGAGTTATCGTGTCCACAGATAGACGGACGGACATGCGGAAATGGCCGAATTAGGCCATTTTATGATCATATATGCCAAACATGCATGCCTGCGATCAAGATTTTCAAGCGTTACAAAGTCGGGACTAAACTTAATATACCTTGTATATTTACATAATATACCAGGTATAAAAATCGGTAATTACTTTTGATTACAATACATATAGTACCTTGCATACACTACGTTGTATTTTTATATATCTGTGCCTGTGTAAAATGTAAAATGAACATTTCACGAATGGAGACTAGACAAGGAGTTCGAACTCCATGTAAACAAATAATTACCAAAATAAGATGTCAGTAGTGTTTCTTTTGCACCGGAGACAGTGGAGAGAGTATAAGGCGAGAGTTTGAATTGAAAAACATGACGCATTTATGTAGTATTATACAAATTATTTGCAGCCAAAGTATTTTTCCAATAAAATACTTTTTTTAATAAATGAAATAAAATAATTAGTTGAAGTGATAGTTAAAAATTCGCAAAATAATTACATAACAATAAAAAACTAAATAATTATAAAACATTGAATAATTAAATAGTAACCTGTAAAGTTGGAATTGTAAAAATGAAAATAAATTAAGTAGAAATAAATTATATTAAAATTATTAAAATCAATTTAGAAGATTATTGAATCAGATATTAAATTAAACTATTATTTATTAATAATAAGTCTAACAAAATGACAAATGTATACTTCACTCCTATTTATGATACACAATATTCACTCCGGTGCAAAAGGAAAACTAGCGACACTAGTGGTACAAAAAGTAAATATATTCTCCCGTTTGAGTACGGTCTCCTTGTCTAGTCTCCATGAGTTCACGCATTGATAATGAACCCAGTATACACCATCAATTAATTCAGTTGTTATTTTCACTTGTTATGAATTATTTTTATTTTGAATTGGTTAATATTTGATACCGTTAGATTGTCAGGTAATTGTATAGGAGGGAACACATTTACCTTACATACACTTACCTTCCGTAAGTAAATACACCACTGGGAATCATTCAAAAAAATAAAATTTGTATAAATATAATAGCAATTTTAATTAATACAAAATAATAACATTATTGAATAATACAAATATAAATTGTTTGTTTTTAATTTTTTTAAATATAAAAGTCCATTTAAAAAAAGTAAAATTGCACTTTAGGTCTGACTATATATATACATATATTGAATGTATACATATATTGAATATACATATTGAATGTTTAAAATAAATGCACTTGTTTAAAGATCACTTGGATGTTGTTTACGTTCAGCTTCCAATGTTTTTTTCGTTCGATTGAATGCTTCCGTTTTAACAAAATCAACTGTTTTGTATACAGTTTTCTTACTATTATTATTTGTTCGTGGTTGTTGCTGTTGTAAACTATTTAAACTACAACTTCGTGTATCTACATCTAAATCTAAATCCAAATACTGTAATATATCAAAATTTGTTAATGACTCTGCTGTATTATTCGACTGTGATACCTGTAAATCAATACCAAATACTATATTAAAAACTTTTGTTAAGCATATGCGCATCGAAATCTGGAGTTTTGAACTTCAATTTGTCTAAATCAATTCGGCAGAAAACAAATGAAAGAATCTGGCTTACAATATAATTACAAGTAAGTAGTATAAGGCTACAGTCTATTTCTACAAAATTTGTTTGTTTATTTTATAATCAACAGTTTCGTAATTTGAAGTATGTTTGTTGCAGAGCTAAGCGAAGTACTTGGAAACAGTACTCTAAGCAGTGACGGATTAGCCACGTAGCAAGAGTTAGCAAATGTTACGGACCCCGCGCATTGGAGGACCCCGCACCTGGGCATAAAAAATCTATCAAATTAGATAGGTACGGTATACCAACTACCGTCCAATGGAAATTATTAATAATCATTGCAGATTTAGACGGTGGTGTCCAAATCTACAATGATTATTAGTAATTTTAGCAAATTTATAAAAGTGAGCGCTGTCCACACCATACATTCTGTGTCGCTTACATTAAGTTGAGAACACCGCAATTTTTGCCTTCTAAATATAAAAAAACTTGAGTTCAATTATTAGACAGTGAAAATTCGTCTTGAAATAAATTTATACCATCTCTCTGTCCCTCTTTATGAACAACAGTAGGTACTTGTACTTAGTACTTGTATTCAAAGTATTTTAAGAATGTAAGAGCACTGAAGCTTCAAAAAGATTAAGGCTTGATTTTTTGTTTAAATGTAGTTGAAGTGCATATAAATCAATTATAAAAGTTTCAAGGGGGGTTATGGGGGTCTTGAATTAATTATTTAATGTTAAAGTTCGAGTTTTAATACATTGCTCTTATGGAGAAACTCATATTTTCACACATATTTTGATAATTTTCACTTGGAATAAAATATGACGAATAAAAAGCAACTACGCAATTGAAAATAGATATAATAATAAAGAAATTGATCCAATCAAATACCGGTATGACGGGCCTAAAAAAAACATATTTAAGAAAACAACTGAGATTTCGGTTAAATTTTATTTCTGTCGGCCGTAGCTTAATTACCCGAAATCTCAGGTTTTTTTCTTAAATATCTTTTTTGTTAGGCCCGGTAAGAAGGGCCTAAATTAAATTTTAATTTTAACTTACGACAAAAAATAATAAACATTATTATGGACTTTTATGAATGTACTATATAAGATTTTGAAGAATTTTATAAATGGACTAGACATCAGCGCTCGTATTTTAAGTAACGTTACTGTCAGTAAGTATTGAGAATTTATGTTACAAATACAAGTGTCCAGTATCACAAAAGTACTGGGCACTTAAAGTACTGCCCATCTCTGGTTTGTTACTCAATTTCTAAAAGAATTTTAATGGATGAATTGCAGTAATGTTAATAACTGTACTAATAATGAGATACCAAAATATAAGGGTTTTTGTTTAGTCTACGAAAACCTATCATACTATTTTAAAATTGCTTTCGCTTCTTGCATAAATATGAATATAACTTTATTTTATATAACCGCCATTGTAGACATAGTTCAAGTCTTTCGATACAGTAGACAACAACTTGAAAAAATATATACATATTCAATACATACCGCAACATTTTCAAATTCACTATGGCAATTACTTATTCGAGAGCTTGTATTACGCATCTCAATTCTACGTATATTTCCATACTCGCCACCATCTTGAGAATGATTATCTAATGATGATTGGGCGTTCTGAAAACAAATATTATTGAAAATAATTTTAAGAAAAAAATATTTTTATTTTATTTTATTACCTTTATGGGTAAAGCAGGTTTCAATTTTCTATTAACACATGGTGCTGTATCGTTTAACGAATGAATTGATGTTGAATTTGATAATCCACGTGGTTTTAAACCACGATTCACAGCAGGCGGCGTGACTGCATTCTACAATAGAAATTTTTTATTTTTTAATCAAAAATTTATTAAAAAGCAATTAGCTATTTTGTTAATTAAAAATTTTTCCAATTTGGATAACCCCGATAATTTTTAAAATAAAAGTCTGGATTTTTTTTACTTCTGGGAGCTATTCTTTGAAGGATTTAAAAAAGATACCCGTTGGAAAATTTAAAAAATTTTGATTTTCCATTTTTTTTATTAACAAATTAAGACACGGAAAAATTCAAAACATACACTGGTATTTCGACTACCAGTGTGACATGCACCAAATTAGCAACTAGCAACATATCTCTAACTCCATATCCCAGAGATAGTTACGATTAGCTAATTCATACTAATGATGACTACCTTGTAGTCGAAATACGTATTTATAAAATACAAATAATTGTTCTAGGAATTGAGGCAAAATTTGAAATTTAATTTCAAAAAACCTAGAGTTCTCTTTGATTATTTAAATTTATTTTAATAATCTTTATATAGTAACAAAGATCGTTGTGAACGGGACCTGAAAGAGATAATTTCCGTTGATAGCATTTAGTTTTATTTTTGTTCACTATTCTTTGACGGCACGGCATGGCTTCATTAAAATTTTTTTTAGAAAAAATGGTACGTAGATCAATAAAGGTTTGCCATCCCTGCCCTGCACGATGCCCAAGACAAAACGAATTTTGGCACGTAACACTACAAAATATATATTGATGAACTAGTATATATTAAAAAATTTATCTGTCTTATTTTAGTATACTGTTAAAAACTTTAGGAATGCGTGCACATAGAATATGACCAAAGAATACAATATACATAGAAGCGTATAAGTACAATTTTTGTGTCACCTAAAATTTTTAGTACGTATGCTGACCACTAGATGACAATAGCTGTTCGATTTCGGTATTTAGTGCCATTATCAGCACAACCAACTGTACTTTGGCAGAACTTAGTACCAGTTGCCCGGATCACATCGAAGCGGGTATGTACTTCAAATTTATATTAAAAAGGAATCCACCAATATTGATGAAATTTTTATGAATTTTTAGAATTAGTCAAAATTTTTTAATGTTTTTTTGCAAGCTGTATAAAATATTAATATTTGTTATATTAAAAAAAACTTATATTTAATGCGTTTTCTTTTAAAATAGCAACTGAAACTACAAAAACAAATATTAATATTTTATACAGCTTGTAAAAAAAAATTTAAAAATTTTGACTAATTAATTCTAAAAATTCAAAAAATTTCCTAATTCTAAAAAGGATTCTCTTTTAATATAAATTTGAAGTACATACCCGCTTCGATGTGATCCGGCCAACTGTTACTAAGTTCTGCCAAAGAATACAGTTGGTTGTGCTGGTAATGGCACTAAATATTCTAGTGGTCAGCATACGTACTAAAAATTTTAGGTGACACAAAAATCGTACTTATACGCTTCTATGTATATTGTATTCTTTGATATGACTTCTTGGTTCTTCACCAATCCAAGTAGCCGAGCAGTCTAAGTCGTTATGTCTGCGCAGTATACCTACTTGGAGACTGGGAGGTTATGAGTTCGAATCCCGACATCGGCAGTTTGTCAATTATTAAGAAAAAAAAAGGAGCGGTTAATTGACTAAACTTTCGGCGTATGAACAAGAACAAAGTAACCGGCTAAGCTTGAGAAGGTTTTCTGCAGTTTCCTTCACGAACTCCAGATGAATATCGGCATAGTTCTTATCATAGTCGGCTGCAGCCGCATATCCTACCTAGTAGGATATAAGTCCTACTAGGATACACAAGTCTATACACCCTAGTGTACACACAAGTACACACATCCTAGTCTATACACAAAAATTCCTTGTTCTCCACTCACATCCTCACATCCTTAGGCATCACAAAGTACCTTATGGTCGAAGTGTAGCCAGGGCAGCCTCTACAATCTATCTATCTATCCTGGTTCATATATATTTCAATCAAGTGTACACTAAAAATCGTGGAAAATATTTACCTGATTTGGTGCAAGCAATGGTGATGGAACATTTGAATACATTGCTGTTGTTGAACATGAACTTTGTGAACACGGTGATGCTGGCTCATCGGTTGCTTCATCACCAGTATTAAAATCATATTGAAATATTTGAGATTCAGGTCCCCCTGTTGTCGTCATATCTGATGATACTGCCGATGGTGATATGTCGTAACGAAAAACATGTGTTTCACTACCACCACTTGTGGGTACAACAACCGGTGCAGCATTATTGTAACAATGCTTCTGGGGGCGATGTTCTTTATTGTTATCCATGTCTGCTGTATGATGAGTTCGTGGAAAATCATACATATCGTCAGCAATAACCTTTATAAAACAATAAAATTATACGGCAACTATTAGCTATATAAATTGAGAGTTAGTAGTAGTAATAGTAAGGAAGGGAGGGGGCGATTGATGTAGGCCGAAGCCGGTCAAGTCAGATTTCGCTAGGCTATTTTTTTATCGAAATTCAAAATTAAACTATGGCATGGTAAAAATATATCTGTCAACATAATTTGGTAGTTGAAAAACCTATCGATTGACGTGTCTTTTTGAAATTTGAAATTTTAGTTGAAATTGGATCGGTAGTTTTTGAGAAAAATCGTCAAAAATCGCGATTTCTTGTTTTTGCTTCAAAAATTCGAGTTTTTCATCAAAATGTCTAATAACTCACAGAAATGAAACCCAAAACAAGCCAAAAAGATGCTTTTTGAAAAATTAAAAAAAAAAAATTTTTTGTTGAGTTATGACGTTGCTTAACGTTGCTGCCAATGAGAAAATCAAAACATGTGTACCCCCAATAGTGTAGTCTCTGGTGGATTTTTTTTAAATCTTCAGAGGAAAAAGGCTCATTGAATTGAAAGAAATAAAAAATTAAAAATTATTTCACATACAAGATTCATATCATTCGGACTAACAGCAGCAGCTTCTACACCACTTGCATCTGAATCATCTTTCGCTATTTGTTTTTCTTGATTTTTAATTGCACGCCTGTGAAATATAATAAATAAAAAATTATTGTAAATATCACCTTATGATTTTGGAAAAAAACCTCAACCTACTAATTGGTCTTAAAATTAAAATTATTGTTTAAATAATAACGCAAAGCTTTAGGAATTGGTTTGTGACGTACGTTCAATTCACATTTGCCGAACCACCTTAAATATTTTCTTAAAAAAATGTTCGCTAAACAGTTGTGAGAACTTGTTTCGGACTTATTTTATCGAAAAAACGTACGAAATAAAGTGTTTATTTTTGGTTTTTTATCTACAAAATATGTACGAGGTGTATCCAAAAAGTAAGATTTCGCAGGCTACGTACATTCGATGTTTGTTTTTTATATTTTGTTGTGTTGGTACACTCGTCCCAAACATATGTTCATAGTTTCAATTATATAGCATTCTTTGTTCGTTTGTGAGAGATATAAAGGTTAGAAGTATAACACACAAAAATTCCTTCCACTCCACTCACATCCTTAGGCATCACAATGGAAATTATGGTCGAAGTGTAGCCCGTCCAGGGCAGCCTCTACAATCTATCTATCTAAGGTTAGAAGTGTCGAAAAAAATGAATCAAAGAATCACCCGTGTTTTAATTCGCATGAACTCTAATTAACGCGTTTTTCAACTTGTAAACTATCCTATATTCTTATTTTAGCTTCGCCCGTGCCGAATAAAAATATGATACAATTTAATTTAAAAATAACTTACCGCTCAGCAATGCTAGGTTTCGAATTTTCTAAATTTAAATAATTGTGTGATGCACCATTTCCAAGCAAATGTAATGGTTTAGGTGGTCGTGGTGGAACAGATTTAGCCTCTAAATGAATTTTAGTAAATTTTTGTGCAGCTGATAGTACATTTGAATCAAATTCAATAGACGACGTATCCGATGGTCTATATTGACGTGGTTTTGTTGGTAATTTAGGCATTGAATGTAACCATTCTTCATCAGTGAACACACTTTCAGAATCAGTTGGACTTTGTAATGTTGGACTTGAATCACTGGGAATATTCACATTTGTATAATCTAATGATTGTGATTCATTTAAAACGCCATGTTTACGTGGTGAATCATAAAATTTACAATCTAATGATGCATTACAACTCCCAGTATGTGAATTTTTCCGAACATTTTGTTTAACTGGTGTAAATGGCATTATTGATGTTTGACCACCAAAATTATCTTCATTATTTGAATTATTGTATCTGGGTAATGTTTGAGCACCTGTTGATGTTAATGGTTTACCAGTTATGCATTGTGATATTGGAATATATGGTCCACTAAAACTCTCATATGCAGTAGTATTTGTGTCTTCAGTTATTTCGATTGCTTCAATTTCTGGAAGTAAGTTTGCTGGTAATTCTAAAAAAAAAATTTATATTGTTTTTACTTATTATGTCTGAATACTAAATACAAGTCAAATCTAATTCGTTTAGATTTAAAACATCGTATTTAAAACATTCGAGAAAAATTGTAATAAATAACTGCCGAAAGATATAAAGATTATCAAGATAATCAAAAACAACTCTAGGTTTAGAAATAAAATTTCAAAATTTGGTCCAGTTATCAGATCAATTATTTGTATTTTATAAATAGGTATTTCAACTACAAAGTAGCCATCATCGGTATGAATTAACTAATCGAAATTATCTCCGGGTTATGATATTGAAGATATGTTACTCTTTGCGAACTTTTTTTTAATAAAAAACTATTGCAAGAACCTCAAGTATGCGATTCAGAATAATAACTTATAAACGTCCCAAATCGGCTAAAAAAGAGACGCGTATGATTATTTTAAATAAAACGTTGAGGAATGTAACGATTGCAACTTAATTCTGTATACATTTTTAATATTGGATGATCGCCAGAAATATTGAATGCATGAAAAAAAGTTTCAAAGTTATTTGTTTTAATGAGATAAACATTTTTTGCGTTTATCTTAAGGTGCGTCCACATTTATGCGCCATGAACCCCGAGCGGTGTGCGCGCCGCTTGCCTTTGGTTCGTTGGAATTGTTGATTTCAACGAACCTCCGGCGATCCATAGGAAACCCACATAGTATTCATTTTGCAGTGAAATTGTAAACATGTCTACGCGACGGGAAAATCTCGCGATTATGGTGAAGAGTGGTGCGGCATTATTAATGGCAAGTCTAAAAACAAAAAGAAACGTCGACGTTGGTCAAAAAAATCAAAATGTTCGTTGATAAAACCGACTTGATGGATCGTTGTGCGCCGCGCGCACGCCCCGTCCAAATATGACGAATCCGATGGACGCAGCTTAATATTGCCCATAGGTTATGGGTTCGAATCCCGACATCGGTAGTTTGTCAATTATTTAAAAAAAAAGGTTGGTTAATTAACTAAACTGTCGGCGTATGGACAAGAATGAAGTAACCGGCTATGCTTGTGAAGGTTTTCTGCAATTTCCTTCACGAAATCCAGATGAATATCGGCATAGTTCCTACAGCCGCGCAACCTACCAATTCCTAGTCTACACACAAATTCCTTGTCCTCCACTAACATCCCTAGGTACCACAATGGACCTTATAGTCTAAGTGTGTCCCCTCCAGCCCGCTACAACTTAACTTAACCTAACCTATATTGCCCATAAACGAGCTTAGCCTTTCAAATACCGAAAATATTGATCGGAAAAAACAATTTTTGGTTTATTTGTTCATAACTTAATTAGTCCATTTCCGAATGTCCGTCTGTCCGTAGATAACTGAAAAAGGGAAAGAAATAACGAGCAGAAATTTTGTGTGTGTGTTCTAGACGTAAAACTATAAAAGAGACGTCAAGTTCACGAATTGGATGGATCGTCTTATGCATACCCCAAAATATTTATCTTTAAAACCGTAAGCGACAGAAGAAAAAGCAACTTTTTTTCCTAAACTGAATATTTTTGCCACAATTTCAGCTCAAACATCTATAATTACTGCAATTACTGCATAAAGCACCCGTACACATTGTTTTGTATTTTTATACATTTGTGCGTTGGTAAAAAAGTAAAATAAATATGATAATGAACTCAATATATGCAAGGTAGTTAAACAGTTAACTCAATTCAACTGAAATTAAAACATAATTATTATTATTATTATTAGGGAATGAATTTTCAAAAACAGTAATACAACTGACTTTTATTTAAAAACAGAAGCCTAAACATCAATTTCCATATTTCTAACATAAAAAATGACGAACTTCCATACAAACTTTCATCCCCTATTTAACCCCCTTAGGGAATGAATTATCAAAAACGCTGATACAACTGACTTTTATTAATAATAAATAGAAGCCTAAACACCAATTTCCACGTTTCTAACTAAAACAAAGACGAACTTCCATACAAATTTTTATCCCCTATTTAACCTCCTTAGAGGATGAATTTTCAAAATAAATAAATAAAATAAAATAAATAAGGAGCTCCTGAACAAAATTTCATGTTTCTAGACCCACCAGTTTAGGCTATGCGTTGCTTGTTAGTAAGTTTGGAGATTTTTACTAAGTAGATACACAGAATATAGGCAAGGTGAAAACCCTAAAATTTTCCCATTAGATTTTTTTGCATACTCAGGTTTGATAACTCGAAAACGGTCAAGTTTACGAAAAAATGGCAACTTTTTTGTCTAAAATGACAACTTTTTTGTCTAAAATGACCCAAATTACCTAAATAAACTTCAATCGGATTAAAATATTCACTCATTCGGATTGGCAAAAAAAATTAGCTTAAAAAAATTGGTACCAGTTTTTTGAACGACAAAATCTTTATCCTTATTCAACGGCATGTCCTAAACGTAAATATGGCAAAAACATCAAATGAGAATTTTTTTTACGAATGCGAGGTTTTCACCTTGTCTAATATATAAATAGAGTAACGTAAAAAACAAATGATTTTTTTTTAAATCTTACGTTCGGTGTAATCGTTGTTATAAACTTTTAATGAACAAACTTGACAAATACATTCCACCCAACTGTTCATATCTTGTTCAGTCTCCGCTGCTAAATAGTAAATACGAGAGGGTGTTTTAATATCAAACATAAATTGATACTTTAATTTTCGTTGTTCATAAGTTAATCCAGAATCCACCTAAATTATACGCAACAACAAAAAATTGAATTAGTGAAATTTGATACTTAATAAAAGGTGTTATTCTTTGTTTGGTTTTGTAATTCCATATACGTATAAAATTACCTGTTCACATTGATCTAAATCAATTCGTCCTTTTAATTTTCTACAATTTCGATCTGTATAATACTCTAAAACATACTGTCCAGGCAATTCGCCAGATTGTCGAAGAGCAAACCATCGTCTCCGCCATCGCTAAATCACAAATTAATATATTCACTGTAAAGAATGCTAATAACAAATTTTAACTTACAGCACGCCAAATTCTTTTCGAAGGTGGTGACTTTGTGAGCCACCCTTCGTGTACTACTTCTTGGTTAGATGAAGTTGACATTGATAACAAAAATATTTTAAAATTATATTTATGTTTTTAATACATTTTCTTGGTTTGAACACTTATACTTTACTTAACGCATATATTTAATACTATTTTAGAATTGAATACAATAAAATCATTATATATAAAATAAAAAACAAAATATTTATTTACAATTTACATTATATATATTTTTTGAGTATGTTAAAAGACATCGAGTTGAAGACAAGACATATTGTTACAGGGTGCCAACTTTATTACTTAATTCTATGGGTTTAGTGAGTCATTTATTATTGTGTCCATTATTCCAGCTAAACCATTCTTTTGTTTATAAATTATAAGATTTCTGTATTACGGCCGAGTTTTACAAACCTCAGTTAGGTGTAAACCGTGAAGTTAAAGTTACATTTTTAATGTGTTGAAAAAAAAATATATTTTTGACATACACACTTATAACTTCTTTTTATATTATATCATTGTGTGTATGAATTTATAGGTATGCAAACATCGTAACGAAAAACATCGATTGTTCGATGTATCGATTTAAAAAAAAAAAAATCGATGACAAAAACATCGGCCCTTGAAACATCGATGTTTTTTCTAAATTTAAAAAAATAAGTTTAAAAGGAGAGTTAAACACGCAATAGCACAATTTTAGTAGTTCAAAGTGCATGTGCAGTGTTTACACATTAACAAGGCTGTCAAACTAATAAAATCACGATACATATAATTTCAAAGTAGATTTATTTAGTCGGGGGCCCCCGACGTGCGTAAGCAAAAATTGAGAGTGTATATTTAATTTTAATTGTTTGTAAAAATTTTGGAAAAAGTGACAGATAATTATGATGAATAAATATTTCTTTTAATTTTATGCAAACATTTTTTTTTTCTTTTGTGAGAAATCTTTACCCTTCATAAGGGCCCCCAAACAAATTTTTATACGGGGCCCCGCCAGGGCCCGCTACGCCACTGTATAAGAGAAAAAGTTTGGAGAAAACTATAGGAGATAGCAAAATAAAGATGAGAGAAAATTCTACATAAATCTTCTTTACGATTTCAGAAAAACTATACGAAGTTCAAAATTTCAAACCATTTTAGTTATAGCTGTTTTCTGACTGTTCCAAAGTTATAGCCGGGCCAGATTTCTAATATAGTTTATAGCTTCTATAGAAATTTGTCTGAGAACAGACCTAAGGGCGGTGCTTGAAAACATGGCTATTTATTGTATACAAAGAAATAATAATTTTTTAATGTCAAATAATTATTTTTTTTCTAAATTTTGAGTTTGAAATGTCAATTTATGTATATTTTAAATTTATTGACAAATAATTTATTTCCAAAATTTTGTTGGTGTAGGTATTTCTATAGAAACTATAAACTATATTAATGTACAATACCAAAGAATTGACAGTATACCCTAAAAGGATTACATTGTATACTTGTATCTATTTCAGTGTCAAGTCTTAATGATTTCAATATTTTAGCCACGATGTCTGAAATACATCGAACGCCTTTTAGTGCGGGGACTCAAAAACACGCAAACCCGTCCAACTCGGGGTATGACCGATGAAGTGAAAGATTGTAATACTCGGTTGGAATAGGTTTCTTATTTAATTCCTTAGTAGTTATAACCTCCATTGTTTAGAAATTACAACCAAATACAATAATTTTAGGTTGACAAACTTATGCAAATAACCGGACGAAAGTGGCAGTTTTTTAAATGAAAAGAAATATTTATTTTGTAAACATTGAATTTTTTATACCCAGTATATGTAAATATACAAGGTATATTATAAATTTCGATTTTTGCCCCAATTTCCTAGATAAAATTTTTTGTATTTTATAAATACGTATTTCGACTACAAAGTAGTCATCATCAGTATGAATTAGCTAATTGTAATTATTCTCCGAGGAGATGTTACTTGTTGCTAATTTGGTGACGGTCTGCACCAAATTAGTAAATGCAGACACGCATTTCTAATCTTAAACAACCTTTCACTCATAGATATATAAGAGTATATCTATGCTTTCACTGCACAACATCTTCCCATTTTTTCACATTTGTAAAATTAAACAATTTTTATTTGTAAAATGTAATAACCGTTTATTTTAATATGTAATAATAATATAATTCCGTACGCGTAGATTCGCACTGCCGCTAGTGGCGAAAATAATAACTATGATCTCTACACGTTTTTGAGGACGCAAAAACAGACGAATTGCCTATGTCGTTCGATCTCCTATTTATCTTTTCTTCATGGTCTGTGGATACGAAAACTCAAGAACGAAAAGAGAAAACGAGCTGAAATTTTTGTGTGTTCTAGAGCAAAAAAGTACTTGATCTTTGCCCATTAAAGATCAAGTTCGTTAATGGGCAAATAGGAACGTGTCTCCCCCCGTCAGAGGGGAAAATATACATCTTTGAAACCGAGATAGAAAAAAAATTTAATAACAAAAAATCTTTTTAAAATAAACAACTTTAGTTTGAAAAATTGTTTTATTAACTCAATAGTTTTCTCATAATTTGTGCTCAAAGAGCAAATGGCATACTATTCATAGTCGCACGAATTGGCGGTCATATGTAACAACATAACATCTCATATAATATTAGTGTACCCAGTAAAGGTATTGTATAATATACATTGTATATTACATTACTACAATGTGGTAATATTGTTATATTATTACCTATATTACACATAGGTAATATTTTTATATCCAGTATATGTAAATATACAAGGTATATTAAGTTTAGTTTAGTCCCGACTATGTAACCCTTGAAAATATTTATCCTTGACATAAATACTTGGTTTGGGTGTTCATAAAATGGTCTAATTCGGCCGATTAGGCTAATCCGTCTGTCCGTGAACACGATAACTCAAAAACGAAAAAGATAACGAGCTGAAATTTTGTATATATTAATAGCAAAAGAGTGAGGTCAAGTTGGTTAATTAATTGGCAAAATCGGAACGTGTCTCCCCCCGCCAGAGGGAAAAATATATCTCTTCCCCTCTGGCAAAAAAATTCTTGAATAAAATAAATCGGTTCATGATTCCCCGTTAGGAGGGAAAATATCTATCTTTAAAACCGTAAGAGCTTCTTAAAAAAAATTAACTTTTTTCATAAATTTTTGTTCAACTGAATAGTTTTGCCAGAATTAACGCTCAAACATCTGTAAGTATTATTCTATTCTAAACTATTATATTCTAAAACTATAAATACAGATGTATTTATCTTGGTGTATACAACACATACAACGCCTGTGGAAGTGTAACATAAATAGTACTCGCAGTGATAAAAAACTCAGTATGTACAAAATATTTAAATAATTAACTCATATAATAATAATAAACTGAACCGATCCAAAATTTAGATTTTATTAACATAATTTATATACACGCATATTTGTTTAAATATGTAAAAAAATACACTTAAAATTCAAGTCACCAGTATCGATAATTTTATTTAGGTCCTAACATATTTTCTGGTCGGACCCATTCAGCGAATTGCTGTTCATTTAAATATCCTAATTTAATAGCCGTCTCTTTCAGTGTAGAACCTTCTTTATGGGCAGTTTTAGCAATTTTAGCAGCTTTATCATAGCCAATATGTGGATTTAATGCTGTTACCAACATCAAACTTTCATTTAATATTGTTTTAATTCGTTGTTCGTTCGCTTGAATTCCATTCACACAATTTTTAGTGAAACTAACTGAACTGTCTGATATTAATCGTATTGAACGGATTACATTTGATATCATCATTGGTTTGAATACATTCAATTCGAAGTGACCATTCGAGCCACCAATAGTAACGGCTACATTATTTCCCATCACTTGTGCAGCAGCCATTGTTATAGCCTCACATTGTGTTGGATTCACTTTACCAGGCATAATTGATGAACCTGGTTCATTTTCTGGTAAAATTAATTCACCAAGACCACAACGTGGCCCTGATCCTAAAAATCTTATATCATTGGCTATTTTCATTAGGGAACATGCGACTACGTTTAATGCACCGGATACTTCAACCATCGTATCATGGGCAGCTAATGCTTCAAATTTATTTGGTGCTGACACGAAAGGCAAACCAGTTAATTTACCAATTTCGCTGGCACATTTCTCAGCAAAACCAATTCTTGTGTTTAATCCTGTTCCAACAGCCGTTCCACCTAATGCAAGTTCATATAAAAAGGGGAGAGTATTTTCTATTCGTTTGATTCCATTTTCAATTTGTTGACGATAGCCACTGAATTCTTGTCCTAATGTTAATGGTACAGCATCCTGGGTATGAGTTCTAAAAAAGAAATTTCTTATTAATCTCTACACATCTTCAAAATATTTTATACCACAGGAACTTTAGTTCAGCATGTTTTATCATAAATATTTCGGCTACCAAGTAGCTATCATTAGTAGCAACTACTGATGACTAGTCACATTTTCTTAAATCATGATCAAAATAATGATTGGTGATATTTTGATTTATAGGGATGATGCGGCTTATCACAATGGGATGATGACAACATACAGAAGATAAAAGAGGCAAATTGATTTCGCTTGAAATTAAAAACTTTTCGTCAACCTTCGCCTTTCATAAATTTCTTACTTATGAAATAATAGAAATGATAATAATATTTATATTAAATAATTAACTTCGTAAAGGTTAATGAATTCTCAATACTCTCAGAATACAAAATACTCTCCACGCTATATCTCGAGAACGGTTGATCATACGAAACAATTCAATGTGATTAAATTAGTAGAAAATTTTATGACCTGCAGGTAGTTAGCTAATTCATACTGATCAAAACTACTTTGTAGTCGAAATACATATTTGTAAAATACAAATAATTGATCTAGGAATTGGGACAAATTTTGAAATTTAATTTCAAAAACCTAGAGTTCTCTTTGATTGTCTTTGACAATCTTTATATGTTTGGCAGTTATTATCAATCAATTTTAAAGAAAGCAAAATTTTGAACATTTATTACAAATTTTCTCTAATGTTTCAAATACAATTCTAAATAATCAAATTAAATTTGACTTGTATTTAGTATTCAGACATAATAAGTAAAAACAATAATTTTCTTTTCTTAGAATTACCACAAACTTACTTCCAGAAATTGAAGCAATCGAAATAGCTGAAGACACAAATAATGCATATGAGAGTTTTAGTGGAACATATACGAGGTCTGTCCGAAAAGTGACCCGATTTTATATCTTCGCACCTACAGGACGTATAGTTCAAGCGCATCGTGCATTTGTTTACAAAGCCTTTATTGCGTTCGTCAGATTTAGTTATTGTTAAAAATGACTAAAAGATCAGATCAACGAATTTGCATCAAATTTTGTTTCAAACTCGGAAAAACTAGTTCGGAAACTATTCAAATGATGCAGAAAGCCTTTGGGGATGAGTGTATGGGCAAGACACAAATAAAATAGTGGTATAATCGTTTCAAAAGTGGCCGCACATCTGTTGATAGTGATCCTCGTTCTGGCCTACCTTCGACAACAACACCGGATAATATCGAGCGAGTGTGACTTGCGATTGAAGAAGAACGACGTTTGAATGTGCGCGAACTAGAAGATGATCTTGGAATACCAAAAACTACAATTTGGGAAATTTTAACTTGAAATTTAGAAAGTGGAAGCGGTGGGAAATCTCACCGAATCTTGTGCAGCAGTTTTTAACGTAACACAATGGCTTCGCCAACCTCCGTAAAGTCCCGACATAGCCCCTGTGAGTTTTGGTTGCTCCCGAATTTGAAAAAACCGCTCAAAGGACACCGGTTTGACGACAAAAAGACGGTTGAAGATAATACGACGAGGACACTCAAGGCTATTCCAAAAACTGACTTCCAGGACTGCTTCGGAAAGTGGAAACACTGCTAGAAGCGTGTTATTCAATCATATGAGGACTACTTTGAACGACGCCACTCGCCCGATGACGAAAAATAACGCTAGCGCGGAGATATGAAGGTAAGTCGGATACTTTTCCGATAGACCTCGTATTCCAATATCACAATATATAATTGATAAACCATTAATATGAACAGGTGTTCAAACATTACCCAGATTTTATAATAACCTTTAATCACATATAATATATAGAAAACATGATAAGTATTTATAAAAACAATTTTTCGAGACTTTTTAGCCAGTGTTTAGAACAAAAGTTTATGCGGAAATTCAGCTATCTGAATTTTCATTCCTAGGTTGAATCCTTATTTCAATATTTCTCTGTATATCAAAAATAATGCATCTCATGATAATTTTCATTCAATTTACGCCACTAAAAAGTTTATCACTTTTTTAACTCGACTACGCCATTTGTGGTTACCAATTAAACTTTTTATTCAGTGGTCGACTCCGACTAAACTATGTGCCGATAAAATACTTCGTGAACTTAAGAATAAAAGATTATCAAATACATACCTTCCAATCTTAATAATTTTTTCAAATTCTTTTTCTTTATTACATAACGCGTCGCGTAAAGTATTTAATGCAGGGAGTAATGAACAATTTATTTCGACAGCAGCCGCAATGTGCATAGCCGTTGGATATGTGTCATTACTACTTTGACTTTTATTTACATGATCATTTGGGTGTACAGGATCTTTGGATCCAAGTACACCACCCAATAATTCAATTGCTCGATTACTAATCACTTCATTTGTATTCATGTTTGTTTGAGTACCAGAACCAGTTTGCCAAATAACAAGTGGAAAATGTTCTTCATACAATTTTCCTGATATTACATCATCAGCAGCTTTTGATATAGCATCTGCAATTTTTGGGTCTAATCCAAACTCCTTATTCACAATGGCAGCTGCTTTTTTCAACACGCCCATTGCTTTAATTACTGGTAACTGTAAAGAAAAATTTTTTGTTTTTCATCGATGTTTGATAGAAAACGGTGTTAAGCTTCCTTATCAAATTTCAATAATGATAGTGCACATTCTATCTCCATTTCCAATAAATGCAGTGAAAAAATGTTAATGTTTCTATATAAGTCCAATATAAACACCTGCATTTCCTAAAACTCAAACACCTGCACCTATAGGTTCAAAGGTTCTAAGCAATAAGGTGTAAGCCTTATTGATTAGTCTATCGACCGTCTCCTCAAAGTTAATTAGCCAATTTTCGCTATATTTCTACATTAAAAGGATTTTAAATTTTTATAGAACTATTTTTAGAAAAAATTCATAAGATTATGGGTGTATATTCGTTTTGGGCGCTTACACGCTTTCAGAGCTTACGCTTATAAGCGCAATTTATTTGCGTTCATATTGGCTAATGAACGCTTACGTTACTCTTGAAAATACCGTTAGTTTCAGGCATTTTAAGTAAATGTCAGTATTAGTTGGCAATATTCAATATGACGAATGATATCGTTAATAATGATATTAATGATAATGAAGTTTTTGAATCTCCCCCCTCCCCCTTAATTTAGGCGGAAATCTCTAAGTTGGCTACATTTTTCACATGACAGATAAATAAATAAACGCTTATACATTATTCGTATTGAGAGACGATTTGGCGCTCACGCTTTTGCTATCCTATCTTGGTTGGATAATAATTGCCATGTTTGTGTAAATTATTCTTTTGTAATATTAAGTACTGACCTGAGGGCAGCGCTTAAAAAACATGGCTGACTACTGTGTGCAACGAAAGAGTAATCCATTTGTTTACATTCGGTAATCATATTTATTTTAATTAATTTACGTCAAATAATTATTTTTTTGAAATTTTGGCAGTTGGAATTGTCAATTACTTTATAATTTAGTTTTATTGCCAAACAATTGATTTCCAAAATATTGTTAATGTCGGTATTTCTATAGAAACTATAAACTATATTAAAGATCTGTGTCAGCTATAACTTTGGAACGGTCAGAAAACAGCTATAACTTTGTAATGGTTTAGAATTTTGAATTTCTGATTCTGACAAACACACAATATATTTCCCTTTTATATATAGACTAGCATTACCCGTCGCGACTTCGCCCGCAAAAATTTTGTAACGCCCTTATAACCAAGTAACATAATATTTTCTCCCGTCAAGGACTGATAAATTGCTTTTAATTTTTGAAATACATTTGTTGTATGCACTGCCACCTATTGTCAAAATTTTTTAAGTACTCATGTTGTGTATACTGCCATCTATAGGCAAATTTTTAAAACGCATTTTTTGTGTGCATCGCTATCTATGCATAGCATATTTAACATATTTGTTTTATAATATGTTTTCCGACACCTCCAACAAATATCATTATATTTTAGCCAATGTATACAAAATTGTTGTATACAATGTATACTAAATTATATACTAAAACCTTCCTCGAGAACCGCTCTATCCATTGGTGAAAACAGCATAAAAATCGGTGCAGTAGTTTTTGAGTTTATCGCGAACAGACAGACAGACGCGACTGGGGGACTTTGTTTTATACTATGTATGTAAGGATAAGGAAGATTACACACTAAATGTGGTCAGTTATTTATATAGAGGTCAGTGATAAAATGTAAAGAGAGTTATAAATCATCTATAATAAACCTGTCAACTGGAAACAAGCACATATCTATTATTTTTAACTATTTCAAGGTTTCAATCATGACAACAACAAAATTAATCAGTTGAAGTAAATTTGCATTAAAGATGTAAGTAAAGTACGATAAATACAGCAAATAAATATTCTTTAAAAAATTCGCTACGTAGCAGCTACCTGGACTAGTGACTTTTCTCCGAAAAAGGCATCATCATGAATCAATTTCTCTAGTCACAGCTGTTTTGAAATATAATTTATTTCAGACTAGGTGAAAACTTTGCTTTGGTAGGAAAAATATTCCTATTCGATTTTTTTTTTGCACATTCACGTTTGGGACATACCTATGAATATGGATCAAGAGTTCGTCGAACAAAAATCTGGTCCCAATTTTTTTATTTTGCCAAGCCGAATGATCAAATATTTTTACCCGAATAGAGTATTTCGGGTCATTTTAAACAAAAAAGGCCTCATCATTTTTTTCTAAAGTTTCCGAGTTGTAAACAATTTAATGTTTGATAAAACGCTTTCGAGGGTAAAAAATAATATTAAAAAATGGAATTTTTTAATTTTCCAAAATTCTAAAATAACAAAATCCTAAGAGTGATTACAGATTATTTTATTCTAAAGCTTTGTTTTTTAATTGTCAAAAGGACAATTTTTTTTATTTTGCCAACCCGAATGACCGAATATTTTGTTCCGAATAGAAATTTATTAGGTATATTATGTCATTTTAAACATAAGAAATCTCTTGTCAATTTTTCGTAAACTTGACCGTTTTCAAGTTGGTTGCTAAAACGTGTGAAAAACATATAAATGCGTTTCTCATTCATAACTTGGAAACGGTCAATTTTACGAAAAAATACACGAGGCTTTTTTTGTTTAAAATAAAAATTCTATTCAAAATATTCGACGAAAATAAAGTATTAAATTTTCTTATTTTCGTCTTATTTTGACGAGTTCTATAAGAATCTGCCAATCAGATCACGCCATCATGGTGCCCTGGAAACCGCAGAGGGCCTCGAAATCTATTCAAATACATAGTGAAATCGAAAAAAATTTGATAATTAATATTTTTGAAAATAGACATATATCGAAAAATTTTATTTTACTTTTGCGCTTCAGAATTCGCTTTAAAAATTTGGCGCCCAAGGAATCATAATTTTTCCGAATAGGTTTCTATAAGTGAATTTTTTTTGGCATTTTATAAAAATATCATTATGAAAACTAGATGTCAAAAAATTTTGTAAAATTTGACCCCAATTCTACAAAATTATTACCTAAATTATATTTAATAATTAATTAATAATTATTTTATTACTTATTTGAAAAACATTCAAGAATAAATTACACAATTTTGAAATTCTCAAGGTAAAATTAATTACAATGAAAATAATTAAATTTAACTAGAACAATAGAGAAAGTAAAACTTTTTGTTTGAATGGAAAATTTCAATAAATTTATAAAAAAAATTTACCGGCATACGTTCAGTATCGACTCCAATTGGAAAATTGATTATTGATCGTGCTGTTTGCGCTCCATAATATTTATTGTTTGGTACTTTTAAGTCACCAAAAGTATCCTTTTCGATACGAAAACTCTTATCATCGGCCTGAAAAAATATCAATCACACATAATGATTAATTATTGTAGAAATTTAAAGACTTATATAATATTTTACATATGAAACAGACCATAGTTCTAATTGGAATTTTCAGATGATACAATGAAGAAGTTGTGACTGACACAACTCTGTTTAGAGAGCGAGAGATTTGAATTATCTTCAAAGCCATGTTTTTTAATTTATATGATAACCTTGCCCCTTAAATATTCACAATTACCTACAAATAAATACCCCACTGCCTGGTACAGTCCCTACTGCACTGTTGACATATAATAAATAATATAAAAGATGTATGATATCTATATTATCGACTCTATTTTAGAATAATGCTGCTCTCTTGTGATTGCAATTGTAAATAATATTCCCAACATCAAACCAAAAATAAATATAAATTTTATTTACATGTACTACTTACTACTTCCACAAGTTTAGTAGTATCTGCCAGACACTTGCTTGTTTTTGGATCCATATCTATTTTCGTATATTTATATTGAATATTATATTCATAAAATTTTCTATGTAAAAAATAAAAGTAAATATTTTTCATAATCTACTAGATTATATTTATTTGATGTACTTTTTTTGTTTTTTTCCTTTAGAATTTTAATTTATAAAAATAGTGATAATATAATTACTTTTAATTCCTGTTACAAAGGAAGGTTATCTTGAAAAAATCGAAGATTAAACAAATATCGTCTTACTACATGTAAGAGATTACATTACAATTATTATAAACATTGTTACAACTTTCACAATAAATTTATATTTTTATATTTGTAATAGGCAACTTGTACAGCTGCGTAGTAATAAAGCTTGTGTAAACATTTATTACATTTACCCTTCTCAAAACCTCAGTCTACCGTCTGTTTAGTTTACATCTTCGTATAGTAGAGCTCCTACGTGTATGAGAGAGTACATATGTATACATTAAGCAATGTGTATGAGAAGAAGGTCTTATAGGTTTGATAAATAAGCATATTTTTCAAAATAGTGAATAATATTCATAATGAGTATGAGAGAGTACATATGTATACATTAAGCAATGTGTATGAGAAGGAGGTCTTATAGGTTTGAGTGGTTGGTGACCACTCGAACAGTTATGAAAAACATGCTTGTTTATCAAACCTATAAAACTTCCTTCTCATACACATTGCTTAATGTATACATATGTACTCTCTCATACTCGTGGGAGATCTACTATACGAAGATGTAAATTAAACATAGTGTATAATATGGCTGGTTCATACCATCATACGGTTCAAGCAGGTAAGTTATTAAGTTAATTTTAAGTTTTAATCAGTAACTTCTAAATTAAGTGATTAAATTATTAAGTGAAATAAAATAAGTCGCATGGAATTTTAAGGTAGTTTACTTTAATTAAAGCAACTGTTTACGTATACCATGCATGTTAAAAATTTCAACTTGGATTGCGAATTGTAGAACACTGATCTTAATATCAACTTTTGTTTGAAATTATTATTCAATGCATCCAATATTTCTAGCGTAAATACAAAACTTACGCCGTAATTGTACCGAAACTATGATATATATATATAAAAGTTTCAAACAAAAGTTTCAGCTTGTCCGCAGGGATCCGGTACTTGTGCCTACACAATCCAAAATGTATTTTTGTGAAGATCATTTTGATGTACGTTTTGATAAGACTATATTTGTTTATTTTTCTTATGTCCGTTATTATTTACCAAGTTTTCAAAAAAAAAGAATTAATTTTGAGGTTAGACATAAAGTAAACAAAGTTGATAATGTTTTGTATTTGCTTGTAAGACAGAACATAACCTCAAAATCAATAATTTCTTTTCAAATATTCAGGTAAATCATTCGAGCTTATGATTACTATTATATAATAATGGTTACAGAAATAACAATTCTTGTTAGATTACATGGAGGTTTTCACATTTCTAAATTAAGCAGAGCAGAAGTTACTGTTTGTTGCAAAGAAATTGACCGTAAAACAGTCAATTCTCGGCAAATTCGAACTGTTTACCTTTATAAACCCACTTTCCATTATGGAAAACTCCTTGCAATAGTTTTCAAAGGCAGTAGCAAACAAATTTTGAAGAAATTTCGAAGAAATCACTGTATAATATCTAAACAACGAAGCCTTGTTGACAGCGATTGGTGATGTTTGCCAACAAGTGACGTCATGCACTCTGATTGGTGTTTGTTGTCACGTGGCTTAAGAGTGATCTAATTACATTTTGTTTATTAAATATTAATTAAATCCAATAAATATGAAGAAAAATATTGTGTTTTGTTTTATTTCTATCATAGAAACTACCACTTCGCAACAAAATTATATTTTTATTTAAATACAGTCAACATCCCCATAATACATTCAGCAACCTTCGTGGAAAACTCCTCTCAATCATTTTAAGTCGCACATAAATGCGTTTAATGCGAAATAATGATTGAAACTTTAATTTATGGAAAAGAACAAAATTTTTCAGTTCATGAAATTTTATTTATATACAGAATTTTGTATACAATTGTTAAAAATATTACAGTGGAACCTCTACTTTTCGGACTCGGACATTGTATAGCGATGCTGTTTTAAGTATTAACTTTGAAAATTTATCGAATCATATTCGGGTGTTGGAACCGATCATCTCCTTATTGTATGATCTTCAAATATATTATCTATTTATATATAAGAATAATTCTTGACTGACATATTAACACAACCGAATTAACTGAAGTTCGAAACACGAACTTTTGACAGTAGATATCTTTTGTCACATAAGTACCCACTAAGCATAGATAAAATATAGTAGTGCCACTAAGAAAGAATTTTTGGAAGTTATCAACCTTTAAGGGGGTGAAAAAGGGATAACAGCATTAAATAATAATTTGTATTACTTATTTGTGTTGAGCGTAACTTCGAATACAGAAAATCGCATCCTTCTAACATTTCTAAAAGTAGGTTAACATTTATATAGATGAGTCAGTCAGTCAGTCAGTTACACAAAGAGCCGTATATATTATAGGATATATATTTTTTATTTTTACACAATCCACTAAATACTGCAACCATTTTCAAAAATCATTGTTTGAATTGTCCAACATTTTTGAAACAATACGAGATTAAAATAAATAACATTCTTTAATATCAAATTCCTTCTCATCCAAGATGCATATGAATTTTCATATCAAGCATTTCCGTTAGTATAATATAACAGTAGGGCCGTGCCAGTGTGTATGGCCACCTCCAAGATAACATCATATAATTCTAAGAAAGAAAGACATTTTTAATCAGAAAACAAAATTTTTGCATCAAGTAGATATAGATATAGTATAATGCAGCTATAAATATTGGTAAGAAAAAAATAAAAATCGTCAAAAAACAAGGAAAAAGAATAATATCATATCTCGCCAGTCCATACATTTAATTTTTATATAAAAGGTCTCCGTAGAATCCTTATTAATATAAGAATTGTCTCTTGGTCAAATTGGCTGCAATTCAAGTATGTTACAGTACACACACAACCTCCAGATCAAAGATTTTCATAGCCGAAAGTCCCTGAAGTCCTTAGTTTATAAGCTACCTTTATAGGCTATAAGCTATGGAAGTGAAAGAGACATTTTCCAGATAACACCAGAACCTATAGTTCAAACACTAAATATTTCTGGGACATGTGCTTATGAGAACTTTGATCGGGAGGTCATATACTACAATATACTTGAATTTTAGCCAATATCACCGAGAGCCCATTTCCAGATAACGCCACTTCCAGAGTATCTAGCTCAACACAACCAAAAATTTCTGCGCTCCACCCAACCAGCCAAAGTAGCCGCGCTTGTAAAGGCGTTGTGTGTACTTGGAACTGAGAGGTTATGGGTTCGAGTCCCGACATCGGCAGTTTGTCAATTATTTTAAAATTTCGACGTATGGACGAGAACGAAGTAACCGGCTATGCTTGTGAAGGTTTTCTGCAGTTTCCTTCACGAACTCCAGACGAATGTCGGCATAGTTCCTATCAAAGTCAGCTGCAGTCGCACATCCGACTGCAGCTGTGTGTGTAGACCAATTCCTAGTCTACACACAAAAAATTCCTTGTCCTCCACTCACATCCTCACACCCTTAGACAATGCACCTTATGGTCGAAATGTGTCCCGTCCAGGACAGTCTCTACAATCTATCTATCTAGCATATGCCCATGAGAACTACAAAAAGAAATTTTAGGGGTAAAATCTTAGAAACTAATATTTACTCAACTTGATTAATATGTAAGTAGCAAATTTTTATTTCAGAATTTTAGACTTATAGAGGTTTGATTGTGTGTCGATAATAAATTAAATTAAATAGACGCAATTTTTTGTCATATTATTATCCCTAATTTGAACTTTAATACGGATAAAAAAAACTCATTATTTATAAACAATTTATAATGTTATTATCATTTTCACGGCATGTATTCATGAATGCAACTAATTTTTTATAATCTATAACTTGTATATATATTAAAACAAAATACTACTTGAAAAACTTATAGTTTGTTTTATTTCTAATTTGAGACGTAAAATATGTTTACATTGAGACATATTGGACGTCATTACAATGGCTCTAAATATACTGTTGAAAAATCAATAAATCATTTTATTAAAAATAGTGCATTGTTAAATGTGTTCATTAATAATTGTATTGAAAAGAAATTGATTCATACGAAAAAACAACCTGCAGCCAGGTGATTAATTACTGTTTATTTTCCACTTTATTTAATGTTTTATCTAAAGAACTTCTTTTCCTGGAAATTTAGGTTATTTTTAAATTTTTTATAAAATGGATGTCTTTAAATCATTCCCAAGACTTCAAATTTATTTGAACAAGGTGACCACTACTATCAATCAAAACAGTTCCTTGATCTTGGCTACCAATTTATAAATTTTTTTGATATCTTTTATATCTCTTTGGAGTCTGCGACTTTTTTTGTCGGATAAAATCATAAAATCCTCATGAGTAATATGAATTTACTTTGAAAAAGTACCAAAATTTAAAAATTATGTAATAGTAGTAATGGACTATCTTCGTAGTCGAAATACAAATAATTGTTCTAGGAATTTCTAGCTAATTTCAAAAAGCCTAGAATTCTCTTTGATTATCTGAATAATCTTTATATAGGCCAAGCAACATAAGCCAAAAGAGCGGGGTGTAAGCTGATGAATTCCCGGAAAGCTGGAAACTGTTTTAATCTATTTGCAAGGAAAAAGAGTTTATTTAAGTTTGTACCACTTTTTTGTTTGCGCTGTACGAGGTGTGTCCCATAAACCTATAAATTATCGGAATTTTTCCAGGTTTCCACTAATAACTCTTAAGGGATGTACTTCTAGGAAAATTTTACTTGTTTAAAAATTAAATAAATTAAAGTTCATAAAGTTCTGCGCCGAAGGAGTAAACGGTTCACAAATTAGCCATGAGTAACATATGTTATAAAAATTTTTTATTACATGCATCCGTGTCGCGTTGTATAATCTTTTGAATGGTGCAAGATAGTGAAAACCTAAATTAAAAAAATAATTGTCTCAAAAAAAACAAACAATTTTTGTTTGCAACTTTTTTCATGCATCCAATATTTCTGACGTACATACAAAATTTACGCCACGTATTTACCCCAAAACTATGGTGTAAAGTTGTTTGTTTGTTATGATATAAGTAAATATTTTTTTATGTAAAAATTTACCCTATTTCACTTTGTTTAAACGATAGGTTGTAACACGGATGTATGGAACAACAAATTTATACGTGTGGTCATTGGAAAAATTACCACTTAAATATTTCTCTTAGAGTACTCATTTCCAAGCTACAGACTCATATATAGTATTATATCTTAGTTTATAACAAAGTTGGAAAAAATCGTCGGTTTTTGACCGTGGTTTTCGCTCATACTACTTGACTAAATTATTAAACTAAAAAAAGTCTGATAATTTATAGGTTTTTGAGACGCCCCTCATACAGCAAAAGCAAAAAATTGGTGCAAACTTCAATAAACTGATTTTACATGCAAATGAAGAGATTAAAACCGTTTCCAGCGTTCCAGGAATAATTTAGCCAACAAACCGTAGCCTCTTGACCTAAAATATTCCAATCAATTAAAATGATTTTGGGATATCTTTTCATTTTGTAACCATAGATGCTATAATAACTTTCATTCCAATCGAATTTAAGGTTGCTTAGAGTTAGCTCAGCGTAAACTAATATGTTGTAGTTTTTATAATTCTGATCAAAAGTAGTACCAACTTTTCTGGCCACTGTAAGAAAAACCGTACATCTCTTCTGCTTTTCATATTCTGTAACGACAAAACTATTATTTTAGAGCTGTGTTGACTGTGACTTGATCAAAATAATATAAACTTCCATATATTACAATTGGAATCCATTAAATATATTGAGATAAAAAAATTATAGTAAATACAGAAAAAATAAAAGCTAAAAGATTGACTTGGAAAGATTAAAATTCAAAATCAATTTGTAAGTTATAATAATTAATCTTCGTGCTATTTAGATAGAACAAATTCAATAAAAATCGATGATAGGCAGTGTATAATTGATTTTTCCAAACTTCGAAAAGTAATAAGTTACGTCTAAAATTGGTAAAGTCAATAGTATTTTTATTTATTCATTAGCAAATCGAAACTTACCCTGAATGCGTTATTGTAAGCGTCCATTACTGGTTAAATCAATTGCATTGCCTGTTTAACCATTTAATATACAAGAAAAAAACAAAATGTATATTGTTTAGTTTATTATAAATGGATAAAATGTCTTATTTACATACAAATACAAGCTGTGTAAAAAATTGCGCCAGTTATCTTAATGACCTCAAAGAGCATAGTATTTACTCATGAAACTAATAATATCACGGTATTTTGACTCTACAAAACATGTGAATTTAAAGTTTAAATTAGTCAATGAGAGCATTCAGTGATTCATTCGCTTGCAAGCATGTATAGTTATAGAATTTATTTATAGTTTATTAATTCGAAGAAAATGAAATAATAGGATTTTTAGAATACCATTGGGGATACGCCTGTTATTAAAACTTTAGATGTAACGTTCAAATTGAGAATGGCGAAAGACAAAAAAACTTTTCATGTTTTCGCACAGTCTCTAACGGCGTCAATAATAAGAGTTTACCAACTTCCAAGCAACTTGTCTATAATAGCGACTAGAAGTTTAAACGTCATAAAAAATATTGTGCCATTTATTATATATTAATCAATAACCTCAAATACAAAATAAAACAAGTGAAAACAACAACTAAGTTAATTTCTTAATACCCGATATAGACTAAGCTTATGAAAAACAAATTTTAAAAAAAGTAGTTTATCTTTAAATTTTGTTTCTATTTCTTACCGTTTCAAAGATGGATATTTCAATCCCGGGCGGGGGAAGCCAGGTCTGATTTTGTCCATTCACGAACTTGGTCCTACTTTTAGCTCTAGAATACATACACTAAATTTCAGCTCTCTATCGCTTTTCGTTTTTGAGTTATCGTGCCTACGGACAGTCAGGCGGATTTGCGGAATCAACTTATTAGGTCATTTTATTAACACCTGTACCAAAATTTTTTATGCGATCATAATTTTCAACCGTTAAAAAGTCGGGACCAAATTTATAATACCCTTCCGGGTATAATGAAATATTAAAACCTACAACCTATCCGTAACACAGAAATCAGACTCAACATGTGAATATGTGAATGTGATCCACACAGTTTAACAAATAATTGTGTCGCTGAAAGCCCCCATTTAATTCGCGCGGGAAAAAAATCGTTGTTCACGTATAACCAAAATAATAAAAAAATATCAATTTTATATTTAATATTTAAAGTTTTTCTTAATACCTACAAATATTTCATCTAATTTTAAAGTTAATAGATGTTAATTGTATTTTGAATACATAAAACGTGGTTAAATATAAAATGGCAAGGTATTTATGATTATTTATTTGTATATGTAACCCTTATTTCATGTGACTTTAAAAAATCATATTCTTTGATAAATGCTAGATGACTCAATTGAGCAGGATATATAATCATTTATTAATATAATAAAATGTTATAAATTAATTTCAAAGCTTTCCAACGGTTTTTGGAAAACTATCAAAAACCTAGTGATGTGTGTCTGTTTATTATTCCTAAAAATGAGTGAACCACAGATTATAAATTGGGCTAAACCAATACTAAAAGTTAATTCAACATTAGTTTTCTCAAAAGAGTTTTAAAATTCCATATAATTAGTCTTATGTTTTCCCGAATGGCTCTACATCAGGACTGTGGCTACCGGAACTATCTATTTAAACGACGATAGTTCGTCCAGAATTTGGCGGAACAGTATCGAATTCAATTAATTTGAACTGCAGTAGTAAATGCCCCGGATTTTTATGATTGGTCCATTTTTATTTGAAAAACTATTTGAATTTTTAAAAGTTTAAAAATATATATAATTTTGGTAAAATGAAATTGGAAAATAGCTCTGAAATTGGCGGCTTGCCAATTTCAGCTTAAAAAAATTGTTACAAAAAAAGGGTATATTTGTGCCTCTGGATTAATAAAACCGACATTTTCGATTGTTTATTTATAAAATAGGTGGAAAATTGTGCAAAATAGGTCTATATTCTAGTTATTTCAAATATTGCGGCAAAAACTATTTAAATTGAATAATTCCAACCAAGTATAATAAATTTTGCCACAATTTTTGAAATAATAGAACGCCTGCGGGATTCCAAAAATACGCAAACCCGACTAACTCGGGGTATGACCAATGTTAAGTGAAAGATTTTAGTACCTACTCGGTTGGAATAGTCATCGACCAAAATATCATAATATAAAAAATAATATAATAATATCGGTGAACATAGTTTTCGATTTTTCGAAAACTAAGCGAGATATCGATAAATTTTTTCTTACTTTTCGTTATATCTAGTCGTGTTCTACAAGAAACCGTCAGATTGTGGCGCCGTACAAATCGTAGTAATCCCCAAAATTTCACCCTTGGATCTTGAATTCTAAAATGTCCAAAAAATTGTCACACTTTTACTACATAAAATATATGTTTCTTAAAGTCGAAATACTTCAAATTCAAACATGTACATGTTATAAATTAAACAAAACGTTGTTTTATAAATAGTTAATATTAGAAATGAAATTTCAATTTACCCTAATTGCTAGATCATAACCGTTTATCGAATACAAGATACTAGCTCTTCTGAGAATACATGTGAATCCAACGAAACTCAGTCTCGGAGATTTATCACAATTAGCTTATTCACAAATGCATTTCAAATATGCATTTTCGATTTCATTTGTAATACGAAATACTTGATGCAAGAGTTGGTCCAAATTGAATTTTTTTCATATACATATCTAAGCTTCTCACTGATTGATGATAACTGGTATAAATTTTGTTTGTGTTTTAATGAAAAAGCTGAGCTTTCCTGCATAAAAAAGCTCCTGTTTAACATGTTTGTAGATTGTGTATGGAGGGTAGAGTAATATAGATTTTTCTGTACTATAATTTTTAATAATGCTTGTTTTAAAATTTTCTATTTTTTCAGTATTATAGATGTAAACACAAATAATCAACAATTTGAAAATAAAAAATGCAATTTTTCGGTCATGCCAAACCCTGCCGTAGAACCAAAAATTAATAAAGAAGCAACTGAAGATATAAGGGATGCAGATGAAATTAATTACGATGAACTACAATATTTAAATCATATTCAAAATATTTTGCGCAATGGTGAGTATTTTTAATTTTAAATATAATTTAACGAAATATGCAAGTCCAAAAATGGTCGGATTTACATTTTCAAAGTCCTAGAAGGAAATCTCTTATGAAGCATGTTTCTCCCTACACATAAATGTGCAAAAAGGAACAACAGTAATTAATTATAAAGATGTACCTATTGAGGAACTTTATAGAATTGTTCATAAGCAATGAAGCTATAAATTGATTAAGGATGTACGAGTGCTGATGTATAGTGCATTTATAAAATTCTTCAAAATCTTATATAGTACATTCATAAAAGTCCACAATAATGTTTATTATTTTTTGTTGTAAGATAAAATTTAATTTAGGCCCTTCATACCGGGCCTAACAAAAAATATATTTAAGAAAAAACCTGAGATTTCGGGTAATTAAGCTACCGCGGACAGAAATAAAATTACCCGAAATCTCAGTTGTTTTCTTAAATATCTTTTTTTAGGCCCGTCATACCGGAATTTTATTTGATCAATCTGTTTATTAATATTTCTATTTTCTATTGCGATTTTTTTTTATTCATCTTATTTTATTCCAAGTGAAAATTATCAAACTATGTCAAAATATGTGTAAAAAATTAGGTTCTCAATAAGAGCAATGCAGTAAACCAGCAGTTTAATCTTTAGAATTATCGGAACAATTTAAAACAATGATATTTTCTTTATTAAAACAATAATTATAAATTATCACATAAATTATCTTCATTATAATTTATCGAAAATAGTCTTCAATCTTCATCGATTCCTAATAGACCTTTATGCATTTTCTTGATGATAACTTTTATAATTTATCTAGGAAATAACTAGTAACGCATCTTATAGGAAGTAGCATAGACAATAGAAAATAATTACGCATACATTTTGGAAAACCTTCGATCAAAAACTATTTCTTGAGTTTGATAATATTATGTGTAAAGTGAGGCTTTACCTACCCTTGTGAATAAAATATATGTTTAGTTGTTCTTATAAAGTCATGGAGACTAGACAAGGAGTCCGAACTCCATGTAAACAAATAATTGACAAAAATAAGATGCCAGTAGTCTTCCTTTTGCACCGGAGGGAGTGGAGAGAGTATAAGGCGCGAGTTTGAATTGAAAAACATGACGCATTTATGTAGTATTATTAAAATTATTTGCAGCCAAAGTATTTTTCCAATAAAATACTTTTTTTGATAAATGAAATAAAGTAATTAGTTGAAGTAAGTAATAGTTAAAAATTCGTAAAATAATTACATAAAAATTTTTAAAAAATTATAAAACATCGAATTAAATAGTAACATGTAAAGTTTGAATTGTAAAAATGCAAATCAATTAAGTCTAGAAATAAATTATATTAAAATTATTAAAATCAATTGAGAAGATTATTGAATCAGATATTAAATTAAACTTTTATTTTTTAATAATAAGTCTAACAAAATGACAAATATATACTTCACTCCTATTTATTCTATATTCACTTCGGTGCAACATGAAAACTAGCGACGCTAGTGGTACAAAAAATAAATATAACTTCTACCATTACGTCGACATATTTTGTCAATTTTCCCATTTGAGTTCGGACTCCTTGTCTAGTCTCCATGAACTAAGTATTAATCATAAAAGTGATAGTTTACTAAGGGTGCATTCGTCTTGGACGCTCACACGCTTTGAGCGCTCACGCTTACAAACACAAATTATTGGTGTTCATGTTGGCCTACGAGAGCTTAGAATCGATCAGAAAATATCGTTCGTTTTGGACGTTGTGAGCGTCAGCTTGTATCAACATGGCGACGTTTTATTTCGTCGGAAGTAACAGAAATTGAATACGTTTTACCAGATTCTGAATCATTTAAATAGATCGAAAATAATCTGGGTAAATAGTTAGCCAATTTTACTGATTTGTAAGCAATTTTAATTTTAAGTACTTTAATAAATATGACAAAAGTTTGGTTAGCTTACGCTCAAGCAGCATTCGTTTTGATAAATAGTCAGATTTGGCCCTCACGCTTTTGCTGCCCTACCTCTGTGGAGTAAGCGTCTGTAAGCGCGAGATCTACCTCATGATCTCAGCCGCAAGAGTGATTTTTTGACACTCACAGCGCCAAGTCGAACGCTGAAAACGACGATTGAGCGCGCTTAAAGCGTGTGAGCGTCCAAGACGAATGCACCCTAAGTTACTATAGTACACTCAAGCTAGAGAGTCCATCCATATAAACAGACGAAACCGCTGGAACATAGCATATGATGCAATATGATTGATTATTTTGATAACTTGGGCCTTTAAATATGAATTAATACAAGTCTCATGTTCCTTCTTACCTGAATTGTTGTTTACTGCTATCTTTTTTGTGATCCATCATTTCGATTGTTTGTCTGATTTTTTTAAAATATTCATTTTTAGTTTTTGTTGTTATATTTGTTCTTGTTATTATTTTTATTGTTTCCATTCGTTACATTTATATTTGTAACAAAATAATATGAATAAAAAATGAAAACGATAGAACGAAGCCGGTTTGTTTTGACATATGTTCACGTACGACCAGTGCTTGTATTTGTTGACATCGATGGACTCTGAAGCTTGACTTTAGTATATGTATACCTAACTAATTAGTTTTTTCCCAGGACATTTGACAGATAAAAAGTAACTTATAATTCAAAAAAATTACTTAATCCAATTTGATTTATTTTTGAAATTTTTATTTAAAAGGTGTGCGACGTGATGATCGTACAGGAGTTGGAACCTATTCAATATTTGGGGCACAAATGAGATATTCATTACGAAATGGTACAATACCTCTATTCACAACAAAACGTGTATTTTGGCGAGGTGTTCTTGAAGAATTATTATGGTTTATAAGAGGCTGCACAAATGCACATGAATTACGTGACAAAAATATTCATATTTGGGATGCGAACAGTTCCAGGGAATTTTTGGATAAATTAGGATTAACGGATCGTGAAGAAGGTAAATTTTTTTTATCGCTGTATTAGGGTTACGAAAAATTGTACTGTTGTAGATAGTCACGGGAAGTAATCTTAACTGTTGGACAAATGTCTTAGATAAAATTTCGGAAAGTAATTTTAAGTGACAATCCATTATGCTATCTTATTTTGGATTCATTTCAAGTAGAGCATAAATCAATAATAATGTGCAGATAATCTCAATTTAAACACTACGGAAGTTTTACTTGTATGTACATACTCGCTCTGCTCGCAAGGGGCTCCGCTTGACTCACGATGCGAAATTCGGCCTTGTCTTCGCCTCCTAGAAAGAACACATATCCTGATCCTTCCATCCTTCTAGCACGAGTAGAAGTAAAAAAGGTATTTTTAAAGCAAATTCCATTGCATCCGTTTCGGTGATGTGGACAAAACCCTTGGTAGGAGTTAACCCCGGCGATAGACTCGTTAAAAAAAATTTCGCTTCTTGCTCATTATATGTACAAAATTTCTGATTAGATATTAATGAATATTGATATAACAAAATTAATTCATCTGCCAGGGTCCTATCCCTGCAATTTCGGATTTCGTACCCAGTATATCTAGCAGTTTCACAACAGATGATTAGAGTCAATTTTTTCATCATACCATAATTACAGTATTAGTTTGATGTCACTATTAACTTATTATTCTGCATACTTTAGGTAGTTCCAGCACTGTCTTATGCAATCAGGACAAAAAACCGGTTTGCTTTTATTATAGAACTAATACATATACACACATACACAACACATAGATATATTCACCATTCATATATACAAATTAATGTAAATTTGAAATAAAAAATAATTTTAAACTTTTATATTTCGAAAACATTAAGGTAAAACGCGAAAAAAATTGATTGAATGAATATATGAAAAAATTGATTGAATGAACAGATAATAGTTGGGCGGGCATTAAGTTTTACATGCTTCTAATGAGAGAGAGTGAGAGAGAATGATTACTCGCTAATAATTATCTCGCTTTCTAAACGGTCAAAAATTCTGAAACTTCGGGATTTATTAGAAAACGTTATTTTTAGTCTGTGAAAAAAAAATAATGAGCAAAATCTGTCGAAAAGTGGTTTCATGCTGGAACATCTTTAAGCGCCATAATACTATTCTCATGAAAGAACACTCCATGGAATTTTATTAATTAATATTGATAAAACAGAATTGTTAGTTACATTATTTTGACATCATGTATTGATATGAAAAATTATTACTAAACTGTAACATCATTGGAAATATTAGTAATATTTTTGAATACTTCTATCGCCCGATACTTCTAACATGAATCAATAATATTATTGAATTATTCCAGTTTCACAAATATAATAGATATTTAAATTAGTATGAAAATTAATAATAAACTTACACGTGATTTTTAGATTATTAATTTTTTTTTAAATCAATGATAAAATTAGATTGTTAGACAAATAGCTCTTTATCTCTAGAGTGCAATATCCTCTTGATATTGACTTTGATCGGTTGATTGTAGGATGTATTTGTAATAGTTTTTTAATGAATTTAACACTTGAACTATGATGATAATTTAATCTATTAAAAATAAATTATTTGTTTTGATTTTAATAATTTTAAGATACTTAGTTCACTCATGAATTCTTTATTCTTAAGGTAGTTCCCAGCACTGTCTTATATAATCAGGACAAAAAACCGGTTTGTTATTACTATAGAACAAATGCATATACAAACATACACAACACATAGATATATTCAATATTCATATAATATACAAATTAATGTAAATTTGAAATAAAAAATAATTTTAAACTTTTATATTTCGAAAACAAAACGGAAAACGCGATTATTTCAAAAAAAATTTATTTAATAAATATTTATCTTTACTATCTTAGTTTTTTTTTTAAATTTTGTCGAGTATTTTTTTAAATACAACAGATAATAGTTGGGCGGGCATGAAGTTTTACATGCTTCTAATGAGAGAGAGTGAGAGAGAATGGTTACTTTGCTATACTTAATTTGTACATGAATAAAGAAAAAAGATGGTAATAATTTTTAATATATCTTTATATTATAATCAAATTTTTAGTATGAAAATTTAAAATTTTATGCTTTATATTTAATAAAGATGCTTTATATTTAATAAAGTTCCATCCTGTTTCGCATTGTTTTATAAATTAATTCCGCGCTAAACAGGCTAAACTGCTCTGGGTGCATCGATTTTAGATGATTCCTTAAAGACGTGGTTGTATGGCCTTTTCGAGAGTATGTTTTATGGCATATTTTACACTGAGATTTATCTCGGACATGCTCATCTAGTTTAAAATAAGACTAAACCACACTTTGCGTCGATGGTGACATTATTCATTCACTTGACAAATAGATTATTCAAGGCGAAACAATTCAACAATAATGTAAACTGTTGGAATAAATAAAAAAAACATCCATATAATAACAAGTCCAAACACCTTGTGATTTATTTACAATCAGAAATGCTAAACAAGCCAAGCCATAGCCGCAAATGATCCGCAAAAAGCATTGGTTATTGCGGATGCGGATGCTAAAATTAATGTGTACGTTATGCGTTGATACCTGCTTTTTTCTTGTGATTGGTATACTTTGACCATGTGATTGGAAAATATCAATGTATTTTAAGTGACTTTCAGCGTGTGCATAGCAATGTAACTTTAGTTATATCAACTATTTTTATTGTGATTGGAAATTTTTATGTGTAAAAACAGCCTTGTGTATGTAATGATATTGAAATATGACATTAAGTTAAGTGTTTTTTTAAATTTTATTTCAAAAAATCAAATTTTCTTATCAATTGTGGAGCAAGGTTTTTATATAACATACACGGTTTAAATAAACATTTTTATCTATATATTTATACACTAACATTACCCGTTGCAGCTTCGTTCACAAATATTTTGTAAAGCCCTTATAACTGCAGAGTAGCATAATATTTCTCCCCGTCAAAGACTGATTGTCTTAAAACGCTGTTACTCGTCTATATTTGTTTATAATTTATAGTCTAAATATCAATTATTCATGTCTCTAATTTTAAAATACTGAACTTCCATATAAACGCTTACCAAGTGTTCCATCTCCTTGAGAGTCCATGTTACAAAAACTCGAAAACACGTATTTTATGATGTATAACTGAAATAGAAATTTGCATGTCTCTTACTTCAAAAAAACCGAAACTCTGACTCCCTATGTAACCCCTTAAGCCCTTAAGGGATGATTTTTGAAAAACGCTGAAAAGTGTATTTTTTATTATAGTTGACCCACACAAGCTTTGCACTGAAATTGTGTTTAAACTATTGTTTGTGAGAAAAATATTTCTTACAAAAATAGTTTTTTATGAGTTCATGAATAAACAAAATCGGATCGTGCATACAACATATAAGCGGGTCAGAGGAAAGCGTCAATATTCGAAATGTCCATATATATACATGCCTATTTTTGAAATTTGACCCCTGATTTTTGATCGAAAAACGAGTATCCGAGATTGAAGTAGTAGTTAATAAATTTTAATTTACCGTAAAATACACAATACATATAATTATGTATGCATTTTTATGTAATAAACCCCTCTTCCGATTTGTGGTCCCGATGTAAACCACTTCGCTTTTAATCGCGAATATACATTTACCAGTATAATAAATGAAAGAGCACGTAGTTTCCAAGCATAATATTGAGCATTGTTAGCGAATACCACGAGCGTTGAAGCTTGCCTGCGTGCTGATACTCGCTATGAAGCAATACGAGTGTTCCGAGTATTGGTCAGATAAAAAAACTCAATGTTTATGACATAAGAATCTTTAATCTAAAAAAAACTTATATTTTACTTATCCATTTTTTTCGGTTGTTTAATTTTTTTGATAATCAGAAATACTGAATATTTAAAAAAAATAGTGGAATATTCTATAATAACAATTTAATAATTTTGTAGGTGATTTGGGACCAGTATATGGTTTTCAATGGCGACATTTTGGTGCTGAATATAAAAATATGCATAGTGATTACACCAATCAAGGTGTTGATCAACTTAAAGAAGTAATTGATACAATCAAAACGAATCCAAATGATCGTCGTATTATAATGAGTGCATGGAATCCAGTGGATATACCACGAATGGCGTTACCACCATGCCATTGTTTAGCACAATTTTTTGTTGCAAATGGTGAATTAAGTTGTCAATTGTATCAACGTTCAGCTGATATGGGTTTAGGTGTACCATTTAATGTTGCTAGTTATGCATTACTTACGCATATGATAGCACATGTGACTAATCTGAAAGCTGGTGATTTTGTTCATACATTAGGTGATAGTCATGTGTATTTAAATCATGTCGATGCACTCAATGAACAATTGTTAAGAAAACCACGACCATTTCCTAAATTAACAATTAAACGTAATGTTAGTAATATTGATGATTTTAAGGCTGAAGATTTTGAACTAGTTGGTTATAAACCCCATGCGAAAATTGCCATGGAAATGGCTGTGTGAATTGTGTACGCCATATTGGGATCTCTGGCAGGGGAGGAGCTTATTATTTAAATCTACTAGCAATAGCTTCTGAGTTGTTTACGAAACTTGTAGACCGAAGAGTATGTTACGGGGATTGTGGCAGGAAACATAGACCTACTAGCTCTAGTTTCTAATTTATCCACCAGAAAGCATATCTAAGTGCTAGAACTCCCAATATAAGATATTTTATTTTTATAGTTCGACAGTTTACACACAAATCCTTTTAGAAAGTAATTTCACATTGTTCGTGGATTAGTCGTAAGATTGTACGATTGTACAGTGTTATCGCATGGTTCAAAAAATGGAGGAGGGAGCATTGCCTAGCGTGATTATGGGTTCTAAACAAACATGACGTTTTCTTCATACGAGGTCTGTCCGAAAAGTATCAGACCTACCTTCATATCTCCACACTGGCATTATTTTTCGTCATCGGGCGAGTGGCATCCTTCAAAGTAGTCCCCATTTGATTGAATAACACGTTCCCAGCGGTGTTTCCACTTTCCGAAGCATTCCTGGAAGTCAGTTTTTGGAATAACCTTGAGTGCCCTCGTCGCATCTTCAACCGTCTTTTTGTCGTCGAAGCGGGGTCCTTTGAGCGGTTTTTTCAAATTCGAGAACAACCAAAAGTCACAGGGGGTATGTTGGGACTGTACGGAGGTTGGCGAAGCAGTGCGATATTGTGTTTAGTTAAAAACTGCTGCACAAGATTCGATGAGATTTCCCACCGCTTCCACTTTTTAAATTTGAGGTTAAAATTTACCAAATTGTAGTTTTTGGTATTCCAAGATCATCTTCTAATTCGCGCACAGTCAAACGTCGATTTTCTTCAATCGCAAGTCGCACGCGCTCGATATTATCCAGTGTTGTTGTCGTCGAAGGTCGGTCAGAACGAGGATCACTATCAACAGATGCGCGGCCACTTTTGAAACGATTATACCACTCTTTTTGTTGTGTTTTGCCCATACACTTATCTCCAAAGGCCTTCTGTGTCATTTGAATAGTTTCCGAACTAGTTTTTCCGAGTTTGAAGCAAATTTTGATGCAAATTCGTTATGCAAAATTTGATGCATATTCGCAAATCCGACGAATGCAAAAAAGGCTTTGTAAACAAATACATGCTTCGCATGAACTATACGTCCTGTAGGTGTCGGCGAGCAACCGATAAGTTCGTGAGACTTTACTGTTGACGTTCATGCCTCGTAGAGGTCGCTCGAAAACTCTGTCGCGAAGATATAAAAGCAGGTCGGATACTTTTCGAACAGACCTCGTATATTATTAATAATCGTAAAAATTACCATTCATTTGAGTGAATCTAGCTTTTGTGATGTATTAATTTCTTAAAAATGTGATATAGTATAGTGAGACGATGAGAGAGATTGGGAGAAAAACTCTTCAATTTTGCGTGACGAATTTTATGGATGGGGCACCTAATCACGAGTTTAAAGTGGTTTATATCGCGATCATAAAAACTATCGTCCTTTTTATTTTTGTTACTTGCTAGCATGCTTACTCTTTCACAGATTTTTCAGATTTATGTATCAACTGTTTAATATCTACAGTGTGTAAACGTCGAAAATTTATATAAAGTAAACATTTTTTGTATTGAATGGTTCGTTACTTGACGAAAATCCATTTAGTTTTATTTAATAAATATATTTTGTAAAAAATAATATAAGTTTAATTTAAAATAAAGATTTGTTTTTATTTGTATTTGATTTTTAAAATTTGTTTTAAGTCTCCCCTTTCTTTCACTTTTTATACTTCTAATCCAGGCTAAGTAGTTAAACACAATGGCCTAGTTTACTACGAATAAAAACTAATTTACGTAAAGTGTCTGAGGGATAGCTCGCAGTTTTTATATGGAAAATGATTTTTATAAAACAAATGACTTTTAAACATTTCTAAACAAACGTTTTCCTTTCAGATTAACGGGGGTTTTAAAAGTCCAGATTTTAGTTCACAAAATTGATTTCAGTTTAATTGTAAAACGAAATGAGATTATTATGAGATAAGTTTATTGTTATAGTCAATTCCAACCTATATATCTTTATAAGGAACAAGTTTTGTTCTACCTTTCTCGTTTTGAAAATAGTTTCAGTAACCAATTTGAATCTGTATTTTACCCCAACAACAATCTCTTGTCGAAAAAAAACATAAAGCTGACTTGTGCAATAGAAGATAAATAGATAAATCTTGGGGTATGAAAGGTAAAGCGCTTCGACTTTATGACCCATTGTGCTCCCTCTTCTACTTCAGTTTGATGAGGTTTGCTTTTCTCATATCTTGACAATATCCAGGAGCTTGTTTATCAGGTTTTCCCGAAGGTTACTATATTCAGGGTGAGATGCTCCGAATATTTTGTATCTGCTGTAACTGTTAAGATGATGTGGCTGGTTGTTTCTTTCTCCTCAACAACAATCTATATATCGCCGCACAGCTTGCACATAATGGCTCCATTGCGGGTTCCTATGTGCAGATGTTTTCATAGGTGATAATATCCGGTAACTTTTCGAAGTTGTATCCTGTTCAGGTTGAGTGCATCGAGGGACAGTCTCTTGGATACATTCCGAAACAGTATTTTCCCGAGTTTTTGTTTCGGTACATTTCTCAGTGATCACGGTATTTAACGTCTATTCGTTGATTACTTGTTTACATGCTGTTTTTGGGATTCTTAAAATAGGTCCTGGGTCTATGAAAGGTAATTGGACTTTCTTCTTTGCTAAGGCATCTGCTCTTTCATTTCCTTCGAAACCATTTGACCTGGTATCCAGATCAATATAACGTTGTTCCGTTTTGCCAGCTCCAGTAGTTCTTTTAGGCAATCGGTGATTACTCTTGAGGTAATCTCAGTGGCAAACAGGGGTTTTAGAGCAGCTTGACTGTCCAAGGGAATATGTATGTTCTGGTTTATGTAACACCCGGACGCAAGCCTGTAGTTTCGGGTTTTCAGACTTTTCAAGGTGGTTTCAACCTAAGACTTATTTTCCTACCAAAAGTCAACTTTCTAGGATAACTGGAAGTACCCTAGAATATTGATGATCAGTGAGAGTCAGTCCTCAAAATGTCCATTTTTAGTATTAAATATCTTGGAAACGATTAAAGCTGTAATATTGAAATTGGTACGTACCCCGTCAGATGGCGGGTCTCGCGCTACGTTTTTCATTTGAGCTTTATATTTTTTTTTGGTTCCTGAGAAGCAGAGGCATAAAAAACGCATCTAATCCTTCCTGTAAAACATAATAGTACGGTAGGGCGTTAGGCGTTTATAATGCTTAAACATAGTATGACGCACTACCGTGCTATGTGATAGAATACTTAATATACTCAGCCGTATATCTCGAGAACTATTGGTTCTGCGTATATTTTGTATAGGATCTTTTATGAGGAAAACTAGCTAATGAGTAAGTTTGATGATTACGTCTATTCAAGGAAAACTGATTTTCATGATCTTTAACCTTCAATAAATTTTTTTTAAAAGTAAATTTTGTAAATATAACGTCACTTTTGCTGTCGATTATGCTTAACATTTTATAAAACTTTTTTATCGAGGTTGTACAGTTGCAGACACACGTAAAACGGTCTGCCATGGTGCCCGCGGGTTTAGAGTTGGGAACCCCTGTACTACACAAACCCCCAGCAAACTTACGAATCGAATAAGAAATGCTTTTCCTCGTTTGGGGTGTTAATTTAAAAAATAAAAGCAGGAGCTGCGTAAACTTAGCGGAATTCCTTAGAATAAATTACTACATCACATTTCTTTTGGAAATAGATCTTAATCAACTTTTATCTTACTAATGTTCAAGGCGACCAACACCGATCCAGCAATTAATTAGTATAAATAAAATATGTTAAATCAAATCAGAATTTTTTTAGTAGTAGTTGAACATACAATATTATTTTGAATCAGCATAATTATTGTCAAAACTTTATAATAAATTTTATTATCAATTTTTTTAAATAAATAACTTGCAATTTAAAATTAAATAAATTATTATAATTTCAAACTGTGCGCTACATTAAATTTTCCTAAAGTATTGGACGAAGCCAATTTGGACAAATTACTTTAAACGACTTCTTTTGGACGAAGTCAATTTGGATATTAGGTGAAAAATATATATGACCTAAATTGTAGAGCGTAAAAATAGTAAAAAGTATCCCATCCCAATTTTCGTATCTCGGCGGAGAGCCGAGTTATTGCAAAAAAACAAAATTTAACCCTTTTTTGAAGATGGCGGAGAATGTACATACGAAATATTGGCCTACAATTTGAAGATAAGCTTTTCTAAGCCCCATATCCCACACACAATATCCAAAAATCAGCTTTCTCAGTTCACTTGCATTTCCAAATGTATATAATGACTGGACTATAAGATAATAATAAATATTAAAACTATAAATAAATTTGAAGACAACTATGCAAGAATAATAATGAATTTTTGTTGCTTAATACATGTTGCCCTAATACTCCACACGGTATATTTGTTTTTATCGGTGCCCTGGTTCCCGGATTTGATTATTTATGCGCACATTGTTTTGACAGCTTTGATGTTTTGCATGTATGTGAGCCAACCACGAGTGGTCTTCATTTTGTTTCAGTATATCGATTTCTATTGGATGTTGTTGAAGAAAGGAGAATCGTGGAAGGAAGTGGAAGTGTGTGCTATTATCCACCTGGTTCGACTCACCCTATATATATATATATATATGTTTATGTATCTGTGAACTCTCTAGCGGTCACAGTTTTATACTGATTGGAATAATATTTGGTGTGTGAGGCGCTTTTGGTATTGAAAACGTCAAGTTCGTTAATGAGTAAAATTGAACAAGGGAAAAACAGGGTTTAGAGGGAGGGGGAAACATAAAATTTGGCATATCTCCCTTAATATTTGAAAAATAGAAAAATTTATAAGGAGTAAAGTTGTAGGTACTTAGTTTTACTGTAATTTTGTTTCTTATATTTTTTCTGTTACACTAATATTTACAGAAATATATTTTTTAATCTATGAGGTACAGTACATTTTGATATACTAGTTCAAAATCTTTTCTTCGAAAATTCGCTAAAAAAAATTCAAAAGAAATCCATCTATTGTAATTATGAACACACTACAATGTAACTATTAATCCATTATTGGAACAAATATCGATAATAAAGAATTCTATATACCACCATATTTTGTAATTATTATTGCTAGTCTATTTATGTCAAAGTGTCATGTATTTAGTACATAAATATTTCATAAAATTTATGAAAATGTATTTATTAAAATAATTTTAAATAAGTGCATATTAATTTAAATAATGTTTATTTAAAGTGTTTTATTTTAAAGTATTTATTTAATATGTTCAATAAAATGTATATATTCTTAAAATATAAAATGTTTCATGAGAAAAGTTGAATTTTCACAACAGAAGTAAATATTTGTTTGTTTCAAATAATATGGAGCTAAAAGTGTGGGTTGAGGGTATTCAAAGGATTGTTTGCGGAGTCACAGAAACTACAACTTGTCAGGTAAATGTTCCATCTACTTCAAAAAAATGTAGGGTATCGTCTATTGGGAATACTGGGGTATTGTTATTGTCAAGTTGCGACATCCTTTTTTAAATCTTTTGGAAGACAAATGGGTATTTAAATTAATTGAGAAATTCCAATGATTATAATGGAATTTTAAAATATAGCCCTGAAATTATTGTATCCTACATTAAAAATGGGATTTTATTTTAGTAAATAGGAGTGTATATATTTATTATTAAGTTTTACTACTATATCAGAATTTTCCTATAGATTTTTTAAATTTGTTATAAAATTTAAAAATAGCTAATAAAATTGTTTTTGGAATCTATGGCACTCAGCCAGTTAAATTTTATTTTAATATAAGTTATTAATATTACTTCTGTTAACACTTATTACGCATAATATTTTATTTCGATATGTATTTTAAATGAGATAAAAGTCATTTTTTCTATATACTCATTTAATCAAAGTAAGGAAATTATAGCAGAGTGGCCAGAGAGTCATACTCTCTAGGTTTTCGATAGAGATTTTGAAAGTCCGACAATTACTTCAGCGTACATGAAATTTTGTATTATAACCAATTTTCTTACAATTTAATTTACTAGTTGAATGTTATTAGATCAGAGTATATTGGTCGTTTTCGAATTTATGAATAATCTGGAAAATGCAACAATGATACGGAATTTTGCAATTTCGGTTAGACGTTCTGCATAAGTATAATCCAATAACCGAGTAAAAATTAAACCGGATTGAAAATTTAGCCTGATTTAATACTGTAAATTCTAACAACTTGATAATTCGTTAAAAACTATTGAAACATTTGTGTAGAGAAAACCGCGTGAATCCGTTAAAAAAGGGCCAGTTCAGTCCCTTTAATCTGAGTAATTGGGCTCAGTTCGAGTTATTGGGATGTTCTTGCAAATTTTTATGCGTTTTGTTGCTGGTGCTACCAAAATAGGTTTTTTTTTACAAATTTCAAATGTTCTAAACGTCTGATTATGCCATGGTCTAATGTTTTTGAGCGTACTGTTGGGTTAAACCATTTGAAATTTGTGAAAAATTTAATATGAAATTTTACTCCTTTTAAATATTTTTTCCAAAATTGGTCGAAGACAGCCCAAAATTTTATTTCGAAAGCGATATCAAGAAGAGTTAAATTTTAAATTATAAAATTATTCGTATGAAAAACTAGAGGTTCTCATTCTTGAAATAAGTCGGACACAAGAAAATCAAATAAGCTTTATGTAGGGAAAACTCCAAATGGTTTTAAGAATAGTACTAGGGATGGATAAACCCCTTTGTCATATCCTGGACAGCCGCTGCAACCTAATCTAACCTTTATTTATTTTTACTTGGCAAGTTTCATATATGTGCAAGTGCATATATGTGCAAATATAACATACCATAAAATATCTGGAAACATAATTAAAATATTAAACAGCTATTAAGTTAGGTAGGTTGTAGCGAATATCCGAAAACTCTCTTTTACATTCGTGTTTTTGGTGGAATTAATTTTATGTAAAAATGTTTCGACCAAATTAAAAAATATTAATTGATTACAAGTGAAAATATCAAGTAACTAAGTAAACATACTCATACAAAAGCATAACTAAGTAAACATACTCATGCTTTTGTAATCTATAGTAATTACAGATGTTTGAGCTGAAATTGTGGCAAAACTATTCAGTTTATAAAAAACAGATTTTTAAGAAACGTTGTTTATTTTTAAATAAGGAATATTTTTTCTTACTAAACATTACTTCTATTTATTACAGTTTTAAAAATAAATATTTTCCATCATAGCGGGGATACGCACGAACCAATTTTTGCCCATTCACGAACTTGAAGTCATTTTTTAGTTCTAGAACAAAAACACATAATTTCGGCTCGTTATCTCTTTTAAATTATCGTGTTGATTGACAAACAAATAATCCAAAAAAAATTATCTGCGATCAATATTTTCAACCGTCACCCATCTATTATATAGGTACAGGGTATAAAAAGATATCTTGTGTTTTTCTGGTAGGATCAACCCGTTTCAGTATAGTAGCTGAATCATAATCCTGCCTGCACCAACTCAATGTTTGGTCTATTTCAATTCTCTAGAACGACAAATCCCAATAATAATTAAATTTAAAAAAATGTCCCAATTCTTAGATCAATTATTTGTATTGTATAAATACGCATTTCGACTACAAAGTGGTCATCATCATTAAGAACTAGTCGTAATTATTATTCGGGAAGATACGTTAATCTTTGCTAATTTAGTGACTGTCTCACAAGGAATTTAAGTTTAGCAAATGCTAAGGGCCTCACGCATTGTAAGGCCCCTCCTGGAAGTAAAAAAATCTATCAAGTTAGATGGGTACGTTGTACCATCTACCGTCCAATAGAAATTATTAATAATCATTATAGATTTAGACGGTGGTGTCCAAATCTACAATAGTTATTATTAATTTTAGCATATTTTTAAAAGTGAACGCTGGCCACACAATGCATTATGTGTCACTTACATTAAGTTGACAACACCGCAATTTAAGGCAGATATTAAGGCAAAAGTTCCTGGCCGGTTGTGAAGAATATCAGCAACAGACTTCAAGTTAGGGACCTACTACACTCGATGAAGTTGTAAAAAATCGAACACCTGGAAAACATTTTGAAATTCAGGTGTGTGTTGTCATAACTGAGAATGTACTGTTTACATTAGCTAAACACATAGAAGCGTACCATCAAGTGATTATTGTATTTGGAATTCTTTGGCAATTAAAATCTTTTACAACAGAAAAGATTTTGAAAAAAGTCCAATTATCGGCAATGCTTACCCAAACGATTTGGAAGAAAGCTTAGGCGACGAACTGATGCAGTTCGCTGAGGTGCTCAAAACAGATGTGATTGCTACTATTGACTGCAGTTTTTTCTAACTTTTTGGAAAACTAATTAGAATCGTGTTTTCCAATTGTAGAAATAGTCATACGCATTTATTTGTTTTTGATGATCATCAACTGCAGTGGAAAACGTTTTTTTCAACATTAAAGTGCATTAAAAATGAATTAAAGAACAAGAAAATCTAAATGATATTAGAACATAGAATATTATTTGCTTAGAGACATTGATTTGACTAGTGTTATTTCTAAATTTTCCCACATTAACTCGAGAAATTTTTGGTATTGAGAAGGTGCTATTTTATTTTATATCCTAAACTTTAGGACCTACAACAAAGCAATTGTCTCGTGTTATCATTTGCTACAGGCCCCACGCTGACTTAATTCGGCACTGTATTTAAACAACACAAATAATTGATCTAGGATTTGAGAACAATTTTTAATTTCAAAAACCTATAGTTCTCTTTGATAATCTTTATATCCAACCATAAAATTGTTGCCGAATTTTAATGCATTACGAAGGGGTTCTCTTTGGTAATCTTTATATCCAACCATAAAATTTTTGCTGAATTTTAATGCATTACGAACGCCCTGAGCAAAAGTAACATTTTACTAAAATATTCATATAATACATAATATAAGTATCCTTCATTTCCTGCAAATTCTTCCGGGACACCTATGAATATAATTTTTCGTATGATTCATAGGATGTTGTTTTTGCGTTGGCTCATGCAACAGGAAAATCTGGACGATTTACGTTGATTGAAAGATGGCGATGTAATGAACGACTTTTAGCGCCTAATGAACAACCATTAAAAGTGAGTAAAATTAATTTAAAAAATAATCAAATTACAAATGTTAACTTGTGTGTGTGTGTGTGTGTTTTTTTTATAGATACTTTCAAAATGGGGTGAATATTCTAGTGACGTACAATTTATTTTACATTGGAATGATGGTACTAATAAAAATGTTTCACCAATACAAAATCATTTATCACCAAATGTTAAATTAAAAATTAATGCGAATAACTCAGTGAACACGCCGACAAATAATGCTACAATATGCGTTGAATCCCCAGAAAAATCAAAAACTTCATTTAATAGGTAATAATGAAAATTTGTTGTTTTAACATAATAATATTAGAATATTGGCAGCGTATGATGGATATAATTGAATTGACTGAAGCGTTAGTAGTGGTTCAAATTTACAATATAAGTTTCTGACAGCATCGGACTGGGACTAAGAGGTCCGGGTGGCATTATAGCTTTAAGGTCCGCAGCCAGCAAAACCAAATGTTAATAAATAAAATGGTAATGGTCAGATAGCCAAATAGAGTTTTGGAAGCTTTTATTTTCAAAGTGTTACGTTTTTATGTAAAAAGTTCCATTAGTTATAACTAAAGCTAACCTATTATCATTTTTTTTCATCGAAGAGAAATTTCAACTATGCTTGTTATCCTTGATAAGATCCGATTCTATGTTTAGAATAATCAACGAGTCTATCAGTTCTTGCACAGATTTAGCACGGAAAATCGTCTCTCGCAAGTTACTTGCGTAAACGAGATTGTGAGAATTACACAGTAAGCAGCATATAAGTTTAGGAGTACGTATTACTGTGCTTGTTATATTGGAATAACAGTTTCCATGCACATGGTATGCAACTTGGACAGGCATCCGAATCTCTTCGAGACAGAAAAATAGCGTTCTTTGCTGTTTGATCTAAAACACCTTAGCCGATTTATTTCTTTCACCTTCTCCGTGTATGGCCTATTTAGCGTGTAGGTAGTAAGTCTCGGGTGCCAATCGCCATCCTGACCCTATGGCTATTCCGACGCTGGTTGCTGATATAATTAATGGAATAAACCGGAAAGTTTAGACCATTTTTTTTACTTATTTGCAAAGATTAGACTAAAAAATTATAAAAATATTGAATACGTTGTTTTTTTATCGCTCAATTTTAAACTATTCAATATTAAAAATCGCAATACTTCAATTTACCTGTTTATACCTGGATGTCGGGTAATGTGGATTCGAAAAAGGCCGCCAACCGTATGATGGCATTTTCTACAAGTCTTTTACTTTCGATTGATACTAAATTGTCACAAGAAAAGAGTTCTTGTACTTTAAAAAAATAATTCAATTAAAAAATTTTTAATTAAAAATAGCCTGGAGCAAATTTTTGGTAACAACTCCTCTGGGTCGTGATTGTTAATATGTTTTATTGTTTAAAAAATATATTTCGCCTGGAAAAAGAGTGAGGGGTCCACCACATAGATCGGGATCTTAGACTATTAGTAGCATTTAGTAGAACCAGTCAGCGATTACTAATAGCTGAGTAAACGTTGACTCATCGCTGAGTAAAATAATAATTAAAATAAGTACAATTTGTCACTCTACCATACATGGTGCAGGTTTTTAAGAGTATTCATAATATAAACAACTAAAAAAAATGTATCAACTAACGGTTTAAAAAAACTTTATTAAAACAATAGTTTTCTTTTAAAACTAAATAGCACTAAAAAGTAAAAACTAATCTGATAATCTGATCCGAATGAATTCCAACATTTTTATTGAACTCTTAAATTGATTTTTACACCACAATATTTCGTGTACACAAGGTTGATTTCATTTCTATAATGTGTTACACGATATTTTCCTTCTGACAATGATTCCTTTCATACCTTTGACCACAACCATTGTCATCGACAAGTATATATTTTTCTATTCATACTCCCTGATATAGTCGCTAGTGTAGCAGCAAATATGAAGACAAAATTATATTCATCATGCAAACATATGCTAATCAATACGACAATTAGAAGTGGATGAAAATCGACTTCCTAGATTTGTTTACACAGTTTAGTCATATACACGTTAATTTGATACCTTTACAGAGTTATTTTAACAATATTTTCCTATTTTTCACAGTGCAAATAACTCAATTGAAGAACATAATTTGTCATTGATGAAAAACACATCATCATCGTCATCATCACAAGACAAAGGTTTATTTGAAGATGTTGAAATGTTTGAAAATACCAATATTACAACACAAAAACAACAGACTGATCATAATTACTCTTCACCATACACAAATGATAATAATGTAACACAGCAAATGTCACCGTTGTCACCATTGGTGGCACCACCCTACAAAGATCCACCAAATCCACATGCCCCACCACCGTACAGAAATCCACCGTCACCACAAAATTCAACACCAACTAATAATAATAATTTAAAACAAAGAAAAAATTATATAAAGGTATTTTTGTTTCTAATTTTAAAAAGTACACTACCATTCAATACATTTGAACTAGTAAATCACATTCTAAGCATATACGGGTGTCTAGAAAGTACCACAGAAGATTGGTAGGGTAGATAGAGAATAAAATTCTGAGACGAAAAGTCCTCTACCATATTTTAACCTGACGTACAGGTAATTAGTTATTGGACTAGTTATTGTTTTTGTAAACTTGTCATTTTTTAATTGTATATGTAAATAGTCAAAACCAATATAAATAAACGCTAGTTTTAAAAAATATGTAAATAGTAAATAAACAAAAATAATAATACAACGACAACAAAAGATAGTGAAAGACGATTTGCATTGCACTACCATAATATCTCAGGTAGCTCAGTTGGTAGAGCATTGGTCTATCTATTGGTGTGTGATTTTTCATATCAAACATTCGATGCCAAAGAATGTTAAAAATGTACAAACTAAATTGAATTCCAAAAAAATAATTTATTAAGGATGTACGAGCACTGAAGTTTCAAAAAGATTAAGGATTGATTTATTGTTTACATGTAGTTGAAGTGCATATAAATGAATTATAAAAGTTTCAGGGGGGTTACGGGGGTCTTGAATTAATTATTTAATGTTAAAGTTCGAGTTTTAAAGCATTGCTCCTATGGAAAAACCCATATTTTAACACATATTTTGATAATTTTCACTTTGAATAAAATCAGACGAATAAAAAAAAAACTACGCAATAGATAATAGAAATATTAATAAAGAGATTGATCCAATAAAATTCCGGTATGACGGGCCTAAAAAAAAGATATTTAAGAAAACAACTCAGATTTCGGGTAAATTCTATTTCTGCCGGCGGTAGCTTAATTACCCGAAATCTCAGGTTTTTTTCTAAAATATATTTTTTGTTAGGCCCGGTATGACTGGCCTAAATTAAATTTTAATTTTAACTTATGACAAAAAATAATAAACATTATTGTGAACTTTTATGAATGTACTATATAAGATTTTGATGAATTTTATAAATGCACTATACATCAGCGCTCGTACATCCTTAAGTAAAATTTAGTTTTTTTTACAGGATATAAATCGGCCAACAGGAATGAATAGTGATGAAAATACCTTATTTAATACACAGTATAAAGAATTAGTACAGTTGGTAAATTATCAACGTGAAAAGATATCAATACAACAAGCTGATCTCACAAAGGTAAAATATAATGCTCTCATTTACAGCCATATATTAGAGTGATTCAAAAAATCAACTTTTTTTTACTTCCGATATTGTAAAATAGGTTGCTGGGCACCCCAAACGAAGCCTCTCCAAATATGAGTTATTAATATTAAGATTCTCCTTATCGCAGTTTTCAATTCTCACTACAGTTACATGAGAAAAACTTTATTTCTCACTGATAAATAAACATGCAGCAAATCCCAATATATATTTTCTTAGGGAATTAAACGCTCTATAAATGAGATTTGTTACACGTTTTTCATTAACCTAATCATTCAAATGATATAGGAGGTCAAAATTTGAAAACTTGAAAATAAATGTTTTTTCTTCTAAATTTTTTTAATTGCTGTGATTGATAAACATTAGAAAATGAGTGATCAATGAATTAAATTGATATTTACTTAGGTAATTATTAAGAAAAGATTAAAATCGGTATGAGTTGTGCTTTCAATGCGATAATGTTCATATTTTGATGGATACTACCAATCCTAAATATGTATTTGTCTGAGAAAAAAAAACTTTTGTTTGAAACTTTTTTTCATGCATTCAATATTTCTGGTTTAAATAAAGAATTTACGGTCCCGTATTTATACCAAAACTATGGTATGTATGAAACAAAGTTTCAAACAAAAGTTGTTTGTTTTTATGATATAAATATTTTTTAATGTAAAAATTCACTTTATCTCGCACCGTTTAAAATATAAGTTGTAACATGGATGCATGCAACAACAAAAATGTATGCGTGTGAATCTGAAAAGTTACCACTTAAATATTTCTCCTAGAGTATTCATTTCTAAGCTTCAGATTCATATATAGGGTATGTTCCAAAATTTGCTGCCAGCGCTGTGAGTGTTAACGCCATGAATCACGCTGCGAACAGCGTTCCAAGATTTCAAGCGCACTGCTACTGCTACTGCAGCAGTGAAAATTGGAACGCGGTTCACAGCACTTACAGTACGCCACCATGTTCATTGCTTTCACTGCTTCACCTTTTCAGCGGCAGCAGTCACAGCAAAAAATTCATGACGTCATTTTTTTTACAGTACTGCTGCAGCGTGCTGACATGAATTCGGGAACGCGCGGTGAAGCACTGCCAACGCTCGCAGCAAATTTTGAAACATACCCATAGTATATCGCTTGACCTAATTATGCCGGCTTTATTTATTTTTTTATATCTATTTATTTAAATTATTTTTTTTAGTATGATGCTGAAATTGTATTTTGGGAAACCAAAGGGCGAGAACAACAAGGCCGTTTAAATTTGATTGCTCAGGAATTAGTTAAAGTTAGTAATATTAGCAGAATTAATAGTGATAAGGTATGTGAAAATTTGAGAGTCTATACAAATATTTGACTTTTTCAATTTAAGGTAGTACCCTCGGTTATAGAATTACTGTTCAGATTTTAATGAAATTTGGCATACTAGTACATTATAATAAGATAATGAACCAGTTAAATTTTTAAAGATCTGCAGGGAACCAGAAAAAAGATATTAATATACAAAAATTTTTGCCTTTACCATTGATCCTTATGAGAAATCACAGATTTTATTTCACAAAAAGTACCGTTCAGAAATTTTTTGAACATTTTGGTTACTCACAAATCGAAATTCAGAGAGTGTGATAAGTGTAATTAGCAAATAATTACGAAAATGTACTATGTTAATTACATGTGTCAACACCATTAAAGAGGTTATGACACGCGCAAAATTCAAACATGGCATGTGGGGATATCAATGTTATACACATATGTTTATTACAAAACATATAAAGTAATTTTTATTAATACAGTTACATTTATCGCATAAAGTCTTTCCAATGAAATATTAATAATTTTGACTCAGACATTTTAGTAAACACACATGCAACTCATTGATGCTTGCGCAGAAGTTCTATTTCTATCTTTCTTACTTTTACGCGGCATTGCTAAATATAAATAGTACTGAAGTCAAATCACACAGAGCACACATTTGACCATTGTGATATCTGTGATATTACCTTAAAACGTGATAGTGAATAAACAATTATAAGATACAAAACGAACTGTCAAAACGTTGTAGAACACATGGGTCATGTTCAGGACAACTAAGTATGTTACTACTTAGTTTTTTGCCAGGACACTTAAATTTAGTGGATTTAACAAATCCTAGTCGAAAATCTCGATGATTTATTCTTGGGAATGCCGTATTTTTAAATTTTTGTATTCAAGTTAAATACAACGAATCAGAATACAAATTGTTTATTTATACTCGATACACGATTGCATGCATTATTTCATATTATTAAATCCAATAAATTAGGAGTTGCTCAGAAATAAATTTTTTTAAACTGACTGACTTAGTTTACTAAGGACTTAGTTGTTCTGAACAGAACAATCTTTATTAGGTCTGTAAAAAGTTAACTAATAAAATCAATCTGTAAAATCATCTCGTTATTCAATTATTTTAAGTGCAAAGACTACAAAATAATACGTCATAACACGCACCAGTTATTTAAATAGACTGAGGTCGAATACTATACATTTTTACTTAAGGACGTTCGAAAGAGTCATTTTGCTGCGAAAGACGTAAGGGGGGTATCAAGCGACTTCGCATGCCTGCAGCGTTACACATTTAATGTATACGTTGAAACTAGATTTAAATATTCTATGGTTATTTGGTAAATAATAATACTCGTGAGTCGTGACTCGTAATGTTTCTTTTATTTTAAATAAAAATGTAAAATCTTGTGTTTTGCTTCTCTAAAATGATAAAATTACTTATATAATTCATTATTACTTTCCAAAATGCATTTGAACATACCTTCATCTTTGACTCAAATAAATCCTTGTTTATTTAACAACAATTTACATAGTTTTATTTTTTTTCTGCATTTTAAACCATGCTTTATTTTATTATAAAGATTAAATTTGTAGTTTCTCTATAAGACCCAATGTTAAAAGTATGATTTTCAATATCGAAAAAAAAGAAAAGATGCATTTGAACTAACATTTTGAAGCATACCAATGAATTCATATTGACTTTTTTTATAACATATTTTTTAATTTACAGGAACTTCTCTGCATTTTTTTTTCTCTTTCGAACGTCCTTAACTGTACCTCGTATACTTGTTCGCTTGGATTATATAAAAATTGCAATCTTTTCGTTAATTTATTACAATAATTAAACGGTCAATAATTTTTATTCAAAATATAAATATATCATTTACATTGTCCTAGTTTTTTACCCAAATCACTCGACGCGTTTTTTAAATAAAATTAAATGACGGTGAAATTACTTCTTTTATATATACCTGTAATGTTTATTAATCGTACAATTTTTGAGAGCGATTTTTATCAAAATTAAACGATAAGTACACGACGTTTTGAATAATTTATCAAAAATTCAGTCAATTTTGTCGACAACGCGTTTCTCACGACTATTACCTGAAATATTCAACTGAATAAAAAATTAGTAACATAACGCTTTTAGACATAAGAACTCATTCGCTCTCAAACTCTAGTTCTTCTGATTTTCAGTTGCGAATACAAAATATAAAAATAATAGATTTCCTTTTTTGGTACAGTTGATCTTTCAATCAGTAATTCTTCCCGTTATGTTATAAATTGAAGTAATTCATTTTGTGTGTGTGTGTGTGTACATTTTTAAATCTTGTTTTATAGATAAAAGCATTAAATTATATTGAAGAAGAGAATGAAATTGTTCGGCAGCAAGAGAAAATATTAAAATCAGAAATTACACTACTGCGTTCAAAACTCGCCAATTGCGAAACAGAATTATTGCAATGTAAAAATAAAATTCGGTAAGCATTATTTATTTATTTATTGGTAATTTCAGGATGTAAACTGAGAAATTAGGAAATTTAAATCAGAGATAGCTATGCATTAAATTTTTGTCTTTATGAGCTTTATGAAATTTCGAATTTTCTTTGGGCGAAGTTGCTTCGCTTTGTTTTAACTACACAGATCCATGATTTCAACCGCTTCATTTTAAAATCGATTACTGTCATTTTCCACTTTACCGAGTATCTTAAGATGATATCCAGGAGGAAAGTGTCCTTACAGACATTCGGTTATGATCTGAATACCTGGTTTATTAAAACTGAAAATCATGGTAAATATTTTTGACGAAAACTCGATCAAAATTTGCATCTTTCTTAGTCATATTGTCAGCTTTTGGTAGATAAATACACCTTGGGGTCTAAAAAGTATTGTACTTCGACCTTATGGTCCATTGTGCTCCCCCTTCTACTTCAGGCCGACGAGAATCGCTTTTCCCATATGTTGGCAATAGCCAGGAGCTTGCTTATCAGGTCTTCCTGAAGGTTCATATATTCGGGGTGAGATGCACCGAATATCCTGTATCTGCTGTAACCTACAGGTTCGTAGTCAAAGATAATGTGGCTGGATGAATAATGGACCCGTTATGGAGTCCCATTGTGTGCAGATGCTTCCGCAGGGAATAATGCCCGGTAATAGCCTCGATAAAGATGAGAGATAGCCTCCGCTTTGTTACAATCAAATTAATTATTTTGTTGATAAAAATTATTTTCTACTTTTTAGTTCGGCTAGCTATAAAAGCGTGTTTTTTAGTTTTTTTAAACTATTATTTACTTTTGCTTTTTTAGACTTGAAATGAACTTTAAGATTTAAATTTTCAATCTTAAACCGTCAATATTTCTGTAAATATTAGAGAAACAGAAAAATAATAAGGAACTTAATTATAGTAAAACTAATTTTCTACAACTTTCCTTCTTATGTGTTTTTTGATTTTTTCAATATTAAGAGAAATATACCAACTTTTTGTGTTTCCCCCTCCCTCTTAACCTTTTTTCCCCTTGCTGATTCCGGTCATGCTTACCATACAAATGCATTGTCATCTGAACTACATATACATACATAGTTTCATTTCGATACGACAATTATAAATAGGTTAAAATTGACTTTAAAGATTCCGTTACATAGATACATAGAAACAAACATACATACCAAGTTAATAAAAGCGTGTTAAAAATAGTGTTACTTCATTTTAACCATTTAATTGTTTATTTTGTCCCTACTTAGACTATTAATGGATGAATTACAATTAGAGAAACGTGCACAAATGCGTCTTGGTGAATCACAAATACAATTAGAACGTAGCTTATTAACAGAAGTTGAACGTTTACAACATGAATTAGAATTAGCAAATCAAGGCACTGAACGTAATCAAGCAACCGCAGATGTATTAAAACGTGAAGTTGCCATTTTAGAAGCAGCGATTGTTGAAAAAAAGAAAGAAGTAGAATCACTAGTCAATGAAATGAAAGAGGCAAATTTACTTAGTCTGAGTATAACATCCACAGATGAAATACGACATTTATTAGAAGGTAAGTTTTGTCATTTTTAAAGATTATTCAAATTGTGTGATTATAATTAAAACACTTATATTTAGGGCCCATAAAAGCTGGTAGTACTAGAAAAATTATTGGATCACCTAGACAATTGGAAAATGCTGTACCCACAAATAAGAATCCGCATGGCGTTTGGGTTTGATGTATTGTAAATAATGAAACGTTTACCATAATTATTAATTTAGTTAGGTACATGAGTGTTGCTAATTAATATTTGTTTTATAGTATTTATAATTGGTCAAGTGGCTAATTTAAACGTTAAATGTCGATAAATTTTCAATCAGTGTTATTTTGACGGGTTGAATGTAGAATCGGCAATCTTAACAATTGGGAAGATGCATTTTTTTTATTGTTAAAATTGTTAATACGAATCGTTACTGTTAATCAGCTGATTATCGTTGACGTGAGATCGTTGATGCTAAGCAGTGAGAGCAGTCATCATGGAAAGAGTCATTAAAAAATAGCAGTGAAAGTAGAAATTTGATAATTTCTGATGCAAGTTTTCAAGTGATTTCAAGTTTTCAAGCTTAATATTAGTTCATTCAAAAGATAGCTATGTGTATAGCTATGCACTCTAGTTGATTTTATTCATTCAGATTTTGAAAAAATGCTTCGGATAAAAGTTGTACATTATAAATATGTTCTAACAACTTTTACAGTGCGTTCCACTAGACACTCACAATGATCAAAAAATTTCTTCAGCCGTGCCACATGACAACCACGGTCGTTATGGTCGCGACGAAAACGTCACTAATGATGTCATTATTTTCGCTCACGCCGAGCTCACAACGACCCAATGAAGAGGTGGGTCGAAGTGGACGTTGAGATTTTAGGTGTAATTTTTAAAAGTTAAGAAGGCGACAGAAAAAATTACTTTGTATGATTCGAAAACAGATATTTTAGCATTACTGCGATGCACCAACAAATATGCAACTGTCACCACAAAAGTCATTTTGATTATATTTAAACGTAAATTATTTAAATACTCCACTAAAATAAAATATAAAAATTTCAATTGTATACTTTTTTAAATATGAATCAAGTTGATCAATAATTATTAAAGTTTATTATTAAGGCCATGAAGAATAGATAAATAGGAGATTGAACGACATAGGCAATTCGTCTGTTTTTTCGTCCTCAAAAACGTGTAGAGATCATAGTTATTATTTTCGCCACTAGCGGCAGTGCGAATATACCCGTACGGAATTATTATTATTACATATTAAAATCAACGGTTATCGCATCTTACAAATAAAAATTGTAAGTATAAAAATTGTTTAATTTTATAAATGTGAAAAAATGGGACGATGTTGTACAGGGAAAGCATAGATATACTGTTATATATCTATGAGTGGGAGGTTGTTTAAGGTTAGGAATGCGTGTCTGCATTTACGAAAGGAATATGGTCTGTAATTACCGGTTTTGTCATCTTCTTTCTTTATCTAATATATGTTAGTATTGTAAACATATATTTGTATATTATTATTAATTGCAATTATCACTATGATTCTTCATCTTTTAATTTATTGCAGATTATTAAGAATTCTCTATTATTAATATTTATTTAATTATTACTTGATAATCGAAAATAATTTTTTAATATCTATAAAACTAAGACTTCTTATTAACTGAATGAAAGTGATTTCTTGGCGCCTACATTTAAACATTTAAATTCCGTACGGCACTGAGACCAGTGACCCCTACTGATAAAAGATAGTTACACCAATTCTTGACCGTTTTTTTAACATTACGTTCGCTCTCCTAATATATCTATTCTTCATGGCCTTAATCATGAAGAATATATATTAGGAGAGCGAACGTAATGTTAAAAAAACGGTCAAGAATTGGTGTAACTATCTTTTATCAGTAGGGGTCACTGGTCTCAGTGCCGTACGGAATTTAAATGTTTAAATGTAGGCGCCAAGAAATCACTTTCATTCAGTTAATAAGAAGTCTTAGTTTTATAGATAATAAAAAATTGTTTTCGATTATCAAGTAATAATTAAATAAATATTAATAATAGAGAATTCTTAATAATCTGCAATAAATTAAAAGATGAAGAATCATAGTGATAATTGCAATTAAAAAAAACAAATAAAACAAAAACAAATGTCTTTTTTCTTTCTATTCCATATACGTATAAGTGACAAAGATTTTATTTTCTATTTATAATTGTTTTCTCAACAATAGGGATGTTGACTATTTTTAGTAAAGTGTTTTAAATACGTCTTATGCATAAAAATCTTGAAGTTTAAATTGCGTTTCAAATTTCGCTCCAAAACGCCAATACTTGTCACGTGACTGCGCTGTTACGTCACATGTTGCCAAACACTAGTAACTGTTGTGGTGATTCAGAGTTTTTTCGTAATTATTGATAAAAAATATGAATTCTAAGTTTTATAAGTGTTGTGCGTTGCCTCAGTATGCAAGTACTACTATAAAAACACCTAAAACGTTTTTTATTCACGTTCCAATCTTGCCCGCGGGGATCCGGGACTTGTACCTATACAATCCAAAATTTATTTTTGTGAAGATCATTTTGATGTACGTTTTGATAATACAATTTGTTTATTTTTCTTATGTCCGTTATTATTTACCACGTTTTCAAAAAAAAAAGAATGAATTTTGAGGTTAGGCATAAAGTAAACAAAGTTGACAATGTTTTGTACTTGTTTTATTTTACATAACCTCAAAATCATTAATTTCTTTTCAATTATTCAATTAAATCTTTCGAGCTTATGATTACTATTATATAATAATGGTTACAGAAATAACAATTCTTGTTAGATTACATGGAGTTCTTCACATTTCTAAATTCAGCAGAGCAGAAGTTACTGTTTGTTGCAAAGAAATTGAACGTAAAACAGTCAATTCTCGGCAAATTCGAACTGTTTACCTTTATAAACCCACTTTCCATTATGGAAAACTCCTTGCAATCGTTTTCAAAGGCAGTAGCAAGCAATTTTGAAGAAATTACGAAGAAATCACTGTATAATATCTAAACAACGAAGCCTTGTTGACAGCGCTTGGTGATGTTTGCCAACAAGTGACGTCATGCACTCTGCTTGGTGTTTGTTGTCACGTGACTGAAGAGTGATCTAATTACATTTTGTTTATTAAATATTAATTAAATCCAATAAATATGAAGAAAAATATTGTGTTTTGTTTTATTTCTATCATAGAAACTACCACTTCGCAACAAAATTATATTTTTTTATTTAAATACAGTCAACATCCCTATTGTGCAAAATTGTTTCTATAGAGTTCAAGTTATATAATTTGAAAATTTGGGACGCTTCGTAGCTTTAGTTTTAATGGTAATTGAAATGAATTTAATCAATTGAAAATAAGAACAAATGTTTAATTACAGTTTTTTTTAAATGCAATAGTTTTTAAACGGCTTACTTAATTGTTTTGAAATTTTCACAATAGCTAATAACATAAAGTGAGGAGCATTTTCGTTCGTTTCGTATAATTTTTGTTATACCTACCTAACATCCTTAAAATATTTTTGTTGTTTGGACTTTCAATAAATAAAAATTTACGAGCAAATATACATTTGATTGTCTCAAACAATACACTGTAATAAATACCTTTATTACAAAATAGTACAATAGATGAATCGTTATCGTGTCGTGATATTTATACAGTCCGTATTTTAAAATACACCCAATCTGGAAATAATGTATATATCTATCGCTGTCTATATGTAGTGTACTATGATATGGTGTCTTTGTTACATGTAGACACACTCACACCACGGACAATAATGACGATGTATACATGTATAAGTAAGATGCAACTATATATAAATGATTATAATTAGAGAGTGATACGTATAATAGTTATATGCTATACAATACTGATTTTAATGGCAGTTTAATTGTAACAAAGACATCATATCATAGTACACTATATATAGACAGCGATAGATACATTATACATTGTTTGCAGATTGGGTGTATTTTAAACTACGGGCTGTATATAAATATTAATAATATTGGTTGGGGCTGTACAAAAATCGTTGAACGGTCGGGCCCGGCCCGCAGGCCGTAGCTAGGTGACCGCTAATCTATAGTATAAACTGTACTATTTTCCGATCGTATGAGCAGTCCATCTATATACATCAAAAATTATTATTTTTTTAGATTATTTTAAATGAAAATAGAAAGTCTCGATTCTTTTTTCGATTACTTTGTTGCCATAAATATTTGATCCAGAATAGAAAAAACTACATGCGTCTTTCTCATTCCGTGGATATTTATCATTAAAGTAGTTTTTTTTGTCGATATAACCATTTGGTCATAAAATAAGAACCATTTTAAAACTGTTATCAAATTAAATTGTCCGTCGCTTGATCTCATAATAATATCCGAAAATACAGTTATTTACGTATCTTTAAATAAATATCTATTGTAATCTTCAAAATCTGACCAAAAAAAATTTCAATTTGCACGCTTATTTAGAACACTCAAATTTTTATTTAGAACACTCAAATACGTATATATTTTATTTAATATTTCTAATTGTTTTATCGACTGAGTATCCATCCAATCACGTTTTATAATTCCGTCTAGTCAGACGAGAAACCCTTGTAATTTTGCCACGTCAGAAGAACGTCTAATACTTGTGTTAAAAATCGAGTTGCATTCAATGTTAGAACCATGGAGGCTAGGCAAAGAGACCGAACTCAAACGGGAGAATTGACAAAATATCTCAACGTAATGGTAGAAGTTATATTTACTTTTTGTGCCACTAGCGTCGCTAGTTTTCCTGTTGCACCGAAGTGAATATAGTATAATAAATAGCAGTGAAGTATATTATTTGTCATTTTGTTAGACTTATTATTAAAATATAAAAGTTTAATTTAATATCGGATTCAATAATCTTCTAAATTGATTTTAATAATTTTAATATAATTTATTTCTACTTAATTTATTTGCATTTTTACAACTTCAACTTTACAGGATACTATTTAATTATTCGATGTTTTATAATTATTTGTTTTTTTATTGTTATGTAATTGTTTTACGAATTTTTAACTATCACTTACTTCAACTAATTACTTTATTTCATTTGTTAAAAAAAGTATTTTATTGAAAAAATACTTTGGCTGCAAATAATTTTTATAATACTACATAAATGCGTCATGTTTTTCAATTCAAACTCGCGCCTTATACCCTCTCCACTTCCTCTGGTGCAAAAGGAACACTACTGACATCTTATTTTTGTCAATTATTTGTTTACATGGAGTTCGGACTCCTTGTCTAGTCTCCATGTTATAGGCATAATAATTGTCTAGTATGTTATAGGCATAATATTAGGATCTACATTAACATAAAGTTAACCCAACATAGAAATGTTAACTATGACACAATTTGTTGCATATAGGCTACGGAAACTTGCTTATGAGTGGACGTGCGCACTTATAAGGCCCGATTTAGATTGTAAAAGGTTTTATCAAAGACAAATATTTTTTATAAAACAATAAACACTATATTTTATTACAAAAAATGGTGTACATTTCATATAGAAATCTTTTATAAAAGATTTTGTATACAAGATCTAACACAGTAAATAACTGTTATTGGATGTTTTTACATATCATCACACCATAAGAGATATTTTAGGACCTAAATTCTTTTACTTTTTATCTTAATTATTTTAATTATATTATTTATTATTGTAAAAAAAAAAAGCAAACAAATGATTATTATTTTGATATAAAAACTGCCATTACCTTATATATCTTATTGATTGCAATTCAATAAGTTATCATTTTATTTTTAAGAGTTTAAAAAAAAGTATATATATATGTATATATACTTATATATGTTTATCGGATTAATAAAAATATTTATCATATATTATTTACAATCTTTTTTTTTTTAATTCTAAAATTGAATACAATCCTTTCATTTAATAGATGCATCCTATTTCTCAAATTTTAATATACCGTGTGTTCCATTTTTATTTTCCCAGTCCAATATTTCGAGAACTACGTAAGATAGTGATAAATGTTTCAGACAAAAGTTTTAAAGTATTAGAGGGTTGAGCTTGAAACCATTTTTCAAGGTCAATTTTTTTTACTTGTCTGTTAATACTGTAATAATATTTAAAAACGAAATTAAAATCCGACAAATATCAAGGAAGCTATAAGCTTTTAAAGATTATTATCTGTCTCTTGCAAAAATACTAAAAACGGAGTTTTACGTGTATTTTAAATGGTGAAAGTGTAATATGACGTCACATAACATATCAAGAGGGCTATCACCCTCTTTGTCTAATCGGGAATTTCAATCATTCATATCTCGCTTATTTTTAAAGTTATTTAAAAAGTAATTTTACCTTAATATTTGTCAAGTAAACATGCTTCAATTCAAGTGAAAAAAATTTTCATGCATATTCCCTATTGTTCATCAGAGTTGATTTAATGTGATTAAAAAAATTTTTGATACTCAATATGAATATTTTTTTCCGTAAAATACAAATCTGCAATTAAAGATATAGCTTTCAATTTAAAAAATTAAAGTTGGTCTAAATACGTTAAACTTTAGCCTGAAACATTTATCACTATTTCCTTAGCTCTAGAGATATTGACCTAACAATTTGACCTGTATGAGTGTAATTAAATCTTACCTGCATCATGATAACTCTGCCAAGTTGTGACGCCATCAGGAGTATTTCAAGAAAACTAAACCTTTTCAAATTGTCAAAATCATTAACAAAATTTTGGAAATAAATTATTTGTCAATAAATTTAAAATATAAAAAAAAAACGTTTCGAACTGTTAAAATTTAGAAAAAAATAATTCTCATTTATCACCTAAGGGGACGAATTACTAAAAATCCTTTTTTAGTGCATCTCACGTAGAGCTGCCTAAAGAACGTATCTTCCAAATTTCGTGTTTCTGACTATAATAGCTTAACTTGGTTATGATCAATCCAGGACATATAATGTTATTATACCGGGTGTCCAGAAATTACCGCAGGGGATTGATAGAGTAGATAGAGAATAAAATTCTGAGACGAAAAGTCCTCTACCATTTTTTAATCTGACGTACAGGTCATTAGTTAGTCATTAAAATAAGTAACCAATCAGTGGCGCGCAATAGCGCGAAGCAGGGAAGTGGGAGAGTCAGCAGCGAAGGGTGACCGAGAGGCGCGGGAGGGACAGAGGGGGAAAAGCATACAGATATACACACCTGTTCATAAAAATTGAACCAGTAAGTCACATTCTAAGCGTACATATATATATATATATATATATATATATATATATATATATATATATATATATATATATATATAATGTGTGTATATATTACTAAATATATATATATATTACATACAGTAACACTTAGAATGTTTCAATATTTAAGAACGGGAGTGTATATACAAGGTATAAAAATATATCCAAAGAGATTTATATTAGATATAGGTTTTTCATGCGGAAAAATCATTTTACTGCATATTGTACAGAATAGTGAGTTTTCGTCAGGCAAGACGGGATTAAGAAATATAATTTTACTACATGATTCAAAACTTAAAAAATTATTATTTTATTGAATAAGAGACAAAAGTTACATTTAAAAATACAATTAGTTATGTTTTTTCCTCTTTTTCTTTATTATATCGTTCCAACTCTTTCAAAAATTGGGCTTTTGGCTTCATAACATTCGGTCGATCACCACGACATTTAGGGCAAAACCATTTACCTTTTGGTTTTGTTGTTAATGCCACACAAGAGAAATGAAACCATTCAATTGGACATAAATCATTGTCACATAATATCATTTCTCCAAATGATATCTGATCACATAAACAGTATGTCGGCTCGTCTGGATCAATCACTGATTCATCTTCACGTGGTGGTGATTCTTCACGTTGTTGTACAGATTGTGTACTTGTGTTGCCACGTGTTTTTCGTTTTTTCTTCTTGCCAGTACCTAAAAAAAAATTTACAATTATGAATAGTTTTAACAAAGGAAACACCATTAGAAAAATTTACTGGCAAATATACAGTGTGTCCTCCTACTTAAGTTGGCTCCATATGGAAAACTTTTTTTATTATAAAGTTTATGAAAAAAAGTTATTCTTTATAAAAATCTCTGCTTTCGAAAATATTAACATTCAGCTATTCCACAAATTGAAAAAGTTCGATAGGAATGTTTTTACCACTTCAATTTTACCAAATTAAATTTTGCAAATCCTACTTATAAAACACGTTATCTGTTATCGCTATTAACCAGTCAGCGTACTTCAAATGTTTATTTGCTGATTTGAAACATTTAATGAATAATATGTAACAAAATAGTTAATACAATTAATAATGAATAACATTTATTTTTCATACATTACATTACAAACACAATTATTATTGTTGCCGTTAGTAACAACAGTTATCTTCAGTTCGTTTTTGCCTCAACGTATCCACCTTCGCGTTCCATACATGTAACTTTTCTTTTACAAAATTCTTTAAATACACTTCTACATATCTCCGGAGTGGTTTCTTGAACCGTTTCCCTTATTAGCTGTTCTAAATGGTCTACATTTAGACAAAATTCAATTTAAAATTGAAGTGGTCAAAACATTCCTATCGAACTTTTTCAATTTGTGGACCACAATGTAAAGTTATAGAAAATACATTTTGCTACAATTTTTTATCTGACAATATTTTCTGTAACTCTGATATTTACAGAAATATTTGCAATTATAATATATTAATGAATATTATAATTGCATGGTAACTTCATTATGGCTCCTAGCTTAGAGAAAATTCGCTAGTCTACATAGCTCCTATGTGACGAATTTTTGTATACGTGTTTCTAGATATTATAAATCAAGATTACCACTGAGAAAAATTAAAATATTTAAATAACTTGTTACCTGTATTCGTTTTCTTTTGGCTTGCATGTGTAACAATTGGTGTAGTGGATTGCGAACTTCTCAACACATGCTCTGTAGCGGCAATCGGATCGGTTGCCGTATTTGAATTATCACCTGCTTGTACGGTTTCTTGGCGTGTGCGACGTGCTCGTTTAGACTGTCGTTCGTTGGTCGGTGTAGTTGTATTTGTAGGTGTTGCGACAGCGACGTTAGGTTGAACTTGAGATTCTTTTGTTTCATTTATTGCTTCTTCTTTGCTATAATCTATCGCGGGAAAGATATTTCGTAAATGCGATTCAAAATTGTATAGTAATCTTACTTACCAAGATTTTTAAAATCTAAATCGAGGCGCCTGGTACGATTTTCAATTAAATCTTGTAATTGTTGAACAACTTGTAATTTTTCATCACCAAGTTCTTGTGCTGCAATTAATGCTTTTTGAATACGACGAGTTTTACGTTGTGCATTTGGGTCCTGAATGTCTAGCAATTCTGATTGTTGTTCCACTTCGCGTAGGAATGCTGAAACAAATAATACATATCAAATTCTTGTGATATTAAATAAAATGATGGAAATTTACCACGATAAGTACAGTCTAATTCACGTAAACGAGATAATAGCCTTTGTAAATCATCTGGTAAATTTTCAACACAATCTAAATAATTCTCCACATACGTGGTAGAATACATAGCTTCCAGTGATACATGAGACGATAACATTTTATTCTTTGCACTTTAAACACTAAAATATCTGCGAATATATTAATATTTTTCGTTGAATTTAATTAAATAAATCTTAACATTAAAAAAGAAACTTTATTTTGTAAACATTTTGAACTTTTATTCCAATATCATATCGTTTATCACTTAATATTTAAATATTGTAATTAATCTCATTCATAAATGAATTTTTGACACATCTATATTCTATATCGACTACTTTTAAAAGTTTCTACATTTACGTTTTTATTTACCTCGAAAAAGGTAGCTTGTAAATATATTTGATAAAAATTGCGTTACAAATACTCATATGCATCAATATTTCAAGGGCTGTGTATAAAAGTAATCACTGATCAGGTGCATTTGAGTTTGACGGTTGGAGCGTTCGAGCGAACTCTAAATATTTTATTGTGTTTTATTTTAAACTTCAAGCGCTCCTATTGGCTATTTATGTTCGTTTAAATTGATATTTAAACATCGAGTAAATATTCCGAGCTTACTCTACGTGCTCAGTGTGTTTAAACTTCAAATTTTGACAGTTGTATTATTAATTTTGCAAAATTTTATAATATGACAAATACTCCAATTATATCACGCCTCTAATTTGCTTTAATTGCCCCAAGCTGTAGTTTCTTAAAAAATCAGTGGAAAGTCGTGATGTGAGACGTAATGTATTCATCACTGTAACGGCTCTCATGCAAATGGCAGCACCACATTTAAACGTTCCAGTGGCAATCAAGGTTCTCTGGAAGGCAACGCTATCTGGTTTATATGGACAGCATCCACCACTTTATAACAGCATTACTTTCTTAGAAAAACACAGAATTACTCACTCTGCCCCACTGACCTTTAAATAACTGGACAGATTATCCTATGTTACGTCATTAACCGCCTCAATTAGTCAAGAAACTAAGTTTTGCTTCAGCGTGCCTGCGTGGCATGTATGTGTGATCAGAATGTGTGTTAGTGTATGTGTGGATGTCACATGTATTTCCACTACAAACATAAAGTTTTACCTTGGCTAGTTGAGGCGGTTAGACAGTGATGTTATTTATTATTTTAGTGTCCGTTATTTCACGTTTATACCCATGAAGAATAGATATATTAGGAGAGCGAACGTAATGTTAAAAAAACGGTCAAGAATTGGTGTAACTATCTTTTATCAGTAGGGGTCACTGGTCTCAGTGCCGTACGGAATTTAAATGTTTAAATGTAGGCGCCAAGAAATCACTTTCATTCAGTTAATAAGAAGTCTTAGTTTTATAGATAATAAAAAATTGTTTTCGATTATCAAGTAATAATTAAATAAATATTAATAATAGAGAATTCTTAATAATCTGCAATAAATTAAAAGATGAAGAATCATAGTGATAATTTTGCAATTAATAATAATAATATACAATATATGTTTACAATAACTGACATATATTAGATAAAGAAAGATGACAACCAGTAATTACAGACCATATTCCTTTCGTAAATGCAGACACGCATTCCTAACCTTAAACAACCTTTCACTCATAGATATATAGCAGTATATCTATGCTTTCCCTGTACAACATCGTCCCACTTTTTCACATTTATAAAATTAAACAATTTTTATACTTACAATTTTTATTTGTAAGATGTGATAACCGTTGATTTTAATATGTAATAATAATAATAATTCCGTACGGGCAGATTCGCACTGCCGCTAGTGGCGAAAATAATAACTATGATCTCTACACGTTTTTGAGGACACAAAAACAGACGAATTGCCTATGTCGTTCAATCTCCTAATATATCTATTCTTCATGTTTATACCCATAAGCATACTCTGTCCAGTTATATCGAGGTCAGTTCTTTGCTCCGTCTTCTCTCAATTCGTTCATAACCAAATGCAAAATTGTAGATTATTATTGGGTGATAAAATGTACTAAAATTTATACATTAAATTTGCTAAAATATTTTTCATTGGTATCATGTTACCAAAACTCCCTCAATCGGATAGAAGTTACTACTTTTCCGTTATAATGCGAATTCACATATTATATGTTTTTAGTAGAGGATATTAGTTTAGATTATAGCATTTAAAATTATAGCTAATAATACAGTTAAGTAGGTTGTAAAAAATTAAAAAACTGTCGCTGTCAATGGATTTAAATTTCTGTTACTTATGAAAGTAGTTGTCGTATGACGTCGTAACAAAATATTTATAAGTCAACTGTAGGCCAATAAATAAATTCATAAATATTAAATCTTCGATAAGCGAGTTTATAGGTTTTGATAGATTTAAGATCTGAAGAGTACATACTCGTAAGTACTAGAAATAACTTGAATACCAAGCATCAAAAACTCCGTACTAGTTCAAATCATGGTATCAACGTTTAATAGGTCGAATAAAGTATTTATTAAGAATTAATTCTTTGATAATTGAAGTAATGCCAAAGTAATACGATTCTCTTTTTACATTTGTACATAATTTTAGGAACCGTGCACGAAATATAGAGGCAGCTCTACTGTCGAAATTAGCGTTCTCTAGTATTTTATTAGTGAAGTAAATGGGATCATAACATAATGGTAAACATAACATAATAATGGAAATTATTTTGAAATGTGAAAAAATAATAAAGTATGGATATCAATCTGTAATTAGTAATCGTGTACATGGGCAGAATAGCTCAAAAGGCGAAAAATGTGTATGCATAAATGCTTCCATTAGATTAATACTTTTGCCACCAGTTGGCGTAAAAGTCACGAAGCACTTTTAATAATATGGAGATAGTTCTTCTCTATACTCTAACCTCCATAGTTTTTGATAAAACCGTTAAAAATTTATGAACTATCTATTTTGTGCTTGTATCTACAGTCCATAACTTTTGTCAAATTGTTACATTATCTATGGTAATATCACATCCAATGGTAGAACACATTTTTGACATAAGTTTTTAAATAACATTTTCCTCAAATAAAAATATTTACGTTATTATTAATTAGAAAATTTACAATTTTGAAAGAACACACTCTTTTTGTGATTAACATTTATTATAAATTATTATGAGAAATAAAGAAATAATAATAAATGGCAAATCAGATCATGGTTATTGAAAAAGTTCGAGAAATTGATTTATTACAACAAGCATTAGCTGGTGCTGAAGATGAGTTAATTGAAACATCTACTTTAGAGCATCAAGTTTTAAATCAAACAGAATTATTAAACATTTTACAGGTAATGTTAAATCAAATTATTGGCGCGCTACCGATTTTCAAAATCAATGATTAAAATTTAAAAAATAAATGTTATTTTAGGGTGATAGTACTGATTCTCAAACCATACAATTAACTGTTGAACAAGCGGAAGCACTTGGTTTACGCTTAGAGGTAGATCCATGTACTGATGGCGATGGTAATGAAGAAGTTGGAAGTGAATTATCAGAAGATGAGTGTAACGATAATGTAAATCATATACAATTAGCCGAAACGTATAATGTCAATGAAGGAAATTACTTTCAAGTACCATTGATTGTAAGTGGTGACGGTGAAACATTACAACCACTTACCAATGATACTATTAAAAATATTACTATAAATTCATCAAAACCACTAGGTACCTCACAAAATCCAATACAATTAATTCATCAAAATGGAGTATTAAAAAGGTATTTTATTATTCATAAGTACACCAATTGGCTAAGAAATATGTAGAACAATTAAAATGAAAAACTGTCTTTTACGATGTTTTCAACAGTCTATTTTTTGGGCAAATTTTGAAGTTGGATGCTGTTAAAACCCTTTTAAACTAATTTCTAATCAAATTAGCACTTCTAAATTACTTAAAGCAAGTAATCTAACTATAGTACGTTCATTGATTTGAATAGAGTTCTAATAAAAATTCTACATTAAAATTTTTCATTGTTTCTTGATATCGAAAATCGAAGTAAATTTTCGCCGGATTTTTACGTTTGACACTATTTTATGTGAAAACCTTTGAACAGGACATCACAAAATCAAAACGGGTTATCGTATTTTAATTTTACAATTAAGTTGTATACCATGCAAAAGAATGCAAAATATCTAGTATTATTTTGAAAATTGGGCCGACAATTTTTTTGCTCTGATTTTAATTTTGATATCTGTATCAACTATCTGAGTAGTAATGATAGCTGGGACAATGCCGCAAGGTCAACCTGGTTCATTGGCAAAAACTGGAAAGAGATAAACCTCTTGATTGGGGTGCACTGCAGGCTCAAAAGGCTTCTATATCTTATGAGGTTGGAGGACAGTGCGACCTATCCGAGATGTAATGAGCGGATGATACGTCCTTCTGGCGAATGTCCCTACATAGCCAGAATGACACAACACACAAAATTTAGCCTATACATTATTATCCAATTTGTATGGAAAGTTTCTGAGAAAAATGGCGAAAAGGCGGTTTTTATACGATTTTGAAATTGTAGATCCTTAAAACTAAAACTTAACATGTTGTAAAGAAAATCCAATTCCAAAAAAACCCAAGAGTTAAGATTGATTCACGTTATACGTCCTGTTTCATAACTAACTACTGCATGCTTTTACGCACTGTCAAATTCTTGTGTGTTGACAATTTTCGATAGTATTCAGTTTCGTTTAGATAAAAATATGTGCCGTGTTATTTAAAAAATTGTATTCTTTTCGTCTTTACCATAAAGAAAAAAACCTCAGCGCCCCATCCTTCGGTCTTGTGGCAGCCCCGAAATCCATGTCCTATATTTTTCATTTAATTAAATCAATCGATTTACAGAAAACAACATGGTTTCTTAGTTCAACTCTTAATTAACAAAACAGATTCGAATCTGACTTTCATCGCTCGGTACGTATAAGACGGAGCCTATTCAGAAATTTTTGTCTCTTGAGGATTGTAAGACAATATACACTGCTCCGCAAAAAGTAGCGCACATTAATTTCAATTATTTTACATTTAATATGATAGGTGTATAATTAAAAAAATATACTCAGCATTTTACTTTAATGTTTTTAAAAGGAAATAAACTTCTAAAAGTGGATATTACTTCTTCTTCTCTAATGTATGCCTCAAGCCTTCTAGGCATACTTCATTTACATTCCTGCACTAATGTTATTCTGAGCTCCTGTAAGTGCCGGACGATTAAGTCATCTTCTTATATGTCTGACAAGTTCATTCCAGTGATGTTCATGGCCATCTCAAAATCTAAATTTCGATCGTTTTATTTTAAAACACTCTTCGAAATCGTTTTTCTATTGCTTCTGAAACTGCTCATCAGGATATTAAAATATCATAAGTTTTGTTTAATAGTTAATTTAATAGAAAATACTGTTATTATGCGGGAGTTGTCATGAAATGTCCGAAAAAATATAAACGGACATTTAAGGTTGTTATGAAACTGGAAGGGATAAAGGATAGGGTGGGGTGTTTGTCCTATGCTAAATGCATTTATATCTCATCCATTGCCAACTCTAAATATATTGTTTGAAAATTAAATCCTAAATTTCAATTTTTCGGAGAGTTTTAATAATTAAAAATATGTTTTTATGTATTTAAAAAAAGTCTAGTCCAGGTATTTATAAGACTTTGATAATTATTATGACAGTTTTTCATAAAACTGGCATTTCTGGTTTGTCGAGATATAGATTTTTATATCACTGTGATTACCACCAAGTCCATTTAACGCTATGTATAACCTTACTTCAAAACTGTAACTTTAACATTTTTTTACTCAAAAACTAAAAACAGGATCAAGTTCAAACTTTAACAGGATATTCTTTATTATTGAAATAATAAGCTGTCAAATTTTGAAGAACCTATTATTAAATTAAATTTTCTTCATAACAACCTTAATGTACATCCTAGATAAACTTTGATTCTACATTTGTATCATTTCCGTTGATGTATGTACTAATTTTTTATGTTTTTAGTGTTCAACAATTGACTCCCGAACAATTGACAACTTTACAAAACGTATTAAGAAATCAAAATTTAACGGCAGAATTAAAAGATGCAAAAACTAAACAAATACAAAATATTTTATATAATCCAGAGACTAAAACAAGAATTGTTTATCGTACAGTATTTCCTGAAGAATTAGATTTACAAACACCACGTCGTGGACGTCCTTGTAAACGTGGTCGACCGAAAAAAACAAACGAACCAATTGTTGAACGTGAACCATCACCTGAAATACCAGTTGCAAAACCAATACGAACAAGATCGGGACGTGTTACGAAACCACCACGTCATAAAAATTTTCGTCCATTACATGAAATAGATACAGAAAATATCGATGGCACGGTAACTGTCGTGGAAGAACCGAAAAATGATATCGAATCTAAAGAAGATAAACAACCAGACTTGGAAAATCCTAAACCAATATTATATTCTGGTTTGCCACGACAAAAGCGAAATATATCAGCTCAATACCGATGCCCTACATGTAAAAAAGCGTATGTAGGTTTTAATAGAATGGAACGACATTTAAAATTGTTTCCAGATCATGGTCCGTTACCAATAAAACGTCAACGTACTAGTTTATGGGAGACATCATTAAAATTAGCACGTAGTGCACCACCAGGAAGTCGAGGTGTTGCATTATTAAACGATTTATCATCATTAATTCAAAATGTACAAAAACTTTCATCGGCATTTGTCAGACCCAATGATGAGAAAGGACATCATTACGAAATCAATGAGACATTAGGATTATTATTACGAATACCACCTGGTAAATATTCAATTAATGAATCAGCAATATTTGAAACTAAGTCATCAACAATTGAAAACGGCTCTAGTGATATTGTTGACAAGAAATTACCAACGGAAAGTTTACAAGAACAATTGTTAAATGTTCAAATTGTTCCACATTCTGAAAATGAAAATTTGATATTACCGGTTGTAGATACGGATACTGGACAAGTACCAATGGCCACGGATGAAATAATTAGTGTAGATCAATTAGTTAATGAACGTTTTCATAGCTTAACCGCAACAGAATTAACACCCACATGTCCAAGTACTGGACCATCGTTAAATTTAGATTTATCATTAGATTTATTTCAATTTAATCCTAGTTAAATATATTTTATTTATTTTGATGGCGATTATTATGTATTTCTTGTACAAGTCAATCATTTTCTTTTAAATAAAATTTGGTTGTGAAAATTTTGGGAAATTGTAATTATTTTATCTAATTTTGATAATAAATTGTCATTCAGAGAAATTAGTGCTAAGCATTGAAGTACTAAAAAAAATCTCAACATTCATCATAGATCCGAGAGCTGCTGACAGCCATGTAGCACGGTCAAAAGTAATAAAAATGTTTTTTTGAATATCTCGTTTACAGACACTTTTAAGCCAGAGATACATTTTACATATGTTACTTAGGCTGGGTTGCATCGATGTTGCTTAGGCGCGTATTTATAGTCCAATCTTAAGCGAAAGTTTACCTTAAGTATGATCTTAAGGCAGCGTTTACATTCCTAATAGGTGCGTATTCAAAGTCCGGTCTTAGCGTATGTTCACCTTAAGCATGATCTTAAGGCAGTGTTTACTTTCATACACGCAATCTTGAGGCAAGCTTGAAAGTTTGATCTTAGTTATGATGTGTGGTTGAACAAATATTCATAGGCATAGTTTAAGGCGATTTTTAGAATTGAAAACTGTTGATCAATTCACAGTCAATTATTTCTTATTAATAAAAGAAGATTTTATTTAATTCAACATTTTAGTGGACAATCTTAACTAACTTTGCAGTAAAAAAAAGTAGTGAAGATAATGGATTTTTTGGGTCTACATAATATTAATATTGATTATATTGATACTAGAGTCAAATTAGCATTTTTCAGGCAGGTTGCTTGGAACCGCAATTTTTTTTAAACCGATTCATCTTGACATCCTGAATATGACCCTAAATTTTTACGGTCCGACTCGACAGGGTCAAAATTGAATTTGTTAATAACAAAAAAGCGTTTTTTCTTAATATCATTTTAAAAACTAAAAATTTTGAAAATGACAGAATATTATTCAATTCTATATAAAAAAAGAAAATAAATGAGCCCATGAACATTAAAATCGGTTAATTAGAATTCTAGAAAAAAATTCCCAAAGTTCGAAAAACGCAAAAATTTTAAATTAAAATAAAAAATCTAAAAATTACTTCATTTTTTTTACAATGGCAAAGTATGCCTTTTATATGTTAAAAATAATGTGCCCAATTTTAGCCCATAAAAATAATTATATCCCCGACAATTAATAAAATACCATATAACGTATTTTTATAAATAAAAAGGGTGCATTTGATCCTAGACGAATAAATATTTAAATGAAAGGTCTTCAAAATATCTATAAAATGAAAAAGAAAATTATTTTTTAACCCATTATTTTTCCATTTGTTTGTAACGCGCTATAAACAAATAAAAAAACAGTTAAAAAATTATTTAAATAAACTTCATTTTCTTTTAACTTATAGATTTTTAATTTAAAAAATATATATTATGATACGTTAACTTTTTAGAGAGTTATCATGTGTTTTACCTTTTGCTAATGACTTATTACCCGTATATTCGTTTTACAGTTTGTCAAAGGATGAATATTATTATTTTTTACGGCGTAATATTTGTCTAATTCTAAAAACATATAAGACCATATTTATTCGTCTTGGCGAGCTAGACAGAATGACACTTCAAACAGGACGATTCTACGAAGTTTGCGATTGAGAGGCCGCAACGCCCTCCTTAAAATCAATATTTCACAAAATCCTTTCTTAAACGATGCCTAGAATATAAAATCAACACCAACTTCAAATTTCAAGTTTCTATCCTCAGTGGTTTGGCCTATGCCATGATATCTCAGTTAGGACATTGCATTTTATATATATACTAATTACTAGCTATCCCCCGCGACGTCCGTATTTATATGAAAGCTAAATATATATATGTATTGATTAAAATAATAATAATCACGCTATATGATATATGTATACAATATATTTTTTCTTCCGACTTACTTTTCAAATTAAATTAAATAAAAACAAATATAAAAAATAAATTATTTAAAAAAAAATTCTTCCTCCAGCCGGATTTGATCCTGCGACCTATGTATATATCTATTGAATTCTTCCGACTTACTTTACAAATATCAATATTTAAGGATTTTAACGTAATGATAGCCTATAGCCGTCCTCATGAATGTGGCTATCTAACGCAAAAAGAATTTTTTAAATCGGACTGGCAGTTCCAGAGATTAGCGCGTTCAAACAAACAAACAGCTTTATTAATATATTAGTATAGACAGATAGATAAAAAATATAACAAGCGGAGCTATTTTATATGAATTACGTATCAGCACATAAAAAACTTGAAAATATTGAAGAGTTTTTGAAAAATAATTCAAAATTTTCAATAATCTCTCACACGTGACATGCTGCCGTATAATAACTATATATACTTGAATAGACAATATTATCTACCTACCGTTTAGTTTACATCTTCGCATAATAGATATCCCACGAGTATGAGAGAGTACATATGTATACATTAAGCAATGTGTATGAGAAGGAGGTTATTATGGAATAACTTATTATACGGCAGTATGTCACATATGAGAGACTATTGAAAATTTTGAATTATTTTTAAAAAACTATTCAATATTTTGAAGTTTTTTATGGGCTGATGTGGTGATTATGCTGCATGTTAAAATATGTTCAGAAATTATATGACAATTGATATATAATTGAAAATACAGATAGTTAATTTGAAATACAATCGATGTTTTCTAATACATAAGTTACAAATCTGAAATACAATATTTTCCAAATTCAAGTCACTAATTAATCTGATATATAATTCACGTTTTGTGGCTTCCTAAATGAAATTTACAAATATATTCTTCAATACAATTGAAATAGATGTAGTTTTAAAAATATTAACATATCTTTTACAAAAAACAATTTCGCCTGTATAACGTGAAACTTGGCAATATTCCAATATATTTTTTAGTATCAAATATAAGAGATGATATTACTTCTTTTTAGAGAGATATAGTCCAATATCTCTAAATAAACAAACTGAGAATAATTCTTTTAAACCTCTGAATAAAACTTCTGAGTCTTATTTTTCTGAAAATCTCCTCTGAGTGAGTTGAATCCAGCTCTGGCTTTTTAGACCAGTGCTCTGTCAAGGCCCGGAAAGCCAGAGACCGTGGGATCGATCCTCAACTAAGATGTACACTCCCGTTCATAAAAATTGAGCCAGTTAAAACATTATAAGTGTTATTGTATGTAATATACATGTATTTAGTAATAATAAGCTTAGAATGTGACTTATTAGTGGTTCAATTTTTATGAACGGGAGTGTATATTATTTTTCTTTATAAGAGTTGTCACAGAATGTTCAGACATATTGCTTACATGTCAAAGTAAGTAAATGTTAGCAGTCTTCGTTAGTGTAACATAACCGTAAAGGTAACCATACTAACAATGGATGGATAGTATATTTTAAGTAAGCAATTTAGTATTGTCAATGTTAAAGGTGATTCCTTTATGCGTTGATGTCATAATGAATTACGTATACTTGGGCATTGTGTCGAGACTAATTTTCTATTAGTCTTCATATAAATAAAAAACAACGCACGCCTTTTAGCATAAAAAACTCTCTGGTTTCCCTTGGCCACCCTTGTACTGTATCAAACGACCTTAAATAAAACTAAACAAAATATTGTATACTTGTTTATTTTGTACAATTTTGAAATAAATGATTTAACTAAGAAAACATCAATTATTGAAATTGGTAACGCTGATATCATAACAGCTGGAAAATAATAAAATATCTAATATTTGGCTAAAACATCTAATATTTGGTTGGCATATGACCATAGATGGTCGTATTCTGGTGTTCGTTGCGAATTATTATTCTTAGAGAAAAAACACAATGCGAGCCTTTTTACAATCCGTGTTACTCCTTCAAAACACGATATTGGCGAAACTATGTTAAATTAAAATTAATCATTATTTCGCATGAGTCTTTACATGTTTACTTAACGCTTGTTTTTGCGCAAATGCTTTATCACAATAATTACATTTATGCGGTTTTTCACCGGTATGAGTGAGTTGATGCACTGTTAGATTGTATTGTTGAATAAATGCACGATCACAAAATGTGCATGTATACGGCCGTTCTCCCGTATGTGTACGTTCATGGCGTAATAACACGTTCAGATACATAAACCGTTTGTTACATAGCAAGCATTTATACTTGCTCTCCAAATATTTGTTTTCAGAATGTATACGTTCGTGTACAGTTAATTGTCCTTTTTGTGTAAATAACTTATTACAAATTTTACAAATAAATGGTTTATGTCCTGTATGTGTCCTTTTATGTACAATTAAGGTACTATTGTATCTAAATTTTTTGTTACATATATTACAAAGTAATTCTTTATTATTGCAATTGTTTTCATTAAATGTGGTTTTATTACAATTTAATCCATGCACTGTTTTTTGATGGTTTACTAAATTATCCAGAGCTGTAAACTTTTTATTACACGTAATACACACAAATAATAGTTTATTTTCATTGATATTTGATGAATTTTCTGCATTAATTTCCTTTGGTTCTAGCTGTTCTTCTTTAATTATAAATTCACTATGTAATGTATGTTCGAAATCATTATCTTCTACTTTAATTAAAATGGTTTCAGTTTCATGGATCATTTCAGACACGAAGACTAGTCTTCGTGATTTCAGATAAAATATTAGAAATTCTTCATGTTCTTTTTAAATATCAATGTGTTTTTAGTATTTTTCAAAATTAAAATAACCTAAATATGTTGTCTATGGTTCAAATTGACAGTTGAATAGGTTTAGGAAACTGATTTAGGGTATGTGCTGTGATATACACTGTTATTGCGATATACACTATAGTGTTATTTGTTACTATTCGTTCCTGGAGGGAGGTTACTGGTCGAAAAAATTTCACGTAACATAAGTAAATTTTAACTTGTTACAGAAAATAAGTCCTGTACAAAGTACACATGGAACTTGAACTCCTAATATATCTAGAAAACAAGGAACAATCCTAGTATACTCAAGCCTTATTTTTATCCGTTCTCATTTTGAAAATTGTCTTAGTTATCCAGATTCTTTTTGTTACGTTATGTTATATAATATTACATAAGGGAGGGGGTGTTAAAAATGATAGAAAATAGCGTTACGTAATTTATGGATGACCCCTAAGCATCATGAGTGTGCCAAAAAATTAACAAGTACTAAATTTTGCATTAGTCACATGTATTTGCACTACACTTTTTTAGTCACATGTATGACATAACACTTTTATGTCATACATAAAAGTGTTCCTTGGCTAGTTGATGCAGCGGTGTCTACCTTCAATTTTTTATGTTATTTCCATATATGCAATACTCCTACATATTTATTTCCATATATGTGGTTATTTCATGTTTAGGCTCATAAGATACTGTCCAGTTATATAGAGGTCATTGCAGCCTTCATACTGACTCTACTAAACATAGACAAACAAGTTTGTCTTGAGTTTAGATACTATGTCTATGGTTAAGACTTAAGATACTAACCTTTTGGATTTTATCTTCAACAAATATAAAGAAAATTGCAAATAATCATATCAGTAAAAAAATATTAAACTTGGAAAATAATTGAATACAGACTTAATAATTAAAGATGAAATATTAATAATAAGATGAAAGTTTCATAATGGAACGTGAACTAGTTACAGAAGAAATATTAAATGAAAATGTTTCAATAGAACATAAACAAATTAAAACTGAAATATTAGATGAAAATGTTAGAATGACACATGCACGAATCCAAGTAAATGAAAGCATTAAACTTGAAAAAGAATTACAAACAGAAGTAATAATTAAGGATGAAACATTCGATGAAAATGATAAAACTAAAGACAAACGTACTATATATGACATCTGTAATAAAAAATTTAATCAGAAAGGAAGTTCAATTTGGCGATTACATACTGGAGAACAACTTTTTTCATGTGATATCTGTGATAAAAGATTTAGTAACCAAAGGAATTTAGTTCAACATAAAAAGATTCATCCTGGAGAAAAACATTTATCATGTGATATTTGTGACAAACGATTTAATCAGCAAAGTCATTTAATTAAACACAAACGTGTTCATACGGGAGAAAAACCATTTTCTTGCGATGTTTGTGATAAAAAATTCAGTCAACAATGCCACTTTATTAGGCATAAACAAATTCACAGTGGAGAAAAACCTTTTTCATGTGATGGGTGTGATAAAACATTTATTCAAAAATGGAACTTAAATAATCATAAACGAATTCATACTGGCGAAAAACCTTTCTCGTGTGAGTTCTGTGATAAAAAATTTAATCATGAAAGGAATTTACACATAAACGAATACACAGCGGAGAAAAACCTTTTTCATGTGACATCTGTGATAAAAAATTCACTGATCCAAGCAGCTTAATTCCACATAAACGAATTCACAGGGAAGAAAAACCTTTCTCATGTGATGTTTGTAATAAAACATTTAATCAGAAAAACAGTTTAATTACACATAAACGAATACACAGTGGAGAAAAACCATTTTCATGTGAACTTTGTGATAAAACATTTAACACGATTGGCAATTTAATTATACATAAACGAGTGCATACTGGTGAAAAACCTTTTTCATGTGATTTTTGTGATAAAAGATTTAGACAGCAAAGTAATTTAGATCAGCATAAACGAACTCATACCGGTGAAAGACCATTTTCATGTGATGTATGTGATAAAATATTTATCACTTTGAGTAATTTAATTAAGCATAACCGAGTTCATACTGGAGAAAAACCTTTTATATGTCATGTTTGTGATAAACGATTTAGTCAAAAAAATAATTTAGTTCAACATAAACGGATTCACAGTTGAGAAAACATTTTTTCGTGTGTTAAAATATGCAGTCAGTAAAGTGATTTAGATAAATATAAACGAATTCACAGTAAAGAAAAACCTTTTCCATGAGATGTTCATTGGCCGTGTTCGGCCGAACTTAGTCATTAGTAAACTAAGTTAGTAAGAGTACTGAGCTAAGTTGTTGGCCGGGACACGTTATAGATACTAAGAAACTTTTCTTATTCCGCCATTCTACTTAATATGTCACGGCCCTTATGATACTAAACAAAAGATTGTGTGTCCAGGCCGAAACTCGCTGCGCTCAGACGCTCAGAACAAAATTTTATTTACTCTGACTAACTTAGTTTACTAAGGACTTAGTTCGGCCGACCACGGCCATTGTCATAGACACTAAACATGGATACATAACTCCATGTAAACAAATAATTGGCAAAAATAAGATGTCAGTAGTGTTCCTTCGGCACCGGAAACAGAACAGAGAGTATAAGGCGCGAGTTTTAATTGAAAAACATTACGCATTTATAGTATTATAAAAATTATTTCTAGCCAAAGTATTTTTCCAATAAAATATTTTTTAAAATAAATGATAAGTAATTTCAATTTTTCAATAAGGAATTAGTTGAAGTGATAGTTAAAATTCGCAAAATAATTACATAAAAATAAAAAAAAAAACATCAAATAATTAAATAGTAACCTGTAATGTTGGAATTGTAAAAATGAAAATAAATTATTGAATCAAATATTAAATTAAACTTATTTATTAATAATAATGCTGAAAATTAATATTTAATATAATGTCATACAATTTAATTAATTTTGGAATATTTATACTCGCTTTTGGTACTTTAAAAATTCCTGGTTTTTTAAACCCAATTGATCCCGTTGCTTATTGTCACAAGCACTACCACTTTTACAATTGTCTACTGCACATTCTCTTCCCATTTTAAATGTTTTTTAAACAGTTTTTTATTTAATAAATTTTTTTAAACAAATTTCATACTTCAAAATAATCACTTCGAAATAAAACTAGTTACTTTTGGCTACTTCATTTCTATTTATTATACTATACCGTACGTTTAGTTTACATCTTCGCATAGCAGATCTCCCACGAGTATGAGAGAGTACATATGTATACATTAAGACCTCCTTCTCCTACACATTGCTTAATATATACATATGTACTGTCTCATACTCGTGGGAGATCTGCTATGCGAAGATGTAAACTAAACGTACAATATTTCACTTCGGTACGAATGAGTTCCTATCAAAAACTAGCGACCCTAGCGGCATAAAAAGTAAATATAACTTCTACCATTTCGTTGCCATATTTTGTCAATTTTCCCGTTTGAGTTAGATTTCCTTTATATAGCTTCATGGCCATTGTAATGAATTTCAATATAATTCATGATATCGCTGGCAGATTGCAACAACTCTCAGTTAATTGAATAGTTAATTCATAGAAAATATATATCCTTGTATCATAGACAGCATTAGAAATTCAATTGATGTACAATTTAGGGATGGGCTATGTTGAAAAAAACATCGACATAGTCACATCTATTGTTAAAATTTATAACCATCGAGCAATCGATACTCTTCTGAAATCATCGATTATTAACATCGATGCTAGAAGCAAGCACGAAAATTTAAATAGTTATAGATACAATTATAAAAAATTACAAAAGAGCGCGAAAATATCAAATTTTCAATTACTATAACTGTTAAGATAGGCATGAAATGTGATAATTTAATATAAATTAAATAATCTAATTAACAGCGAGTAATTTATTAGAAAATAGAGATTTATTATCAAACTAAGTAATTTTTAAATTTGGCGCTTACACGCAAAATTTAAACTAATAGAAATTTAATTTACGTCTGCCTTTACGATGTCGATAGTTGAGACAAAATTTTACATCGAACATCGATGTATCGCATTTCTAAAGCATCGGTTAAAAACATCGATGTTTTTGAAAAAAAACATCGAGTCCAAACATCGATGTATATCGCTCATCCCTAAATTGTACATACAACAGCATGCACGAGAATAAAAATGTGCTGTAAAACAAGTGTTTCAATCATTTAAAATCCCAATCAACCATCAACACAAATTAAATATAAATATGCATTCCACATTCATGAATTCATAGTGGAGAAAAACTGTTTTCACATGATTATTGTAATAAAACATTAATAACTGCACATAAACGAATATACACTGGAGCATGGTACGCTCTTGCCCATAGATAAAATATAGTAGTGGGTATCTTGCCCAATCTCTCAGCCTCTCATACATGGAGACTAGACAAGGAGTCCGAACTCCATGTAAACAAATAATTGACAAAAATAAGATGTCAGTAGTGTTCCTTCTGCACCGGAAACAATGGAGAGAGTATAAAGGCGCGAGTTTGAATTGAAAAACATGACGTATTTATGTAGTATTAGCCTGCTTACCATAAAAATGCATTGTCATCGGCGGAACTGAATCAGGATAAGAGGAAATGGGTCAAATTTAATTTGCAAGATTCCATTACAGACAACGGGACAAGTGAAACTAAATAAAAGCTTGTATAAACACACTTTAATAAAAAAGGAAACACACTTTAACATTATAGTATTCCTCTTCAATCAATGCAAACAGCGTAGTAGGTCTTTTATATAATTAATCTAAAGTAGTCGTCAATCCATTGGACTAGGACCAGTTACTGACTCACTATCAGAATATTTTTTGTATTTAAACTTTTATTTCTTACGGTTTTAAAAGTAGATATTTTTACCTTTAGCGATGGGTGCATCGACCGATTTTGCCTATTCATGGACTTGATGTCACTTTTTAGGTCTAGAACACACAAAATTTCAAATACTTACCGGTTTTGAGTTGATTCGATGTTGAGAAAAATTTGAAGCGCGTAGCGAAAAGTTACTCTAATCTAGAGCACGGTAGTGAGCAAGGCTGAGTTTAAGGGTCTTTTGGCCTTCTCATATGGTTTTTCAAGGCAAATATCTGAAAATTGGTTGGTTGAAAAATTAACAGAAACAAAATTGTAGAACGTAATTTTTTTTATAAGAAACGTATATTGAGATTTATTTAAAGAACGGTCTTCATGTATTTTTGAAATTTTTTTGTGCGGTTTGGATTATTGGAGTTTATTCATTTTAGATGACTATTTTTTTAGACGTCGAAATATCGAAGAAACTCGTTTGGAGATGGGGTTCAAGGCCACACAGGTATTCTGATGTACCTAACGGTAAGTGGAGGGGGCAGGTAGGCAGGATCTTAGTTGTCCATAGAGATATTTGGTTCTTTTGTAGTGTGAAGCAGCGGCTTGCCACTTTTTGCGCCCTCTACTTTCTTATTTGACTATCTATTCCATCGTTATTACCACATCAAAAACAGAAAAATAAAAATGGAAATGAAGTGGTAGCTGTGGTATCACTGATTGAAATAACAACTGGTGAGAAGTGAAAAAAACGTGGAATCCAAGAACAAAGTTGCGTACGCGATAGTTCATGAAGACGTTTTTGTCGGTATAGATCAAACAGATTTTATTTGCAAAAAGACGCTTAAAGATGGTAAAACTGTAAGCGTAGAAAAGGATGTAAGCTAAAGAATATTACGACTATATGTTCATAAAATATACAGACGCGAAAAGTAATATTTAGTTTTTTAATTTAAAATTTTTGTGTTTTTCAAACTTTGTGAATTTTTTGATCGAATTCTAATAAACCGATTTTAATGTTCATGGGCTCATTTCTTTTCTTTTTTAAATAGAGTTTAATAATTCTTTGTCATTTTTAAAATTTTTAGTTTTAAAAAAGATATTAAGAAAAAACGCTTTTTTGTTATAAGCAAATTCAATTTTGACCCTGTTCCGTCACGAGTCGGAACATAAAAACTTAGGGTCATATTCAAGACGTCAAAATGAATCCATTTTTAAAAAAAATTGCGGTTCCGAGCAACCTGCCTGACAACACGTTTTTGAAGCTAATTTGACTACACTTCACTATTTAAAAAAAATTACACTACTAGTAGGTTGAAATATTTAGTTCCACCCCTGCCAGAGATCTCAATAAATGAAACGAAATAAGTATATTGAAAAAAAACGAATAAATCATACATTTATCATAAAATTTCGAGTATAATATTTATTTATCAAGTTCACGCTGAATTCATGAACGGTGACACAAACCATTCTTGGAGATCGCTTATAATATATCATCTTGATCTTTGAATTCTGAGACAACAGCAGCCTCAACAGCGCTTTTCTCAAGTCATTCTAAAATTGGTTCTATCGTTATGTAAACATAAACCTATTTTTTATCATGGTAAAAAACTACGTAGTTAGACCAAGCAGTCCCTTCTCCCCCATGTGAATCAAGGTAGCTATTCATTACAACTCTAGTCCCCCCTTCACGGACTACGTAGTTTATGAACGGCACCTAAAGATAATGGATTCGAAAACGGCACCTAAAGATAATGCGTTACATTGATGACTCCTAGCAGACTAAATTAGCAGTAAGGGTCCCTATTTAAACCTGTAATAGAATATAAACAAGTGTTTCATAATAAAAGTTTTCAAATTGTGGCAAATACCTCATTTAAAAAAATCCAATGTTATAAGTTTACCAGCCAAGTTGCCGCGCTTGTTAAGGCGTTGTGTCTACTTGGAACTGGGAGGTTATAGGTTCGAATCCCGACACCGGCAGTTTGTCAATTAAAAAAAAAAATTAATGGGGCGGTTGATTGACTAAACTGTCGGCGTATGGACAAGAACGGCTATGCTTGTGAAGGTTTTCTGCAGTTTCCCTTCACGAACTCCAGATGAATATCGGCATAGTTCCAATCAAAGTCGGCTGCAGCCGCACACCTACCAATTCCTAGTCTAAATACGAATTCCTGATCCTCCACTCACATCATAAAAATATAAAGTAAAAATTAATAAAGGTTGAAAAATAATGATATGGGTCGCCTCTGTTATAGACCATCGTGTCTCAAACGGAGGGTAAACCCCATTATTATAATAACAGTTTTCAAATTGTGACAAATACCTCATTAAAAAAAATTCAATGTTATAAGTAAAATAATAGCTACTTATTATTTAACACATAAAAAAAATAATACATTCCCAAGGCTTACATAACAGTTTCCCAATGAACGCAAAATAATATTATAAAAATTAATAGGATAAATAAAGTGAACATTTAAAAAAAATATTATAACAACGTTTAATATCCTTCAACGTCCAGTGGAAAATTCACAATTATATTTTATTAGTAATTATAAATGATATATTTTTATTGAAACCCTCTATACATTTAAAAACATTGACGTGTTTTTTATGTGTGTAGTTTTACCCGTGGAGACTAGATAAGGGGATCGAACTCAAACGGGAGAATTGACAAAATATGTCAACGTAATGGTAGAAGTTATATTCACTTTTTTTGCCACTAGCGTCGCTAGTTGTCCTTTTGCACCGAAGTGAATACACAGTATAATAAATAGGAGTGAAGTATATTATTTGTCATTTTGTTAGACTTATTATTAATAAATAAAAGTTTAATTTAATATCTGATTCAATAATCTTCTAAATTGATTTTAATAATTTTAATATAATTTATTTCTACTTTATTTGCATTTTTACAATTCAAACTTTACAACTTACTATTTAATTATTCGATCGTTTTATAATTATTTTGTTTTTTATTGTTATGTAATTATTTTGTGAATTTTCAACTATTACTTACTTCAACTAATTACTTTATTTCATTTATTTAAAAAAGTATTTTATTGGAAAAATACTTTGGCTGCAAATAATTTTCATAATACTACATAAATGCGTCATGTTTTTCAATTCAAACTCGCGCCTTATACTCTCTCCAATGTCTCCGGTGCAAAAGGAACACTACTGACATCTTATTTTTGTCAATTATTTGTTTACCTGGGGTTCGGACTCCTTGTCTAGTCTCCATGGTTTTACCTTTTCATTGCGAGTATGTTTTTCGACAATCCGATAGTGCAATAGTTTTGTGAAAGTCAATTTTTTGAATAAGTTTATATTGTGAAAAAACACTATCGATTCCAAAATTGATGTTCTTTTTTCAAATTTTGACAGACGATTTGTGCCAAATACATTTGGTTTTCAAAAAAATGCATTACACAGGAGCTGCGTCAACTTAGCGAATCTCCTCAGAATAAATACACTAGACTGGCTAGAGACACTAATAGATAAAAAATATATGTTTCATGTATTTGTACACTCTCCACTGATCATCATTTTAGACAAATCAAAATGTAACCTCGTATTTGATACTCTTTTGGTATTTAGAAGGTTCAGTTCGATGAGTAGAATCGGTTAAAGGTAAAGGAAGAAGTAAACACAAAATAGATAATATCTCTTTTAAGGTTGACCGGACAGTACAGTACATTACATAATAAACAGAAACACTCTTTTTAACTGAAATTAAAAATTTTAATCTGTGTATTAATTATTTAAATTTAGATAGCATCTAACATCTAAAAATAATAATTGTTTTTTGACGATATGATGAAAATTTTCGTGAATTTTTTTTCTTTTTAATTAAGATATTTACAAAACTCTTCGTTAGACTATTTTTTTTTAAATTTTACGTAATGTACGAGATTCAATTTATAAAAGTAGAAGTTTTTTACTTTTTAATTACATTCAACATTTGCTATTCACAACATGTTAAAATTCCAATTTTTAATGATTAATTACATGAAAACCCTTCATCAGATTTTTTTCAAAAATTATTTTATACGTATGAGTTAGCAGTTAATAACATATCAATAATTCATACTTTTATCTATACATTGCCGATTTTACCTGTACATGTGTTCGATCAACCTTAATATTCGAAAAATCGAAAATTGTGTATGTCGTTAAGTTGTAGAAAATAAATATATTTAGGATTTTATTTTTTCAATCTTAATTCGTAAATATTTCTGAAAATAAAAAATATAATGTGAAGAATACGATACCAAATGAGGTAAAAACGTAAAAAGATCTGTAGACTATCAAAAATCGTCGAATTCATAGCGGTTAGGAATGCAGGATTGACGATTGACACGTCATGCGACAGGCCAAGCTGTGCATAACCATAGCTAGAGACCATTCGACTGTGCTCGGTTGAAACTCACTAGAATACAGTTGAGAAGGGTGGTGGGACTCTTGACAGGATACTATCGATTGAACTACCACTTCCATAACTTAGGGATCTCTGATGATCCCACTTGTAGGGCCTGTATGGAGGACGATGAAACCTCCATACATGTCATTTGCAGGGTGTCAGGCATAGAATGTTTGGGTTCGAAACCCTGGATCCTATAGCTCCATCTGCTTAAAATAGTACCTTTTACCCGGAGACGTCTCGCCTTCGGGTAACAGGTTGTTCTCAAGGAGGGCACAGAGGACCACTTCGTCTAGGTGCTAGGGATTCATTTGCGGTACCCCTCTTACGTATTATTATGTGTGTGTTATCCTTTGCTCTCGCTTGTTTGCTTCTTTGCTAGTGGCTCTAAAACTAATGAATATTGACTCTAACAACCATGATTATAAAATTTAAAGTAGTTTAATTGGACAAATAGTTCTTTGTCAAAGATCTTTGGCAAGATTTTCACCAGTGTAATACCGACCTTAGAAAACTTGTAGGTGAGGTACTATTAAATGTAAAAAAAAGTCTTTCAAAAGTCACTCAGTACCTTATTTTCATGCAAGCATGAAAAAAAAAATTATATTAATTTTTTCTAAATATTTGCGCGTTTGATTGGCAATTTGACAAATTTAACAATTTCTGATAGCATACAAGTCCCTACACCTTTACATCAAGTTTTTCATATCACATATTAAATTTTTTTCACATCATAAATAATTTTTCATTTAATTTTACTGTACGAATCTGTTTTTAGTTTAAATTAAGTTTAATCCATACCAGGCGGTAATGGCTCATTCGGTAAAACATCATTTGTTGGCTCTGTTTTAGGGATAACAGCATCTACAATAGGAGTTGATGACGTTTTTCCATTTAACACATCCATAATCGACGCGGGTAAATGTGCCCGTTGTGATTCAGTGAACGATTTGACATGTTCCAACAATGGTTTCTGTAAATCGGGACAGATTGATAATGCTTCTGCTAATTGTGCGGTGGGCAATTGTAACAATACTTGAAAACTTTGTGGTTTTGTACGCTGACAACATTTAATAAAGCCTTCCCACACAACTTTTTGTTTCCACACTTGTTTTAATATCAATCGTTGCAGTATATTCATTACAAAACCAGAGAGGCGTGGATACAATGATAATGATTGTATAACAGTCCGCATTAATAACGTTGGTAATGGTGTTACTTCCATTAGCTGTTGCATGACCACAGCCAATACTTCCTGCGTATAAATATGTTTCTCAGCAAAGCAAAGAGAAGTCGCCTTCATAACTGTTTTTAAATCAGCTTTTGATTGATCAATTGAGTGCAATGCAATTAATAATTCAGCAGGTGTAATTGGTCCATCAGAATGACCAGCCAATAAACGATTAAATACTTCTTTCACCACCACTGGATTCAATTTAATCAATTTTGGTAATGCCCCGATGATTTCTTTTTTCGTTAAACCGTTTAATACAGGAATTAAAAAGCGTACATCTGATACTCGTGTTTGATATAGTTCACGTACTTTTGAGACAAGTATTGCACTAGGTGGTCCGCGATCAGTTAATATATGTATAACACGTGTCACTAATGTTTCAGCACCTTTTGGACAGCTTTCAACTAGTGTTAATAGTTCTGGTGAATCCATTCCCATACCACGCACAGGCTGTTCGAGTAAACGTAATATTATACGTTTCGTATCGGCTGTAGTTTGTGTATATATTCGTGATAATTCATGAATTAGTGTTTCTTTAATTGGTAAAAGTGCTAAATATAGATAAAGACATGCTTTACACGTTTCATCGTTCCAATTATCAATGATTTTTGGGCGACCACAATCTTCACCGAATAATATAGGTGGAGGTTGCGTTTGTGTTAGAAAATCTAGATAAACAATTGCTTGTTCTTCGATAATACTTTGAAACTCTTTACCAGAACGCTTATACAATTGTATAATACGACTAATAGCCTCTTCACGGACAACTGTATTCTCGTGTGAAGTATGATGTAATAAAACGTGGACAAATATGATTGCCTTTGTTGGACGTCGTGATATTAAATCATATAATAATGACATGGTAGCACTAGCACGACTCTCTTGAATACATACTCTTTTTAATATATCAACAGCTTCTTCGGTGATTAATGGTGCTTCTAAAACAATACGTGATAACAATATTTCTCTATCTTTAATTTCTCCCTCCAAATTTGTTAATATTGAACATAGTAAATTATTATAACTTTGATTTTGTTTGCCATCACGCCGTAGAACGTTTGTCATACGACTAAATCCTTGCATATAACTGTACTCTTCATATAACCATGCTAATGCTATGTCAATGTGTGCTTTTAAATCTTCTAGAATGAATGCCAACACGGTATCACGTACAGATGGACCAAATGTGCTTGCCAACGTTGTTATTATTTTGTTACGTAAAACAGATGCACCCGACTTAATTGCGGCTTGTTCAGCACGTAGTATTCTTTTCACGGATGTTTCTAATAAATATTGACGTGTATCTAATGTCATTGGTTTTGTTATTTGATCTAATCGTAATGTTTTTATACGTGGTTTACGACTAATTGCTTTTGAATCTTCATCTTTGCCTACAAAGAAAATTGATCGTAAGTAATTGATAAATAATGATTAAAATTTATTAAAATAGATATTTTTAAATACTAATTTTGTTCTATAAAAATGTTCTAAAATTTGTTCCAAAGACCTTATATAAGGGTGACCAATTAAAAAGAATATAGCCACCTAGAAATCGGCTACATTACCACTATACACTATCTCATATAACTACATTTCTTATTACTAAACCAATTAAACTATCATCCGATAAAAAATCTGTGATGCGCAGCAGCCCCCCTTAATTAGAGTTAAAGTTAATTAAAATACAGCAAGAAAAATGTGCGAAAGTTTCATATTCGCATATAAACAGTTGCAAAAGTTAAAAACAAAAATTCAAAAAAACGGATCTAGATTTTTGCAAATACCACAAAACTAAAATTTTTAAGGAAAATTTTAAAAAATTCTTAAAGAGGAAGATATTTTTTTTTAAATTAGCTCTCGGACTCTGAAAAACTTTTAAGCACTTCGACCTTATGGTCCATTGTACTACCCCTTCTACTTCAGTTCGACGAGATATAGCATCCTAATTATGTGGTCTCTTCAATGTCGCTATATCCGGTTTCGACTATATATATATATATATATATATATATATATATATATATATATGCAGACGTGAAACACTAAAAATATTATTAAAAAATTACCTTTATTCGTTGCTTTTTCTTCTTCATGATCAATAACTTCTTTTTTAATTTCCTTAACAATTTCGTCATCTATTCGATTATCATTTATTGTAACAGAAGTTGTGACAGCCGCTGTCGTAGTGATTTTGCTACATCCTGGACCAACACCAGCGTCTGCAAATTGTATAGCTAATAATTTAGCTAATTTTCGTAATTGCAATGGAGTACCCGGATTGGCAACTGGTGTATAATTCGAACTAAAATGTGGCGGCATCACATTCGGTAAAGAATGCATCGTATTCATTACAATTTGCGTAACGGTTTCATTATTTAAATTGTCAAAAATAAAATGTTCATTCATTTTCAATGTTTTCTCCTTTTGTTTTTCTGTATCTTCAACATTTATTTCACGTGACTCAGGCACATCTAAACGTGGTCGTTTTGCTTCAGATACTGATTGTTGTTGTTGCTGATTGGTAATCGTTTCAATGGTACGTTTTGCATATTTTTTACGTTGTTGTTCATTTAATTTTGGTATAGCACGTGATATTTCTTGAGGACTAACACCTAATTCATTTAATGTTGCAATAATTGTATGTTGTAAATCGTATGAACTTGGATGTTTTAAAATGTTTACCAATTGTAATTTCATATGTTTCTTCACTGAACTCACTTGTGACGGTGTTAGCGTTGGTGGTAAATTTTTAAGTAATGATTCAAGTGCGCTCACTACACGTGGCATGAATTCAGGACGTAATTTTGCGATTTTAACTATAGAACCCATACATGCCATTAAGTTTACGCTACTTATGTGTGCTGATCCATGGAATTTGATGAGAATTGTGAATATATGGCTAAAAATTAAATTTTGTTTATGAAGATTATCAAAAGTAATCAATGAGAACTTTAGGTATTTGAAATACTATAAGATGTCCCAAAATAATAGAGAAAAAATAATCTCAGGTTTTTTCTTAAATATCTTTTTTGTTAGGCCCGATATGAAGGACCTAAATTAAATTTTAATTTTAACTTACGACAAAAAATAATAAACATTATTGTGGACTTTTATGAATGTACTATTTTGTACTATAAGATTTTGAAGAATTTTATAAATGGACTATACATCAGCGCTCGTACATCCTTAAGTGAGAAACATTCTACTAAATTTTCGTTCGATTCGTAGCATTTTCAATATAACTCCTTAACATTCTTAATAATTGTCCTATTATTTCCATAATTCAGATTTTTTATTCTCAAATAAATAATTATAATTGTTTATTGTGCACTTACTTTGCCTCCTCTTCTAACTTTCTTCGACGAGCAAATTTTAATGTTAATGGAATGTCTTCTAATGAAAAATCACTCTCGTTTCGTGCGGCCCCTTGTTCAGGGTAAGTTTGATTGAGTACAACTGATTCAAGAAATTTTACCGAATTTGTACGAATTCCATCATTATCACTATCAATCATATTTAATATTTCCCCCTGTAATTTATAATAAATATTAATAAAGATTAAAATTAAATTAAATTAAAAACAAAATTCGCCATGTAGGAGCTGCGTAGACTAAGCGAATTTTCGCAGAGGAAAGAATAAAAATAAAATTAATTTACTATGACGATACATTATATTAATTATTACGTATTAAAATATTATAACAGTAAATAATCATCTTTTGTAAAAAGGTCAATTAATAAATTGTAGTAAAATTTGTTTTTTACAACTTTATTCCTTAAAAATTATCTTTATTTATTTTGCCTAAAAATAAAAGTGTCTTATTTGTACCTTAATTAAACTGAATTGATTCCATGCTTGCTCCATTGACTCAGTGATTTGACAATCTTTAGATAACCAAATAAGCATATTTCTAAAGATTGATTTTGCAGCTTGTATAACACGTTTTTGAACTTGAACGGATTCATCACACAATAACATATGAAGATTAGACATGATTGTTTCGATAGCTTGATGATTTTTTTTACTAAAATTATTTAAAAAAATCAATACATTAAAATTTGATGCTTTCTGAATTTCTTAAGGTTGTACGAGCACTGAAGCTACAAAAAGATTAAGGGTTGATTTTTGTTTACATGTAGTTGAAGTGCCCATAAATCAATTATAAAAGTTTCAGGGGAGTTACGGGGGTCTTGAATTAATTATTTATTCATATTTTGATAAGAACCCATCCTAGATGTGTATGCTTTTTCATATCAAGCATTTGATGCCAAAGAATGTTAAAAATAAAGTATACTTTGCAAAATATCCTTCAGAAAAGTTTATGGAAAATCGGTGTAGATGTGTATTTGAGTTATATGTTATGATTTATGACCTTCTGATCAAAACTTATCGTAAGCACAAAGCTTGGCTATAATTAGTTTCAAAGCTATAGACTTAAAATTATCGTTTTACTATATGATATAAATTGTTAAGTTAGATACTCAGCATAAAAATAAATTAAGGTCTTAGCGACTGAGTACAGCGCTTTCCGACCTGGACAGACTTTCTGACTAAGTAGCAATTTTTGTTTATGTTTACGTACAGTACATAACTAAATACATATATAAGTACCTAAATATATTTAAATAAATATATAATATATTTAATATAAATCTGTTTCATTCTTTTTTGTCGGTTATAAATTTATTTATATACTAATACGGATGATACTAAGCAAAATGGCGTCATAGTCTGAGTTGCTTAAGTATCTGAAAAGTGTCCCGGATGAAAACTAAGTTAGATATTCTGAGTATCTCACTTAGGATACTAAGACATTTGTTCGCCAAAACACACCCAGTGACTACATGGCATATTTTGATCATAAATTGTCATAGACCTGAAGTTTAGGAGTATCACAGAGACAGAAAGACTTAAATTTCTTATATGATGTATTTTAAACATCAGACATCAAACATTATACAAGAGCTTTGTGCCTAAAGTAGCTTTTGGTGAGATCATATCTCATATGCCCAAACACATCTCAAATTCAGCGAATTCCAGTGAAAGTTTGGGGAATTATCAGTATCCAAAATGCTTTTATTATATTCAAGGATCTAATTTTGTTGTTGCGTGTATAATTACTTATATAACCGTGTAAAAAGTTTGATTTTTCAGGTTTAATAACGTGCAAGCACCTGTTGTTTGGACTGGAGAAACAGTATTTATAGCACGCTTACATGTAGTACCAATTACAGACATGTATTAGGAACTCTAGCACTTGGTTAAGCTTTCTGGTGGGTAAATTATAAACTAGAGCAGTAGGTCGATGTTTGCTGCCCCAATCCCCTCACATTACTTCGACCTACAAGATTCGTGGTCGAACTCTGATGAATAACTTAGTAACTGGTGGTAGGTTGAAATATTAAGCTCCGCTTCCTGCCAGTGTTCCCAATACTTTATGCCACTTATAGTAATCAATAATTCCATTGAAGTTATAATATAGGTACTATGGGCCAGACAAGTAGCACTCATTCTTCAAAATTTTATAATTGATTTGCGCCTTATTCATTCGGTTTTCGGATAAAAGTTGTTCATTATAAACAACTTTTATTCGGAATATGTTTCCAAAAACCAAATGAATTAAGGCACAAATCAACTATAAAATTTTGAAAAATGAACGATACTTTTGTGGTCCATATTACTAACATCTAGTTAGGACATGTGTCCGAACATATATATTATAGTCGAAATACCGTCTTTTGTTTAAATTAATTATATTTATTTACCAGGCTTCTTCAATAAACCCCACGAGCCATTTTCGAGCTTCAGCATCCCTATCTGTTGTGAACGTCAGAATATCTGACAGTAATCGTAACAATAAATTTGGTGCTTTGTTAGTAACAACTTCTTGAATTTTATGTAGTAATTCAACTTTTTCTGCTGTATTAACCGATATTGATGCATTGTTAATCCACTCGATAACCTACAACATGAGCGATAAAAAAACGATATAAATATTGAATTTTGGCGCCGACAATGAGTCATCATTTGGCAAAAATTAAAAGCTTATATTATATATTTGATAACCTATTCATTAATTTAAGATAATTTAAAAAGCTTAATAGCACACCCTTGATTCATCCGAATTGCTACTGCCATAATACATATTTAATAATTTGTTTTGGAATATTAAAAAGGCATAAAATATTAATTGAATAGGATTAGATTAGAAAAACATCGCAAAAATAGGTATGTCTGTTTGCTATGCAATATGTTTCCTAATATTAGTTTTTTAATTTTTGTAATTGTAGGTAGTTGGTAACCTTGACTTTGTGGGAACTATAAAAAAAATTTTTATTCACAATGGATGTTTATTATTAAAGTAATAAATATCCATTATATTTCAATCAAATTTCAAAAGCAAAAATAAAACAAATAATTATTTCATTATTTTCTTTTTTTTAATGTATTACTAATAAAATTGAGACTTTTAGTTTTTTTAATAAGATTGAAAAGAATTGTTAATATTTTTTTTAATTGTTAATTGTTTTCCGTATCGTATTCATAGAGATAATGTGTGTGTTCGACCGAACTCAGAAGTAAGAAATCTTAGTAAGATGTTCTGAGCATCTGAGTCAGCCAGTTTCGGCCAGGACACACTTTCTTTTGCTTCTTAATCAGTGTTGCCAGATATCTCGTTTAACAGTAGATCTACTGCTTTGTTAGTATATCTACCTTTTTTTTTGAATAAATAAAAAAATTTTTTAATTTGTGTCATTTTTTTCAATTTTTTATAATAATAATAAATTTAAAACTCCCCAGTCGTGCAAATACAAAATCAGTCATTACAGAACATATTCCATTATTTGAAATAATAGAATATGGTTCTGTAATTACTTTAAGGTATTATTTTATAATGGGATTTTAAACAATAAGTAATGCAATATATGACAAATAAAAAGAATCTTTTCAAATTTATTGTGACTTGAAAATTCATCACTAATTCATTGTTTATTATATTCATAGAATTTTTTAAATAGTCTTTCTACTTTTTTAACATCTGAGGTTTCATATGATTTATGTAATAATTTAAAAATTTCGCCTTTACAAAGCGGATATTAGCCTGTCCTTGTCTACTTGAAATAACTACTTTTAGTTTCTTTAAAATTGGTATTACAGTACACCAGCGCCATCTCAATTTTCGTCTGTTTAGGGGACACTTTTTATAACATGGAGATAGTTCTCCTTCTACACTCTAACCTCCATAGATCAGGTTAATGGAACTACGAGTTCTATCATGAGATCAGCTGGCAAGTAAGGGACGGATATTTGACTTTTTTTTTTCAAATATAAAAATATGATTACATTAAAATTCGTAGACTTATAAAATATTTTTAATATGTTCACTCGTTAATCGTTAGTCGTGTCCAAAATGGCGTCCAGAGGTAGTATTACATATATCATGAAGAATAGATATATTAGGAGATTGAACGACATAGGCAATTCGTCTGTTTTTGTGTCCTCAAAAACGTGTAGAGATCATAGTTATTATTTTCGCCACTAGCGGCAGTGCGAATCTGCCCGTACAGAATTATTATTATTATTACATATTAAAATCAACGGTTATCACATCTTACAAATAAAAATTGTAAGTATAAAAATTGTTTAATTTTATAAATGTGAAAAAATGGGACGATGTTGTACAGGGAAAGCATAGATATACTGTTATATATATATGAGTGGAAGGTTGTTTAAGGTTAGGAATGCGTGTCTGCATTTACGAAAGGAATATGGTCTGTAATTACCGGTTGTCATCTTCTTTCTTTATCTAATATATGTTAGTATTGTAAACATATATTTGTAATTATTAATTGCAATTATCACTATGATTCTTCATCTTTTAATTTATTGCAGATTATTAAGAATTCTCTATTATTAATATTTATTTAATTATTACTTGATAATCGAAAACAATTTTTTATTATCTATAAAACTAAGACTTCTTATTAACTGAATGAAAGTGATTTCTTGGCGCCTACATTTAAACATTTAAATTCCGTACGGCACTGAGACCAGTGACCCCTACTGATAAAAGATAGTTACACCAATTCTTGACCGTTTTTTTAACATTACGTTCGCTCTCCTAATATATCTATTCTTCATGCATATATGGTTACAGTATTCCATTATTACAATGGAGTACTATACTAGTTTCCATAAAAATACTATACTAGTTTCAATAAAGATGTATTCGTTTTGGACGTTTGCACGCTTTCTGCGCCGTCTAGCTTTGTTTTTAGTGTTCAACTTAACGCTGTGTATGCTTACAAAGCGCGCTAATGGTTGAGTTCATCGATAGGCACCACGCTTACAGACGCTTTATCCATCGCGGTAGGGCAGCAAAAGCGTGAGCGTCAACTTCCAAAACGAATACTGTATAAGCGTTTGTATATTTATTTCCAGATTATTTTACTTTTTGTTGACACAGCACCGTAAAATTTAAAATTAAATGTCAACTTGTTTGATCAAAAATGATCTTTTATTCGATTCGTTAAGCACGTGGAAAATGAAATACAGTACTGACATCAATTCACAATATTACCAATCGGCATCGCCATTAAATAAATAATTGTTATTATTTATCGCCTGACCATAGACAAACTTCTTTTACGGTCACTAAAGAAGTTTGTCTATGCGCCTGACTAATAGACCGTTTCATTTCAAATCACGATTTGTTTTTGTTTCGGACAGATGTCAAAAAAATCAATATTGTAGACAGTACGAAAATCGCATGGGCATAAAACCCTATGAATTGGTCTATAAAGATATACATACAGATATAGATGTTTGAAAATATGTGTGGGAGATTAATTCTTTAATTGGCTATAAAGCACGCTTAGAACGCGTAATCGGGACGAGTTAAAGTGAAAATTTGTCTATTCGAATTTTTACAAATAGAAATTATCTAAAATTATCGTACAAGCTTCATGTTATCGTAAATTTATGTCCCATAATCAATGTTGGTTGTATTATCGTACAATGCCTGAAATTATGTGATGTCTAAGATAATTATAGTACGAATGAGAACACTGTCAGATTCAAATTATAAACCGAACCAATCATATGGCACTCACGCGGTACGTCTGTTTATATGGATAGTCTCTGTAGATCGATTTACTACAAATACTGATTGGCACTAAAATACTAATTTAAAATTTTAAACAAATGAATCCATACACTTTTGGTAGCGTTCACACACACACACACATTAAACACATACATCGTCTTTCATTTAGAGTGTAGCACATTTATTATAGACATTATTTTTTATGTTTTAAAAGTAGCTTCTTTTTAAATAAAAATAATAATTATTTTTTATTTATATAAAATCCCATGTATAATATTTTTTTTCTAACAATCATGTGGATTTTTAGATTTATTTTATTTTTTTATCAGAATGTTCATTAGATTCTTAGATTATAAAATATTTATTTTTATTTTTTGAATGCTATATTCAAATTGTAAATATTAAAAAAAAAAAAAAATACAAAAAAAACAAACAAACAAAAAATATTATTTATATATTTTTCTTTGTCTCTTTTTTTTCACTTAGTCAAATTTTATTTTTTAAATATAATGAAGGGTGAGAAAATAATTGCCACAAATTTTCATTGTTAATTTAAGTAATAGAAAAATAATAATGGAATCGTCCATCTCAATTCATTTTTTTTTAATCTCACTCCTAATTATTAGAAATATGCACATAATAATATTAATTAAAACTGTAATTTGTATTTCCTGTCAAAGGGAAATCACATAATGAGTTTTTAATAAGTTGTTTAATAAATTGAGTGTTTAAAGAAATAAAAATCATCGAAAATTAAAAAATTTTTTAATTAAATCACATCTACTTGCAAGGTCTACAACAATCGAACAATATCTTCATTGTAATTAAAAATATTATGAATTAAATCATTCAATTTTCATGAGTAAACAAATTTATTCATCATTCAAATAATTTTCAGTGAAGAAAAAAATGTATTCGTTATTTAAATTCTTTCGGTATTCTTCAAATTTGTTTTGAATCTCCAAATTTGAAACTAACGTAAAATAGAATTATTATCAAGTAAATTAAACACATATACACTCCCGTTCATAAAAATTGAACCAGTAAGTCACATTATAAGCTAAAAAGTATGTATAATATTACATACAGTTACACTTAGAATGTTTCAACTGGTTCAATTTTTACGAATGAGAGTGTACATCAGATATTGAGAAATTTTATGCATCCTACCATAGCATCGCGTTAGCTCAGTTAGGAGAGCATTTGTTCGGAAAACTAGAGGTCTTGGGTTTGTTTCCATCGAATAAGTATAATTTTTAACCCGACTTCAAAAAAGGAGGATGGTTCTCAATTCGTAACTGTATTTTTTTTTTTTTTTTTTTTTTTTTTATGTTTGTTACCTCAGAACTCCGTCATTTATGAACCGATTTTGAATTTTTTTTTTTTGTTTTAAAGGGTTTGATTCCCGATTGGTCCCATTGTCACCAAATCGCATTCTGATGAGGGGATCTCCGGAAAATCGAGGAAAATCCTCATTTTATATGTGATAACCGATTTCTGCGAAATTTTTTTTTTTTTTTGAAAGGGTATACTCATTCATAATGGGAAAATAAGACAATTTTTTTAAAAACCGACTTCAAAAAAAATTTTTCCTTAAAAAAAAAAACCGACCCAAAAAAAAAAAATTTTACAAAAAAAAACCAAATTCCTTGTAAAGAAAACTGAAAATCTGTTATAAAAAAATGCATTAAAAATTTAAAAAAAAAAAAAAAAAAAGTGTTATAAAAAAATTCACTAAAAATACCCATATTTAGACAAATAAAATCAGTTATAGAACTTCAAAGTCACTAAAAAGCGAGAAATAAAACCTATTTTGACAAAATGGAAACCCGACTTCCAAAACCAAATATTCTATAACAAAAGATGCACTAAAAAGTAAAAAAATAATTGCATATTCTTGTGCCAATTTTAGTTCACCAAAGCAAAAATTTTTAAATATATAAGTACAATTATTGTTATTTTTGGAGGCGGTGTCCAAAAGTTATGTGAATTTCTCTATGCTGACACCGCCTCCAAAAATAACTATAATTGTACATATATATTTAAAAATTTTTGCTTTGGTGAACTAAAATTGGCACAAGAATATGCAATTATTTTTTTACTTTTTAGTGCATCTTTTGTTATAGAATATTTGGTTTTGGAAGTCGGGTTTCCATTTTGTCAAAATAGGTTTTATTCATATCAAACATTGATGTCAATATAATGTGAGTAAATAAATTTTAAACGCTCATTATGTGAATGAACTATGATATCAGGCCTATTATTTTAAAATGCAATAATTTACATTAAAGAAAACAAAATTTTAATTTTCAAGGCCAATCATTATTTTTTTAAATTGTAACTTAAATATTATATTAATAATTACAAATAAAAAAGAGGGTTTACCGTTTTCGGTACGTAATATAAAACATAATAACCCATATAAATACTTATTTGAATTTTTGGGTCACTTGTATTACAATACAATTATGATAAAATAATCCAAATACACGTTCATTTTTGTAAAATCGAAGTGTTATCTTATCGATCGGCTCATAAGAAATTGTTGTGTGCACGTTATTTAATCAAAATGTTAATAATTGTATAGTGGAACCAACTGTATCTTTAAAATCTCATAGACTTATATAATCAAACAGGCGGAGAATGTTAGAAGTTGTAGAAGTTCTTGAATTCAATTGTATCCCTTCGTTGCATATAGGCAACACCATGTAGGTAATACATACTCTTATGGTCAAATAATGTAATTAAAGCAAATTATCTTTTATTAGTTTCTTTTTTTAAATTCCATTTGATGTAAATTTTTTAGAATAAAATTGTTTCTATCAGCATTTTATAATAAATTTTATAATTTAAAACTGCGTCGATTATTCCATACATAAACAGTATGAAACAAGTCAAATTTCTAAATAACTTCGGTATTCTAGATTGTTTATGGATAGACTGACGTTGTAATGCTCCGAGTTTCTAGATTGCTTATGGATAGACTGACGTTGTAATGCTCCGAGTTTCTTTTCAAACTGACATTTGAGAATTTAAGATCACGTGGTAGAATTTAGCGTGAACTGAAACCTAAGATAGAAAGAAAGATGACATCTATTGACTTTCTCCGTTTTAGAAACAGAGAATAAAATACGCCTTATTTCTTTTAACGTTCGTTAATTACGAACGTCAGAACTAACCGCATGAAAGTTACAACAGGCTGCAGACAATCCAAGCAAATGATAGCTAGGTATAATGCTGCAAAGCCAACCAGGCTCATTGGTAACAACCGAAAAGACATCTCAACCTACTGGTTGGGGTGGTTACAAATCACTGCAGATTCAATAGGCATCTATCTCTCTTAGAATTGGATGACAGCGTTGCATGTCCGGACTTTACCGGGCGGGTGACACGTCTTTTCACCTTCTGGCACAATTGCTCCACAGAGCCAAAATGAGGTATCTAGTCTCCGGCTCGACCAAAATAGGGGGAAACCTGAAGTAAAACAATAGTGGATCCTTGTACTGTCATTCGCAAAGAGGATGGGTAGGTTTAATAATAACAGGGCTAGAGAAAAAGTACCAGATCATGTAGAGAATGGAGGTTGAGAGCTTACTTGCCTGGTTTCGGTCTCTCCACTACTACTACAACTAACATGGTCAAGTTTGACGCTAGTTTTAAGCGTCATATGTCAGCACGAAATGAAAACTTAAAGCATTTCACTTAAAACTTTTTCTCAAAAAGATGTTCTCAATCATAGTATTTTCTTTGTAAAATTTATTGTATTAGTAAATCAACGAATTTAATGTAATAAAATGTCTCCGTCTGTATCTAATATATATACTTTATAGGTCTATGCAATCAAATAAACCCACTTGAATACCTTAGAATATTCAATAATTGTTCATAATAAATAAATTGTTAATTTTGTGAACACTCTGAAAAATTGTACCTAATTAATTAAATATTACAAGTAATTTTACGCTTAAAGCAGAGATTTTGTTTACAACTGACAAAACCACTTTAAAAAAAAGTTTACAAATCAATAAATTTTTATATAATAGATTATTAATCAATTATGAACTATTATTGAAGTGAATTTTTTTTCAAATCTGCATAACAAAAACGCTTTATTACATAGAAAATGTGATGATCGATAAATAAATTAAGTAGTTAGGACTAACCGTAGATTTATAAAAATTATAAAAAATATATATATAGTCAATTAAATATTTTGGATTTAAGAATATTATTTTAGAAACACAAAAAATTGAGATATTTGATAAAACAAAACAATAAGCTCAGCGATATATTTTTTTATAAATTTTGACTGCCTTTAAACTACGTTAGTCCCATCTAATATAACCTCAATCATCACAACACAGAATTTAATTTGTTTTGCTGAATACATGCGTTTAACAAAATAAATACAATTTAGTACAGGAAATGGTTTTTTTCTGAAAAAAAATTATTCCACGCACAAAACATTGGTTATATTTGGATTTGAAATCTAATGAATGCACGAGTCCATAAAGATGGAAAGTGAGAAAGTCGTTTAAGTGAAGAGGGATTTGTAAATATATTTATTTTACAAAACAACTCCATTCAGAGCTAGTAAGGTTTTAAAAAGGCATAAAGTAACTGTGCTGCTGGGACCGTAGGCAGGGAAGGTGATAAATTATGAAAAGAAGCCAAAGTCGTCGTTCGTCGATTCGCAAAATGTAGTCGTTCTTTCACAGCTTCTTGTATTAGCAACTTTGTATTTATGTTAATCGATTCAGTATACCAAATAAATCGTTACAAAAGACATCTAACTTGACATACCTTTTTATAAATTCTCTTCTCCTCAAACGGTATTCTTCCTAGGCCAAATATGACGTATAACGAATGTGATAAGTTTCTTGTGGAAATTTTTTTTTCAATATATAACAGTTACACTTATGATCAATTTTCTTGTACTAATTTTTTAAACAAAAAAAAAAAAGTATAATATGAAACGCATATTAATAAAATTAATTCTTATAGAATTGACAAAAATTATATAAAAATAATAATAATTATAATCCTTACTAATTAATTAATATATTTAAATTGCTTAAGCATATAAATTTAATAGTTAATTCCTATATATAATTATATGTTTGAGGTAAAAATGTATGGAGTGGTCATTTTTAGATGTGTCGTGTTTTAATTTGTTAAAAATAATTAATTAATTGTGTAATACGTAGAGATTTTAAGAAATTGCGACGACCAAAAATATATATATATATATTCTTGTGTGTGAACTTGTAGCGTTATGTACGTTTGATGAATATTGTAATAAGTATAATTGCTGAATTAAAAAAAAAAAAAAAATATTTTCCTTTTAATAGGAGAAACGATAAAAATAATATAAAAATTAAAATGTTATAAAAAAATAAATAATGAACTGTTATATATAAGTTGATGTTTCTTATTTTCTTCATTTTTCCTTCTAATTCTGTTGTATAAAGTTGTACATGTAGATTTTGTGCACGGACGATTAAACCAAAAAACAAACATTTTTTTTCGAAAAAATAAGCATGAAGTTCAAACTAGAAAGTTTTTGAAAAAAGAATACAAGCTAGAATATTATAACACAATACCCAAAGATGGCATTAGTCTCAATGTGCGGAAATATACCATTTTTTCCCAAAAGAATGTCTACGGGATAAAATTTAGTCTACAACATAAAGCATTTATTGTATTGAATGGGTCGTTACTTGACGAAAATTTTTTTAAATTATTTGTTAAACAAATATTTGAAATTTTTGTAAAATATATTTTTATATTTGACAATAGTTTCGGAAACACAGGCCCTTCATCAGAAAAAATTATAATGATTACCATTGAATACGCCGGCAGGACACACTCGGAGAGCCATTCGTAAGGCGAGGAGTGGAGGGCTCCCTCAATATAGATTTTTTTTTTACTTTTTATTATTTTTAATTAATTGTTCGTCGTTTGTTCTTTATTGTTCGACCTTAAATATAGTTTGTTCGTTTTTTATTTATTTATAAATAATTAAACAAATTATCGTCCTCGGGTTAGCAGACAGATTGACATCTGGAAATGGATTCATTAGAACAATTTATTAACACCTTTTCCAAATTTTTTTTTGTAGGTTCAATATTTCCAACCGTTGAAACTCGGCCCTTTCTTACATTTATGTTTTTGGTCGGATACAATATACACAAAGAATACAGTTGGTTGTGCTGCTAATGGCACTAAATACCGTAATCGAACAGCTATTGTCATCTAGCGGTCACGCTCACAATTTCTAGTGACACAAAAATCGTACTTATGAGCTTCTATGTATATTGTATTCTTGGCTAAAATATAAATAAGAAAAAAATCGCTATATTTTATTATAACAATTAAACTTTTATGTACATGATTCTTTGGATTCGAACGGAATCTCTGAACAAATATTTCATTACAAAGTTCACATGAATACACTTTTTGTAACTTATGATTTCGTTTATGTTTAAGGCCCAGTTTTTTTAAGGATAAACCTAGTTAGTTAACTCGCGTGGTTTAAGTTAAGTTCCCCCCACCTAGATCCCGAAACTAGCGCCACATATAAGATCTGAATAATAATTTATTATATATTATCATATATATTATTTATCATAACCTCAAATATTTCAAATCAAAGTGTTAAATATTTTATGCTTTGATACCAAGTTATTAACAAAGAGTGGTTTTTGTAATTGTCCCTAAAATTGTGAAGATTGCAACGTTATTGACACGTGTACAGTATGTCTCATCAGGGGAAGGGACTCGAAGTGCGGGAACTTAACTTAAACCACACGAGTTAACTAACTAGGCTTATCCTTAAAAAAACTGGGCCTAAGTAAATTAAATTCATGGTTATAAGTTTTGTCACAAACATCACATGAATGTTATTTTTATCTAGTATGAGTTAATTTATGTCGAACTAAACTCTGTCGTTTATTAAATTTTTTATCACAGACATCAAATGAATGTGGTTTTACTCTAGCATGAGTTAGTTTGTGTTTAGCTAAATATTGTCGTGTAGTAAATTTTTTATCACAAACATCACATGAATGTGGTTTTTCTCCTGTATAAATTAGTTTGTGTTGAACTAAACTGTAATATTGAATAAATTTTTTATCACAGACATCACATGAATGTGGTTTTTCTCCGGTATGAATTAGTTTATGTCGAACTAAAGTCTTTTGTTGATAAAATTTTTTATCACAAACATCACATGAATGTGATTTTTCTCCGGTATGAATTAGTTTGTGTTGAACTAAATTGCAATATTGATTAAATTTTTTATCACAGACATCACATGAATGTGGTTTTTCTCCGGTATGAATTAGTTTATGTCGAACTAAACTCCTTTGTGTATTAAATTTTTTATCACAAACATCACATGAATGTGGTTTTTCTCCAGTATGAATTAGTTTGTGTTGAACTAAACTATATCGTGTAGTAAATTTTTTATCACAAACATCACATGAATGTGGGTTTTCTCTAGCACCAGTTTCTGTATGTGGAACTAAAGTCTGTTCATTTGTAAATGTTGTATCATAAACATCACACAAATCAGTTTCTTCAAATATTTCATCTTTGATTATTAATTCCGAATTTAATTGTTCAATTTTAATATTTTCATCTTTGATTATTTGTAGAGTATTAATATGTGCATCTTGAACTGTTAATTTTGATTGGATATCTTCTTGTTGATCAATTTTAATGTCTTGTTCATTTATTAGCTTTTGATTATTCATTATAGAATAATTTGATATTCGACTTGTTAACATTTTTATTATTTATTCACAAATTAATTTTATTCTCTTTAACATAGAGTCTCCATGCTCTTTAACTTAAACTCGGCCTTACGCACTTCCGTGCTGTAGATAGTAAATCACGGAGACAAGAAACCATGAAGAATAGATATATTAGGAGATTGAACGACATAGGCAATTCGTCTGTTTTTGTGTCCTCAAAAACGTGTAGAGATCATAGTTATTATTTTCGCCACTAGCGGCAGTGCGAATCTGCCCGTACGGAATTATTATTATTATTACATATTAAAATCAACGGTTATCACATCTTACAAATAAAAATTGTAAGTATAAAAATTTTTTAATTTTATAAATGTGAAAAAATGGGACGATGTTGTACAGGGAAAGCATAGATATACTGTTATATATCTATGAGTGGAAGGTTGTTTAAGGTTAGGAATGCGTGTCTGCATTTACGAAAGGAATATGGTCTGTAATTACCGGTTGTCATCTTCTTTCTTTATCTAATATATGTTAGTATTGTAAACATATATTTGTAATTATTAATTGCAATTATCACTATGATTCTTCATCTTTTAATTTATTGCAGATTATTAAGAATTCTCTATTATTAATATTTATTTAATTATTACTTGATAATCGAAAACAATTTTTTATTATCTATAAAACTAAGACTTCTTATTAACTGAATGAAAGTGATTTCTTGGCGCCTACATTTAAACATTTAAATTCCGTACGGCACTGAGACCAGTGACCCCTACTGATAAAAGATAGTTACACCAATTCTTGACCGTTTTTTTAACATTACGTTCGCTCTCCTAATATATCTATTCTTCATGCAAGAAACTTTTAATTTAGCCAGTATCGCCAACACCTGAAATTTCTTCCCCCTAACAGTGATTTCAAAAACCCCTAAAATCCCCTAAACTACAAATTTAAAAAACAAAGTATGTCGGCAATGTAGATTTTTTTCTTATATTAAAATTTTATATGTTAGCCTTTAATTCCAAAAAAAAATTATCAGAGATATTAAGTTAAATTGAAACTTTTAATTACTCGTTTTAAAATTTAAAATCTTAAAATTATGCATATATTTTAATAAAATTAAAATATATTCATTCGAGTATCGACAGCCATAGGAAAATTATACTTATGATATGATTTTTTTTAAATCTTTGAACGAAATTTTAAAACACCTAAAAAAACCCTAAATATTTTTTCCCCTTAAAAAACCCACGGAGCAATTTTCCCCCCCTAAATTTAGAGGTAAAACCCTTAGTTGGCTATTTTGAATTTAGCTTCTGTCTTTGTGTTAACCGGAACCCATGTGTACTAGGAAGAAAATGAAGCACGCCAAATTTGAATTATAACTAAATTCATAATAACTACACATATTTATTTATTATGTAATAAATACATATTTTTTTGATTATGTATAAAAAATGTATATGTGTAGTAAAATAATCATAGGATATGACATATTAATTAATAAACAATATAATTAATATTTATAAATTTAAATATAATAAAATTAAAATTGGTTCAAGTGCCAACTTTAAGAAATTTAATTTATAAGTTAACAGTTAGTATTTTCTATTGATATCTAATACTAGTCAAATTTGTTTTTATAAAGGTCGTGTTCGGCCGAAGTAATCTTAGTAAGATGTTCTGAGCATCTGAGTCAGCCAGTTTCGGCCAGGACACACTTTCTTTTTCTTCTTAATCAGTGTTGCCAGATATCTCGTTTAACAGTAGATCTACTGCTTTGTTAGTATATCTACCTTTTTTTTTTGAATAAATAAAAAAATTTTTGAATTTGTGTCATTTTTTTCAATTTTTTATAATAATAATAAATTTAAAACTCCCCAGTCGTGCAAATACAAAATCAGTCATTACAGAACATATTCCATTATTTGAAATAATAGAATATTGTTCTGTAATTACTTTAAGGTATTATTTTATAATGGGATTTTAAACAAGTAATGCAATATATGACAAATAAAAAGAATTAATATTTGAAGAAAAAAAATTCTATAATATATTAAATGGTAATGAAATATAATTATAATTATTCTGAATAAAAGTATTTATTTCAAACTATTTAAATTGGAATTTTCACTTTTTGAATCTACCGCTTTTTTTCTTAATCTTCCGCTTTTTAAGAAATCGGCTGGGTCATATAGAAGTTCCTCCATTAAAATACTCCTTATAAAATTATCCATTTTATTAAATTTTTATAATTTATTTTTTTTGTTCGTATTAGCTTATGAACGCTTCATAAGCTAATACGAACGCCAATAAATTGCGCTGAAAGCGTGTATGCGCTTAAAGCGAATACTCCTCATATTAAAAAGAAATATATAACTAATCTATACTGTAGTCACTGGACGCTACAGTTGATTTGTTTATAATTTTGATAATTTATACATACATATGGTTATTATGAATAAGTCAAGTTCCATCGAATCCTATGGGAAATAAATTTTCTAATTTTGTGACTTAATTGAAATCGGCATTTATATAAATAAACCGACTTGTTTCTTAGAAAATTGTTGTTACATATTTTCGTACTGTCTTAATCCTCAAATAATTATTGTCATTTCTCAAAATATCTCTAAGGATTCTCAAACGATTTGCACAAAGAAAAGTTCTGGAATATGTAGTCGGGGGCGAAGACAACATGTAAACAAATTCTGACAGTGACGGTTTTAAAAACTTGTACATTTGATCACCAGACAGAGAATCGCTTCAATTACGGATACATTTAACTTGTACAAATTAAAATATAATCTCAATGTTATTCAAATTTTTACCTCTAGAAAAATGATTATTTTCTGATGCTGTTTTTGATTTTTAAGAGAGCCGTTTTTTTTACAACGTGGGAACATCTTCTACATTGATCTTCAAATAATTCCATATCAATGAATATTCGAGATCAGTGATCCTACTTAAACTTCAAACATGAATAATCTATACTTGATTAATTACATCTGAATCAAATTGAGTAACAAACGTGGATTCAAAATAAACGATAAATATTTAAAATTGTAAAAGTTTATTTATTAAGAAAAAAACGTAAATTTTGAATTCATGCAGCTGATAAAACCATCGTGGGTTAGTCATGATGGTAAGTTTAGATTTTCTATATTACTATTATTTTGAAACTTAAATAAAAACCGGCTTTTTTGTTGTTCAGAGAAACCAATTTTCTCAATTGATATACATCCGAATGGAGAACGTTTTGCAACTGGTGGTCAAGGTGCTGATTCTGGACGTGTTGTTGTTTGGAATATCGCTCCAATATTTGATGAAGATTCGGAAAATGATTCAAATACACCAAAACAATTATGTCAAATGGATAATCATTTAGGTAATTTATGCATTTTCTTAAACGTAGAAATTGAAAAATATTTCTGCAAATAGTCTAAAAACATTCAACATTAATCTGGAAATAATTTGTAATAGATTGAGTTTTTTGAAAACAAATTGATACTACAGTTTTAAATAATATGTGAATAGTAATAATGTCTTATGAATTCGCAAATTGATTAGGGCCGTGCTATTCGGACACAGGCGGGTTTCTAGCGTGAGTAAAAATTTAGATTAAACTAACGTTCAGATATTGTGGCAAAAACTATTGAAAATAAATAAGGTAACTATTCCAACCTAGTACTTTAGTTTTTGCCGCATATGTGAAATATATAGAAGTCCTTTTAGTGCGGGGGCCCAAAAACACGCAATATATATATATATGTATATATATATATATATATATATATATATATATATATATATATATATATATATATATATATATATATATATATATATATATATATATATTAGGCATAAGAAATAGGAATATTAAGAATAAGAGTTTTCGTGTGTAAAAAATCGACCTAGCTATGATTTATCTCTGGGAAGAGTAGTTTTTTCGACCAGGTACTGGCTGAAATAAATTAATATTAAGAAGTTTTAATGTCTTCATATTATCAATTGTAAAATAATTCGGCAGTCTATTCTAAGCTTAAACTTATATCTAGCTTGCGTGAATGTGGTCCGTTGGAGCTGTGATGGTACACTATTAGCATCTGGTGGAGATGATAAATTAGTAATGATATGGAAGTTAGCCGGTGAAGGTGGACCTAGTATGGTATTTGGCAGTAGTGGGACGGTGAATATAGAGCATTGGCGATGCACAGCTACATTACGAGGTCATGCTGGTGATGTACTAGATTGTGCATGGGCACCACACGGTGCTTGGCTTGCAACTTGCAGTGTTGATAATTCCGTCATTATTTGGAATAGCCATAAATTCCCTGAAATGGTTACGACTATTAAAGGTCATACAGGACTTGTTAAAGGTGTCGCATGGGATCCAGTAGGAAAATATTTAGCAAGTCAATCAGATGATCGATCATTAAGAGTATGTTTTGGTTTGTATAGACATTTTACCAAGTTGTCCAACATGTGTTCACTGGTGAATACTGTCTTTTTCGGATAGCGGCGTGTCCATCGGTGACTATTTAATATTTCTTAAAACTAACGTGATCTTTTCAATGAAAAGAGGTTCATTTACATATCTGAAATTATATTTTAGTTCCTCAAAAAATTGAATTTTATTATCTCACTTCATGCCGTGTAAAAAAGCTGATTTCGGTATAACGTTATTAAATTTACCCCGTTTATATTTTAGTAACTATTGATTTAAATAAAAAAGCTATGATCTTCCGTTTGTCACGGTTTTATACAAAATGTATTAGTTTTCTTAACATTTTTGCGAATATAACTAGCATTTTGTATTTGCGTCATATTTTTCTTGTGCAAGGGGTGCACCTTTTTCTATTATTATAGTTCTATAATTTATTACCAACACTAGGACTTGATATTGGCTTCACTACGTATATTTCGTTGACGTACTGGTTTTGTGGTGTTGTGTAGAGTAAAATTGGTTTCAAATCTATACACAATTCGTATAGATTGTGTTGTGACGATGAGGAGAAAACATCCAGCCATATCATCTTTAACTGCCAACCTCTAGGTTACAGCAGATACAAGATATTCGGTGCATCTCACCCCGAATATATGATCCTTCAGGGAGACCTGATTAGCAAGCTCCTGGCTATTGGAAATAGAAGGAGGAGGGAGTAAAATGGACCATAAGGCCGAAGTGCAGTATTTTTAGACCCCAGGATATATCTATTTATCTATCTATAGCTTGTGTAGTTGTTCGATTAAATGGACAATAAAACTCACGAAGCGGTCTCTGAATTTCAACCGTTGAACGAGAATTTTGATAAAATAATTGAACAATATGTAAACGTTGTTCATTTGTATAGCCATTTATGATGATTAGTATGCCTGTAATCAAAAAAAAAACTTGACCAATGTCAGACATCCCTATCGGACGCAATCCCTATTGAAAAATGTATCACACTTATTGAAAGATTCTTTATATCGGCCGAGCGGTCTAAGGCGTTATGTCTGCGCAGTTTGCCTACTTGGAAACTGGGAGGCTATGGGTTCGAATCCCGACCTCGGCAGTTTGTCAATTATTAAAAAAAAAAGGGGGCAAGGGGACAAGATCAAAGTAACCGGCTATGCTTGATAAGGTTTTCTGCAGTTTCCTTCACGAACTCCAGATAAATATCGGCATAGTTCTTATCATAGTTGGCTGCATCCGCATATCCTACCAATTCCTAGTCTATACACAAAAATTCCTTCCACTCCACTCATATCCTTAGGCATCACAATGGGCCTTATGGTCGAAGTGTAGCCCGTCCAGGGCAACCTCTACAATCTATCTATCTATCTAACCCGTATATATTATCATTTTGAATTGATCATTTTAAAATTAACTGAAGCGCCGCGTGGTGGCTTGAGTGGATACTAATGAAGATATTACCTTAATAGTATCCACACCACCGCATCTATCAGTGGACGTCGTAAAAAGTATTTTAAAAGCATAATTTAAATAAAGAACGATCCTAAGATGAATTTAATCCCGTGTATTAAATAAACAATTATATCGTGATGCTTAACATGGCAGATTTGTTAACACATTGGGTTATAGGTATGGCGTACTGGACAATGGACTGAGGAAGTGGTTGTAACAAATCCATTCGAAGAATGCTCTGGTACAACACATGTTTTACGATTATCATGGTCTCCTGACGGACAATACATAGTATCAGCACATGCTATGAATGGGGGTGGGCCTACAGCACAAATAATTGAACGTGATGGTTGGAAACAAGATAAAGATTTTGTGGGTCATAGAAAAGCAGTTACTTGTGTTGTAAGTGAAAACTGAAATTTAAAATGATAAATAGAACTTGTTAGTAACATTAATTTTTTGATATGAAAATATCTTACACATCTGGGCTGGGGATTGAACCTCTGGCATTCGAGATTAGTACCTTGCCCACTGACCTACCTAGATGCTATGGTGGAACGTGTATAATTTCTCAATATCTGATGTACATGTATTTTTATTACTTGTTATTTGACTATTTACATATATTTAACTGTTTTTATAAACTTTTTGTGTCTATCCATCTATTATGGTTGCCTTTCGGTTATGTTATACTAACGGAGGTGAGTAGTGTTTACTTAATTTGACATTTAAATAATATGTCTGAACATTTGCAACATTTTTTTAACATCAATGTCTTGATATGAAAAATCTTACACATCTTGGATGAGGATTGAACCCAAGACTTCCGCCATTCCAGACCAGTTCTCTGTCAACTGAGCTACCTAGATGTTATGGTAGAACGTGTATAATTCCACACTATCTGCCAGGGGGAATGTCCATCTTTGAAACTGTAAAAGATAGAAAAAAAATTTAAAAACAAAAAATGTTTCTTTTTTTTTTTAAATAAACAACTTTTGTTTGAAACTTTTTGATAAACTCAGTATATACTGAGGATTTAAGCAATTATCTCAGTTAGTTGTTAGTTTAACTTTTTCATTTAATATTTAATTATCCTACGTTGACGAAGACAAAAGGAGGATATTGTGTGTTCCAAAACAATGACTATGACGGAGGTCAGACATCATTGTCCAAGCTGAAATTTTTTTCTTTCCTACAATATGGATATCAAATGAAAGGTCACTATTACTTATTGATACCATATATATTGACCAGATTCTATGTAGCATTTGGTTTTCTGACAAAAATATGTACACAAAAACAAAATAATCTATAAAATATTGGCTATTCCCCTCCAGTATTTATTTTAATTTAACATCTGATTTAGTTGATTTCATCTTTGTGGATATATCTTAAGTGGCCATTTTAAATTATATCTAAAACTGTTTTCGGCACTCATTATTTTGTGAAACTATTTTTTTTTAATTAAAATAAATACTGGAGGTGATCACCACCTTCTTGAGTAATTTTTGGATCAGAACCAGTTGTTGGCATATACTAATACTAGAATATATTGAAAAAATGGCTTTTTTGCGAATAAAAAAAAACTTGAACTCCGATCAGGAAAAGTTTTAATTAGAAAGTTATAGGTATCAAAAAAACCTATCGATTGACGTGTCTTGAATTGAAATTGGATCGGTAGTTTTTGAGAAAAATCGGAAAAACCGCAAAAATACCGATTTCTTATTTATGCTTAATAAATTTGAGTTTTGCATAAAAATGTCTCATAATCCACAGAAATGAAGCCCTAAGCAAGCCAAAAAAAGATGCTTTTTGAACAATTAAAAAATAATAATTTTTTTGCCGAGTTATGACGTTGCTTAACGTTGCTGTCAATGAGAAAATCAAAACATGTGTACCCCCGCCCCCACTAGTACAGCCTCTGGTGGATTTTTTTTAAATGCTTCAGAAAAAATTACACTTCCAATCACAAGTTATTTGTGGCTGAATAAGAATGCGTTTGCCGTGATTCCTGATAGATCGTGTAATTTTTTCACTTCAGTATTCTAAAATTTTCTCGAAATAAATATTTCTAGTGTAAAAATGTTGTTTCCATTTGATTCTGTATATATTGACCTAACAGGTTTTGTATTTCATATTGTATTCTGACAAAAATATACACGCAAAAACTAAACTGTTAATATTTAATTATCTCGAGCTGCGTTAATTTTACGTTAGAATTTAATTTACAATCTTTCAAAAGAAAGAAATCAAATAAATGTTTTGTTGTTTACAGCGTTTCAATTCGAATATACTGCAAAGACAAGCTCCAGGGACGTCCAAACCTATACAATACTGTTGTTTAGCAATTGGTTCACGTGATCGTAGTTTCAGTGTGTGGTTGACATCATTAAAACGTCCATTATTTGTTATACAAGAAATATTCGAAAGTAGTGTATTGGATATGTCTTGGTCGTCGAATGGTCTTATATTAATGGCGTGTTCATGGGATGGTACTGTCGCTTGTATTCGTTTCGATAACAATGAACTGGGGAAACGATTACCATCTACAGAAAAAGTTTGTATTAAATATTATAAAATTTCAAAAGATCCCGCAGTATTCTTATGGAAATTGGGTTTTGATGTTGATCAAAAGTTGTCATGGATGCTACCTTAAAAAATCAAGTTTATGATCTGCAAGGTCAACAGATAGTCCATAACACAAAAAAATGGTTTAAAATTGAAATCAGGCAATATATTTCCATGTGTATTTCGGCTGCCAAATCTGAATCTGATCTCAGTTTTGTTCCATCAGTTTAAAATTTTTTTCTAACTTCTTAAAGTTCATCTAAAAATTGACCTTAAAAATACCAAAATCATACCAGATACGACATTTCATTTTGATCAGACTAAAACTGTGACCGCTAGAGAGTGATGTATGTATTCTAAGGAAATTCGCTTAGTTGACGCAGCTCCTGCGTAACGAATTTTTTTAATTTAACACCATAATTTATCCGCTATAACTATTTTACACTAATATTTTATATACGCAATCGATAGATCTTAACGAGAGATATCGATTGAAACTAAACTTAACGTTCTAGCTTCTAGCCGAGTCAAAATTTATACTAAATTGAAATTATGTGACGCAGCAAAACGATATCAAAATGGCGGCACCGGCACCGATTCATTCTTTCATGTGGTGTTTTACGGGTTCACTGGATTCTCTTGGGAAGCCCTTTCCGACCGTATACGATATCTTTACTTTGACTTGGCTTTTACGAAATAATTTTTTATGAATAGTTCGTGTCTCAAAAATTAAGCATATTCGGATCTTAACTCAAATGGAATATTTTTCTTATTTTGAAGAATAATATCTGTCTTACAAGTTACATTGACTATAATTACCTTTCTAAAGCCATATCTCGAAATTGAAGCTCTCCACTTTTTCATTCATTTAGTGTGAGGAAGGGGTTCACATGGTTTGTATTAAAAAATTTAATTGTATCTTTCTTTGTTCTTTTAGAATTCATTATACGAACGATTATATGGTAAATCAATAGAAAGTAATTGGAGTACATGCTCAAATCAAATGATTATCGAAGATTCGCGTGTACTAGAATCACGTGAACAGTTAGCAAAAAAACAAGTTACAATAAATAGTAATCTTGAAAAACGTGTTGAAGGTGCAAGTACAACCACAACAGCAGCAATTACAACACCATCACCAAATATTTTAACAACACCAATTAAAGCTCCGCCTGATGGTGTTCGTCCAATTAATAAACAAATTGAGACTCGTTTACCAGATGGCAAACGACGTATTACACCAATGTTTTTAGTTGCGCCACCAACACCAAGTAAAGATATTTTAAAGTAAGTCAATTTTTTTCTAAATTCCGATCCGTAGCTTAAGGTAATATTCTAATGAGAGCATTTTCAATATAAACTTATGAAAATTTAATATAATGTAATATAATATAATGTTTTTTCAAATTTGCCTGACACTAGTTTTTATATATAAAAAACTGTGCGGTCGGGGGGCCCCCGTCAGGAACGAAGTTCTTTACGTTATTTTTTCAATTCTAAATGTGATTTAATATGTAGATTTCTATTGATTATATTATTGTATTTTTGTCCGCCAAAAAGCGCAACCCTCTTTTATTCAACTCTCTGCCTGTCTTTCTCTCTCTCTCTCTCTAATTTGAATATTTTATTTTATTTTTTATCATTTTTTCAAAGCAAAAATGTAAAGTAAGGATTTAAATCAATAAATTTCATTTAATAATTTAGGAAAAAATGTATTTATTAAAAATTAAATATAAAATAGAGAATTATAAATTATATATAAAAAAAGAACTTCGTTCCAAAACTAAGAACAAGAAATTTTTTAGCTACGAACAATATCTTGCAATAAAAAATAAAACAAACGGAGCTATTTTATGCTAATTTATATAAATTATGCATCAGGACACAAAAAACTTCAAAACATTGAATAGTTTTGGAAAAATAATTCAAAATTTTCAATAACCACTCACATATGACATACGTATATATATACGTATACGTATATATATACGTATATATATATTTTTTTTTTCAAATTGCTTTTTTTGTAAACTAGCGTCTATTTATTTCCATTGTTAGTATGGTTGCCTTTCGGTTATGTTATACCAACGGAAGCGACTAGCGTTTACTTACTTTGACATTTAAGTAATATGTCTGAACATTGATAACATTTTTTTGACATCAAATGCTTGATATGAAAAATCATACACATCTAGGGATGGGGATCGAACCCACGACCTCTGGCATTCTAGACCAATGTTCTACCAACTGAGCTACCTTAGATGTTATGGTAGTACTATAAGTAGTACTATATGGTAGTACTATACCTCCAGGCGACCTTTCTTTCTCTTTGTCTCTTTCTATCATACAGTATATACGTATATATATATATATATATACGTATATTACGTATAATACGTATAATACGTAATAATACGTATATACGTATATATATATATATATATATATATATATATATATATATGTATATACTGTATGATAGAAAGAGACAAAGAGAAAGAAAGGTCGCCTGGAGGTGGCATAACGCTTTTCGTTACGTGATGATTTATGCCAATTCACTCTACTGTAAGCCGCGTAAAAGAACTTTGTTCCAAAAATTATTTTATTCTGGCATTTTAACATGCGATGTATATGGAATCAATATAGTGAATGCAGTTTTCACTTAATTTAAACATGAAAACGCCAAGATGGAAATTTTAAAAACTGATTATTATTTTATTCCAACATTTTAGAATATGTGTATAATAAAAATGAATCGATTCTGACATGTAATTATTATAATATCGGTATTTTAAACCTATAAAAATCACCGAAATTTATGTACACCATATTTGTCGATCTGTCAGATATTATGATTACAACATCGCAGATTTATTTAAATCGAATCAACTGAACTAGCTGTATTAAATAAAGATGTGAGTAAACCGATACTAGAGAAGGATCAGGATGATACTCTGAGCGCCCCGCTTGGTAAATACGCCTCGATATTCCAGGAGGAAGTGTATGCCATTGATGTGTAATGTAAAACCTTCAGCGAAACTCTTAAAATAAAATAATATATTTTTTATCCGATAGTCCGACAGTGCTTAAAGCGTTAAGATCACCTGAAATAAACTCCAAAATTGTCTTGGATTGTATCAACTCATTGAAAAAAATCTAAACATAACAAAGTCACTATTGGCTGGGTGCTTGATTCAGGAATCGATGGACACGAGTAGGCTGATGAATTAGCCGGAATGGGTACTTGTACTCTACTAAACGATCCAGAACCGTTTTTTTGGAGTACCGAAAAGTACAATAAAAAATAAAATACAAGATTGGGCGGTACAAGCAAAGGCTCTTATAAAAAGCTTCTCATGAAAAGAAGCCTCTGATCGTTTACAACCAAGAAAAAACCAATAGAGGATACTTACTGGCCTTCTAATTGGCTACTGTAAACTCAATAAAAATATACACAAAATCAATCTCACAGGGAACGATCTCTGCAGATTTTGTCATGAAGAGGAGAAAAACCGGAATTCACATTCTGTTGAATACCAAAGTCTCTCTCAAAAGATACTTGCATTTGGGATGGACAAATCTCCAACCAGATAAAATCAATGAAGAGTCTCCAAGAGATATCCTAACGTTTATTATGATAGGACTCCTGGAGCACCTTTGAAGGAAAGGAGGTGCAATAGATCAAATCTCATTAATATCTCGATTTTTTTTTAAATATTATTTTTCCCGCTTAATGACTAAGATTTATGCCAATGGTTACATTAATACAATTTTTAAATTTAGGTAATTGGAATTTTCGTTGATGTCATAAAATTGAAGTGAAACCTCTCATTTTTTGTAGGTTAAAATAAAATTATCTCTATGCCCGTTTTTACACGTTTTCAATCGCACTAAAAACAATTGACTTATCAAAAATTACATAACTGTTCACACGATGAAATTCACATGAAATTTGTCAATCGCATTTTTTTTAACAGCTATAATTCCCTTCTTGTTTAATATTTCTTTCTTTGTCAACCGCGTCAGTCACATGGTCAGAGTATACCAATCGCAAAAACGAAGATATCACATATACGCAAAAAGTGCACTTACATGTAAAATTGCATCAAAATAAAATCTCTATTTTGATATAGCTAAGAACTTACATTAAAAACTATTACTGCGTTTTCTCAGTAAAATCGATTGTTTTACTAGGATAAGCTACTAGCCAATTAGTCAAAAAAGGAATTTATATTTTATCTTACACGCCTTAATTTTGTATTTTTTAGAGAAAAAACAACGCCAGAACCTCCACAACAACAACAACCACAGCAACAGCAGCATCCTATTGAAAATAAGTTTTGTAGTTCATCATCAGAAAAGAGTACAATTATAATTGAAACACGAAACGAATCCTTACCACGAATAACAATTGATACTGATTGGAAAAAACGATCACCTGGACCTCGTTTATCACCAGCAGTATTAACACCAGTAACACCTGAAACACGCCAATCACTTGCATCTGTCGTTGAAAATGTTCAAGCATTAAAACATACTGGTTTTAAATTTAACTTACACGCTGTAAATAATTATTCAAAAATCTTGAATGGTAGTTTATCTCGATTGCAATTTTTCAACGAATCATCAAATCTTTTAGGTGCATCAAATTGGGAAACATATTTTGGTAAGTTGACGCAATTTCCGTTACATTTTGAACTTTGTTGCGGTATTATAGCAATTTTAAATACGTTTTATTATATATTGAATACTTGCTATATACCCGGCATGCGTTTCAACGCTTCGCTTCGCCTTGACTAACGCTACGCGTTAACTGACGTTCGCGTTAACTAAGGCTTTGAAATTACGACTAGCTAATTTATACTGATGATGACTACTTTGTAGTCGAAATACGTATTTATAATACAAAAACTGATCTAGGGAAAGGGGCAAATTTGAAATTTTATATAAATTTTATGAAAAAAAGTTTCAAACAAAACTGTTTTTTTTTTTTAAAAAAAGGAAAATTTGTTGTCCTTAAACTTTTCTTCTATCTCTTACCGTTTTTGATAGAGAAATTTGCATCCCGCGGAGGGGGGGGGGGAGTATGTTGTTCTTTTTCGGGCGCCCCAACAACAATTTCCCAAAGTTTCATCGTAATCGGATGAATGGTTTAAGAACGCATACGTTACACACAAAAATTCATTTATATATATAGATTTAATTATAAAAAAACTTCACAACGTTCACAATATACAAAATGAGATATTTAAATATCATCCGGATCCCAGGCCAATATTTGACTCATTTTTTGACTCAAACCCATAGTTTTCCTGGAAAAAATTTTAAACCACTACCATTACCATAGTAAACAACCGTAGTTTCAAAAACTTTCCATATATTAACGCCATATATTTTCTTTGTTTATAACTAATAGTTAAATAGTAATTTTCTTACGTCTAACTTCAAAAAGAAAGAGATCTTGAAATACAATCTTACGCCCTATTTCTTTCTCTCAAGGATTGATTTTCTAAAATTGTGTAAACAGTAAACACGTATTTGTGTATTTGTATTATCATACAAACTCTTCTCCCCTATTTTACCACTTTTATGGGTTGATTTTCTAAAAACACTGAAGCATGGTATTTCTTTATTTATTATTAATAGCTTAAATAACAATTTGCATGTATCTAATTTCTAATAAACGGGACCCTAATACAAATTTTCACCAATTATTTCATCCCATAAGGGCACCTGAATTTCAAAAAATCCTTTCTTATGGCACGTCTACACTCTCTTAGAAACATATCTTCCAAATTTCATATAATTAGCTTTTGGCTGGGTGTTGATGAATCATTCAATTAGAACAATGTCTTCTATATATTTTAAGTAATTGTGTTTTGTTTTTCAGGTTCAAATGTACTTTGTATATCTAGCTCTCGTCAATTAATCGGTGTTGGTTGTGAAGATTGTACCTTACATTTCCTGAATGTTTCAACTGGTGGACGATGTTTACCACCATTTGCATTATCTAGTCCGCCAATATCTCTTAGCATATCAAAATCAAATCGATGTTGTCTAATAACACGTAACAATTATCTAACAGTATGGGATTTATGGCCAATCACTGATGCCCAAATAATTGTAAAGAACGCTCCATTACCACTAAATGCTATACCCAGCTCATGTTTATTAAACTCAAGTAATGAACCAATGTTGATATTAGTCGATGGTCGATCATATTGTTTTAAAATTAAATTGAACAGTTGGTTATTATTGGGTGATCCAAGAGATCCATTATATCGACCGGTGACGTCAATTCCAGCTGGTGATTTACCATTAGTAAATGCACAACGATCATGCTTAACGGTGAATCGAATGGCAAGTAATAGCGCAACTGCAACATCGCCGACAGTTGCATTAACACATTTTGAATTACAATTAGCGAATAGTGAAGCATTACAATCACCTGTAGAATATAAACATTGGTTACTTGCAATGGTTAAACATTTATTGGAGAAAGGTCCTGAATGGAGGTTAAGAACTGTGTTAGATGATCTTCTTGGTCCAATTAATTCAAGCCAAATGTGGAAACCTGATATTATGGTAAGTGTACTTAATTTTTCATTAATAATTCATAGGTAAGGGTACAGCAATATTCTGTGAATTTTAAGATATCTTTTATTCAAGTTTAATTAACCATGATTATCTAGAAGAGGTTGGGCTAATTTTGACAGTATACTGTCGATTAATTTACCACCTCTTTTACTTGAAGATGTTATATGATTCCACTTTTACATAATAGCTGACGAAACTTTTATCCATGCCATATGTGCCCGTAGAAATCTATAAGGAATCAACTCGAAATAGTAAGTACAGATGTTTAGGTCTAGAATTCTCGTTAGAAATACTAAAATTCCAAAAATTATTTAATAGAGAGGACATCTTTGCCTCTATAGATCGATTTTTTACCAAGGTGAGCACAGGTTGTAAGTGCTAGGAACCGAAACACTGTTTTCGTCCTATTAATTCTTATTGTTATTAAAATCTGTTATGCTTCCAATGTCGTAGTGGATCAGAGCAATAGCACCTCATTCGAACCGCGCTATGTGATTTCAGGCATGTGATGATTTCTACTTAGATTTTATTTTATACTATAATATAGAAATTTTACGGAATTGTAAGAGACTGTTTTTTCAATCATCGTTAAGGAATAAACAGTTAAAAAGTTATTTTAATTCCAAAATGTAAAAATAGAGGGAACGCCCAGAATTTTTTGTACAACTAGTCTATCAATATTCTACCCTACTTCCAGATATCCTTAAAAATTGATATTTGGCATACAGTTAGATCTAGTATCCAAACCGACAGGAAAATCATGAAAACCTGAAATTTGTATCCCGAAATAGAAAATTTTTGCATATTTGTTTTGATAAATTTAACATTGTAAGTCCATATACTTATATACGTCTATCTTATTGGTTATTGATTAATTCCTATTGGTTGATGATAATAATGTCATTATTATAAATTCAGTGTTTAAATTTAACCCACTTCCAGACATGCTTGAAGGATGCGTTTTTTTGCATTCGACGCGGAATATCTTTAATTTACCCAAAGCAACATAACCGAAAATGGGAAAAAACCAAAAATTACGTTTTTTGTCTAACTATAGTGATTTCTACATGGTAGTTTGAACATACATAGGCAACGGATTTCGCAAATTGAATATGTCATTTATGTTGAACAATTAGAATAAAGTTTCCATTCATCATTTAGTGTGTATCAATAAGGATACATTAATTTAAATATTTAAATAATAAGTTTTCAAATATCTTGAAGCAAGTAGTTTAGTTACATATGCGCTTTTTTGCATTCAACCCGGACTAACTTGAAACTTAATTTTCCCTTAGTATGTTTTTAAAATTTTATAACGCGGCAAGTTATCCTTTCTTTTGTTTCAAACATTTAAAAACTTGTCAAGTTCTAAAATTTTAAAAACATACTAAGAGAAAACTTACAAAATAAATTACAAATACAACCAAATTTTTTCTTACATTTAATCAATTTAGTCCTCATTAATTTTTTTGGTAAATAGTTTACCGAGCTATTTACCTTGTAAATAGCGGTCCTTTATCTCATATCATCACTTTTTAAGGAGCAACTATTATATGAAGTATCTCCCCGAAAACTCGGCCCTTTTTTACATTTATGTTTTTGATCGGATTAGCATGTTCAAATTAATTTAATATTTGAAAATTTAACAGATATTTGTTAATATTATATTTTAATTTAGGGTTTGAAAAAACATGATCTTCTTTTACAAGTATTAGAATTATTTAATTCTCATTTGAAATGGCAACGACTGTACATGGAGTATTTTGAACAAATACCAACAACCTGAAACATATGATGGTGATTGACAGGATTTATCGAAGATTTACTCGGACAATTTTAATTTGTTTTATAAATTATTATTCTTTAATAATTCTTACGATTATACGATACGTTTAATTATAAGCATCTATAGTATTTATAAGAAAACATTGTGTATATTTATAATTTATTATATTTGAAAATTTTGTAAAATATTTTTATCATATATAGGAATAAATCTTTTTGACGTGAATACGTTTATACATTTGATATATATATATATGGAGGTGGGGAGGAGGGTGGTTAATTAAAAAAAAAAGATGATAACAAAATCGGGGGATACAGTTTGGTGTTGCAGCTACAAAAGTATCAGCTACATCAAAAATATAATTACACCACAAGACAGCTACAGGTTCAAAGAATTTGTTACGCAGAGTTAGGACTCCAAAGCATCACGCGCGGTGGAGGGAGTAGCGCCGTCATTTCGAGGTCGTTTTGGTGCGTCACATAATTTTCGTTTAGAATAACTTTTGACTCAGAGAAGCTAGGACGTTCGTTTTAATCGACCGACAGCTCTTGTCAAGATCTATCGATATATGTATATAAAACATTATTGAGAAACAGTTATGGCAACTATATATATGGCGTTAAACTAAATAATTTTAAAAAATAATGCAACGTCAGCCTTAACTCGTCAAAAAGCCAAGTTAAAGTGAAGATATCGTATACGGTTGGAAAAAGCTTCTCAAGAGGAATGTAGTGATACTCGTAAAACACCATATGAAAGAGTGAATCGGTGCTGGTGGCGCAATTTTGATGTCGTTGTGCTGCGTTGCATAATTTCCGTTTAGTATAATTTTTGACTTGGTACAGCTAGAACGTTTGATTTAGTTTCAATCGACAGCTCTCTACAAGATCTATCGATTGCGTATATAAAACATTAGTGTAAAATAGTTATAGCGACAGATATGGTAAAGTAAAAAATTAACATAAATAATGCAATGTCGAAATATCTGCAATCGAAAAACACATAAGATGTAAAGTTGTAGAAAATTACTTTTACTATTTTACTATTTTATTATTTACTATTTTAGTTTTATTATCATTTCTGTTTCTCTAATATTTGCAGAGATATTGACGGTTTAAGATTGAAAATTTAAATCCTAAATATTTCTGTACACATTCGAGTTGCAGACAAAATGATAAGGTAATGAATTGTAGTAAGCATCATGATTTTCTACAACTTATCTCCTTACACATTTTTCAATTTTTCTAATTTTAAGTGAGATATTTAATATTTTGTTTCTTCTTTCTCCAAGCACTTCTTTCCCCTGAACTTACTACCCCTTCACTTGTTAACTCTGAAATTATGAAATGAACAGACCTAGAAACATGTCCAGCGAAAAATAAAAAATAAATTAATAGTAAAAACAAGCTTTTAAAACAAGAAAATAAACTCTAAATTAAATCAAACCCATCAATTTATTACATATACACAATTTATAGGATATAAAAGCTTGTCGCGAGATCAATATATGTCAAGAAAATTTACTTGATATAAGTATTTTTCTCCCTCAGTGTACATATAATACCCTCAAAGAAAATATTACCCGTTACGTACACGTATTCACGTAAAACACACGGCCGTGTCCAAGACACAGCCACTCCCCTCCCTTTTTAAACAATTTTCGTATATTTTTAACTAATGAAAACGATCTTTAAAAGCTTTTCATTTAAAATTACGACTCGTTTTTTTTTCGGTCAGAATGTCAAAAAAACCATCAGAATAGTTTTCAACACAACATGGTCACAGACCTGGAAAACCTGGAATAGTCATGAAATTGTTAAACACCTAAAATATTTAATTTTTAATTCAAGACAAATATCTTACAAATTCATATATGGACTGGTTGGAAGATCGTTTCTTCGTTGTACATGAGTAACACACGGTGGTACGTGTAAAGTCTTTAAAACCACGGTGTATTTCAATTTTATACACCTGAAAAGAAAAAGTCACGGAGTTATATTTACCCGACGACATGAAGCAAGGAGAAGGCTTATGTGTTTAGCACGATGTATGTATGTTCATCTATTCCCTCATAACTTCTAAACTACATATCATAATTTGGCAAATGTGGTATCGTTGGAAGCGTCTTGATCGTTCGCTGGTTATAGGCTATGTGACGTCACATTAAATGGAATACGGCGCCCTCTACAGGACATACAGTGGTAAAAAAAAACGAAGTTTAATGAAAGATTGATTGTTGGGTATCAAATGAAAGAGCTTAATTAGCACATTTGAAAAATATATATAATGTTAGCTGTTGCTTGCGGCTTTGCTGCGTGCACCCGATAATTGGGAATAATTTCTAAACCTCATAACTTTTAAACTATTTATCATAATTTAACAAATGATGCATCGTTAGAAGTGTCTTGATCGTCCGCTGGTTATAGTTTACGTCACATTAAATTGAATATGACGCCCTTTAGAGGACAAGTCGTGAACTAAAAAAACATTTTTTTAATGATGCCGTGTTGGGTATGAAATGAAAGGGTTTAATTAGCACATTCCTATATATATATATATATATATATATATATATATATATATATATATATATATATATATATATATATATATATATATATATATATGCTGTTGCTCGCGGCTTTGCTTTGCATGTAATTGGGATATAAATTGAATATGTTTGATATGTATGTATGTATGTATGTATGTATGTTCAATACTTTATCACAAAATTATAACACCAAAATAATTTAAATAAATAAAAAGTTAAAAAACTAAAACCCGATTACGGAAAAATCGTGCTCTAAAAAATATGAAACAAGAAAATATTCTCATCTGAAATATTTGCAAAGCAAAGCAAACTATTCAATATTTATCGTCTATTAAATAAACAATGTGGCTACGCGAGCGGCAAAGATACGAAGTGGAAAAGTGAAAATTCGAAAAAAAGCACGTCGAAAATTATAAAAATACCAATTTTCAAAACTCCTGGAAACTTTTCAGATAACCCACTTTTTGAGCATCGAATGATTGTACTATTGTATAGATATACTTTTTAATTGTTGATTTTATACATAAACGGACATAATATATGTGTTTATCTGTCTCTTTTTCTGTTTACAAATAAGTATGACTGTTAAATGTATTAAACTTATGAAACGTAGCATTTTTAATATCCAAATATTAGTCTTCAGAATTACACTCGGTCCCACTATATAGACGTATAGTCTGTATACAGAGGTAGTTCACACCATATTTTTTTATTTTATCTTTTAATAAATAAATATTTAAAATTGACAAAAATATTTAGTGATAACGTTTTGATAAAATAGAAAGAAAGATTATCCATAGGCGTAGCCATAGTCTGTGTAGGTATTCTGCAGAGTTCATCCCAGTGTTATGGAATATACATATATATATATATATATATATATATATATATATATATATATATATATATATATATATATATATATATATATATATATATATATATATAGGCCGCGTGGTTACTGTGCGGAGTCAGTCAGTACACATGTAATGAGTACACACTCTTAAATGACAAACAAACTACCATACGCATATGATATGACTCTCATTGCATGTGTAATGACTGACTCCGCACAGTAACCATACGGCCTGCCAGTAATAAATAATATTTAACATTGATTCTCTATTGGAAAAGCATTCCAACACAGTATATATATATATATATATATATATATATATATACTGTGTTGGAATGCTTGAAGGCAGGCCGCGTATATATATATATATATATATATACTGTGTTGGAATGCTTTTCCAATAGAGAATCAATGTTAAATATTATTTATTACTGGCAGGCCGTATGGTTACTGTGCGGAGTCAGTCATTACACATGCAATGAGAGTCATCTCATATGCGTATGATAGTTTGTCATTTAAGAGTGTGTACTCATTACATGTGTACTGACTGACTCCACACAGTAACCACGCGGCCTGCCAGTAATAAATAATATTTAACATTGATTTTCTATTAGAAAAGCATTCCAGCACACAGTCTATATATATATATATATACACTATGTTTAATTTACATCTTCGTATTATAGATCCCACGAGTATGAGAGAGTGCATATGTACATATGCATTAAGCAATGTGTATGAGAAGGAGGTCCTATAGACCCATTGCTTAATGTATACGTACATATGTACTCTCTCATACTCGTGGGATCTATGATACGAAGATGTAAACTAAAGCTAAACAGACGATATATATATATATATATATATATATATATATATATATATATATATATATATATATATATATATGTTATGTAAATATATAAGACTAGAGATTGATATAAATAAGATTGAAACGCCTTGGGCAGTTATAGGGTGAGCTTGTAAATGCAAGACTAATAATTGTAACTTAAGGTAGTTCCAGCACTGTCTTATATAATCAGGACAAAAAACCGGTTTAGAACAAATACATGTACACACATACACAACACATAGATATATTCACTATTCATATATACAAATTAATGTAATTTTGAAATAAAAAATAATTTTAAACTTTTATATTTCGAAAACAAAACAGTAAAACGCGACTATTTTAAAAAAATTTAATTAATAAATATTTATCTTTACTATCCTATGCTTCATGCTATCCTATGCTTTACTATGCTTCTAATGAGGGAGAGTGCGAGAGAATGATTACTTTGCTATTAATTATCTCGCGTTCTAAACGGTCAAAAATTCTGAAACTTCGGGATTTATTAGAAAACGTTATTTTTAGCCTGTGAAAAAATTGATAAAAATCTGTCGAAAAGTGGTTGTATGCTGGAACATCCTTAAAGCATTTTTTACTACGTAAAACTACATTTCACCTGTACTTTCGTTTAAAACAAAAAATAGAGATTAATAACAATAAACTGAGTTAACTGTTTAACTACCTTGTATATAATGAGTTTTTATCAGTGTAAGTCTCCACACGCACTAATGAATAAAAAAATGCGGAATGCCTGAGACTGCCATTCATTGACGACCTCTCTGAGCTAAAATCTAGTGGCGTTAAAGCCCTATTGCTGTACTTGAACAGCTCCTAATGGTTTAAGTAATAATAGCAAGGATGGGTCAATAGAGCATATTACTGGTATTGTTATATTATTTCCCCGTTTTTCAGACATATCTTGTCTAAAACATATTTTGTCATCACCAATACTTCTGAAGTACCCTCGTTCGAATAGCCAACACTCGCCATCTAGTGACCGCCAAAATAAGCAAAAAATTGAATCAAATTTTCAATTTTTATCGAAAAATACGAAGTCATAAACGTTTTTTTGAATATATTTGGAATTCACACACTATTTCCGATATATCGAATATCCACAAGGCTGTTAAGTCTTTATTTTTTAAATGTCAACCAGTCCAAGTGGTCGAGCGGTCTAAGGCCTTATGTCTGCGCAGTATGCCTACTTGGAGACTGGGAGGTTATGGGTTCGAATCCCGACATCGGCTGTTTGTCAATTATTAAGAAAAAAAAAGGAGCGGTTAATTGACTAAACTTTTGGCGTATGGGCAAGAACGAAGTAACCGGCTATGCTTGAGAAGGTTTTCTGCAGTTTCCTTCACAAACCTCCAGATGAAAATCGGCATAGTTCCTATCATAGTCGGCTGCAGCCGCATATCCTACCAATTCCTAGTCCATACACAAACATTCCTTCCACTCCACTCACATCCTCACATCATTAGGCATCACAATGGACCTTATGGTCGAAGTGTAGCCCGTCCAGGGTAGCCTCTACAATCTCTCTATTTTTAAAATTTTGGCTAAATGGATGCCCTATATTAAAACTTAAATTTACTCAGTAACATATTGAGTCTCAAACGAAATCGAAACTGTTGTCAACGATTCATAAACGATTAGAAAAAAATGTCATGTTAGAAAAATTCGTGTTTGCTGTTCGAATGAGTTTCTTTGAATTAATTTGTGTAGATAAATAAAATGATGAATCCTGCGTATACAGTGTGAACAAAAATACAAACCTGGCTATTCATGATTTATGGTTCGTGAGCAGAAACATTTAAAACATAAATTCACATGCATTTAATATTTTATTAATTTATTTAATAAAATATTCAACTGGTTTTTTTAATTCAGTTTTAAAACAAGTTTTTATATTATTATTATCATAATATGCAAATAAGTTGTTTGTTATTTTTTATGAAAAATATATAATTATTTAAAAATATATACGCATTGAAATAAGTTGTAATTTTTGAGAGAAAATATCATTTTTTAATTAAAAATGGCAGAATTGAAAGACAAAGATTTAAGTGCTAATGATGAGGATATTTTAAACAGCATTTTTAGTAAAAATAATGAATCGATATCGTTTTCTGATACATGTTTTCACGAATCTATATTGAATGAAGAATCTAAAGGTAAATTATTCAATTGATTTTGTAATCATAGATGCACCAATTAAGGATGTACGAGCGCTGATGTATAGTCCATTTATAAACTTCTTCAAAATCTTATATAAATACATTCATAAAAGTCCACAATAATGTTGATTATTTTTTATCGTAAGATAAAAATTAAAATTTAATTTAGGCCCTTCATATCTAACAAAAAAGATATTTAAGAAAAAACCTGAGATTTTGGGTGATTAAGCTACCGACGACAGAAATAAAATTTACCCGAAATCTTAGTTGTTTTCTTAAATATCTTTTTTTTAGGTCCGTCATACCGGAATTTTATTGGATCAATCTCTTTATTAATATTTCTATTTTCTATTGCGTAGTTTTTTTTATTAATTCAAGATTAATTCATTTATTAAATAATTAATTCTAGACACCCGTAACCCACCTCCCCCCTAAGACTTTTATAATTGATTTATATAAACTTCAACTAAATTTATATGTAAACAAAAAATCAAGCTTTAATCTTTTTTGAAGGTTTAGTGCTCGTACATCCTTAATAAGAATCAGATGCATAAAAATTAATACTTCTATGTGGACAGTGGAAGCTGTTCCGACAAAGTTAGACAGATAGTGTCTCGTGCTCTCTATTCTCCGAGCGACAAATTCTGTTCTGCGCATTTTATAGAATTTCCAGGCATGCGCAACATAGACAATGTGACTCGGAGGAGAGAGAGAGAATAAATATTGTCGGCACCGTAATGTTGGGACATTCTTTCATATACCAACTATCCATGTAGGATACATTACATATATGGTATTACATATATGATTTAAACTTTATTTTTGTCAAAAATTTTGAATAGGCCATTCTCAGCATGTCTTTCAGTGCAGTGAACTGAATTATTACTCTCTACACAGTACACACGCACTAATGTAGGAACATTTAATATGAGGTGTTTAATATGAATTTGTTGAACATTGTTTGAAATTTTTAAAACTGAATATTTTGGCCACAATATCAGCTCAAACATCTGCAATTACTCTTTATAAATAACCCATAGTACATACTGGGTATTTAGCAATTAACTGAGTTGTTATTTTCACTTGTTTAATTTTAAACCTTAATTCTTTATTTATTCCATTTTATGTAAAATATTAGAAAATTTAGATAAAACGGATGGGAATTTCAATTTAAGTGAAACAAATCAGTTAGAAGTACAAGGAATTCGTTTAGCTGAAAATGGTAAATTACAAGAAGCTATTGCAACACTGAGTAAAGCAATTGAAATTGCTACAAACCATGCATCACTTTACAATAATAGAGCTCAAGTTTATCGTCTCTTAGATGATGATGAAGCTGCTCTGGAAGATATAAAAATTTCAATTAAATTATCTGATAAAAAAGGTGACATTTATTGTAAAGCACTTTGTCAGCGTGGAATAATACATTTTAAACATCGTCGTGATGTTGAAGCTATTGAAGATTTTCAAAAAGCTGCATCTTTAGGAAGTCAATTTGCCAAAGAACAGGTACAGTTATGATTCGCTTTGTTTATTTTTAGTTCGTATAATTATGGCCTGTTTTATTTTTAGATGGTCAAATTAAATCCTTATGCAACTTTATGTAATGCAACTTTAAAGAAAGTATTCCAACTTGAAAACTATTAATAAATAATTAATAAACAAAATATTTTTTTTAATTTAAATTTATTTTATTGTTTAAAACTCGGTAATGCAGTTAAAATAAACAAAAACATTACAATCTAAGAAAAAATTTGCATAGAGCTGAAATCAGCTGAAATAGACCTTTAAGGCAAAGCGCACACGGTGCGACTGTTTTTAGACTAGTAAACATGTGCCTTTTTAATTGCGAATTCTACTTCACCTTCTCAGAAAATTATGACCAAGGTGTCATTCGATTCGTAATTGCACCTAGAAAGTTTTTGAAAAAGTTGAAGTCCCGCGTAAAAAAATATCAAAAGTTATAAACAATTTAGTAAAAAAAAGGTGTTTCGTTTTTTGCAAATATCTCAAAAACTATTGTAGATATCGGAAATCATAAAAAAAGATTCTTAAAGAGCTGGAAATTTCCTTAAAATCTCAACTCCCGGAACTGTACCACTAATATTTATAATTTTAATTGAGAGATGAAAATAGGTCTTGAAAACGAGTGATTCGGCTCAGCTTGATTCCGACATTTGATCAAAAAAAATTTTGTAACCCTTTAAATATGAATATTAAGGAAAGACAAAATTCACGTACTTTGTGGATACTTAAACAAACAATAATCTGTCGGAAAAAAATTTTACCCCAATTTTTCCATGCTTTTGTTAATTAAAAAATTTTTCCAATCTGGATAACCCCGATAATTTTTAAAATAAAAGTTTGGAATTTTTTTACTTCTGGGAGCTATTCTTTGAAAGATTTAAAAAAAATCCCCGTTGGAAAATTTAAAAAATTTTGATTTTTTTTATAAACTTTTGTCATCCAGTGTGCACTTGTCCTAAGTCATCATTTTGAATGACATATCAAAAGACCCCGTTGATTTGACCTGTATAAAATAGTGATAAAGGTAAACAAGTTCAGTGTATCATATCAGAAATGCTCCTAGCTATTTCCAGAGCACTTTGGCAGTTACAAGAATATGAGCATTATCCCGTAATAAAACAATTATTGTTTGGAACCTTTTTTGCGTACACTTGGTCACAAACGTAGAGTTTTTTTTCAAAATTTTATTATTGATTTAGTGCCATATTCATTCGATTTTCGAAAAAAATTTTTGGATAAAAGTGGTTCATTATAAATATACTAGCAACTTTTATTCGAAAAGTTTCCTCAAAAATCGAATAAATAAAGCACAAATAAACGATAAAATTTTTGATTATAAATTCTTCTATTTTTCTTATATTCTATTTTTATTATAAATTTTATTAGTTATCGAATAAATGAACAAAGTTTAAGAAACTTGATCTGCTTATTATAGTAAGAAATTTTGAATATCCGGATCGTTTTCAGGAAAAAAAGGCTGTATTCAAGTGATTTTTGCAGTATCGAGCATCGGAAAACCCTCTTTGAAGACCATTATTTACCAAAAAGCAAAACTTTTAGCCGAGAAAATTGACACTTTTTCTTCATTCTTCATCAGTGTACACAAATTTAGTTTTTTTATAGAAATAATTTTTTTATCGTAATTTATTCAGCTATCTGTTTTCATATTTTCGACTTATTATGTCTGATCTTCAGATCAGGACATTACCCAATTTGTCAGAACGAAAAGAGCTACAGAGGTTTTCGAATATAGCAAGATTGCGGAATTATAAGAATTATAAGATGAGTTTTTCACTCATCGTTAAGGAATAAACAGTTAAAAAGTTATTTTAATTCAAAAATCGAAAAACGGCTGATTTTTTGATAACATAATAAAAAGTATATCGTACTTCCCGATATCCTATAAAATTGATATTTGGCACACAATTAGGTCTAGTACCCAAACCGACAGAAAAATTATGAAAACCCGAAAATTCTATCCAGAAATCGAAAATTTCGGCATATTTATTTTTTATAAATTTAACATAAATGCATATGTATAGGAATATTCTGCCTTGTGATTGGTTCTTAGTAAATTTCTATTGGTGGATCTTAGCATAAGTATTGGTAGTCTTAGCATAAATATTATACTCAACTTTAATGAAATATCATTTTAATGCCATAATTTATCGAGGTAAGAACAAATAATTTTGTTATTTGGTAAAAAAAATTATTTTTGTAAATTAATTTAGTGATCATTTCGTTGGATTGGATAAATTAACATCAACTTTAATAATGAGTTTCAAACATAAAAGATTTATTTGAAAATTTCATGACGCAACGCAACCATCCCGAAATTTGGAAAAACTACCTAAAAATTGATTTTTAATTCTATCTATGCTAGAAGGATGCGGTTTTTTCAATTCGACGGGGAATAACTTGAGACTTATAAGAAACATCAGAAAACTTTAATTTTCCCAACACAACAAATTACTTGTTTTACTTCTATTCATGTTAGAAGGTTGCGGTTTTTTGTAATCTTTCTAAGACGCGAAGCCAAGGCCAGAGCCTGCCTTGAGGTTCAAGAGGATAGAGCCCCCTTGCGAGTTAACGTTATGTAACGCGAAGCGGTCTCCTTTGTATATGTGTATCTACTTAGAAAGAAAAAGAGTTATGTAACGCTAAGCGTAAAGTAACTCATACAGCATAACAAAACGCGTAGCGTTATGTGCGAAGCGTTACTAAACTCGAAGCGTTCGGCATTGTCTATTTAAGCATTTCAAAAAGCAGTGATATCCGATCAAAAGCATAAATGTAAAAAAGGGCCGAGTTTTCGGGGAGATACTTCATATAATAGTTGCTCCTTATTAAAAATTGATATGGGATAGAAGACCAGCTATATACCAAGTATGAGTGAATTGAATATAAATTTATTATGTAAATTTTTTCCTAGAAAATTAATGAGAAGTAAATTGATTAAATGTAAGAAAAAATTTGGTTGAAATTTATTTCATAAGTTTTTTCATGTTTGTAAAATTTTATAACGCGGCAAGTTTTAAAATATTTGAATCAAAAGAAAAAAAATAACCTGCCGCGTTATAAAATTTTAAAAACATAATATTAACAGAAAACTACGAAATAATTTCAACCAAAATTTTTCTTACAGTTAATCAATTTACCCCTCATTAATTTTCTAAGGAAAAATTGACATAATAAATGTATATTCAATTCACTCACACTTGGTAAAATGCTCGGTCTTCTATCCCATATCATGCAAGCCGGTTAAAATTGAGAAATTTACAAAAAACCCGATTTTTATAAGTTATTATTTTATCAAAATTAGAGGTATTTCGAAAAAACTGTATGAAAGAACCATGCATATGCAGCATAATTTCAACGGTTACATGTTTCACTGGTTGTTTTTAAATGGTATTTATATCGTAAATACCTTAATTATAGATTGACTTGTATTTTATAATTTGCATATTTTAAACTCATTCCTTGAATTAGATTTAAAAAATTCACAAATCATGCCCTGTGAAAGGACAAATTTTTCAGTAGGCAGTTTTTATCCCACATTGAATGTATGTGATATTGTAAATTGTTCAAAGTACATGCATCGACCTTGAGTATATAATTTATAAAATAATAAAGAAATTTAAAGAACCTATGAATTCAAGTTGAGTCTCACATATTTAGATTTAGTGCAAAATATATTTTCCAGTATATAATATAGTAGCTGCAATATTTATGCAATATTTAACAATGTCCAAATAAGTTTTCGACTTACTGAATTTGTAAATGATTTTCAAATAGATCTGCGAAAAAGTGCACACTTTCAATTTTTGTAAACAAACTTTGTTAATAATGGAAACATTCGCGGGCCATTAGGATGTTTACAACTTTCAACTTGTTCCAAAATTAAATTTTGTAAACTATAGATGTTCTTTTTCCTTTTGCATGGCATATCCGTGAAAACTATTCGATTTATGAAAAAATATTTTTAACAAAATTTGTTTGTTTTTATAAGATAAATATGTTTTGTTTGTTAAGATTTTCCTTTTCTCGCACAGTTTAAAAGATAGGTACGTTATACCACGCGGCACGGATGCATGGAACAAAAAATTTATAATATATCCTATATGTTATATCTTAGAATTTTATGATTCTATGAATTCTATATTATACTGTAGAATTCGATGATTCTATGAATTCTATATTATACTGTATAATTATATGTTATACTGAAGATAATAATTTATTTGTAGTTAGCGAAAGCGAAATAAAAATTGTTGTTTGGCGCAGTAGATTCTGATGGCAAGCATATTTAAATTTCGAAATTTGGTGCATGCAATATAGTGTATGTTTAGTTCAATCTATAGATCTTTTCAGAGGGTTTTATGCGCATACGATTTTTTACTGTCTACAATAAAATGAAAAAGACGTGAAGTACTGCTTATTCATTTCTTCACATCGATTTTTTTTGACATCTGTCCGAAGCAAATCATCGTGATTTGAAATGAAAAAGTCAATTGTCTATAAACTTTTTCATAGGGTTTTATGAGCATGCGATTTTCGTACTGTACAATAAGATGAAAAAAGACGTAAAGTATTGCTTATTCATTTTTCCACATAGATTTTTTTGATATCTGTCCAAAACAAAATCAAATCGTGATTTGAAATAAAAAGATCTACTGCTACGTTGCACGCTGAACATTTCGGATTTAAATATTCCTTCGTTTTTTTTGTATTTAAATTGATTATGGTGAACGCACCCAATAAACATCCTACATAACACTAGACACTACACATCACTTTGACAATAATGAAGTGACGTGTACATAACCTGATGAATTAGTATTAGAAAAAAATTATACAAATTGGTTTTAACAAATTTTAAATAAAGTTAAAATTAAAGATGATTTTAATGACAATGATAGCCAGGGTGGCTGATGGTTTACCATTAGCAGCAACTATGCAAGAAGATGAACAGGTAATGTAAAAATTAACTTAATTTACTAAAAACACAATTTAAAATTTTTTAATTGTTATGAACAGTCTGGAAGAAGTATATTAGATTATCAAAATCAAGCAAAAATGTTGTTCCGAAAACTTGGCCCACAGTCACCAACTAGATGCAGTATAGAAACTGGCCCATATTTATTCCAGTAAGTATATTCAATCAAGAGTTTTGGTTCGAAATAATTTCTAAATTATCTATTTACGATAATGTACCGGGTATTAGTTGTTCGAAATGTCTCAAAAATAAATTATTTTTTAGTGGTTGCGAAATTAAATTTGTATTATAAATTGACGGGGATACAAACTGTGATAAGATTAAAACATATCCTATGTATATTTAAATGATTTTAATTTTGTGTCATTTTCTTAGACGGGAGTTTAAAAAAATTATAATCTCTTTCCAAATTAAAAAAGGGTAAAATTGCAGTTTAGCTGCTTTTGCCAATTTGAAAGCTAAAAAAATTGTTACAAAAAAGGGTATATTTGGTTTAATAGGAGTGTCCTTCGTGCTCATGCCAAATGTATAGACCTTTTAATTTCAAATAACGATTTGTTTTTGTTTCGGGCAGATTGTCAAACTTTACAATAAGATGAACAAAGACGTGAAATATTACTTACTCTTTTCTTCATATTGATTTGTTTGACGTTCTGCCCGAAACAATACCAAATCGTAATTTGAAATAAAAAGGTCTATTCATCACTCGCTTTCTTTGACTCGTGTTAAAAACCGACTTTTAATGGAGCGATGGTGAGGCGAGTCGACACAAGGCAGACCAAGCGCTGTGAGTTCACTCTCGCGTTGGCTATATCTTGTCTTGGCTTGCCTAGTGTGTATAGCCGGCATTAGAATAACAACTACATTATCGACTTTTTTTCAAATTGTTAGTTTAGAAGGTTTTGGTTTGAACTGATGCTTACGTAATGCCAAAACTAATGGTATTTTCAGAAGCCAAAACGAACGCCAATACATTGCGCTTATAAGCGCAATTTATTAAATTGAAAATTTATTAAGATTTTACTAAAGCGTGTAAGCGCTCAAAAAGAATACACCCACCCATACAGTAACATTTGAATGTTTCAATTGGTTCAAAATTTATTGCAGGGGAGTGTAGGTACTATGCATGAATAATTTGGACTAATATTAAATGTTTGTATAAATTTGTTCTAGTTATTTAATAGAAGATGAAATATGTTATTTAGTACTATGTGAAAGGAATTACTCAAAACGTTTAGCATACAATTATTTGGAAGATATATCACAAGAATTCTATTCACAATATGGGAAGCGTGTAAAGTCTGTGATACGACCATATGCGTTTATTGAATTTGAAAATTATTTACAAAAATCAAAAAAGGGATTTGCTGATTCACGTTCACGTAGAAATATGAATGCATTAAATTCACAACTACAAGATGTACAGCGTATTATGGTACAGAATATTGATGATGTATTGCAACGAGGAACAGTACTATCAGGTAAATTGTTTTGTAGCTAATGAGGTCTTAGGTTATCTAATTTAAAAAAAAAAATATAACGATAAAAGTTTTCCAGAAGTTGACATTATTGGATTTTATAGTAACATCACAATTCTCAGCTTCTGCCATCACGAACAAATGATTTAAAAATTTCTGCCACCAGCTCCTTAGTTATAGACTGTATTTACCAGTTTAAATACAATAACGTCGCGGTTATATGTTTGCACTTAATAAAAAACCCGACTCTCTTAAGCCTGAATTCCTTGACAATATTCCAATATTTTATGAATTTATTTGTACGTCCGGCCACCAAAGGGATACTCTATTTTCAAAATTTTATAATTGATTTGCACTTTATTCATTCAGTTTTCGAAAAAATACTTAAAAGTTCTTCATAAATATGCTAACAACTTTAATCGAAATATTTTTCCAAATGAGTCATTCCATATGAAAACACCAAATCGACAAAGCTAGCATATTTCAGATTTGATTTAAACTTTGTGGAAATGTTCTTTAGGATCCCAACGACGAAACTCGAATTCTAAATTATTATTCAACATAATTTTTATAATAAAGGTTTCAACATAGTTATGCAAATAGTATTACTTGAAAGTATAGAATCCAAATATATCACTGTATTTTTTGCTACTTTTTAAACGCCTGTACACACGCGAGCGATGAAAAAACCAGAAGTCGTAAGAACTAAGTATCCTGTAATTTCTAAACTTTTATTTTTACTGCCACACGTCCAAATTATAGCCTGAAATATACAAATTCTAAAAATTTCAAAATTTCAAGCTAAGATTTTTTCATGGCGAGGAAACGGAACGAGTTGATTTGAATTTTTTATACTCGTACAATATGTGCACTTGATATCTGAGAAAAATGAGCCCTCTACTTTCAATAGTACAGGTACCGTAGTCTTTTGAAAATCATTAAAATATACGTATTTTCAATACCATATAATTTTGTATGAATATGAGGTATGTAAATTTTTATTTTTTCCACAGAAACTACTCTCTTTTAGCTTTAAAATGCCACCTTAATCAAGTGGATATCACTAATAGAAAAATTTTTACAGCCGAAACCATAAAACCCAAAAATACGCTTTTAATTGCTTTATTTTGTATAGACCGGAAGTGGTGCGTGCGAAAATTAAATCCCCATAGGTTTTCGTCGTTGGAACCCTAAAGAACATTTCCACAAAGTTTAAGCAAAATCTGAAATAGCACAGCAACGAGTTTTTGTTTGTTGGTGTTTTCATATGGAATGACTCAACAAATTCCAAATAAAAAAAACACAAATCAATTGTAAAATTTAAAAAAAAAATGCGTGCTACATATTTACGATCCATAGTACCTCTACACACAGTATTAATAACACACACTATTAGTACTTTTTCATAAAACATTTTCAAACCCCAATTTGGCTCCGTGTAATTAAAGAGACAAATATAACTCACCAAGCGTGAGTTTTATTTAGATTTCAAAATTGAAGAGTCATAAGAATCACAAGCGAGTTCAGAACTTGCTTATATCTAATAATTTTTAACTTTTCAGAGAGATTCTGCGAATGTTTCACGTCAAATTTTCGAAACTTTTAATGGGAATAATTTTAAACAGCTGTGTTTATTTTTCTGTTTTCAGAATTGGATTCAAAAACACAAAATCTTTCAATGTTAACACAAAAATATAAAAAAGATGCCACATATTTAAATCAACAATCATTTTACGTGAAAGCAGCCATTGGTGGAATTATCCTGTTTGTTTTAATTTTATATTTTTGGATCCTTTAGGATAATTAATAACCAATTTATTGCTCCCTCTAATTATAAGATAAATATTTAATAAATACCTTTTATTATGGCAAACATTTCAATTATATTTAATAATTATTATTGTTAGGGTTACTTTTTTATAAGTATATATTGTTCGGAATATCAGATTGTTGTTTAAATAAAATAATGTTTTAAGGGCATTGTGGCGGTGATCCAGTTTTCTTGTATTTATTTACTTGTTAAATTTAAAACACGTATTCCATACAATGGCCGTAAGCCAATCCATTTCAAATCGACAAATGATGGTCACTGTCAAATTTTTATACCCAGTATATGTAAATATACAAGGTATATTAAGTTTAGTTCCTTCTTTGTAACGCTTGAAAATATTAATCCTTGACATAAATGCTTGGAATGGGTGTTCATAAAATGGTCGAATTCGGCCGGTTAGGCTAATCCGTCTGTACGTGAACACGATAACTCAAAGCGAAAAGAGATAACGAGCTGAAATTTTGCATGTGTGTTCTATAGCAAAAGAGTGAGGTCAAGTTCGTTAATTGGCAAAATCGGAACATGTCTCCCCCTGCCAGAAGGGTAAATATACATAGTTGAAACCGTAAGAGATAGAAAAAAAATTTGTTCACAAAATATCTTTTTCTTTTTAAATAAACAACTTTTATTTGAAAATTTTTTTATAAACTCAATAGTTTGCTCATAATTTGTGATTAAATGTTCCTCGGAAAGCGAATTCGAGGAAAGGAGTATTTTCACAAACATCGACAAAGTCGGTACTGGTGCATAAGTGTACTATTGTGTACTAATGACATGGTAAAGTACTCAAAATGTTTTGAAAGCTATAAAAATAAAAGTTTTATCAAAGAAAATTTACGTCTTTTGCAATAAAGAACCTAAGTAATAATGTGAGTTACAATTTTTTCTGAATTACATAAGTTTGGAACCGTCCATATATTACATCACAGCTTTTTTGACAATACATCACCTCCATCCATTTGTTACCTTGCCACACATTTACAAACCCTCCTACAAGTATTATATCACATGAAGAATTATAAACTGTCAACTAGCCAATTTACTAAATTTTGCTTCAGTGCGCTTGCGTGACTAAAAACTTTGCAGAATGATATATTTACGTATACACGCATATCTTTGTCTCTTTTTGTATGCTTACGTATGCATATATGTAGGAGTATTACATATATGCACGTATGGAAGCGGATCGACTTTATAGGTTTGTTCTGGTAATGTAAAGAATATTCGATGCGATTCTCTCGCCTTCTTAAAACGCATGCATTTCAGATATATAAAGCAAGACAACAACAGCTCACAGCGCAGTAACAATCAAACATTCGTTGAAATCAAAAAGTTAATACAATTCAAAAGTATAATCTAAAAGTTGTAATTGTTATGCAAAAAGTAGTGAAATAAAATTTACAAAAATATACATTTCAAGTATTTTCTTTATCACACGTACCTTTTGCTACACACATAAATGCCGTGTAAGAAAAAAATAAAGAAAAAATTAATACCTTGCTAATGGCGTATATTGGGATAATCCGTCCAGTTATACAGCGGTCAGTGACTACACTAAAAAAAGATTAATTGTGACGTGCTAATTTAATTGATGAGACAACTGATCAAATTATGGCGTGACAATAATATATCTCAGACTACAAAAAGCCCTAGCCCAGTCATTGATATTTTCAATTTCTTATACGCATTTGAAACATGGGCTCTAAAGAAAGCTGAGAGACGACTCATTTGAGATATGGGTATAGCGACAAATGGTTCGCATTTCTCAGACAGATGGACGCACAAAGAATTCCATCTTGCAAGAACTTGGCATTAAACAGTGTTTATCCAGTGTGGTTCTCCCGTATTTTGAAATATTTTGGCCACGACCATCGAAGTGATAATATGGAAAAATTGATCGTCCTAGGCTAATATCCTGTAAACGCGGACGGGACCGTTCCCCAAGTCGTTAGGTTGATATGATTCGCCAGCAATTCGAAATCAATCTAACAAACACCACAAATTTAACCTCACACCGTGATTTTTTCAGAAATTACAAGACCGATTTTTATGATTCTTTCACTGGGGTAATCTATATACTTTTGGGACGGTTTTAGTATAATAACCGCGAATTCAAAAAGGAAGATTCTTTAGTATGTTTGTATGCCCGCAATTATTTTTATAATTTGCAAGTTCTTAATTACATAATTTAAATGCAGGCATTTCTATAGAAACAACAATAATAAACACATTTCTCTAATCTAATTTACATCAAAGTCCGTTCATCAAAAAATTTTTTTAATTATTTAAACTTATTGACAAATAACTTATATTCAAAATTTTGTTAATGCAGGTATTTCTACAGAAACTATATTCGAGATCTGTGCCGGCTATAACTTAGGAACGGTCAGAAAAAAACTATAACTTTGAAATATTTTGAAACTTCTGATGGTTTTTCTGAAGTCGTAAGAAAAATTTACCTAGGTTCTTGTCTCATCATTATTTCGCTATCGCCTATAGTAGTTTTCTCCAAATAATTCGGACACACACAACATATTTCCCTTTTTTATATATAAAGATAATACTGCACACTAAAACTGTTTTTTTTTTGGCCACACGGCGTCGTGGCCAAAGTGGTCAGTTATCACTTTTGGAAAATGAAAATAAAATTTTTCAAAATTCTAGAATAGAATATCCCCTTAAATGGAAAAAAATAAAGGTCCTTGACTTTTTCTACAGGATTGTTCAAAGTAAAATCAAATAGAATGCATTTACGTGGTCTAAAATTGTTAACAATTTAAACAGGTGGTTCTATTTTTTGAATAAAAAACAAAACAATGCTTTCTTCAAGACAAACGGGTGTTTTAAATAATACAATTTCTTAAAAGAAAAAAAAAGAAAGTTAACAGAAGGAAATTAATACTTAGTTTAGAAAGTTGTTTTAACATATGAAGGAATATATGTCAAATTATATAAGTGAAATTAATAAAAATTTACCCCCAAAATTCCTGTTCAAATTTCATTTATGAAACACGAAAGTACGACCTTTATTTAAATAAAAATTAATTACTTAACAGATTATTAGCACCTTTTAAATAAAATAGTTAAGCCTGCACATAGCTGAAATATTTGTAAAGCGCGCTCTATATTAAAATTTACAGGTGAACTAATGTTCGTAAGCTAAAACTTCCAACACAGCAGTTGCTTACTGTGATCAACGAAGAATGATTAGTGTCAAATACAATTATTTATTTTTTAATTTTTCATAAATGTATTTAATTAAATGTAAGTCACAATACCAAAATGATTCCAATTTTCACATATGAACATATTAAAATTTCTAATTGTATTAAATCATATAATTAGCAAATAATTATCAAACGCCATTTTAAAATACATTTTTTTTAATAATGGTTATATGTCAGAAAACATATGTCATTAGTTAACAAATTTTAATTCAAAAAGTGTTAATAATTTTTGGGTTTGACTTTGTTGATGTGTAATGCCCACTTTGTCTCAGACATAAAATGCATTCAAGGATAATATTTAAGTATATTCACTAAAAACAAATTTATTGTAGATAAAAATAATGTCTTGGATTAAAAAAAGAGCTACACCGTCCCCAGTGTCAAACACAACAGCTGGTGTACCTGGAGTTCCTCTATATAATACAAATCAACCTGCCCAGGTAAATAATAATGGCTTTTTATTATTTCTATTCAATTCTTTTATTTTTAGTGTAATCTTGTTTTTGAAGCAACTCTTTATATCTGAAGAGGAAGCAAATAAAATGATCCGATGTTTTTCTGCTATAATAAAAATCTTATCGAGTATGTAGCTATTTTAAAATAAATGTTATCAACAATATTGTCATTAAATATTTTTGTTGATTACTCAGCAAACATATCATTTATATTACCAATTATAATTTTGATGTTTATAATGTAATACTGTATTAAATAATCGACCAACTGATCGTATTAAACTCATCTATCGGTGGTTTTGTGGCAAATGTTAAGCTCCAAGAGTATTTGGTAGGGTGGTATGCATAAAGATTAATACTTTAAAGTTGTACAAAGAAATAAAGTTGAAATAAAAGAGTCTCATACGTGGTATTAGCTGAAGGATCCGAAAAATTGAGAATACATTGGGGCAGTTCAACGGTTTCCGTGGCGCCGCAATCTGACGACGGATTCTTAAAGAACTCGTCAAAATAAGATGAAAATAAAGAATAAAATTATCTCGCTTAGTTTTCGACATTTCAAGAATATAAAAATGTTAATTTTTACAATATCTGAAATAAATATATTTCCTATAACGCATTTGCGCGGAGGCCCAATAACATGCAAACCTGACCTACTCGGGGTATGGGCGTTCACACTGGCCGACATGTCGGTAAATGTGAAAACGCTTTATGACCGATGAAGTGAAAGATTGTAGTACTCGGTTGGAATAGTTTACACCATCCACCATAATCTTAAAAAATCGGGTAAAATTGCAGTTTAGCGGCTTTTGCCAATTTCCGAGCAAAAAAAATTGTTACAACTAAGAGGTATATTTGGGGCTCTGAATCAATAAAAACCGGGGGGAGGGGCATTTTTAATTATTTATTTTAAACAAAAAATTAAAGCCAGTTCCAACTGAATACTACAATCTTTCACTTCATCGATCATATCCCGAGTTGATCGGGTTTGCGGGTTTTTGGCCCCCGCTCTTAAAAAGCTGTCCTATATATTTCAGATATTGTGTCAAAAACTATATTACTCTCTTCTTCTATTTTTCGAATAATAGTTGTTAGTATATTTATAATGAACAACTTTTATGCGGATCATTTTTTCGAAAACCGAATGAAGAAGAATTAATTCACTATCAATAGTATTATTAATATTAAAGAGTTTAATAGTATTTTTCCATAATTGAAATTTGTTTTTTGGGAAAAGATTATTAGGAATCTTGGACGAAGATGGACAATTACGTACAATGCATAAGTTAACCATTATTAGTATCAATAAATTATCAATTGGGAATATACATGAAAATTTTTTTTCACTTGGATTGAAGCATGTTTACTTGACAAATATAAGATAAAATTACTTTTTAAATAACTTTAAAAATAAGCGAGATATGAATGATTGAAATTCCCGATTAGACAAAGAGGGTGATAGTCCTCTTGATATGTTATGTGACGTCATATTACAGTTTCACCATTTAAAATACACGTAAAACTCCGTTTTTAGTATTTTTGCAAGAAAGAGACAGATAATAATTTTTAAAAGCTTATAGCTTCCTTGATATTTGTCGGATTTTAATATCGTTTTTAAATATTATTACAGTATTAACAGTATTTATATATTCTGAAAATAAATGTGAAAAACAATTTTCATGCATATTCCCTATTGATTTAATTGTCACTTTATAAGTTTATTATTACATTTTTACAACATTAACTTCTTTACAAATTCAAGCATGTAAACAATAAGCCGTCAAATTCGCCCGCGATTATAAACGTAATATTCAAACAAGTCACTTGATAGATAAAGTTTTCTATCTATTAAATGTTAAATCTCATTTGGGTAAATGCAGGCGCTTGCAACTCTTTTGAAAAACGTAGTCAATGCAGTTCCTATAAGGTAGTTTTATTTCGACTTATAATATGCTATTATGGTACTTGTTGTTAAGCTTGATCCACACTATAAGTTCGCTTTAGGTTCGATAAAATCCCTTTATATTTAGACTATAAGTTCGCTCTTGATACCTTCTCGATTCGATAAAATCCTCTTTCACACTACTATTTCGGTTTATCGTGCTTCAGACTTTCTCCGTTAGTGTTTTTAGCCAGTTTCAAATAGTAAAATATAAAATATTCATGGATCGTTTGAAAGTACATTCCGTAGTTTTTTAATCTAAGAATTAGATATGATAGCTATGTAATTATAGTACTAGTAGTAGCGGTGGGGAGGTTGAAGTCTGGCAAGTAGGCTTTTTTACCGACGCCCTAAAGCACAAGGAATTTGTATGCAGACTAGGAATTGGTAGGTTGTGCCACTGTAGCTGACTTTGATAAAAATTACGCCGATATTCATCTGTAGTTTGTAAAAGGCCGTAAACCTTCACACGCTCATATGCTAACTATTCTTTTGGATGATATAATTAGAAAAACGCAACAAAACGAAAAGACGAATGTATTTTTTTGTTTGCATGTATTTTTTTATATACTCTCATTATATCTCCTGTAAACATTTTATCGAACCAAGAGCTTATCGAAAGCGGATATATAGTGTAGAATGTAGATCAAGCCTAATTGTGAAGTTACAGATATTATACTCTCCATCATGTGCATAATTTTTTACTAGTGAGTATTAAGTGATATGATCGCTAGCACATGATATTGGCAATACAAACTATTTAACATATCTTAAAATGTAACCCAGTGAAATAGTACAAAAAAAATGAGCTTATCTCTTAAAAAATACAAGTGGAGGTTTTCCAACGGAATTCTCTTCGATTTGATACTATGAAAACAGGACAAAAAGTCCACAACGAAATCGCGCTTGCAAAAAAATTTATTGAAGGTCAAAGGTCGCGAAAATCATTTTTCTAAAATATCTCGTAAACTACTGGTTTTACGTAAACAGAGATCATAATTATTCCTTAGCTAATTCTACACAAAAAAGGTTCTATACAAAATTTTCGTAGAACGAATAGGTCTTAAGATATACGGTTGAGAAAAATTGGACGTAACGGTGCAATAAACTGTTATACCGAGTTTTCAAAGGGACAAAATGTGTGGTCCAATAGGTTCAGGTTTATGTCGACCCGTAATATCTCATTGTAGGATCCGTAAGATTTATTGACGGTGGGAGCGGGGCTAAATTATTGGGCGTGTAAAAAAAGTTGATATGAATATGTTTTTACTGACAGAGGCGGAGCTTAACTATTTGCAGTAGTTTCTAAATTGTTTACTAGAATGTGAACACGAAAATTATAGGTCGAAGGGTATATCACGAGAGTTGAGACAGGAAACATAGGCCAATTCGTTCTAGTTTCTAATTTATCTATCAGAGGTCATAATTATGCAAGTGCTAGAGTTCCCAATCCTCATTAATAACTTCCGCCAACCATTTATGAAATTTTTGTTTTTTTGCTACAGTATCAACAACAACAATGGCAACAAAATTATAAAAATACACAATCATTTCAACAACCACAATCATTTCAACAACCACAATCATTACCACCACAATATCCATCAAATAATTGGTATACTCAAACTCAAAGTCCAACGGTTCCTATTAATAATCAAGAGCAAAATTATAACTGGAATCAAAGTTCTCCACAGACTGTCGGTGGAAGTGGTAACTATTGGCAATCGATTGATCAACAACAATCAGCCTATAATAATGTAATTGCACCAGGCACTAATGCAAATCAATATCCATATCAAACACCCACACCGCCATTGTTATTACAATCACAAAATCAACAATATTATCAAAATACTGGTTATCATCCTAATCAAAATGTTGGACAAAATCAACCCTCGCGACCAAGTTCAGTACCAAGGTCTCAACATACATCAAATGAATTAAATCAAAGTAATTATACACAACCACAGCAGCCAAATAGTCTAACAAATCAAAATAATCCTGACAGTGATCCTTGGGATTGGGGGTGGGGTGATGAATCTACTAACAATAGTGCTACTAACAATAGTAGCAATACCAATGAACATAATGCAAATCAAAATTTTAGTACCATACAAGATAGTTTTAATGTTCAAGGGGATGACACCTGGAATTGGACTGTTGAAGATTCAAATTCGTCCAGTTCGGCAAGCAATAGTTACAAGACTGAAATTGGTAAACAAATGAAACAGGAAACAAAACAAGATGAACAACAACAATCGATTTTATTTGAACAAATGGGTCCATTAGCTGCAAAACATCTAGATAAACCGTTGGAGGAACTAAAAGAGAATGTAGTATCACTAGATCAAATACCATCCACATTCACAGGTCGGCGTATGCAAAATGATAGTACCCTAACACCACAATGGTCAATTGAATCACAGCTCTCACAAGATTCTTCTGATGATATGCTACCAACATCTGAGAGTAATAAATTATCACGTAGTTCAACAATTAGTCAGTGCCCTAGTTTACCAAATTTGAGTCAAGATTGTGAACAAACTTATACGAATCAAGAGGAAATTAAAGAATTTAAACAGGAACCACCTTCATCGAGTGCATGGAAAGATAGCAATTTTGAACCAACACAAATTTCAGATGTTACACAAGCTATTAATAATTTAACGTTACAACATCAAAATTTATTCGAAAATAAAGAAATTGTAACTCCAGAAACACATGTGGCTAAAAATGCAACAACACCATTAAATCCAGTAAAAATTTCATCTCCACCATTAACGACACCACCACCACCACCTAGTGCATCGAATGTTGAAGATAATGTAAATCCATACAAACGAGCACCGGGAGGTAAACCTAATTATAAAATACGTGTAGCATCGAATTTATATGCAGGACGTTCATCACAAGAAAATGTTTTATCTTCGAATTTTATTCAACAACAACCGAACTTACTTAGTGAAAAAAAATCACAATTAGAAGGAAATCAAGTGGCAAATTTAGAAACTGTTCCCGATAATGTTGAACGACCCGATCAAATTCCTATCGATTTACCATGTCAAAGTAATACTAGTCGTAAAGTAAATAGTCAACCATGGCCATCTTCATCTGGTGTCGAAAATTTAGAAGTAGCACCGAAAAATGACCGTAATCAATACTTAGAAACGGGACAACTATCTGACAACGATGTTCCCGATGTACAACAAAATGATTCTGAACAAAATACAGAAGAACCACCACCTGGATTGAGACGGATGGTACTTGGACGTACTGAAAATGATTCAATTGCTTCATCATTGATTAATCCGACATCTAGAATTTTAACAGGATTAGATCGTGTTGTAGATGGTGAATCTGAAAATGTTATGAATTCACAGAGTATAAATGCCAGTTCAATACCTGAAGGGAATTATGAATTGCCAGCAGGGTTACATCGTATGGTACCTGGTGAATCAAGTTCACCTGAATCGAATGCACGATGGCTAACAAATGCACCAAATACTTATTTTCGATCAAACACATTTGATGATGATGATACAGAAGCTGAGTTACAAAATATTGAGGGTAACATACCACATCGACCTGCACAACGATCTGAAACTATTGGAGCTGACACGCCACCCACGACACAGTCAACAGATAGCTCAATAAATCGTAATCGAAATGTTTTAGCTAGTGATGAACGTGAAACGAATGTTGATGGTGCTGATACACAATCGGATTCGGTTCCAATATCTAGTGATACATCAGTTCGAAATGGTTCACAAAATCATGAACGGATTGATGTACAAACCACGTTACGATCGCAAACAGATGGAGAGAATACAACAGATAATAATATTGGAAAAGATCAAAATCGTCATACTACAAGAACTGATTCATCTGAAGATGATCGTGAAATTCGGGAAACATCAATAGAAAGACGAAAAAATAAGTCACCACCGCCTAGATATGAAAAAGATAAAAAATATTATGATCGTCGAGATCGTGAATCGTCACCAGATCGTATTTGGGATAGAAAGAATGATCGTCGACGTCGTGGGGGTGGTGGTGGTGTTGGTGATCGTGATCATCGATTTTATGAAGAAGATACTGACTATTCTAGTGATAAAGAACTTAAAGACAGACGATTAAAAGATAATAGACCAAATCGTGATGAGTATGATCGAATTTATAATAGTTTAAAACGTGTAATTGAACGTGAAGGTGGTCGTGGTGGTGATTATGATCGTATGATTAGTACACTACGTCGAGAAATGGATCGTGATGGTGTTGATCGTGAACATCGTGGGGAACGTAGTAAACGTGATCGGGGACGTGAACGTGGTAGTGAATATGATGGTAGAGAAACAAGGCGTGACGATTTTTATTATGGAAGATATGAAGATGATTATTATGGCAGAGAGAGTCGGAGGTAATTTTAAATTTGATTTTAATTTATTTGATTAGTCCAATTATAGCTGTACAGCATAAAAATATATGGACTGCACGCTAGAACGATACGATACATGATTTAAAGTCGTAAGCTATAAGTCAAATTATTATCTGAATAGTCTTCGCATCACGTTAAAACGACTCAACCGATTTTGATGCAGTTTATACCAAAAGGTTTATAATTCTAGAGAATTACATATAGGATATATAAATTCAGGGTGGCCACAAACCGTGTATTAGGGAATTTGTTGCAACCGGAAAATATCAACAAATTTCGTAATGTATCAGGGAATTATTTTTTATAAGATTATTTAACTAGTTATAAAATACCAGCTAAGAAAATGTACTAAAGTAAATAATAAATTATTGAAATAAGCATAGTTGAACATGTCTTTTTAAATTTTATGAATTTTATACCGGATTTAATTAAGTATGGATAATTAAAGTATAATCAAAACTTTAAATATCTTAATGATACGAATAAAATTCTTAAATCAGGGAGAATTATGACAAACTTTACTGGAAAACCGGGAATTGTAAAATAATTTTTTTGTGGCCACCCTGAAATTTTGTGTTACATGCATCCGTATCGCGTGTTATCACCTATCTTTTAAACAGTGCGAGATAATGAAAATTTGTTTAATAAAAAAAATATTTATATCTTCTGTGACGTGGGTCAAAACTCCGATCACAGTGACGATTGTGTAACCATGATCATATAGGGGCAGTATCAGTAAGATATCTGTCGTAAGTTATGTGTCAGTAAGATATGACTCATTTTTGTGGTCTCTCTTCTCTCACAACATACCTAGAGCCACTTCCAAAAAGAGTGAAATTATAAAATTTTTAATGTTTTTCATTAATTTGAAAAAACCACTCCTGTTAATGGATTCATAAACTGAAAACAACTTGTTATTCTTATTATTACTATTCAAAACTTATTATTCAAAATTCTTTAAATTATTCTTACGTGTCTAGCCAACAAGTTAAAAAACGTGTTAATTCTTGCTACTGTGAATTAAAATACGTGCGATAGCTCGTTGAACTCGTTATGACGTACTAGAAAAATGTGCAAAAATTTCAAACCCGCGCACAAATAATTGTAGAAGTTATAAACAATTTATTAAAAAATAAAAGATAGGGTTTTGTTTTTTGCAAATATCTCAGAAACTATTGCAGATATCGGAAATCGAAAAAAAGATTCTTAAAGAGCAGGAAATTTCCTAAAAAAAAGTTCCACCTTCCGGAACTGTACCACTAATATTTATAATTTTAATTGAGAGATTCGGGAATTTTAACGGGTGATTCGGCTCCGCTTGATTCCGACACTTGAACAAAAAAATTTCTTTAACCCATTATAGAACAAATACATATACACAACACATAGATATGTTCCACTATTCATATATACAAATTAATGTAACTTTGAACTAACAAATTATTTTAAAATGTTATATTTCGAAAACAAAACGGTAAAACGCGATTTTTTTTCAATTTATTTAATAAATATTTATCTTTACTATCCTATTTTTTTTCTAAATTCTGTCGAGTTTTAACTTATTGACTAGACTATTAAGACAGATATTTTGCAACTGCGGCAAAATTGTGCTGTATATTAATTAATTTGATTCGATTTTTCCAACATTAGTTATTATTCCCCTCACCTCTACCCCCCTCCCTCTAAAATTGAAAGTTAAATTCCTAAATATCTCTGTACACATTAGAGTTTGGAAAAAATGATACGGTAATGAATTGTAACAAACTTGATTTTTTACAACTTATAAATTTTTCGATTGTTCTAATATTAAGAGAGATATTTTTTAGTTTTCTTCTTTCTCTATGCCCCCCTTTCTCCTTGACCTAGGTAGCCATTTATTAATAAAATTGGCCTTGCAAATACTAAAATCATATCAGATATGAGACATTTCATTTTGATCACGCTAAAATTATGACCGCTAGAGAGTGATTTATGTATTCTAAGGAAATTCGCTTCAGGCGTTTTGCGCGTTATGGCCATTTATTTGAACTCAGTTACTAGGCTATTAGTTATGTAGAGGTTGAGCAAATGTTGTTTGATAATAATTCGGACAACAACTGATTAGAGGAACCCTTGAATATAATTTTCAATCATTTTAATTCAAATTTTTCATCATTTTATTTTTTGTTTCTTAGTTCACGCCCATCAAGTCGAAGTGATTCAAATTATCGTGAACGTTTAGATCATCGAAAAAATCGTGATACTTATAATTCTTATTATCAGGTAATTAGCAAATTTTTAAATTAAAAATTGATCTGAAACTAACATACATTCTATTTTATTAGGGTGGTTATGATCCATATTATGCGGCACATTATCAACAACATTATCAATATTATGAAAATTTACGGAGAACTAATCCCGCAGCATATGCTGAATGGTATCGTAAATATTTACAAAGTTATGGTACAATGGGTGGACCAACATCTATTGAAGGTTTTCGTGGACATGAAGATAAAGCATCTGTTCATTCTGGTCGTAGTTCAGCTAACGATGAATTACATAAAGAAAGGTAACTGTTGATGATTATGTCTATGAATTTGATTTTTTTTTATATAACCTTTTGTTATACGTGTGCTAAAGATGATGATGAGTGTGCATATTGTTTTTGAAGTTTGTGTATTTTGTAATTTTTTATATATCATTTTGTTTCATTTTTTTTGTTTTTAGGGTTCCGTACCATTAAAAAAGTGTAAAAATAAAAAACTGTAATGAGAGATTTTGTTCTTATCTGATTTTTCTGTTATAGTCTTAAACCTAGAAAATTTAAATTGATTTAGAAATTTTAAATTGTCTCCCTCTGAGCGTGGAAATTCAAAATTTAGAGACTGTACTAGAAATATTAGGTTTAATAATATTTCAATCTCGGGATGAAAGTTAGACAGCTGAATTTTTGCATAAATCTTCTTGGCATTCTAGAGACTATCAAGATATTAAAGGTCAAAGATTACGAAAATAAATTTTTGCAAGTATCTCGTGCATATTTGACGTCCTATCTTATTAGAACTTGTACAACATTTATTCGGATGATCAAACGATCTCCAAATATTTCGCGGAGAGCGGAATATGCGCATCCGTTTATAGCATGATGCACACCCCACGGAATATTTGATCATACGAAAAACATTCATGGAATCAAATTTGTAGATAATTTTATGAATTACAAGTTTGAGATCATATTTATTACTTACTTTTATTCCGAAGTAATAAACCTAGTAGTAGTAAACCTTTATTTCACCTAGTTTGATAGGGTTATAACTTCAATTTCACTACACCTATCAAGTATCTCAATCAGAATCATACAACCATTTTGTGAACAAATATTTGTTGAGCCAATAGCTCCACTCACTTTTGGGATATTCCTAAGATTTATTTACGATGACTTTCATAAGTCTTGTTGTGTATGTACGGAACCCTCGACGCATCAAAATTCATGCTTGTACGAAGTTGTTTTAAATTTTTGTTTGCTTAATAAAAATCACATATCTCTCCATTATTTGTACCGTTCTACTATATCTAGGTGCACAAGTCACAGATATTATTCAGGTGGTTCATCAGAAGTATCCCATATGGGTGGTTATTTTTCACAATCGCATACTCATTCTTATAATCAAGAATATTCTAGGTGAGCTCTCTAATAGCGTACATTTCATTTATAACACACATTCAATGCTATTTCTCTGTCTAATTAACACGCACTTATCATGGGTTTTATGGAATGTTTTGGTGTTGGGTTTTGGTTTTTGAATTTTATGTATTATTCACATACATTTAACGGAGATTATTATTCATTACTTGAAACTGTATGCATTTTGTTACGTTCAGTCTGGTAGTGAAATTAAGTCGTTATATTTTTGAAGTGGTGTCAAAATTTTTTATTTGGTCATCAAGGACTACCAGATAATAAACTTTGACAGAAATCCATTTCCCATAAGGAAATTTGTGCGGTTCATTCCTCAAGTTGTAAATTATTTCCAAACTGGTATTTTTTCCATCTTGGCAATTGACCCCTTAATAAAACTTTCATCAGCGATAACAGTTGTGAAATTGTAGGATTATTTTATTTTTTTCAATGGCCTATTCCTTTCTAATAATTAGCATAATATTATACAATAATATTTTGTACACAGTTTGTGCTTTATTAATTCGGTTTTCGAAAAAATGATTCAGTTAAAAGTTGTTCATTATAAAGATAATAACAAATTTTACTCGACACATTTTCCCAAAAACTAAGTGAATAAAAATGAGCGCTATTTTTTGACCCATAGTACATATTTGCTTATAGTATAAGAGATAGCAACGTCGCGAAAAAATTTATCTTAATAATGCTATTTTTTAGATATGTCCTTCCTTAGTGAATTCAGGTAAGAATGCGATACGTCTGTAGGCTCAGATCCGTTGCATTTACCTATGCGCATTCTGTTTGTACAATTAAAAATTTCACACAAATATATTTGAACAATATAATAATGTTATTCAACATGATGAAAGATGAAATAGTTGGTATGACACCGGCCAGCATGCCCAGGGTTCGATTCCAGGTGACGTCGATTAATTTTTTTTATAGTTTATTTTGTTGCTTTTAAAAAAATCGAATTTGATGATTAATGCAAGGACCAATAATATATATTTTTATATTTTAAATTTTTATTTATTTTTTCGTAAAATTCTTAATGGAAAAAAATTGCATTAACCATTAAGTTAAACTTTTTTAATAGCAAAAAAAAAATCGAGCCCTGTCCATCGTGAACGGAGGCGAATGACATACTAAATACTTCACCTTTGATCTATTTAAACAGTAATATTATATTGTAGATATATATTTGTGAACAATTGACTTTACCTGTACAAACACGATGCGCACAGGTAAACGCAACGGTTCTTATCCTACAGTCGCATCATATCCTTACCTGAATTCAATACAGAAAGACATCCAAAAACTAGCATTATTAGGGTTAATATTCGAAAACGTTGGTATCTCTTATACTATTACGAAAGGGGAATAAGGGCTTGAGTACAATAAGATAAAAAACATGATGACTGTGTTATCAATTGAAAAAAGTAAAATAATCTCATTATCTAGGCACAATCAAAGCAATATGGATAAACTTGAACGGTATGAATAAATATTGGATATTAATGCTGGACAATTTCAACAAATAATAATAATCTCTACCATGTGTGTGAAAATTTGTATTATTTATTTTAATAATTTTCAGATGCTAAATATATGGCGAAAAATATAAATTTTCTATCTACTAAATGTACACATTTTAGTTTTTATTTAGTTTATTTTAGAAAATATTTTTAATTAAATTCTGTATACGAGGTGTGTTCAAAAAGTAAGGTTTCGCTGGCTACGTACATTCGATTTTCGAGTTTTTTATTTTGTTGTGTTGGTACACTTGTCCCGAACATATGTTCACAGTTTCAACTATATAGCATTCTTTGTTTATTTGTGAGAGGCATAAAGGTTAGAAGTGTTTGGTGTGCTGTAAAAAATAGAATTAAATGCTCCAAAACACTCGAAATGTTTACAGTGGCATGCGGTAAGTCTACTCTGAGTAAAAAAAATGTTTATAAGTGGTACAAGCTCTTCTAAGAAGGCCGAGAAAATGTCAATGACGAACCTCACTCTGTCAAGGTTTTGCTCACTGTTTTCTTTGATTACCGTGGCGTCAATAAGGAGTATTACCTTAAAATTATGATCCGTTTGCGAGAAGCGATACGAATTTGTGGAAAAACAATTCATGGCTTTTCCATCACGATAATGCACCTGCTCACTCATCGTTGTTTGTGCGTGATTTTTTGGCCAAAAACAACACCAAAATCATGCCTCAGCCACCATATTGACCGGATTTAGCCCCCAGCGAATTTTTCCTGGTCCCAAAACTGAAAGAGACCCATGAAAGGACGGAGATTTGCAACGATCGAGGAGATAAAAACTGCATCGCTGAAAGAGCTCAAGGCTATACCAAAAAGTGCTTTGAGGATTGGAAAAAGCCTTGGCACAAGTGTATTATATCTGAGAGGGATTACTTTAAAGGGGGACAACATGAATATTGTTGAATAAATAAAAAGTTTTTGATAAAAATATAAAGTCATCTTACTTTTTGAACACAGCTCGTACAAAATGTATTTATTGATTTTGAATAGAGCTTTAATCTACTCTAACAATGGTAATATAAAAATATTCTATTTTTATGTAATTTCTTGTTTCTTTTAAGATGATTTGAAAATTTATACAATAATAGTCTTAATATCTCTGATGTAAATTTTTCACAAATATCTAGTTTTTAATCAAGGTGTTGGTTTTAAACCTCCCACGAAAAAAAGAGGTGTTATAACTATGATGCCCGTGTCGTTTGTGACATCGTAGCTCTCAAACGGATAGACCGATTTCAATGCAGTTTTTTTGATATTTTAAAGCTGGTTTAATCGAGATAATTCTAATTGAGACTACTGACCTAATTTTCTGGCTGATGGTAATCAAAAATGTTGGCTAATCGTAACCTCTTAATTAACAATTAAATTACTCAGTAACTAATGAATCACAAACAAATTCATACATTATACAGAGAGTTACAAAAGTGAGGAGTTTTATGAAATGTAAGAAAATTAGCATTTCAGGTTGGTTCATTTTTTTGAACGGGAGTGTACATTTACAATGACAAAGCTCAGGTAACCCCATGCAAATATATGAACAAATGTGAAAAGTTTTCCGAAAAAAATAATTTGGATTTGAATTTGGCCGCTTTTTGGAATATCCAAAAATTTTGAAACAATTCTGACGTACTTTTTGATGAATTTTAAGCATTTTTTGTTTTATAAAATTTTTTCGTAGAATGCTTTATTTTTTAGTAAAAAATTTGCTGAAGTTCAAATACTGATTAATTTTTTATCCAATTTTACTAAAGAAGGTTAACTTTATCGAAAAAATCACAACTTCTAATTTTTTTTAAGGTAATGGGTTTTAATTGAAATTCGGACTTGTTATGTTAACAACACAATTACAACAATGTTAACAACAAAATTGAAATATATCATTAAACTCCATGCCCTTTATTTAATTTAACAACTATTGACACTACAACCTTATTTTTGGGAAACCAATGGGTCTTTGTTTCTATTGCTAAAACGAAGTTATTCTTAAATTTTCATGATCCCACACTAGTTGTCGCCTAAACCTTAATTTTTGTCTTATTTTACATATATAATTTAAAATAATGTTATCCAAATGAGCATGGTAGCAGATACAGCGAAATTAATTACTAATGTATTTAAAAAAGAATTAATTAAATTAATATATTACAAATATATCACATTAAAAAACGCAAATTTTATAGACCGCTGGATCGTACAGAATCATCATTAAATTTAGAAGATTCATCTGTATCAGTGCAACGATTAACACCAACAAAATTTTCAACAGCTCATGTAAAAGCAAGCATATCGTCTGGTCATTTAGTTCGGGTTTTACCGCATTATCCAATGGATGGCCAATTGCCGTTAGTTGAAATAATGGAATTACATGAATTATTACTCGCAAACGATCCAGAACAACAAGAATTAGCTGATTATCCTGGACCATTAATTAAAGGTGTTACACATAAGAAAACATTAATTGAATATTGTGAGAATAAAATTAAAAAAGCTGAATCGTTAACATCAAGTCAACATATTAATGATAAAGAATCATATATTTTAATGTGGGAATTGTTAATTTTATTATTAAGACAAAATGGCGTAAGTATTTATTTTTAATAATTCATTGAACGTGTTTGGAACAACTAAGTCCTCGGTAAACTAAGAAAGTTACTAAATATGCTTAGTTCTAACTTAGTTTTTTTTGCCAGGTCACTTGACAGATACTAAGCAACTTATATTGTGTCTCCATTTTGCTTAGTAAGTGTTGTTAATAAAACCTAATAGAAAATCTAGATGATTTATTCTTGGAATTTAATGGTATTTTTAAAATTTTTTATTTAAGTTGAATATACTGGCCAAGTAGCCGAGCGATCTAACGCGCTCTGTCTACTTGGGACTGGGAGGTTATGGGTTCGAATCCCGACATCGGAAGGTTTGTCAATTATTGACTAAACTGTCGGCGTATGGACAAGAACGAAGTAACCGGCTATACTTGTGAAGGTTTTCTGCAGTTTCCTTCATGAACTTCCTTCCACTCCCTCCACTCACATCCTTAGGCATCACAATGGACCTTATGGTCGAAGTGTGTCCCCCGTCTATCTATCTAAGTTGAATATAACGATTAGAATACAAACTGTGTATTTATACTCGATACATGTTGGCATTCATTATTGACTAATTTATAGAGAAAAATTATTTTCACTAAATTAGGGGAAAATCCTCTGATTTGGCAACATTGCTTACAATTAGAAAGCATGTCCTGAGTGAAATACTCTGAATTTAGATGCTCAGAAGTAACATAATTGTTCCAAACACGCTCAGTTGTTTCCGATATTAATTTTATCATGGATTTGAAAAAGTATATGAATAGGAGGAGATATAGAAAGTAACAACATTAAAACATAATTTTCGACAGTTGTTTTGGCCTGGTCAATTCAAATTGACAAATAATGGTCGTTGAAATATATTTTTTTAAATTGTTTTACACAAAATTATTTGGAGAGTTAAAAACAAGCATTCATTCATTTTTTAGATTACCTTTTTATGTTCGGGAAATAACTAAGACTCTCAGCTACACCAATATATATTAATGCTAACCAGTAATTATTATTACCGGTATTAATAATAACCAGGGATGTGTAAATTGCTTTTTTGGCTTATTTAAAATGCTAAATGTAAATGATTATTAGGAATGTATTTAAAATGCAAAATAGAAAATAGATTAGATAGACTAAATTTCAAATAGTACCCATCAAATATTCATGTAGTTATGATAATAACTACATTATTCACGCACGACAAAATCCCATATTTTATGGCAAAAATTCTCGTCATTTGCTAGTAAAAATTTACTTCGGAAATCTAGTATATGCTCCTTTTTCATATCAATAATAACCGTCGCCAACCAGTTATATATTATAGTTTCCAGTTCGACATTTAGCTCAATCTTGTTTCCGGACACATCAAACTACTTAAATTACTGATTTTGACGGCGGTTTTCACCGAAATGAATATAACGAATGTATATTCTCTGCGTATATTCCATAGTTAAATTTTTCCAGGTAGTTTGTACATAATTTAGACATTTTCATTATATTTTCTAGGTTGTGGTGGGAACTGATATTGCTGAATTATTAATGCGAAATGAATCACGACAGAATACAAACGTTGCCGCATCAACAAATAGTCGCCGTGAATCGGTTGTATCATCAATTAGTAGTTTACCTGAAGAAATGCCATCGGCTGTTGGTGACACCGATGACAATCCTTCATTGTCATCTACATTTAAACAAAACAATGGAACAAATTCAAAAGGAAATACATTCAATGAAACATATCTTACAAATAAATTTAGGGAATATCTTATTTATGGTTCAGGAAAAGAGGCATTAGAATGGGCTATGAAACATGGTTTATGGGGTCATGCATTGTTTTTGGCAAGTAAATTAGATAAACGAACTTATGCAAATGTCATGATGCGTTTTGCTAATGGATTAACAATAAATGATCCATTGCAAACCTTGTATCAATTGTTATCTGGGCGACAACCTGCTGCTGTAACGGTAAGTTATTTTTTTTTATAATTTCATAAATTATGCCAGGTAGAATTATTTTTAATTTTAAGAATTTAACGATACCTAATAATTTAAGTTGATTCTATATACTCTTGTTTTCATTATATGGAATTTCTATCATCGTTGGATTATTTGTTCTCGATTGGTAAGTGCGCAGACCGAACGAAAACATATTTCCCTCTGAAAGTTGCTGTTTTACATACTTTATTCAGAGTGTTTCTGAAACATATTTTCAAACTTTAAACGTGTATTATGGCGTTTTCATAGACATGCATGTGTTCTATAATGCTTCCTTTTTGAGATTTGATATTTTTTTATCAAACTAGAAAAAGAAGCATTATACAGGGTGTTTAGTAAACATACGGTAAAAATTCAGGGAGTTATTCTCTGGGTTATTCTAAGAATATTTTGTCCTTTGATTTCTGATAAGCCGCTTTGTTTCACAGATACAGAGCGATAAACATTTTCGACAATTAAAATATATTATTACCTAAATATTACATGTAAAGCTTCGTAATCTACAAGAATTGGTAAAAATGACAACCTCCAGCTAGGTTCCAAAAATCCAATCTTCTCCGCGAATTGACTGGCGAACTCTTTCAAAAACACCAAGGTCGTTTCTTATTGAATTACACCCAACAATTATCCGATTTCTCAAATCTTCCACATTATCCACTGGGGACTACTGTAAACTAATGACTTTAGATGGCCCCATAGGAAATAATCCAGAGGGTTCAAGTCCGGGGATCGAGCAGGCCATAAGTTAGGTCCACTCCGACCAATTCAGCGATTCCCATCTGTTACTGTTAAAAACTCACGAGCAACAACACTAAAATGTGCTGGTGCACCATCGTGCATAAACCACATTGTATTTCTCGTTGCCAAGGCTACATACTCCAGAAACTCAGGCAGCGATTGTTCTAAAAAGTTTCGATACACCTCGCCGGTAAGTCTTGGTAGGAATACCGGTCCAATTAGCCAGTCACCCATAATTCCAACTGATGTTGAAAACGAAAACTGATTTTAAATACGATCTTCAAATACCTCATGTGGATTTTCTTGAGCCCATACATGGTTTTTGTGAAAATTTCTTATTGCATTTCTTGAGAAATTCACTTCATCGGTAAAAAGAATCAGCGACAATAGTTGAGGGGTTTGAACCAATGTGTGGAAAATCAGCAGGGAGAAGTGCCTGAACTCGTTGTGTATGGTATGGGTACAATAAATAGTCCCTCAAAATTTTCCAAACAGTCCCATGACTTACATTCAAAGTATTTGGAATTTGTCTAGTAGAAGTACCTGGTTCTTCCTCTATCATGTTCAGCACATTATCTTCCAGTTGTACCGTTCTTACTGTCATTGGCATTCCTGGTCCTCCACTGTGTTTTAATGTGCCTGTTTCATGACGACGTTGATGAATACTTTGGAAGGTTTTTCTATCTGGAACCTTTCAGTTAGGAAATCGTTCGATGTACAACTGCTTTTAATGAATTCCATACATGAAATGCATGTCAGTCATCTCGGCGTTAGTATAGCGATTCATGATGGAGGACTTCACTACAAAAGTTTAACTATCAGTCAAATGTCAATCAGCGCAAACAAATTTGACAGATACAAAATGATCAATCACGAGACGTATTCAAATGAAATCCACGTTTACACTGATTATAATTATTATTATTTACACGAAACAAAGCGGCTCATCAAAACTCGTCAAAGGACATCAAATATTCTTAGAATAACCCCTTGAATTTTTGTAGAGTAGACCCTGTAGAGTGCATGTTGTCATCAGAATATGCCTTTAAAATTTGGGTATATCTTTCAAAAACATTCTCTGTATAGTTCAGAGCTATTGGTAAGAAATTTAAATCATCTACGAAAAATTAAAACGTCGATCGGACTTGTGAGATTTTAAGGAGGTTGATTCTCAACTGCGTAGACCTCATTGAGACAAGCCCTTTTTGACGGATTTGTTTTTGTTGAGAGTTGTTTTAAATGCATACATATTCTGTTTGAACAATTTCAGGCAATAATAACGGTAAATAATGCCGTGTCTCTAGAGAGAAGGAAGCACTACTAATCTAAACTTTTTATTATTATTAAATTCTTAAAGTTAGAAAAAATATTTTTTGGCTTCCCGCATATTCTTATGTATCCTACTATTATTCCCAAAATTTATATTACAGTGTTGTTTGGATGAGAAATGGGGAGATTGGAGACCACATCTTGCAATGATTTTATCAAATACATCACAACGACCAGAATTAGATCGTAAAGCGATTACAACATTGGGTGATACATTACAAGCTAGGGGATCATTATATGCTGCACATTTTTGTTATTTAATGGCACAAACTGGTTTTGGACGATTTAATTATAAAGCAGGACGTTTAGTATTATTGGGATCATCACATCAAAAAGAATTCCGTGAATTTGCCACAAATGAGGCAATCATTATGACAGAAATATATGAATATGCATGTAGTTTAAGTGATACAACATTTACAATTCCAGAATTTCAGGTATTGTATACTTCAACATATATTTGCGAAAAATTTCAAAAAGCTATTCCTTCGATAAATACAATGCGTCACTTATAAGTTAACAGAAAATTTGTTTACTTGTATTGTCGCTCGAAAGTAAAAAAATTTGTAAAAAATCCAATTATAACATGCAAAATCGAGTCGTGATTTTTATTACCAAACTTAGAAAATTACAACTAATTTATTTTTCAATTTCTACGACTATAGTTAGTAACGTAATCTCATGGGGTAATGAATTTTTTTAACTGTGGACGGTATCATATCAAAATATTTTAAAGATATGACCTAATAATCTTCGTAAAAAAGTATAATCGACAGCAAAAGTGGCGTTTTTTTATCAAAATTTTACAGTTAATTTTTGTCGAATTCATTTGGCTTCAAAAAAATGTTTAGAATAAAATTTGTTCGATATAAAAATTCTAACAACTTTTAGTCGAAACATTTTTCGAAAACCGAATTGATTCGCTACAAGTCAACCGTATGATCTACCGCCCCCCCTTTTTTTTAATAATTGACAAACTGCCGATGTCGGGATTCGAACCCATAACCTCCCAGTTGCAAGTACACACAACGCCTTTACAAGTGCGGCTACTTGGCTGGTTAAATTTGCGATAACCATGAAATCTATTTAAAATTATTCATTATAGTCAAGTTCATTTTAGAAATATATTTAAAAAATTTTTTCTATTTTTAGCCCTACAAATATTTGATGGCAACAAGATTAGCTGAACGTGGATTTTTTGAACGCGCATTGCTGTATACAGAACATATTGGTATTATAATATCACAAAATCCAACACGTTATGATGCTGTCTTCGCCAATCAAATTCTTGTACTAGCCGAACGTTTGTGTGCACGTGATCCAACAGCAATGGCTGAATTTCAATTAGATGCAAATGAGAATTCAGATGAAAATGATTTAATAAATTCATCGTGGATTAGTAGTTTGAAATCAGTTTTAAATGATTATAATGTAAGTATGCAAAAAAAGTTTAATATTTAGGAATTCATTCACTTCATCACAAATAAAATACATTTGTGATTTCTTCATACTCATCTGTCTTTTAAAGCCTCATACCCTGATGAAAAGAGGATCCTGCTTAAATTGTTATGCAATAACAGTACTAATTTATATTAATTTAAATAGAGTATAAAATTACAATAAATTATAAGACCGGTTAAACACACGGCGGATTTTTCTATGGTAAGCAATTTATCTCAAAGAAATCTTCGGAATTCCATTGAATCCGCCATGGAAAAATCCCAATGTGTGTAAATATCCTTAGGTAAAAATGCATAAATAGAAGTTTTTATAACGCTATAACTTGAAAACAAGCAAAAATCATATCGAAAAATTTACGTTTTTTAGAATTTAGTTATTATGTATATGAATGTACTTCTGGGGTTTTGCAGACATTGGGTTTTTAAGCTTATTATTATGTGCAGAGTACACCCCAAGAGATCATCAATTGTTAGTGAAATATTACTAAATATTTTATATTCTCCATAAGATAACGTTCGAAAAATAATGACTTTTCGCTTGCAATATAAAGGTGTCATATAAATTTCGATTTCGATTTTTAGACCATTACAACATTCTTAGGCCCGGCGCACACGTTACGATATACTTGTCAGATAAAACTGCACAGGTAAACCGGAAAAGTATAACTGTGCAGGCTAGAGCACACTTACGCTGCGGTAAACCGGAAGATTATAACTTAGTCGAGAGAAGGCGATCAAACAAAAAGACGACGCGATCGCTTAGTCGGTGTGTTTCTTTTGCAAGATGATAAATGACTGCATAGGCTGCATCTTTCTTTTCACGGTCGTGGTACTCCTTACTTTTACTCCTTACTCCGGAGGACACTTGTCTGTGTCCTCCACCACAGACAAGTTTCCGACCTATATTTTTCGACAAACTCTTCTATCACTTGGTTCCGTTTTCGGCTTGACATGATGATCACAAAAGTTACTAGCACCATCGTATGCGTAGTCACTAGTTAACACTATTGTACAAGTAAATACAAAGACGACCGACGTTCTCTACTCAAGGAACTAGTCACAAATAACCTAAAACTGTACAGGCGTGCCGGAGTGATTCACACACACGCTTAGGTCTACACGCCTATAGAGTTTGGCCTACAGCGGCTGGTACACACGCTCCGGTTTACCGGAACGTGTGTGCCCGGCCTTACACGAAGGTAAAAAATTGAAATAATCATCAATTATTATTATTAGCAATAATATTAATTTTTAAATCATACTGGGAAGTTGGTGGTTTGGATCTTATTCCGGGTTGTTGTTTTTAAAAATTGCGACACCAAGATTTAAATAATTACATTTATGTATTTTTATTGTAGATGGGTATATTACAAGAAAGACAATCAATGAGTAATCTTGCTTCATCAGAATTAGATATAACGCAAAGTTTAACTCCTCCAACGGACCATCAACATGAGGATATCATAACTGCACAACAGCATCAACAACATCAAACGTATGATCAATCATCTACTTGGATCAATCAACAACAACAACAACATACACCACAACAACAACATAATATTGATCAAACTCAACAATTTTATCAATCCGATAACTTTTTGCCTCAACAGAATCAACAAGACACATTATCATCATCAACATGGTCTGATAATCAATATCAATCTCAACAACAACAATCAGACATCAATAATCAACAACAACAAACAATTGGTTATCAGACAACACAACAAGACGATCGAAGATTTGGTAATGAGTACCAACAGAATCAATATTGGGATCAACAACAATGGAGTGCAGATCGGAATATAAATGAACATGATTCGATTTTACAGCAACAACAACAATTACAAGACAACAACTATTTAGATAATATTCAGGTGAGTTTTTTTAAGAGTATCCGTTTTAGGTATACATTTTGCTATTTCTAAAGCATTCTTTTAAATCAAAAGTATTAGGTGTTTTCAAAAGACACAGTAAAATTGGTTTAGTTGGTGTTGATGAAAGATTGTAACTGTTCTTTCTACTGGCGTACTATAGCAGTCAACCTCGGAATGAAAGTCAGAAAGCTGAATTTTTACATAACACTTTGGTTTGGTATTCTAAAGACTGATCTCTTACCAAGCTTCGTACAATCTCGTGTTCGCTAGTCAAAATATTAAAGATCAAAGGTCAAGCAAATTGGTTTATTGCAAATATCTCGTTCATATACGAGGTCTGTCCGAAAGGTATCCGACCTTCCTTCATATCTCCGCGCTGGCGTTATTTTTCGTCATCGGGCGAGTGGCATCCTTCAAAGTAGTCCCCATTTGATTGAATAACACGCTCCCAGCGGTGTTTCCACTTTCCGAAGTAGTCCTGGAAATGAGTTTTTGGAATAGCCTTGAGTGCCCTCGTCGCATTATCTTCAACCGTCTTTTTGTCGTCGAACCGGTGTCCTTTGAGCGGTTTTTTCAAATTCGGGAACAACCAAAAGTCACAGGGGGCTATGTCGGGACTGTACGGAGGTTGTCGAAGCAGTGTGATATAGTGTTTAGTTAAAAATTCCGCTTCCACTTTCTAAATTTGAGGTTAAAATTTCCCAAATTGTAGTATTGGGTATTCCAAGATCATCTTCTAATTCGCGCACAGTCAAACGTCGATCTTCTTCAATCGCAAGTCGCACGCGCTCGATATTATCCGGTGTTGTTGTCGCCGAAGGTCGCCCAGAACGAGGATCACTATCGTGTTTTGCCCATACACTCATCTCCAAAGGCCTTTTGCATCATTTGAATAGTTTTCGAACTAGTTATTCCGAGTTTGATGCAAATTCGTTGATCTGATATTTCAGTCATTTTTTACAATAACAAAATCCGACGAACGCAAAAAAGGCTTTGTAAACAAATACACGCTGCCCATGAACTATACGTCCTGTAGGTGTCGGCGAGCAACCGATAAGTTCGTGAGGCTTTATATTTCATTTTGCTCAGACTAAAATTGTGATCGCTAGAGAATGATTTATGTATTCTAAGGAAATTCGCTAAGTTGACGCAGCTCCTGTGCAACTAATTTTTTATTATGTCAATTTTCTTGAAAATTCCGTTAAATTTTTCCCAATTTTCGTGCTATATCTCAGGAACGGTTGATGTCGATACACAAATGTATTCTACGCTTATTGACATTATTCTACACTTATTCGTCCGCCAATCCCAATTTAAACTGTGTGTGTTGAAATATCTGAATAAAGTTTTTTTTGTGCATTTTCTCCATTTTGTTGTGTGCTTGATTTTAGTTTACTTCGCTTATGTTTCATAATCTTGTAAATGGTCCATTTTTATTCATATCATAATGGTTTGAAAATCTTCTGTACATAGTTCTGCATTAAAAATGACTTTTATAGATCTGAATATATTTATGTGCATTTAAGATACTATAATTTAAGAGACAGTAAATTATTTTGTTAGGATACTGAGATATACCTTTTAACATAAAACCGAATATCTGATTACACGAAGCGAGTTACATTAGGAATGGTTTCCCTTGTAAATGTCGAATTTTTTTTAAATTTTAATTATCGCATATAAATGTTTATCTACTTTAATTAGCTTTTAAAAAATATTATAAATTCTTTAAGGTAATATCCTTATGAGCGCAATTTCAAAATTCATACTAATACATTCAAATTAATTTTTCTGGCGTCTAGTTTGGTTGGATAGGGAATGACTATAATGATTGCAGTTTTCACTTAATTTAAACATGAAAAATCCAAGATAGAAATTTTAAAAACTGATTATTATTTTATTCCAACATTTTAGAATATGTATATAAAAAGTAAATCGTTTCTGATGTGTAGTTATTTCTAATATCGTTATTTAAAACTTATACAAATCACCGAAATTTATGTACGCCACATTTGACATTCAATCAGATGTTAGCATTTAAAAATCGCAAAATTATTTAAATTGAATCAACTGAGGCGCTGTGTGGTGGCATAAATGATAACGGTATGTCATGTTTATCATAGAATAACCCGAATATATTATCATTTTAAATTGAGAATATTAAAACTTACTGAAGCACCGCCTGGTGGCATGGGTGGAAACTAAACGTACGATGGCAATACAGTTATCTATCTATGATGTATGTTATTAGCTGTATACAGCGTTGCCATATTTTTTTCATAAAAAAAACGACATTAGTTAACTTAATACATATTTTAATTTCTAATGCCGGCTGTACACACTCGGTGAGGCAAGACGAGATATCGCCAGCGTGAGAGCGTACTCATAACGCTCGGTCTGCCTTGTGTCGACTGGCCTCGGCTCGCCATCGCTCCATTAAAAGTCGGTTTTTAAACATGAGTCAAAGAAAGCGAGTGGTTAATACATTTGACACGAGCACGAACGGCACTCTCGTCTACATTCGATTCAATGTTCAACCGCCATTTTTAAATATTCAACTATCAACCGCTTTAATTATACCCATTAATCTTAATAGTATAACACGAAAATAAATTAAAACTGTAGAAATTTATGAATACTTTTTTTAAATTCTTTTAGTGTCCTTTATTACTCATTTGAATAATAATTATTTTTAATAGTTTAATCAAAAAATTACTACTCCGTAATTTTTAATTTAATAACGTCATTTTTCAGGTATACCAACGTAATTTCGTTGACTAACTGACGAGAACTGTATTGCCGGCTGAACCCTCGGCGAGAGTGTGCACAGCTCCACTCGCGGCTCCTCGCCTTACGAATGTCTCGCCGAGTGTGTACTGCTGGCATAACAATTATAAAAAAAAATAATTTTGTTTAAACTACACCATAACATATAAAAAAAAAGAGTTTCTTCCGTATAAAATAATATAGTTACCCATATAAAATTGCGGATGTTGTTTTGACTTATACAGTGTTGAGGATATTACCTTAAATATGATTAAATGTAGTAATCTTATACCATAATACTTGAAATAAAATTACATATTAGAAAATTTATAGAAAAACACAATTTAGCTTTTTCGGCTTCCTCTGTGTATTTAACATTCAATTGTATTGACAACCACATTACATTGTAAAAGTAAGTTGTACATACAATTAATATTAATTCAAAAATTTTGTATATTAATTTGTTTTTGATTTTCATATTTTAAAGCTTGCTAGAGCATTAATAAAATTTCTCAGTCTCTAGAACTATTATCCATTTTAATGAAAATAGCATTGTTAAACTACCACTGAAGGAACTCGAAGCGCTATACTTAGGTTGACAAGCGAAAAGATAGTCGCCGGTTATAGACTCATAGATTTCGCACAGCTCTTATGTACCCCAAGAACAATTAATTTAAAGAGTGGTGCATAATTTTCAGATCCACTATATTGAAATACGAAGAGTGGTAAGGTGCTAAAATATGGTTTTTCCAAATATATCGAAAACTTTGAGGTTTTAAGAACAATAAATTTTGAATAAAAAATTTTAACACCTCCATTTCTTCTCAACCATTGTCAATTGATAAAATATAAATAATCATTTTTATTCAAAATTTATTGTTCTTCAGTTTTGTTAAGAACAATGTTTGCGATAAGCATCGTTGTTTCCGAGATACTTCGAAAATACCATACTTTATCTTCTTAAAATCTCTTAAAAACCCGAAAACAGGGCACCACTTCAGTATTTGGGAGTAACGAGTTACTTTTAATGACGTTGTCGTTATCGTTACTCATTTTAGGTAACGGCGTTACACATGTGAAAAAGTAACGGTAACGAGTTACTTTTTTCTAGTAATTTTTCCACTCTTCTTCCATTTGTCTAATTATATTGCTGCGAGTTCACTTTCGAGTTAATTGTTATCTATTATTGGCCAATAGATCATTGATGGAAACATGTGTTTGGGAGTAACGCATTACTTTTAACGGCGTTACTGTTACTCATTTTAGATAATGGTAACGGTAACGCGCTACAATATTAAAAAAGTAACGTTAACGTATTGCGTTACAAAATAAAACAAGTAACGGTTAGATTTTAACGAGGCCAACACTGCACCACTCCTTAAATTGGTTGTCGTATATATGAACTGACTATTATGAAATTTGTAATTTTTAATATTTGTAAATAATATATGAATTTATCCATTTGGACGCAGCAAACTGAATTACGAACAAACAATGAAACAAAAGAATCAACAATAACGGATGACGTAAGTATGATGCAATACCAAATATCGTCTAAAAAACAACAGCAATTTGATGCTGTTGATAATATGTTACGTAAACGTTATGTAATGAATTCGAAAACAAAATATAAAAATAATGAACAGCAATCATCAGGACAACATTTTTCTGTAAATAATACGAATGACATTCGTAAAAAATCTAAAATAACGCCTGCTACCAATGCTGCCACAACAATACATTTAAAAAAAGAGAATAATACACAATTAATATATTATAAAGAAAATCAATTAATGAAAAGTTCGATATCAATAAAAAATGGTAAAACAATAACAACAAAATTAAATAATAAAAAATTACAACCAAAAAAATCAATTGTCAAATATAAAGCAATCTCAAATTTTGAATTAGATTCAAACGATGCAAATGTATCAACATTTAAATTAACTACATACGAGCGTAATAAACGTAAACATGATATTATATCGAATACAGTTGATGCATGGGCATCATCGTCTACCGTTAGATCAAAATCATCTTCGAATATAATATCGAATTTTAAAAATAGCATATTTGGTCATAGAAGTAAACATTCGGGCAATTACTATAAACCGTTAGTGTTTGGTGGAACGTATCCAATTGATGCGCCATTATCATATTTTGATGTGGATGTTCATGATGATTTGGTGACATACAATGATACTGAGGACGATAGTCATGACGATATTTACTTTAGATGTTTTAATCAACAACGTAGTGAAACACCGAGGACTTTTGATATCGATGCACCCATTGATTAGTAATTAATTGTCGGTTTGGTACCAAAATGGTGTGTTAAAAGCAGTGTTACCAGAATGTTTTTCAAGAGACGACCAGTATCGACTCTGAAGGAAAATAATTGTAGATTTGCTATATGCCACCCACAAAAAAACCTTTTTGTTTACTAGAGGAATAAGATTAATTTCACTAGTTTTAGTGGTAAAACCTGCCTAAAGATATCGAAGTTTGGTGGTAAACTTTGAGTATGCTTTTTTGCACATTTGCTAAAGACTTAAGTATTATTTTCTTGGTTTTGATAGGTGGTAATAGATTTGTGTATATTTCGTTAAGTAGTTCTACACAGGTTCGTATATTCTATACTCAATAGTCTATGTACGGACCTTGGTTCTACATTATAATTCTGTTTATTTTGTAGACGTTCTAATTAATACAATTTATATGAATGTTTCTTGCATTTAATTATTACTAAATATAAGTATGTTTTTCTAAATCGCGCATAAAGTCAATTGTTTATAAAATGCCTAAATAATTTTAGAAAATAATTATGAATTTGATATTTCAATTTTCTAAGTGTTATTCAAGCATATTAGTTATACATTTATGATAATATTCCTAGATAAATACATATAAGCACAAAGAACCACTTTTCTTTTTTGTTAAGTTCACAAATTTCCACAATCGAAACACATGAATACAATTCTTTTGAATACATTATTTTTTATTAATACCTTACTCGAAGAATGTTTCTATTGTTATCGAACACAGTTTTTTTTGAAAATCGTGTTTTTGTCAATTATACAGGCTACCTCAAAATATTCGCCCATCCCTTAATGATTTGAATTTGATTCCACTTAACAGAAGGATATAAGTAGAAATTTCGAATTCTACTGATTCTAGCGCCTGTTTTTAGAAAATGATTATTTCGTGAGAACGGCTTAAGGCTATACAAAATGTTGTCTGGAATAGATGATATCGTGCGTGAGGTAAGGACGGATTTCATATGTCTATCTCACTCGCACACTTACAATAACTATCAAGAAGTTTTCAAACTCTCAAATATCTCAGAAACTAAAGACAAACCTGTGATAATATTTTGTACATTTTATAAACCACTTTATTAAAGCTAATGTGAAATTTTGATAACAATTTTTAATTTTTCAAGTGTCGTAATTGGTAAATATAGAGACGGATAACGTCCGTTCCATTGTTACCGTGTACCTTTAAGGCAGCACAATAGTATATGGAATGGATCATCGTCTGATTGATTTGTCTATGCCTACCAAATAGTACCTTACGGAGGTTTTGAGATATAATTGTTTTCTTAAAAACACAACCAGATTTTGTCTCGAGACTTTTGTTCCCTTTAAATGTGTAAAATCAAATCCAAAAGAAACGAAACAGGAGGGTGGGATGTTTTGAAACTTCTTGCAAATCTTTCAACTGCATTGAATACTGTGTAATTTTTTTTTACTTAAGTTCCTATCAAGAATAGTTTACATAAACTATTTTGCAAAAGTTTTGTGTATGCATGGTAGGCCTAAAATAATGTCTTCTGATTATTTGAAGTTTTCCGTTGAATACTCAAACTGATTTTACTACTACGCATCTATAATCCGCGAAATGATATGTTTTTCGTCTGTCGCGAATCTTAAAAATGGCAGAATAATATTATAAACCGACCAATTTCTTAAGAACACAAATTAATACAAATGTCGAAATAAATAATATAAATTATTGGAAATATTGAGACTCTTATTTCAAAATAAATAAATTGCTTTGTAGCATTTCATTAATATACAATATATTATACTTAATGTTTCATTAAACGTATTCATAATAATAATAATAATCTATATAATGCGTCAAAAGAAAAAAAAGAAAAATTTTAATCGAAGGGATTACGCTTCCCATACCTCTATAAACACTAATGGAAAACGCAATAATTTACATTCATGGCCGACTTTAGGGACTGTTCCAACATACAATGTGTTGTTGCATTGTATGATTTAACATACAATGTTAAAAGTTTGTGTAAAAACCATGAAAAATCCACAAACCGAACAGCAAGTAATCATAATCAATCAATAACTCTGATCGTAGGAAGTTGGAATTAAATTAAATTGAACGTTTCGTCATTTATTTCTGACCTTATCAGCAACTATAAAAAAACAATGATAGAATACAAACCGATTACAGAATATTTTTCATAAAAACAAAAATTTAGGATTTATGAATTAAATTAAGTAAATTGAATGTTTCGCCATTTATTTATGACTTCATCAGCAAGCATAAAAATAAATAGAATGATAGAATATAAACGATTCGGAATTTTTTTCTTCCTACGAGTTATTAAACTTAATTTTTGTAAGCTAAACTAACAATTACTAAAACTAAACTTATGCAGTTCTTTATGGACTAATTTTTAAAAAAATTATAATTTTTGAGCAACAAACTCATTTATTGTTAATTACGCATTGCTTTTGACGAGGTTCGGTCGAATCCTATGGAAAACGATTTTTCCATCTTTGAGATTTGAAAATTAGTATTCACATAAATAAATATTTTATTGATGTATTCTTAAAATTTGACGATTCACCGTCTAGTTTCTTAGAAAAATGCTTTTAAATATGTCATTTATTATAGATCTTATTCATGAGATTCTTATAGCTGGCAAGCTTTTGTCGTGCCTTTTTCTATTTTTTCACCAATAATCCTCTAACTTTATGAATAAAATACCGAATATAATATAGATACTTGTAATATAACACTTTAAAAATATATCGTTACGGTTTATTTATTTAGATAATTGAAGTTAAACATTATTCTTTAAGGTAGTTCCAGCACTGTCTTATATAATCAGGACGAAAAACTCGTTTGCTTATATTATAGAACAAATACATATAAACACACACAACACATATATATATTTACAAATTAATGTAATTTTGAAATAAACAATAATTTTAAACTATTATATTTCGAAAAAAATACCGGTAAAACGCGATTTAAAAAAAAAATTTATTTAATATAAATATTTATTATCCTAGTTTGTTTTTTTTAAATTCTGTCGAGTTTTCTGTCATGAAGTTTTTACATGCTTCTAATGAGAGAGAATGATTACTTTGCTATCAGTTATCTCGCATTCTAAACGGTCAAAATTTCTGAAACTTCGGGATTTATTAGAAAACGTTATTTTTAGCCTGTGAAAAAAAAATGAGCGAAATCTTTCGAAAAGTGGTTTCATGCTGAAACATCCTTAATCTCGATTAATAACAATCATACTTATTTCTGAAGGGTTGGCAACGTCGCACAAGCAGCTGAGAGAAAATAAAAAAGGTAAAAATATAATCAACAAGGAAAACATTATAGTTACCGATAGAGTAGTCAGTCATAAAAACTTTCAATTTTTTAATTTTAAGCTATGAAAAGCTTTTACATGAAAAAATAAATAATATATCTAAAACTTATCCAATTAATAATTAACTTATTTATGGTACTAAAATTATAATTATTATTTATTTGTCAAATGTCTCACACATAAACACACACACCTTTAAATATAAAAATTACAGCGCTTTGTTGCCACATCTTTCATCAACCCGCCTGGGTTAAAAAAAAAGTCATTTCATTATTTTTTTATGAAATCAATAGATAGATATATCTTGGGGTCTAAAAAAAAAGTATTGCACTTCGACCTTATGGTCCATTGTGCTACCCCTTCTACTTCAGTCTGACGAGATTCGCTTCTCCCATATGTTGGCAATGGCCAGGAGATAGATAAGACTTTTTTAATTATAAAATTTTGGAAAACGGTATCGAAATTTTCTGGAAGCCGTTGAACATTGAGGATGAAAGACTCGCAGTCCTTTCCATTAAATTTTTAAGACTTTCTTCACTTGATTATCTTACAATTAAACTTATAAATAACTCGAAATTTTCTGGAAAACGTGATTTGACCGTTCATCCAATTTTTAAGTTTAATTGTAAGATAATCAAGTGAAGAACGAGGAAAAATTTCCGTCCTATAAATTCAATGGAATGGACTCCGAGTCTCCCATTCTCAATGTTCAACGGCTTCCAGAAAATTTCGATACCGTTTTCCAAAATTTTATAATTAAAAAAGTTGGGCGTTTTGTCAAAACGAAGCTACTTACAAAGCACCAGCTTAGCTTGATGCTCATCATCCTAAAAAAACCCTTTGGTCTCCCGGACCAAAGAATTAAGTACACTCAAAAATTTAAACACTTATAATTGGATGCTTTAATTCATAAGTGGATGGTGTTATGCAAAAAGCGTTCAACCCACAAAACATAAAAATTAGAGTTATCCCAAAAATGATTCAAGTCCAATCAGCTGTTCATAGCCTAATAAAATAAAAATTCTAAGGTCGTATTACATTTATCAGCTATCATTTTACTGATTTTGAAGCCAATTATCTCAAAACCAACACCTGCGGGTTAACTCTTTTTTGTATAAGACCGCACACTTTATAATAATTTATGAATTGTCTTAAAAAAAGGCATGCGCAGTAGTACAATCGGTTAGAGTCTTTTAAGACTAATATAAATGTTCTTTGAATTAAATGTTTATCGTGCTATTTATTCTTTCTTAATAGAATCCAGCCAAAACGATTTAATTTGTTTAAGGATCTAAATAAATATTTTATTCTTTCTTTAAAATCTGATGTGATATTAAAATAATACTAAATCAATTTAAAAATATTAAAAATCACATCGTGGCCGATGATCAAATTTTTTAAATTGTTTCATTTTAGTTTGGAATTGTTATTACAACAAAATGTTAATATTGTTATACCATTTTTTTTAAAAAATATATTCAAAATTGTTAAAATGCATTTATTAATTATGCAGAATGTTAGAAAAAAGGGCGTATTATACTTTGAGAATAGATAATAATTATTCTCCAAAATAAGAAAAAAATTCATATGAAAAAAGATTTCCGGATCCATGTTCATGTTAGTAGGGGGTTTTCCCTAGTAATACGATTCGTTTCGGAAGAAAGTTTCAAAGTTCAAATTATTTCAGGTCGTGCAATAATTTTTTACTCAAAATTTATCTCTGAGCTAAAGTCTACCGATGTCAAACCCTTATTGCTGTTTCTGAACAGCTCCAAATGGTTTAAGGAGTAGTGGCAGAGGAACTCTTGGTCTAAGTGTGCCCCATCCAGGACAGCCGCTACAACCTAACCTAACCATTGAATAATCAGTTTATAACTCCTTTTTATGATGCATTCTAGAGAAAAATATGAAGAGTTAAAAATTGTAGTACGAAAAAGATTAGAAATTTATATATTTATATGCATTATATATATTATATACAGGGTGAATCGAATGAACCGCATAATAGCACACGCCTCCATTTCTTTCAATGATCCTCCCATTCCCCAATAACATCCAATAGAAATCGATTAATTGATCATCTCCCCGAAACAAACGAAGATCACTCGTGATTGATTCAAAGATATGATAAACACCAAAGCACTCAAAACAGAGTGCTAGGAGAACATGCAGCAAGAAATAAAAATCTATTATTATTTTTCCATTAATAAAATAATATTTATGTTAAATTATAATTTTAGATGAAAAAATAATAATATTCCCACCACCTACTACATGTTCCCCTAGCACTCCACTTCAAGGATGTGATAAACGATAGAGCGCTCAAAGTGGTAGAGTGTTAGGGAACATATAGTAGGTGGTAGGAATATTATTATTTTTTCATCTAAAATTATAATTTAACATAAATATTATTTTATTACTGCAAAAATAATAATATTAACAGAAATATTTACAATTTTAAATAATTAATATAAGAAATCTTCGTAATGATTATAATTTAATTTCATTATGATTCTTTACTCTGAGAAAATTCGATTAGTTTATGTCGCTCTTTCGAATTTTTTTGATAGATCTCTCTTCATTTGGAAATAATCATGTAAAAAATAAAATCGATTTTATTCCTAATACATTTTTTAAAGATTTTAGAAATCGGAAAATGATAATATTCTTATGAAAATCTTTTTATGAATGTATGGAAAATTTGTCACACAACGATTTTTAGTCTCTAAAATGCTATGAAATTTGAGTAAACAATTATTTCACGGCTTGTCCCCTTGTTTATATTAATAATTCAATCAATAGAGAATATTGCGCTGCATTAAATTACAGGGGTTATTTTTTTTAGATTTGGTTCAGTATCACGTAATTTTAAATTTAAACCTAATTTAAAAAAAAATAATAACTTGTGTAATTTAATGAAATGCGGACAAGAATAACGAGCTTCTCAATTAACTGTACTATAAAGTACTTATCTGAAAGTTCCATCCATGCCTTGTTTTATGCTTTCTTTCGCAATGGACCATAACTGTCGGCTGTTTATTGAAGGTATCGTACTATACCATCGACATAATTGGTTGAACTTTTTTTCTTATTTTAATAACAATTTATCCTCAAAGTAAGGCACTCATTTTTATTGTGCACTCTGTAGATATATAAATCTGTACATAAAAACTGAAAAAAATTATATTATTGTTAGTTTAAAGATTATTAAGTATTATTAGTGTTACTAAATATATTTTAGAATATTATTTCTTTTATTCTGTGATGTTTCTTTTTTTCTGGAGGTATTTATCTGAATCTGAAATAAATAGTTTTGTAAAAAAAAAACAATCAAATGCTTTCTTCATTTATTTATTTAAAAAAAAAATCGTTTATTTAAACGTGAACACAAATTTTGTTCTTTATAATTCTAGAACGTACTAAAACGAAGATAAGTATCAAGTTCAAAATTTTTTTATTAATCTAATTTGTAGATTAAAATAGCATAATGAATTTATTTACTAAATTTTATTAAATGGTAAAGGATAGAAACAAAAAAAATGTCAACTTGTCGCTTATACTTTTGTAAATCACGCGTCAAACATAAGTACAATAAGTGGCGGTAATCAAATACAAATGTAAAATAAATACTTAACAAAATTAAAGAGTATATTACCAAGTACAATCGATTATCAAAAGTTGTGCCGATAATGCCGAAAATTTGTGTGTGGTTATTTATTACGAAAAGACCAATGAGTTGGTAGTAAGGTCTGGCAATTTGTCAAATAATATTGGAAAAATATTTTATTACGCTATTGCTTAAAATTAATTAAATATATTTTAATATTATTTGAATTTCAATTATTTGACAAATTGGCCACCCTTTATTGCCAACACATTGGTCTTATGAAAGAAAATGACTACCCAAAAAAGTAAGACTATAGGCAGCCATTTTCTATATGACTTTTGATAGTCAATTGCTCCTTACAGTTATAAAATAATGCAATTTACGTTCGATGCTTCAAATTTCCAATTCTAGAGAACAGTAACTGGTAAATCTTGAATGTTCTCTTATTTGTACGCAATATTGTGTACAATTGACTATTATTTTGCCATATGTGTTTCCTCGACAAACAGCATTGTATTTCATCATGATACAGTAAACCTTATATGCGCAGATAGGGCATATTCTCTCACTTGGTTAACCTCTCTCGCTCTTTCAACCTCAGCCATATGATCTGTTTATTTACATCTCTCATCAAAGTGATCATATTTTGGTATAAAAATATTTCTATTGAAGGTGGGAATTAACTAACATGGTGTCGGGTGGTAAAATGCGCGAATTGATCAAAACGCACCCTTGTATATAACATACCATGTCTACCTGTACACATGACCACAAAAGTAGCTTTTATTGTTAAAAATTTTATAATTGATTTGTACCTTATTTATTCGGTTTTCGAAAAATGCTTCGGATAAAAGTTGTTCATTATAACTATACTAACAACTTTTACTTTACTTTTTACGTGTGTTGTTTTTGTACGTTACAGGCAATGAGCGAATATTCATAAAGCAACGTGGTTTCTTAACTTTTCCGATCACTGAAAGTTTTTCTTTACGCGATCCAGTCATGTTTGCTGCAACCAGCACTGTAATTCTTGTTTTAGACAATTTCCCACCCTTGCATTACTCACCTTTGAATTTAAGTGTCTTGTCAAGGGTCAAATTAAAAAACAGTCCTGTTTCATCCGCATTAAAGATTTCCTCTGGGTTGTAACCTTCGGACAGTACAGGCTACTTACGAGTGGTCCCTTCACTCACCAGAAACTTTTCCAGCTTTTCGATGACAAAAACAAATGACAGGCTAAATACTTTTATTTTCCAAATGTATTTTAATTACAGTAAATTTGCATAATACTGGCTTTGAGCGGCCAACGAATTTTTATTTTTAAGTATTTTTAAGTACTTGCTTAATTTACCCATGATTTTGACAATATCCTTTGACAAAAGTATATTTGCTATGGATTTTTTGGATATTCTACAAAAAAAATAAGACATTAAAAAAATTGAAAATGTTATCGTGCTTTTACAATCGGCAAAAACCGAATAAATAAGGCACAAATGAATAATATTTTGAAAAATTAACTGTACATCAACCTTCATTAGCCAGTTAGCTACTATAAAAAATTCAGCTTACATTGCATTTGAAATTTTATTAAAAATGAAGTTTGTGTTCTCGTTTACTTGTATATTTACTGGGGAAATGTTGTGTTTTACTATACTTTTAAAATAAAAAAATAAAATAAAACCGGCAGTGCACACTTTCAAAATAATTAACAAATCGAATAATTAAAAGTTAAGTATTTTTTTAATGTATAACAGATTGTTGGAATAATATTTCTGTCGTTTGTTTTATGTTTCATGTTAGGATCAACACCATCATCAACAAACAGTATCCTCGTTACCACAACCACAAATTACAATGCAGAATTCACTAGGAAATAATAAACAATATAATTATGATGAAGATAATAATCGTCAAACGAATATTGAAAAGAAATCGGCTAAGTCATCATCATCGTTGTTGAATAGTAAGCAAGCAAGCAGTTCATCGTCAGGATGGTTTGGTGGTATATGGAATAAATTATCATTACGACCTAAAAATCAAATGATTTTACCAGATGATAAAAATCCTACGGTAAGTAGATTTTTAAAATACAGTAGAACCTCGATAACTTAAATAAAAGATCAAAGGAAATGTTAAATAATTTGAGTTATCGAGTTTTTAACTTACTAAGGGTTTGAGTTAGAGAGGTTTTAATGGTTCATAATTTTACTTATTGAGGTTTTTTACAGAAGCCATTTGTTTGTTTTTATAAGCCATTTTTTAAAAAGTTCTGCAGTCATCCATGCTTTTTTATTGGCTACAGAGGTCCAATACCCAAATTTTAAGTAAAAGAGGTTTTGGGTTCTGAGGGCAAGGGAATAAAAAAAATTTTTAATTCATAGAGGTTTTTACGTTATCGAGGTTCTACTGTATTTGAATAATTGTGACAGTATGATGATATTTAAGAAAAATAATTATCAACACAACGATATATTTCTCCGCCTAGTCCTGTAATAGCCGCATCGATTTTGCTTATGGAGGCCCTTTGAAGCGAGATAATATCTTCGGAACGCCTACGATTGTACTCCGCCCATATCTGTCTTGCAGTACCACAAGTGCGTTCCTCCCTCCATCTAAGATTGGCGTTTCTTAAGATATCCTCATTCAGGAGCAGCTTGCAATTGCACAAGGACAGCCTTGTGCTGCTATTTCTAGCAAGCTCGTCGGCTTCACAATTCCCTGGAATGTTTCCTGTGTCCTCCCGGTATCCATATTAGGTTTACATTCATTTGTTCCGCCAGCTCATTTAAGAACGTTCGGTAGTCCTGTGCTACCTTAATACCCAGTAAGAGTAATGACAAATGTTTGAGCTAAAATTGTGCGAAACTAATCAGATTGTGAAAAAGTTTCAAACAAAAGTTGTTTATTTACAAAAAAAAAAAATTATTTTTAAAACTAAAGATAGATATTTTCATCCCAGAAAAGGTGATGCACAGTCCGATTTTTCCCATTCAAGAACTTTACCTTACTTTTTAGCTCACAGGCAAAATTTCAACTCGTTATCTACGGACAGACAATCGGTGGGCATTCGGAAATGGACTAATTAGGTTATTTTATGAACTCCTATACCATTTATTTTTTTTCTGCGATCAATATTTTCTACCATTACAAAATCGGAATTAAACTTAATATACCCTCGTATATATTATATACCATGTGTTCATTTGAAAAGTTACCACCAAATAATGTTTTTAAATATTTTAGAAAAAATGTTTCAAACAAAAGTTCCATAGTTTAAAGGGGGAAACATAATGTAATAATTTTATTTGTGTTCCATGCACCAGTGCTTCGCGAGCTATATCTTATCTTTTACACTCCCGTTCATGAAAATTGATTGTTTAGAATGATTCAACTGGTTCAATTTTTATGAACGGGAGTGTATATCTTTACCAAATATTTCAGTTTTTAAATATTTAATTTAATATTGATTAAAATTTTCTTTTACAGATTGTATGGGATCCGGAAAAGAAAAAATGGGTGAATTTAGATGCAGATGGTGAGGAAGTAAACAATGAATTAAAACCACCACCAAAAATGACAGATTTATTGAGCAATAAATCTGGAGGCGGTATGCCACCACCATCATTAAATAGTTACCAACAATCAAATAATATTCAACAACCACAAATGCAACAAGCACAAATATTACATAATAATTCCGTTAATAATAATCAACAACCTCAGCAACAACAGTCGTTACCAACAATAGGTGTTGATGAAAATGATACACAACTTAAACCACCAGGTGCACCAAATATGTTTAAAATGCAACGTGGTCGTGGTAAGTAGTTTGTGAAAGTGGCTTAAAAGTCATAAGTCATTATCTTCCTTCTATTTTTCTATTAGCCGACTCCAAGAATTATTATATTTTTTATTTTCCGACTAGATAGATATGGGCGATTCCGCTATAGACGATTTTCGAAATTAATTTTTAAATTACATTATTTCTTACTTTTTGTCATAACATTGCAAAGAAGTCTAAATTTAATGTTAAAAAATTTCTTTTCAATTTTACTTCATTTTAAAAATTTTTCAAAATCACACCAGGCGCAAAACAGCTATTTGGCGCATGTGCATTTTCGATAAAAATTGACGTATTTGATAAGAAATAATTAACAAAAGTGACAGAGAAGGGTACTGATTAGTAATTAAAATGGTTTGATCTCTTATTTTGTTCCTATTAGTTTTTATTGATGTTTATATTCACTTAAATTAGACGGTTTGCACCCGCGATAATTTGATGTTGCACCCGCGATTGCTTCAAAAGTGAATAATTCAGTGTTTATTTTTGTTTTCCATTATACTATTTTGTTTTTTTTAATTGATTAGTTTAACACCTTTCGAAATAACAAGGCATAACATAATAAACGTTTCAGAATTAACAGACATGTTATTAAAGATTATTAAAATAATCAAAGAGAACTCTAGGTTTTTTAGGAATAGGGGCACAATTTGAAACATAATAACAGACATGTGTTTTTGTCTTATGATCCAGAAAGGTAGGGCCAATTTTGTTGCACCCGCGATAGCACTTTGAACCTTCCTCCTGACTATATAAATATCAAATTAAAATTCTTGTAAACGAATATAAAGTGAGCATGTTAAAATGTAATTCTTCCAAGATTAATTTCATTAAAAATGATTTTTATTTTATCGTTAAGGAACTTTATATGCATCTAAATGTTGCACCCGCGCGATAATGGAATCGTCCATATATGAATATGTGATTCAAAATAAAATTTATTTGGTTCATTTTCATGTGTCTATTTTTTCCTTAAATTTTTTTAAACGATTCAAGTGGTTTCAGTTTAGTTAATGGGCCTAATTAATTATACACTCTCCTAACAAAAAATTTTATTTTGAAAAACCGTAAAAGATATAAGATATAGATATATAACATGTGATTTACCGTTTTCAAATAAAATTTACGGGTGGGAAATGGGTAGTTATTAAGTTCGTTAACTAACAATACATTCATAAATTTTGCAGAAGAATCGGGAATCTTTTATTTCAAAACCATTCATAAAGTACACGAAAGCTACCAGCATGCCAAATTTCTAACCTACCGAAAGTACCAATCCAAAATATGTTGAGTCGTACATGTTTGACTACACATGCCCGAAAGGTGGGAGATACATTTAGTCTGGTGAATATTAGCTGATGTTCACGATGTTCATTCCCCGTTCCGACCAAACATGTTTTCATAGGCAATAACAACAGCAGTATTTTGAAAATTTTTGAAAGGTTCTAAAAGTATCTCCTTAATAATATATTGATATTTAGGCGAGAAAATATTCCCCTTTTTAATTTAATTACTGTGTAAATAAGATTTTTAAGCTTAATGATGTTCCAGTATAAAACCACTTTTCGACAAATTTTGCTCATTTGTTCACAGGCTAAAAATAACGTTTTCTAATAAATCCCGAAGTTTCAGAATTTTTGACCGTTTAGAACGCGAGATAATTAATAGCAAAGCATGTAAAACTTCATGCCCGCCCAACTATTATCTGTTGTATTAAAAAAAATACTCGACAGAATTTAAAAAAAAAAACTAGGATAGTAAAGATAATAAATATTTGTATTAAATAAAATTTTTTTTTAAAGTTTAAAGTTATTTTGTATTTCAAAATTACATTAATTTGTATATATGAATAGTGAATACTTATAAGACAGTGCTGGAACTACCTTAATTATGAATAATCATTTTAATAACATTTTTAAAAAGATGCATTTCCTACTAATATTTTATAAAATTTAATATGATTGAATGATGCTAAGTTTCTCATAAACTTTTGTATTTTTGCAGGTATAAAAAAAGCTTATGTCGATGTTTTTAATCCAAGTGGTACAACAAAATCAACTAATCCAACTTCAGCACCACCATCATTAAATCCAACAACAATACCACCTAGTAATAACACACAATTGAATTTCTTTATACCAGCACCTGTGAATGATCCTAATGCACCAGTTGATTTTCTATCACCATCATCTGGAGTTGAACTACATAGTAATGCAGAACATCATGATAAAACTTAGGTATTTATTAAAATGTTATTAGTACAATGAATCTATAATCATACAAAGATATCTTAAATATAGTAATTTAAGGATGTACGAGCACTGAAGCTTCAAAAATATTAAGGCTTGATTTTATGTTTACATGTAGTTAAAGTGCATATAAATCAATTATAAAAGTTTCAGAGGGGTTACGGGGGTCTTGAATTAATTATTTAATGTTAAAGTTCGAGTTTTAATGCATTGCTCTTATGGAGAAACCCATATTTTTACATATATTTTGATAATTTTCACTTGGAATAAAATAAGACAAATAAAAATAAACTACGCAATAGAAAATATTAATAAAGAGATTGATCCAATAAAATTCCGGTATGACGGGCCTAAAACAAAATATTTAAGAAAACAACTTCTCGAAATCTCAGGTTTTTTTCTTAAATATCTTTTTTGTTAAGCCCACTAAGACGGGCCTAAATTAAATTTTAATTTTAACTTACGATAAAAAATAATGTACATTATTGTGGACTTATGAATGTACTATATAAGATTTTTAAGAATTTTATAAATGGACTATACATCACCGCTCGTACATCCTTAAGATACTTACTTTTTCCATTTTGTTTAACTTCAACTATCTAAAAAACATGCAATCGTCATAGTATTTTTTTTTGTGTACAAATGTTTTATTTATTAAATGTATAAAAAACAATATGCGGTTATAACTTGTCCGAAATAACATTAACATTTTGAAATTATATTTCAAATTTTGCCTCTATTCCTAGAACATTTGTTTGTTCTGAGGCTGAGGGTATAATCTGACTTGAGGATTATTTAAGTTGCCTGACTACTGGATTAGGTGTGTGGAAAGCCCCACCTATTTATTGGCGGTATTCTTTGGTGACTATACGGCGTTTGTTTTGTCACTAAAGTGAGTGTACCTACGTTAACCTTGACATTCAGGTATTGGATTTTTATTTTTGAAAATGGTTTAATTTTATTAAATCAGAATTTGGAATTGGGTCATTGTCTAAATTCATTATCTGTTTTCTCAATTTGTATATGTAGATGCTTTCGTATGCATCTAATTCTGTGGGGTTTTGACCAAATTTCACATGGGAGAACCGAAAAATCGTGTATAGCGGCGCACGTTATCGAGAACAACCATAAAATCTAAAACTACTTAAATCGGTACAAAACCCCAAAGAATTGAGAAAACAGATAATGAATTTAGACAATGGCCCAATTCCAAATTCTGATTTAATAAAATTAAACCATTTTCAAAAATAAAAATAAAAATCCAATACCTGAATGTCAAGGTTAACGTAGGTACACTCACTTTAGTGACAAAACAAACGCCGCATAGTCACCAAAGAATACCGCCAATAAATAGGTGGGGCTTTCCACACACCTAATCCAGTAGTCAGGCAACTTAAATAATCCTCAAGTCAGATTATACCCTCAGCCAAATCGTATAATAGGACAGAATTTTTTAATATCATTGTGACACAGGCACCAAATTAGCAACAAGCAACATATCTCTGAATTCATATCCCAGAGATAGTTACGATTAGCTAATTCATACTAATGATGACTACATTGTAGTCGAAATACGTATTTATAAAATACAACCAATGTTCTAGGAATAGGGGCAAAATTTGAAATATAATTTCAAAAAAACCTAGAGTTCTCTTTGATTATTTTAATAATCTTTATTAACATTTTGGTTGAAATAACATTACAACAAATATTCTGGCTGTTGTATCGCTTGCTATTGTACGCATAGTAAAAAAAACATTTTTTTCATAATTTAATTATTGATTAGTGTCTTATTAATTCGAATATCAAAAATAGGAATAAAATTTTTTCATTATAAATATTCTAACCACTTTTATTCGGAATATTTTCCCAAAAACTGAATTAATAGCGTTTTTAATAAAAGAACGCTACTTTTGTGGCTAATAGTTCCTATTAAGGATGTACGAGCGCTGATGTATAGTCCATTTATAAAATTCTGCAATATCTTATACAGTACATTCATAAAAGTCCACAATAATGTTTATTATTTTTTGTCGTAAGTTGAAATTTAATTTAGGCCCAACATACCGGGCCTAACAAAAAAGATATTTAAGAAAAAAACCTGAGATTTCGGGTAATTAAGCTGCCGCCGACATAAAAAAAATTACCCGAAATCTCAGTTTTTTTCTTAAATATCTTTTTTTAGGCCCGTCATACCGGAATTTTATTGGATCAATCTCTTTATTAATATTTCTATTGCGTAGGTTATTTTATTCGTCTTATTTTATTCCAAGTGAAAATTATCAAAATATGTGTAAAGATATAGGTTTCTCCATAAGAGCAATGCATTAAAACTCGAACTTTAACATTAAATAATTAATTCAAGACACCACCCTCCCACCCCTGAAACTTTTATAATTGATTTATATGCACTTCAACTACACGTAAACAAAAAATCAAGACTTAATCTTTTTGAAGCTTCAGTGCTCGTACATCCTTAATTATCGATTAAAAATTATTATTAACTAATTAATATTGTTTTTTTAGATAAATAATGGAAAACTAAATTTACGCCGATTCTCCCCTTAAATTGATTTAAAAAAATGACGTTGAATCGTATCCATCGTCTCAATAAAGAATAATATTTTTTAAAACTATCGAATAAATTCGCTGGCAATTTGTTTTTAATAAAGTTTTAATTATTTCAATGCATAACTTACAAATTGCCTTATTTAAAATGGAAAAAAAAAGAGATACATTTTTTAAAACTTTTATTGTGTTGTAAGTAAATAAATGATTTTATATTAAAAGTTAGAACAAAAAAAGTTAGAACAACTTATTTTTTACTGGAATTCAATCACTACTTAATAATAATAATTAATCAGTTAGTATTTACATAGCAATTTTCATTAATTAATAAAAGACATGTGTCATGCTTAAGTGCAAATGTATTGATGAAATTTTTATTTTTAACTAGTATATTTTGGAGTTTACATCAATTTTTCCAGGTCAATATTTTTAATACCTTACATTGATGTGAATATTGGGATATTACCTGATAATAAATATTTATGTTATGAATGTTTTTAATATTACGACTTATAAAAGACTTACATACTACCTGAGATCGAATAAGATAATTTGGAAGATAAAAAGTATCGAAAGAAGGGGGAATTTTTAGATTGTGGGTCGTTTTGTGATGACAGTTAGGAAGTTTTAATTCTTCTTCGTTTTTTATATGGGTTTATAGAATATAACACCTTCCATCGTTGGGAGAAATTCATAAACAGAGTTATTTAGAAAGCGTATGTTGTGTTCTAACTTTATTCCGAAACATGAAAACGAACATACTCTAAAAAGACATATTAAGGACGTTCAAAGAGTCATTTTACGGGGAAAGACGTAAGGGGGGTATGAAGCGACTGCGCATGCCCACAAAGTTTCACATTTAATGTATACGTTAAAACTAAATATTCTATGGTTATTTGGTAAATAATAATACTCGTGAATAGTGACTCGTAATGTTTCTTTTATTTTAAATAAAAATGTAAAATCTTGTGTTTTGCTTCTCTAAAATGATAAAATTACTTATATAATTCATTATTAATTTCCAAAATGCATTTGAACATACCTTCATCTTTGGCTGAAATAAATCCTTATTTATTTAACAACAATTTACATAGTTTTATAAAAACTTCTCTGCATTTTAAACTATGTTTTATTCGATTATAAAGATTAAATTTGTAGTTTCTCCATAAGATCCAATGTTAAAAGTATGATTTTCAATATCGAAAAAATGTATTTGAACTAACATTTTGAAGCATACCAATGAATTCGTATTGACTATTTTTATAACATATTTAATTTACAGAAACTTGTCTGCATTTTTTTTTCTCTTTCGAACGTCCTTAAAAAACGAAGATAGAAAATTTTGCAGATTGTACATTATGAGTTAAGAACACAGAGAGATAGATACAAATTACTTGTTCTTCCTTAGATACATATTCCAAGACATTGAAATTTAGATCAACCAGATTATTTTAGCCTTAATTTGTTATTTGAAATTGTTATTGTTATCTGAAAAGAGATGAATGAGTGAAAGTATTATTGTTATAAGAGAGTAAAAGTTTTGTGTCGGCCCGTGAGTGTGACAATGTTCAATATTATAAAAAAATATACAAGTTAAATACATTACAAGTATCATTATTTATTATTTGTAACAAATGTTAAAACTTACGTTTCTTGAATTTACCTTTCTATGAATAACGATTTTCTACAATTTGCAGACAAATTCGTATGTTTCATACTGTTTGAATATTAAAAATTTACATTTTTTGAACAAGCCATTAAAAACTATTTTGAAAGTATGTAATGTACTCGATTCTAAATATTAAATTTCTTCAATATTTAGACACCTTTGATTACAGTACATGTTTCGCTAAGTTACTTTGTAACTACCAACAAACTCATATATGGATTATTAAATATTCAGGCAAAATAAAAGTTTGGTTGAAAATCCAGAAATTGTCTTTAGATTTAATTTTTATTAAAGTAGGTTTTAGATCGAATATATGAGGATAACTTGGTATATTCCTACTGACCACTATCCTACAGGTTCAATATAAATTCTCTTAATTAGAATTCGAGTGAAATAACTGATTAATTATTATTTTTTTGTGAAAAACTACCTAAAAATATAATTTATTAAATGGTTCCTAAAAAAATTTCAAATAATAAAATTCCATTTATAAAATAAATTTGTAGTTATTTTACTGTTTTATACTTGGATTTTTAATGAAACAAAACTTTTTAGTGTTAAGATTCCGGCCTAAACGATCTTCACCGCTCTCTTTTTTTAACGAAAGATATTTTTTATTAAACATACTATAAAAACAAACAAATAGGACTTCCTACTCTTAATTAAAATTTTTCATTTATTTCTCTTCATTTATTTATTTTCTCAAAAAATTCAGTAAGAATTGAGAGAACTAAGCCTAAGAAAGAAGGAAAAGTTGAGTTGGGTTAGTTAAAAAAAATTCCAGACTTTTATTTTAAAAATTATCGGGGTTATCCAGAATGGAAAATTTTTTTAATTAACAAAAAAAAGCATAGTTAATGGAAAAATTTTGGTAAATATTTTTTGTCGACGGATTAATGTTTGTTTAAGTATCCAGTAAGTACCTGAATTTTTTCTTTCCTTAATATTCATATTTAATTGTGTTAAAAAAATTTTATTTTTCAAATCTCGGAATCAAGCGGAGCCCTACTCTTTAAAAATCTTTTTTTCGATTTCCGATATCTGCAATAGTTTCTGAGATATTTGCAAAAAACAAAACCCCCTCTTTTTTTTTAAAATAAATTGTTTTTAACTTTAGCAATTGTTTATGCGCTGGTTTGAAATTTTTGCACAGTTTTCTAGACGTCATAACGAGTTCAACGAGCCATCGCACGTATTTTAATTCGCAGTAGCAAGAGTTAACACGTTTGTTAACTTGTTGACTAGACTATAGACTATGTAGCTTATACATATCGTTTTTATACCCGGTGTATAATATGTATCAGGGTGTATTAAGTTTAGTTCCGACTTTGTAACGGCTGTCCGCCTGTGAACACAATTACTAAAAAACGAAAAGAGATAGCGAGCTGAAATTTTTTATGTGTGTTTTAGAGCTGAAAGGTAAGGTCTAGTTTTTAAATACAGTATTGAACCAATATTGATTGTCAACCCATCCGCGTTTTATTAGTTTATAGAGCATGTTTAATCAAAAATACCTTTCATTAAGAAAAGAGATCGATGAAGACTGTTTAGGTCGGGATCTTGTACTATTATTATCAATAAAATTATCGAATGGTACCAAAATTTTTTATCAATTATCGAATGGTGCTTTTTTACAATGCGTTTTATAAGAAAGTGTTTGTTCTAATTTTAATTTTGGAGTAATTTTTTTCAACCAATTTAGTCAACATTTAATCAAAATTTTAGTTTAATCAAAGTTATTAGTTTTTTGGGGTATGTTTGAAAATTTTTCAATTTACACAATGTGAAAATTAGAACACACTGTAAAAACAAAGCAAGCATTATACGTCAAATATATAATTATAACGAACATATATCGTATAAAGGTTTATTCACATGTCACCGCGAGTTGCAAGATTTTGTTAATTGAGCAGTCAAGAAACATGTGATTTTTTTTTAAATAAATTTAATTAAAAATATGAATGATAGCCAAACCAATACTATCATCACTTTTTTCAGCTAAACATCAAAACTAGAACAGTTAATATATGTCAATTGTTTTCATTGCTATTTATTAGCATACATTTTACTAGTTAGCACCATCTATTTTCATTAATATGGTTGTCATTAACTGTCTTCAAAAGAGGGAGATCCTGTGTTTCTCCCATATACAGTAGTCTCTCTAATCCGGCACATTAATAGTTTGACAAGTCCAATAATCCGGCACCCTCCGCCCGCCCTCTCACCGCTCCCTTTCCCGCTTCGCGCACGCGCTGTGGCATCAGTGTGAATTATATGAATTTTTCTATACAATCCAGTAATTCAAACATTCCAATAATCGGTCACCCCTAGTATTTAATAGTGCCGGTTTAATGAGACTACTGTATATGTATGTTCGTAATTTTTTACAGGAATGTCCTGGACACAGAACTACAGACATGATCATGGACCGATTTACCGCATGTTTTTTAACGGCTATAATTCCCATCTTGTTTAATATTTCTTTCTTTGTCAACCTCATAAGTCACAAAATATGTCAATCACAAGAAAGGAGATATCATACGTACACAAATACTGTACTTACATATAAAGTTGAATGTAAAATTGCATCAAATAGAAATTTTCTCTATTTTTAGCGAATTTCCTGATAGGAAATAGAACTATTGGTCTCGTACCGACTTTAAATTTTGCAAAAATTTCTTCAAATGGCCACCGATCCTACCTAGTAGATGTCGAAAATAATCATCTGTAAAATTTAGTGTATATATATAATATATATATATATGTGCCTGTAATCGCTCTAGCGCTCACAATTTGATCGGAATGAAATTGGGTATGTGAGATGCTTTTGGTATTTAAAAAGCCAAGTTCGTTAATGGGCAAAATCGAACAAGGGGTAGGGTTATTAGTTTTTTGGGGTATGTTTGAAAATTTTTCAATTTACACAATGTGAAAATTAGAACACACTGTAAAAACAAAGCAAGCATTATACGTCAAATATATAATTATAACGAACATATATCGTATAAAGGTTTATTCACATGTCACCGCGAGTTGCAAGATTTTGTTAATTGAGCAGTCAAGAAACATGTGATTTTTTTTTAAATAAATTTAATTAAAAATATGAATGATAGCCAAACCAATACTATCATCACTTTTTTCAGCTAAACATCAAAACTAGAACAGTTAATATATGTCAATTGTTTTCATTGCTATTTATTAGCATACATTTTACTAGTTAGCACCATCTATTTTCATTAATATGGTTGTCATTAACTGTCTTCAAAAGAGGGAGATCCTGTGTTTCTCCCATATACAGTAGTCTCTCTAATCCGGCACATTAATAGTTTGACAAGTCCAATAATCCGGCACCCTCCGCCCGCCCTCTCACCGCTCCCTTTCCCGCTTCGCGCACGCGCTGTGGCATCAGTGTGAATTATATGAATTTTTCTATACAATCCAGTAATTCAAACATTCCAATAATCGGTCACCCCTAGTATTTAATAGTGCCGGTTTAATGAGACTACTGTATATGTATGTTCGTAATTTTTTACAGGAATGTCCTGGACACAGAACTACAGACATGATCATGGACCGATTTACCGCATGTTTTTTAACGGCTATAATTCCCATCTTGTTTAATATTTCTTTCTTTGTCAACCTCATAAGTCACAAAATATGTCAATCACAAGAAAGGAGATATCATACGTACACAAATACTGTACTTACATATAAAGTTGAATGTAAAATTGCATCAAATAGAAATTTTCTCTATTTTTAGCGAATTTCCTGATAGGAAATAGAACTATTGGTCTCGTACCGACTTTAAATTTTGCAAAAATTTCTTCAAATGGCCACCGATCCTACCTAGTAGATGTCGAAAATAATCATCTGTAAAATTTAGTGTATATATATAATATATATATATATGTGCCTGTAATCGCTCTAGCGCTCACAATTTGATCGGAATGAAATTGGGTATGTGAGATGCTTTTGGTATTTAAAAAGCCAAGTTCGTTAATGGGCAAAATCGAACAAGGGGTAGGGGGGTTTAAAGGAAGGGGAAACACAAAACTTGGTATATCTCCGTTAATATTTAAAAAATCGTAAAATACATAAGATGTAAAGTTGTACAAAATTAGTTTTACTACAATTATGTTTCTTATCATTTTTTCTGTTACTCTAATATTTACAGAAATAATGACGGTTTAAGATTGAAAATTAAATCTTAAATATCTTTGTACACATTCGAGTTTTAGAGAAAATGATAAGGTAATGAACTGTAGCAAACATGATTTTCTACATCTTTACTTCTCATAGATTTTTCGATTGTTCTAATATTTAGAGAGAAATTTTATATTTTGTGTTTTCTTCTTTGTCTATGTCCCCCTTTCCCCTTTGACCTATGCCATTTATTAATAAAATTGGCCTTGAAAATACTAAAATCATATCAGATACGACATCGTCAATTCTGTGATGTGTAAATAAACCTGGAAATTTCGAACATTTTCGAGAATAGTGTAATATCTTTTGTAATGGCTAAATAGTTTCAATTGAATTCAAATGTAAAAATATATATAATTAGTATATCCCAAATGAATTAACATGGACTTGGTAAGTTAAGAAACTCTTGTGGCTATATCTCTCAGGCTTATGTAAGACTGATAATATAAATTTCAGTATTTATCGAAAGATATATGGAGAATTGTTAAACAAATCAATTTTCCTAAGGTATATTCAGTTTGAACTTTTGTCTGAAAAAATGAGTAACTATATGTTTCAAAATTAAAAGCACCAAATTTTTCCATTTCAACTTATAGCGGAGTTTATAATATTTGTGAAAAAAAAACAGGGAACAATACTCTTATGAAAGTTAGAAAGAAATGAAATTTGTCTACTTATTTTTATTGTTTATTGGATGGAGCTACGAAATTTTGTATAATTAAAATTATGATATTGGAATGATGTACTGTTAAGGTTTGAATCGTTTTACAGATAGTGATTTTTTAAATTTATACTTGATTTTTTTTCCTCAAATTCTAAACGAGCTCTGATTATGATGAAATTTCGTTGGTATATTTTACATAAGAAGATGACAAAATTTCTAGGGAATTTTTTTCCTACGGAGTTGAAATTTTGTAAAACTTTTCTTAAGGTAGTACCACAGATACCACAAGGGTCAAATGTGTGCTCTGTGTGATTTGACTTCAGTAGTATTTATATTTGGCAAAGCCGCGTAAAAGTAAGAGAGATAGAAATAAAGTGTTTACTAAAATGTGTGAGTCAAAATTATTAATATTTCATTGGAAAGACTTTTATGATAAACGTAACTGTATTAATAAAAATTACTTTATATGTTTTGTAATAAAAAAATGTGTATCACATCGATATCCCCATATACCGCCTTCGAGGTATGTTTGAATTTTGTGCACGTCATAAACTCTTTGATGGCGTTGCCACATGCAATTAACATAGTACATACATTTTTCGTAATTATTTTCTAATTACTCTTATCGCACTCTCTGAACCTCGATTTGTGAGTAACCAAAATATTCGAAAATTTTTTCCTTTTGTTGATACCACTTTCATTGTAATCTGAACGGTACTTTTTGTGAAATAAAATAAAATCTGTGATTTCTCATAAGATATATGGAGAAAATGGTAAAGGCAAAAATTTTTTTATATTAATATCTTTTGTCTGGTTCACTGCAGATCTGTAAATATTTAACTGAATCATTATCTTATTATAATGTACTAGTGTGCCAAGTTTTATTAAATTCTGAACAGTAATTCTATAACCGAGGTTAATAAACCGAAGTTAACTAAACTCAAGCTTCAGAGTACAGCGACAATAACAAATACATGCATTAACACGTGAATATATATCAAAACAGACCGACTTCGATCAACTGTTTTAGTTTTTTATTAGTATTATTTTGTTATAAATATGAATATAACAAATGGAAACAATAAAAATAATAAAACAAGAACAAATAATCGAAATAATGGATCACAAAACTGATAGCATTAAACAACAATTCGCATACGAATGAATTGAGACTTGCATTAATTCAAATTTAAAAGTCCATGGTATCAAAAGAACCAATCAAATTACACCATATGCTATGATCACGCGATTTAGTTTGTTGACATGGTTGGACTATGTAGCTATACGCAGTATACACAGAGTACTTCTAAAAACTTTAAATCTTTATTACTTTTATCCTTTTTTAAGTAGAAAATTTCCCCTACTAAATTTCATCACAATCGGAACATTAGTTTGTTTAGAATTTAAAAAAAATGATTTGAATTAAATTTAAAACTTCATGTTTTGAAAACGATTAAAATGTTTCTAAAAACTTTTATTTGTAGGAACAGAGAATTTGTAGACATAGTATGAAAGTAAATCGATTGGGCAAAGAATGTTTTCGAAACTCCATTCTATTTACTTGAATATCAAAAAGATAGACCATATTACTATGTTGCTATTAAAAAAATTGCTAGTTAATAATGTTTTAAGTCATTTTTACAATTTTAGTGCATGCATTATTTACAGCCATGAGACGCACTAAGATTTAGTATGACAATCTGGATGTTCGTGTGTCTAATTTTATTAAACACACTCTGTACGTAGAGATCATGAATGGCAAAAAAGTAATATTGCTCAACATAGTACAGTTATTAGAGAATATTGCGCTGCACTAAATTACAGGAGCTATTTTTTTTAAATTAGATTCAGTATCACGTACTGAATGTAAATGAACAAAATCCTTACAAATTTCGAAGTGCCGCCATTTTGAGAAAAACTATAAAATTGTAGATATAGACCAATATCTCCATTACCGTGCACTTTAGGTCAACAATGGTAATAACCTTTCTTGTAGATAATTGGATTTCCTTTTTTTTTGTTTATTTATTTTTGTATCACTTACCTTTTACCACTTATACGACTATTACTATTTATTTATTGACTCTTTGACCGATATCTCTTCTAATAATTGTTTAAACAATAAAATGCTAATAATAACTTAACATTTAAATCTACAAATTATCTACAACTTTTATTTAAAACTTTTTTGTCTAAAATTAATATTTTTAAAGTTATAATGCGTTTAATGATGCACTACCGGGTGCAAGGTTAATAAAAACGAGGTATGCATAGTATAGTGATGAAAAAGAGATATCGGTCAAAAACTCAATTAATAAATAGTAATAATCGTATAAGTCGTAAACGGTAAGTGATCAGAAAAAATAGGAAATTCATTATCTACAAGAAAGGTTATTACCATTTTTGGCCTAAAGTGGTACGGTAATGGAGATATAGGCTCATACAGTTTTTCTCAAAATGACGGCACTTCCGGAGGTCGATATTTAAAGATTTTGTTCATTTACATTCAGTACGTGATACTGAACCTAATTTAAAAAAAAATAACTCCCGTAATTTAGTGCAATGCGAAGAAGAGTAACGGGCTTTTCTATTGGTTCACCTTGTATAATTTATGTATGCACTGTATTTGTAAAAACTAATATACAGTAGAACCTATGAATTAGCCGAGTTTAGAATTTATCAAGGTATTACAAAATCCATAGCTATTGGAATTCAGATGATTTGTATTCCAAAAATGGTTGTGTATTTGAATTAGGTAACTCGCGTTATAATTCAGGTTTTATTTGTTTGTATGCCACTAAAATTTTAGGTATAAATTAAATGATCACAGGACACACAAACAAGTGATTTAATAATTATATACATATACAGTGTGTGTCAACATAAAAATGATATAATAAAAATATAATTGTATATATAAATAAAATATTATTATATAATTGTGTAGTGTATAAATATTTTTTAGTTTTAATTTAATTACAAGTTGTTACAAGTTATGATTATTATTATTATATTATTATGTATGATAATAAAGACATTGGGAATATATGACATCAATTGATTTATTTTATATTTTATATAAATTTACTAAATATAATAATGTAAGTCACCCCAATTTTTATGACGCAAATGGCAAATTTTGGATAAATCTATCCAAAATTTATTGATGGTGTATTCAAGTAGTTGTGGTAATGAACCAGTCAAATTTTTTTAAGAATTCGAGATTATCAAGTAAATAAAAGGAGTTTATATTTGGCTTAGGGATGTACGAGCACTGAAGCTTCAAAAAGATTAAGACTTGATTTTTTGTTTACATGTAGTTGAACTGCATAAAAATCAATTATACAAATTTCAGGGGGGGGGGGTTACAGGGGGTCTTGAATTAATTATTTAATGTTAAAGTTCGAGTTTTAATGCATTGCTCTTATAGAGAAACTCCATATTTTTACACATATTTTGATAATTTTCACTTGGAAAAAAATAAGACGAATAAAAAAAAAACTACATAATAGAAAATAGAAATATTAATAAAGAGATTGATCCAATAAAATTCCGGTATGACGGGCCTACAAAAAGATATTTAAGCAAACAACTGAGATTTCGGGAAAATTTTATTTCTGTCGGCTTAATTATTAATTAATATAAGATTTTGAAGAATTTTATAAATGGACTATACATCAGCGCTTGTACATCCTTAAATGTGGCTATAAGCCAGTGACTTTTCACTAGGTCGTGAAAATAAAAGGTTACCTGACAAAAGGTAATATACTACTGGATTTTGTTAAGTTGTGTGTACTTTAGACCCTCCTTAAACATCCTAGTTTTCGAATTCAGCCTGTGCGCGCATCGGGTCTTGTGTCCCCGTTTTTGGTTTGTGCTCAAAAATTCTTTACTAGTGCGCCCTACGAGAGAAAATAATTTATCCTTTTTATAGAGCATAAAATTAATTCTACTTTGGGCGGTCTTTGTTTCCAAAAGCCCAATGAATTGATAGTAAGGTGTGAATTACCTTTGTCAAATAACTTAAATTCAAATAATATTAATAATTTACTCTATTGTTTTATGACTTTTAAGTCATAAAAGTAATAAAATATATTACTATATTATTTGAATTTAAATTATTTGACAAACGTTCGCACCTTACTATCAACTCATTGGGCTTTTGTAAATAAAGAAAATATTCCAATGGCTGCTAGTCTTTAAGATACACAGCCTGTGTATTGAGTACAACTAAACCAAAATTAACCAAACTGAATATGAAAATGGGTCTTTAATATTAATAAAATAGAAAAATTTTCCTTAAATAAAGTTGTAGAAAACAAATTTTAGAACAATTTATCTTCTGATTAATTTTATAATTTTAAGAATTAGAGTTTCTTAGAATTTTTCATTCGAATATATTTACGCTTTTAATGTTCTTAATGTTATCCGAAATAATGGGTCAACTTAGCGGATTTAAGCTGAGAGCGGACAGCTATTGAAAGCGCTTGTGAGGGCTGAGCGAATTATAGGTCAGGATATTAGACAGTGCCATAGACAAGGTTTCTCTATGGTCAACGGTTTGTTTCCTTCATCTGGCATTTGCTGATTAAAATTCGAAGTTTGTTTATCAACTTGATTGATAAACAAATATTTTTTATTGAAATGTTGGATATAATTTATATTAAATACAAAAAAAAAAAATAATACTTGTTAAATATTTAATTCAATTAAAAAAAAACTAAAAAATTGGGGGGTAAAACGAATAAGATCCTAATATTATTCGGCATAATTTCATAATATTCATTATAATGAGCAAGAAATAAGTCTTTGGTTTCGGCTTCCATAGTAAGAACGTGTAATTTTATACATGGAAACAATACGCAAATTTTAGTTAAATTTTAATATGAAAATTCGCTAATAGTATTATAATTTTTAATACACATGGAGTATAACGGTTGCATAAAAAATTAATTAATCTAATATATCTACCGTCTGTTTAGTTTACATCTTCGTATCATAGATCTCACGAGTATGAGAGAGTACATATGTACATATACATTAAGCAATGTGTATGAGAAGGAGGTCTTATAGGTTTGATATACAAGCATATTTTTCAAAATAGTGAGTAATATTCATAACGAGTATGAGAGAGTACATATGTATACATTAAGCAATGTGTATGAGAAGGAGGTCTTATAGGTTTGAGTGGTTGGTGACCACTCGAACAGTTATGAAAAATATGCTTGTATATCAAACCTATAAGACCTCCTTCTCATACACATTGCTTAATGTATATGTACATATGTACTCTCTCATATTCGTGGGATCTATGATACGAAGATGTAAATTAAACATAGTGTATATATAAATGAATATTTGTTCGATCGTTCCATGGAGGCTAGACAGTTCGTTCATTTGTCTTCTATGCGTTCCTATACCATTCATCCGATTACGATGAAACTTTGGTGAGTTATTGTAGGTGAGTTGGACGAACCTGCAAAGTTTCTGACCAATAAAAAGATTTTTTGACCGTTCCCAAGTTATAGCGACACAGATCTCTAATATAGTTTCTATAGAAACGCAAAACCAAATTTTGATTATAAATTATTTTTAAAATTTAAATTCAAATACATTTGTTCTAGAATTTCAAACAATTCCAAACCGTTCCAAAGTTATAGCTGACATAGATCTCTAATATAGTTTCTATAGAAACGCATTAACTAAATTTGGTAAAAAAATTATTGCAAAAATTTTTAGATTTGCTACAATCACAACTAGACTAGGTAAAACCTCGCATTCGTTTGAAAAATTTTTTCATTCGATTATTTGGGACACACTCCTGAATATGGATCAAGAATCTGTCGCACAAAAATCTGGCCCAAATTTTTTTAAACTAATCTTTTTTCCCTAGCCGAATGACCAAATATTTTTTGGTAAAATTGACGGTTTCTGAGTTATAAATAATTAAATGTTTGAAAAAATGCACAAACGAATGCTTTCAAGGCTGAAAAACAATATTAAAAATGCAATTTTTGAGTCCTTAAAAAATTATGAACATTATGAACATCCCTTAACAAAATCCTGAAGTAATTACAGATTATTTTATTCTAAAGCTTTAATTTTTTATTGTAGCCACGGAAAGGTTGACAATAGAGAAAATTTAAAAAGGAATGAATTGAACAAAAAAAATTTTTTTAAATGTTAATAGGAAGTCTGATATAATTTTATCTAAAAATAAACCATGTGCTAATCACATGATAATCGTGATAACATATGACTAAACAACACTGAATAACAAAGAGTACTATTTTTAACCCGACTTCAAAAAAGAGGATGGTTCTCAATTCGTCTGTATTTTTTTTTTTAATGTGTGTCATCTCAGAACTCCGTCATTTATGAACCGATTTTGAATTTTTTGTTTTTTTTTTTTGTTTTAAAGGGTTTGGTCCCATTGTCACTAAATCGCATTCTGATGAGGGGATCCCCGGGAAGTCGAGGAAGATCCTCATTTTATATGTGATAACCGATTTCTGCGAAATTTTTTTTGAAAGGGTATACTCATTCATAATGGGAACATTTTTTTAAAAACCGACTTCAAAAAAAATTTGTACAAAAAAAAAACAAAATGCTTGTAAAAAAAATTGAAAATCTGTTATAAAAAAATGCACTAAAAATTAAAAAAAAAAGTTATAAAAAAATGCACTAAAAATTAGTTGGTCGTTTAGTAGGTCTACCCATATTTAGACAAATAAAATCAGTTATAGAACTTCAAAGTCACTAAAAAGCGAGAAATAAAACCTATTTTGACAAATGGAAACCCGACTTCAAAAATCAAATATTCTATAACAAAAAATGCACTAAAAAGTAAAAAAATAATTGCATATTCTTGTGCCAATTTTAGTTCACCTCAATCAACTTCTTATACAAGAGAGCAAAATCTCCGGCACTTTCTCTCTCTTCCATGCCTGATGAACGCATTTATGTTTTTCGTTTCGTTGAAATTCTTTTTCTTCTTTGTCTAAAAAGTACTGAACTGACACGGCACTTGATGTGTGGGGATACACATCACTGAAGGAACATGGATAGCATGGATACTGAACTGTCTGTTTTTGAGAAAATCGTTACGTAAGTTGAAGAAATTTAACACGCATCTTCATAAACATGGTGAAATAAAATGCACGATTCCGGCTGTTTTTACTTCGAACTCTCTCAATATAGTCACGGCTGTTCTGAAATTCGACACATACTTTCCCCAATTCCTTAGAAATAATTTCCCTTAAAACTTTGGGAGAATGCCCATCGGGTTGTTAAGTTTCTTGATAAAATATGCGTAAAAAAGTGTTTTTTTTTATGTCCGCAGCAGAAGGTTATTTTTTATAGTTCAGTTGGCCCCCTTAATACCGGCTATTTGAAAGTCGTTTGAAATTATATACTAGTATATGTATGATGTTTTATTGCGAAATCTCCCTGATTCGCATATAATTTTCTATATAGTTATTTTCACGCGGGTACCCGATCAGCTGATATAGTTTAGAAATACCATTTATTGTATTGAATTTACAAAATCAAATATTAAGGCAGCCATAGTTTACCTTATCTTTTACTTCATTTGCCCAACCCCGATAGGAAAACGTGATCTGTACAACGTATTGTTAAGGAAAAAACTAGTACAATTATTATTATAGTCGAACCTGAATACGAGAGAAAACTGGATATGTGAGTCTTTAAGTAAGACTAATTACTATATCCCGCCGTTTTAGAGAATCGTTTTTCATGTTCTCTAAACATCTTTAACTGAGAATACCTCGTTCCTAACACTTTTATAAACGAGAATATGTAACCAACTCCTATTGTAAAGAAATGAAAATTGAGGCCTTTGTATAGTATTAACCACGACCAAATTTTCGTCAGCACTTACCTATACTTGTCATTACAACGTATGTATTTAGTACATAGAATTCATCAAAATAAGACGAAAAGTAAGAATAAATTTTATAATAAAGTAAGAATAAGACATCCATATTTACAATATCCTTAAAAACATTTTTTATCATACTAAATGTATTTATTAATACGCAAATGTGATTTTTATGTGAAACATTTATTGCCGCAGGTTAGACCGTTTGTTACCTGGCAACGGCCCGGTGACATTTTCTCACCACGCGGCAACAAGTTGTTCATAGGTGATATTACAGATAACAAATCAGTTTTAAAAAAGATGCTGATAGATGGCAGTATATCTACAGGTTCAAAAACTCATTCATAGGTGGCAATGCATATTTTCTATACAAAATGATTAATGAAACTGATTGAAAGAATTGAGTCGTCTCAATTTTTAAGAATTTGTTTAATTTTTTTGGTATTAAAATAATATGTAATTTTTAAATAAAGAATAATTTTTTTCCTTAAAAAAAAATCTGAATATTTTATATTTGATTATGCCATATTTATTTCCTTTAATAAACCATCCTTTCATGCATATTTTCTATACAAAATAGTTTCGATGTTTTACATCTGCCAGGCGTCGCCGCGACGGCTTAATTTTTTTAAATTTTATTATGGTCGATGATGTTAACTATTTCAAACGATCTACAACAATCTACAATCTTTCACTTTTTCGGTCATACAACGAGTTGGTCGGGTTCACATGCTTTTGGGCCGCCGCTCCAATAAATGTTCTATATGTTTCAGATATTGTAAAAATTAACATTTCTATATAAATATAATTTTATTCTTACTTTTCGTCTTATTGTGGCAAATTCTATAAGAATCCGTCTTCAGATCGCGGTGTCAAGAAAACCGTAGAATCCCCATGTAGGTATTAATAATATTTAAAAGTTGAATAAAAAAACTAAGAGCTAAATACTTTAATCTTTAAAGGTTAAAGTATTTTTAATTACCGACATTTAAACAGTGGCGAATTTAGTTACGATGCCGTCTTAGGCCCCGTCCCTTTTTGCTTTCTGGTATAGTGATTATTATAATAAAACATTTAGTATATAAATATTTAAAAATATTATATTTTATTATAGTGGTTTATTTATTTAAACGTAATAATACATTTCTTAGGATTAAACAATAAAGACATTTTTTATGACTTACATATTACATTAACTTCGAGTCTTAGCTCGCCACGAAAAAGCGTGGCGAGCGTTATATCCTCATAATAAATTTGCTGCACTAATTTTTTTTTCAATAGGCAACAAATATGCTTAAGTGCATTAAGTCTTTCCTGACCCGTACTTGTTCGCAAATATTTTTTTCACTCTTTTAAGGGTGAAAAAACCAGTCTAAGTAGCCGAGTGGTCTAAGGCATTATGCCTGCGCAGTATGCATACTTGGAAACTGGAAGGTTCGAATCCCGACATCGGCAGTTTGTCAATTATTAAAAAAAAAGGGAGCGATTAATTGACTAAACTGTCGGCGTATGGACAAGAACGAAGTAACCGGCTATGCTTGAGAAGGTTTTTTGCAGTTTCTTTCACGAATTCCAGATGAATATCGGCATAGTTTCTATCAGAGTCGGCTGCAGCCGCATATCCTACCAATTCCTAGTCTACTTACAAATTCCTTCCACTCCACTCACATCCTTAGGCATCACAATGGACCTTATGGTCGAAGTGTAGCCCGTTCAGGGCAGCCTCTACAATCTATCTATCTTAGGGTGGAAAAAGATCTTTTTTCTGAACAATTTGTTGCTGGAATACTTCGTAAAGCAATATCTACATGAGTGCAGAGTACATATTTTCATTATGCTCCGATAAATCTTTGAGTTGATAATGTAAACATTATCAATTATACATTTATTACCTAATGTCTCTTCCAAATCGTTGGAATACTTATTGACTAGCTTATTTACTTGATTTTTTTAATAATTACTTTTATCAATTCACACTTCAACATTATTTGGAATACTTCGATCGAAATTTGTTCATATATTCATAGCAAAACTAATGGAAATTTGAATCGTTCATTAAATTTTTCATCTGTAAAATTTTTCGCATTCCTAAAATTCTGCCGCCCTAAGCCCGGGCTTCACGGGCCTAAGCGTAATTCCACCACTGCATTTAAATAAAAATCATCAAAATCGGAGTAGTTTTGGCTTGTTCCGAGATAAAAGTATAGCGCTACTCCTTATACTACTCCTTAGCTACTATTTGAACTCTCGCTTATTCAAGTTGGATACTGCAGTAATTATCGCATCTTTGTTACCTTTGTTCAGGTGCATGGCTATAAATGAAAACAATACACGTTTTAATTATTATAATGATAAATGTATACATATAGATAAATGAGGCTCCAGGATGCTAGCACCCCATCCATGGAATTTCTAAAAACCAATTATACCATCTAATTGGTCACTAATTGGTCATAAAGGTAGCCCCCTTATTTGGTCAGCGATAGAAAACTTTTTATCGATGTTTTAAATTTTTTTCAAGGTCATGAAATAGATTTAGGCGGTCTCTCAGGAAATAGATTTTTCCCAGGAAATAGGTCTGACCAATTATTTATTTTTACTGACCAATTATCAGTGGATTATTCTCAATGGATTAGTGCCTTTTTTTTTCTCTGTATGGAATATGGGGTGCTAAAATTTTTTCATGGCCTTGAAGAAAATTTGAAACATCGATAAAAAGTTTTCTATCGCTGACCAAATAAGGGGGCTACCTTTATGACCAATTAGTGACCAATTAGATGGTATAATTGGTTTTTCAAAATTCCATGGATGGGGTGCTAGCATCCTGGAGCCGATAAATGAACGTAATAATTTATTTACACATTAAAGGTCGAATTTTTCCATCACCACAAAGAATTAATAAGATATTTATTATAAAATGAATTAAGATCTAGAGCACGGTAGTGCGACAGGCCGAGTTTAAGAGGTTTTTTGCCTTCGCGCTTACAGCACTATTTACTATTACTACACGAAATATCAGAGCCGTTTTGACCTCAAAATATCTTCTGAACAAAAAGAGCTACAGTGCTGGTTTTTCAAATATAAGCTATTTAGGGAATTATAAGAGAACAAGTTTTTGCTTTTCGTTAAGAAATAAACGGTTAAAAAGTTATTTCGGTTCAAAAACCGTAAAATAGCGGGTACGCCCACAATTTTCATTAGACTGGATAAAAATGTAGGGTCTACACCAGATATCCTTTAAAGATGATATTTGGCATATAGTTAGGTCTAGTACCCAAGGCACAGGGAAAATTATGAAATCACGAAATTTATATCGGGAAATGGGAAAACTTTTGCTTTTTTGTTTTGATAAAATTAACATATTGCTGCTCTATGATTGGTCCATAGATTTCCATATTTATGGTAAAATGTTAGCACATACCACTAGTGAGAAGAGTGTGCGATTTTTTAAAACTTTGTTGCTCCACTTCCAGAAATGCTAGAAGGGTGCGGTTTTTTGCATTCGACGCGGAATTTTTGATACTTATTAAGTTTTTAATTTAATTAATAAATTCAATGACAATGAAATGTGTCGGGTATACGCTATAGTCTTCTACAGTTTGTCATACGTAACCGAAAGGAATTTGGACAAACACTTGTATGTTGACACGAAAGTATACACAAATAAACAAATATTAAATAATAATATCACTTCAACAAGAAGTTTATACTGTCTAAAAAATATATAAAAAATATATATATATATAAAAATTAGAATAATTTGAAAAAGTTGGCTGTCACATCACAATCGTCTTTGGTGTAGTGGATGCACACTGGACCGGTTATCCAGAGGCCCGAGGTTCGATTCCTGGTTGACGAGTTAATTTTTTCATATCAGTATTTAATTTAATTAATAAATTCAATGACAATGAAATGTGTCGGGTATACGCTATAGTCTTCTACAGTTTGTCATACGTAATCGAAAGGAATTTGGACAAACACTTGTATGTTGACACGAAAGTATACACAAATAAACAAATATTAAATAATAATATCACTTCAACAAGAAGTTTATACTGTCTAAAAAATATATAAAAAAAAAAATATATATATATATATATAAATTAGAATAATATGAAAAAGTTGGCTGTCACATCACAATCGTCTTTGGTGTAGTGGATGCACACTGGACCGGTTATCCAGAGGCCCGAGGTTCGATTCCTGGTTGACGAGTTAATTTTTTCATATCAGTATTTAATTTAATTAATAAATTCAATGACAATGAAATGTGTCGGGTATACGCTATAGTCTTCTACAGTTTGTCATACGTAACCGAAAGGAATTTGGACAAATACTTGTATGTTGACACGAAAGTATACACAAATAAACAAATATTAAATAATAATATCACTTCAACAAAAAGTTTATACTGTCTAAAAAATATATAAAAAATATATATATATATAAAAATTAGAATAATATGAAAAAGTTGGCTGTCACATCACAATCGTCTTTGGTGTAGTGGATGCACACTGGACCGGTTATCCAGAGGCCCGAGGTTCGATTCCTGGTTGACGAGTTAATTTTTTCATATCAGTATTTAATTTAATTAATAAATTCAATGACAATGAAATGTGTCGGGTATACGCTATAGTCTTCTACAGTTTGTCATACGTAACCGAAAGGAATTTGGACAAACACTTGTATGTTGACACGAAAGTATACACAAATAAACAAATATTAAATAATAATATCACTTCAACAAGAAGTTTATACTGTCTAAAAAATATATAAAAAAAAAAAAATATATATATATATAAAAATTAGAATAATATGAAAAAGTTGGCTGTCACATCACAATCGTCTTTGGTGTAGTGGATGCACACTGGACCGGTTATCCAGAGGCCCGAGGTTCGATTCCTGGTTGACGAGTTAATTTTTTCATATCAGTATTTAATTTAATTAATAAATTCAATGACAATGAAATGTGTCGGGTATACGCTATAGTCTTCTACAGTTTGTCATACGTAACCGAAAGGAATTTGGACAAACACTTGTATGTTGACACGAAAGTATACACAAATAAACAAATATTAAATAATAATATCACTTCAACAAGAAGTTTATACTGTCTAAAAAATATATAAAAAAAAAAAAATATATATATATATAAAAATTAGAATAATATGAAAAAGTTGGCTGTCACATCACAATCGTCTTTGGTGTAGTGGATGCACACTGGACCGGTTATCCAGAGGCCCGAGGTTCGATTCCTGGTTGACGAGTTAATTTTTTCATATCAGTATTTAATTTAATTAATAAATACAATGACAATGAAATGTGTCGGGTATACGCTATAGTCTTCTACAGTTTGTCATACGTAACCGAAAGGAATTTGGACAAACACTTGTATGTTGACACGAAAGTATACACAAATAAACAAATATTAAATAATAATATCACTTCAACAAGAAGTTTATACTGTCTAAAAAATATATTAAAAAAAAAAAATATATATATATATATATAAAAATTAGAATAATATGAAAAAGTTGGCTGTCACATCACAATCGTCTTTGGTGTAGTGGATGCACACTGGACCGGTTATCCAGAGGCCCGAGGTTCGATTCCTGGTTGACGAGTTAATTTTTTCATATCAGTATTTAATTTAATTAATAAATTCAATGACAATGAAATGTGTCGGGTATACGCTGTAGTCTTCTACAGTTTGTCATACGTAACCGAAAGGAATTTGGACAAACACTTGTATGTTGACACGAAAGTATACACAAATAAACAAATATTAAATAATAATATCACTTCAACAAGAAGTTTATACTGTCTAAAAAATATATAAAAAAAAAAAAATATATATATATATAAAAATTAGAATAATATGAAAAAGTTGGCTGTCACATCACAATCGTCTTTGGTGTAGTGGATGCACACTGGACCGGTTATCCAGAGGCCCGAGGTTCGATTCCTGGTTGACGAGTTAATTTTTTCATATCAGTATTTAATTTAATTAATAAATTCAATGACAATGAAATGTGTCGGGTATACGCTATAGTCTTCTACAGTTTGTCATACGTAACCGAAAGGAATTTGGACAAACACTTGTATGTTGACACGAAAGTATACACAAATAAACAAATATTAAATAATAATATCACTTCAACAAGAAGTTTATACTGTCTAAAAAATATATTAAAAAAAAATATATATATATATATATATAAATTAGAATAATATGAAAAAGTTGGCTGTCACATCACAATCGTCTTTGGTGTAGTGGATGCACACTGGACCGGTTATCCAGAGGCCCGAGGTTCGATTCCTGGTTGACGAGTTAATTTTTTCATATCAGTATTTAATTAAATTAATAACTTCATATAATAGTTGCTCCTTAAAAAGTGATGATATCCCAATTAAAGAGCCGAGCTATTAATAAAGTAAATAGTTAAAACTGAATGTAAGAATATAAGTGCAAAGTAAAATAAAAAAAAATTTTGTTAAAATTTATTTCGTAAGTTTTCTTTAGTATGTTTTTAAAATTTTATAATTTAAAATTTTATAATTTAAAATTTTATAACGCGGCAAGTTATTTTTTCTGTTGATTTCAAATATTTTAAAACTTGTCGCGTTATAAAATTTTAAATTATAAAATTTTAAAAACATACTAAAAAAAACTTACGAAATAAATTTCAACCAAATTTTTTTTTTCATTTTACTTTGCACTTATATTCTTACATTTTAGTTTTAACTATTTACTTTATTAATAGCTCGGCTCTTTAATTGGGATATCATCACTTTTTAAGGAGCAACTATTATATGAAGTATCTCCTCGAAAACTCGGTCCTTTTTTACATTTATGTTTTTGATCGGATATTTATTATATGAAATGCATTCATTCAGTAAATGGATATAAATGGCTATTTTGAACTGTTGGTTCAAATATCAAAGTATAATAAAATAAAATACAACAATTTATTATTAGTTTTAACTGTTTTGATATAATTTGTAATTCTTATCTCATAGTGGTAGTACGTAAACCTTTGAACCCTAAATTTTTTTACAATACTCAAAAATATTTTAAAAAATACGATGGCGCGGACACAGAGGGGAGAGGGGGGAATTGCCTTGTACTTTCATCGATTTCAAGTTCAAAAAATTTGTTTTTTTCGTATCGTATCCAAATTTTATCAAATTTTAATGGAATTTGTTTTGATACCTAGTATTTTGGGTACTATGATCCACAAAAGTTGATGTCAGTTTTTAATAATTTAAAATTAATTTGTGCCTTATTGATTCGGTTTTCGAAAAAATGCTTCGGATAAAAGTTGTTTATTATAAACATAGTAACAACTTTTATTCGAAATTTTTCTTCGAAAACCGAATGCATAACACAAATCAATTATAAAACTTTAAAAACTAAGATCAACTTTTGACGCCATTTGTACTCAAGGATTATATTTATGTAACTGCTAAATATTAAATATTACCAATAAATATTACCAATATTGGGATGGAGTATCCATTCCTCTTCAATTTCGGAATCTACAAGTGATCAACGCTTTTTTATATAAAAAATAGAATCCTTCGGTAAATTTTTGAATTCACCATTTCTGGGAATCTTGATGGCGTCACCAAGTTAAAAAGTTTGTTTTATACACAAATTTGATCCAAATTGTATACCCAGTACTTTTGGTACAAGGATTTCATTTTTGTAACTGCGAATTTGGTAGTTATTACCGATAATGAGACGCGTATCTATCTATACCTTCTCGATTTTGGAATGTACAAGAAATCAACGTTTTGAATATAAAAAATAGATTCTTAGATCAATTTTAGTCGAGTTTGAACCAAATTTCACCGATATGTAAGATTTATGCGCTAGAAAACATTTGGGGGTGGTTGCCCCGCTGTCGAATCATGTTCTCACCGATCTACTAAATATATTATCTTTTCTGAAAGTTTCACCCCCTTATAAACTCGGCACCGTTTTTACGGTTGCCGCTCCTATTATAAACGCGTTATTTTCAACGCTCGTTGTAATGTGAACAAGCCTATATTTCTATAAAGATGCGTTGTGACGGACGTTTTTCTAATGCTCGTGTGCCCCGGTGATTATGTACAATCAACTATCAAAAGTAGTGTAGAAAATGACCTATTATAATTTTTTGTGGGTACGGTCATTTACTTTCAACAGGCCAGTGATCGATCAGTAAGGTGTGTTCAATATTTCAATCCAAATTATATTAATAATATAATTTATTACTTTTAAGCAATTCTTATGTTTTTATAATCATTTTGCAAAAATGGCCCTTCTTAGACAACCGTACGGGCGGTTATCATACGTGATAATCGATTGTACCTGAGTTTAACAAAGATTTTGGCGGGTATTTTGAAAAAAAATTTCGCTTGCAACTGTCCAATCTTGATGAAGTTATTTTCTAGTCATTAGTAGTAGCAAAAATCGTTCACATACCTTTATTAATACATTTGTTGCAAAATTAGTTTGTATATGTATATCAAGGTTCATAAAACTATTCATGACTTTCAAATAAAATAAATTAGTTTATCAATGAATTTTTTGCAACCAATTAATTTTTTCTACTGATTTTGTTGTTTATATACAACATTATATAGGGTGTCATGTAAAAGGTGTCCTGACTATTCATTTTCGGATTAGAATATACATCACCATAAATAAAGAAATAGAGCGTCTTTCTGTTTATATATATATATATATATATATATATATATATATATATATATATATATATACAGGGTGAGTCGAACCAAGTGGATAATAGCACACACCTCCACTTCCTTCCACGATAAATATATATATATATATATATATATATATATATATATATATATATATATATATATATATATATATATATATATACATTTAATTAATTTTTTTTAAATAAACAAATTAAGGACAAACAATTGTTTATAGCAAACAATCAAGAACAAAAAACAAACTAACGATATATCAAAAAAAAAATTTAAAAAAAAATTATGGGGGCTAAATTTGGTCACCCTAAAATTACAATTAAATTTGATATAATACAAGAAAAATAACGAATTTTTGTTTTTGTCTTAATACCTGTTACCCTGGTAATCCATATCGTTTATTTTTTTTTCGTATATTTGTTCCCCGGGCCCCGGATTTGATTATTTATGCGCACATAGATTTGACAGCGTTGTTTGACCCGCCTGCTTTATTTTTGTGCGCACAATGATCTGAGTGTTTTGGTTGTGGCTTAAATCATGTCTTTGGGTGGTCTTCGTTTTGTTATAATGTATTGTCGTCTATTGGATGTTGTAGAAAAATGATAGAATCGTGGAAGGAAGTGGAGGTGTGTGCTATTATCCACTTGGTTCGACTCACCCTATATATATATATATATATATATATATATATATATATAAATTTTACAGATGGTGATTTTTGACATTTACTAGGTACGATATATGGACATTTGAAGAAATTTTTGCAAAATTTTGAAGTCGGTACGAGACCAATAGCTCTATATATATTTTATGAACCTTGTATAAGTATATCAAGGTTCTATATACCTTGTATATATATTTCTTTTCAGGAAATTCGCTAATACGCATAATGAATCTTTGATAGATATTATTTTCCCAAAAACGTCATAGTCCAAGCTGAGACCAAAAAACAGTGCCAATTAAGGGCTGAAACTTTCTATCACTTGCCTAGGCAATTCTCCGTCAACTTAATCCAACAGCGGAACAACCACCTCCAAATCTTTTATCGCGTATAACTTTTTTTAAATAATAATTACGAGAAAAACACATAATACTTTTTTTCATAAAATTTTATTTCCAATAATTTTTGTATGAAACTTATGTCATATGTTTGCTTTCATGAATATAATTCGAAAATGAATAGACAGGGCATTTTTTACGGGGAAGCATATCAAATTAGCCAACGGTTATTTGATTGCGTGTTTTTAAAAACAATATGAATAATTAGTTTGAATAATTATCATAAAACATATAAAATATTTAGTGCATCTTTTATAAATTTATAAAACCGCTACTTTTAGTCGAAATATAAGGGCTGAATAACAAAACTCGAATACAAAGAATATTTATATAATCGTTTTTATGTATTGAAAATTTTATACCTGGTATATATAATACATACTAGGATTACTCGTTGCGGCTCCGCCCGCAAAAATTTAGTAAAGCCCTTATTTCTGACTAACATAATATTTCTCCCCATCAAGAACCGATGTTCTTGAAACACTGTTACACGTTTATTATTTGTTTATTTGTGTATACTTTCGCGTCAACATAACGATGTTTGTCCAAATTCCTTTCAAACACGTATTTATTTGTTTATTAGCGAATTTCCTAAGGCAATAAAGCTATTGGTCCCGTACCGAGGACAATTTGCGAAATAAAATTTCGCAAAAATTTCTTCAAATGTCCATCGATCCTACCTAGAAAAAAATCACCACCTGTAAAATTTATATATATATATCTATGGTCATATATATATATATATATATATATATATATATATATATATATATATATATATATATATATATATATATATATACAAACTTGTCATTGTATAATCTGACTGATTTGTAATTGTTTTTAATATTTGTTCTATTTATTCTTTTGACTTACGTTTATTTATATTATATTTATTATATGACTAATGTTTGTATTTTAACTTATGTTTATTTGACGAAACAAGCACCATTGTATTGGTCTTTTGTTGTTAATAAAAAATTATTATTATTATTATATATATAGCGGTCACAGTTTTTATTTTATCGGAATAAAATTTTGAAATTTGGTATTTGAGGCACTTCTGGTATTCAAAAGTTCGTTAATTGATAAAATCGGACAAGGGAAAGGGCAGTTTAGCGGGAGGGGGTAACACAAAATTTGACATATCTCCCTTAATATTTGAAGAATCGAAACATTTATATGATGTAGTTGTAGGTACTAAGTTTAACTGTAATTTTGTCTCTTATCATTTTTTCTGTTTAACTAATATTTACATAAATATTGACGGTTTAAGATTGAAAATTAAATTCCTTAATATCTCTGTACACATTAGGATTAGAGTTTGAGTTTGAGATGAATTGTAGCAAATTTGATTTTCTACAGCTTTAATCCTTACGCATTTTTCGATTGTTCTAATATTAAGAGAGATATTTTATATTTTGTGTTTTCTTCTTTCTTTATACCCCCCCCCCCCAATTTCCCTCGACGTATGTCATTTATTAATAAAATTGGACTTGCAAATACTAAAATAATATACATTTCATTTTGATCAGACTAAAATTGTGACCGCTAGAGAGTGACTTATGTATTCTAAGGAAATTCGCTAAGTTGAAGCAGCTCCTGCGTAACGAATTTTTTTTTAAATTTATAGGCTAAATATCAATTTTCATGTCTTTAATTTTAAAATACTGAACTTCCATATAAACGCTCACTCCGTGTATAAAAAATATTTCATACACGGGTTTTTCATAAAAGTAGTTTGTTTTTATTAGGTAAACATTTTTTATATTTAAAGATTTTCTCTATCTTGCATCGTTTAAAATTTATGTTTTAATTGTGCCACGCGGACACGGATGCATGAAACGGAAACTTATAGCCTATGTCACTCGGGAATAATGTAGCTTCCTACCAGTGAAATAATTTTTAGAATCGGGGGATAAGGATTTAAAAATTTTTGTAGAAATAACAGCTGTTTGAAAAAAAACTCAAATTTTTGAAAAAAATTTGAGTTAAAAATTTATAACTTTTGAACATGGCACCCAATCCTAAGTCAACCATTAGATAATATTATAAAGAATATGTGTTGTAAATTTGAACAAGATCGGTTGAGCAGATCTTGAGATATCGTGACCACTAGTTTGAAAAAAACAGTTACGAGAATAAGTCAAAAGAAAAACAGTACGGCGTCAGCGTCGTAAAACCAAATATTATTTTAAATTATCTTAATACTTTTAAATAACCAGCTTATAGTTACTTTAAGCCTCCAAAATTCTTCAGAGGACTTATTCTTATAAAAGATTGGCTGAAAGAACAATATCTTTTGTCAAGGCTTTTGCCACTCGAGCCGGTTCGATCGCTACCTGAGTTTCGGGCTCAATCTCTGTCGCGCTCACTTCTAATCGCTACAATTTAGGAAATAATTTGAATTTTGAAATGGTTAAGGACGTTCATGCGCTACGCTAGTAATCAGTACTATCTTTAATAAAATTTATTTAGGATGTTAAAAAAGTTGTAAAGTATATCAATAATCTTATAACGATTTATAACCTTTTTTTATTTGTCCTAAATATTTTAAAAGTATTTATTGTAAAATATCAGTAAATGTTAATTAGAAATTGATTTGACTTCATTTGACAGCCCTGACAATAAACGTTTTGTTATGACCATAGACATAGTATTATCTATGGTTATGATGTTCACAGTGTATATGTGTATATGTATATTTTTTTACTGTGCGCCAGTTTTTAAAATATGGTGGCAAAAACAAACCTAGCAAAACAGTTTTAACTTTATTAAATAATTAATTCAAATGTTCGTCAACACCCTTTTTTTAATGCAATTATATAAACGGCATCAAAGAATATTTATAATCATTATTTATTATGGTGTCTACTTTAATTAAATCTCGCGACAAGTTTTATATCATATAAATTGTATAATGTAATAAATTGATGTGTTTGATTTAATTTAAAGTTTATTTTCTTCTTGTTAGAGCATTTAAATAAAAGCTTGTTTTAAAAAATTTTTTTTACTATTAATTTATTTAGCTATAATTTTTGATTATTGGACTATTTTTTTTACAATTAAGCATTAACAATTTTAGCGTGCGTTTTTTGATTATTTTATTCATCATGCGATTCATTAGTTAGCGATTATTTTATGTATCGTGCCATTTTTTCTATAATATTCTTTATAATATTTTTTTAAGCATGGAATTTTTTTTAAGCTCGCACGCGCAGTACAAGAAAATTGCTCACAGTACAAAAAAATTGATTTTCTATAAAATAATTAAAAATTATTCGCTATAAAAACTAACGCATGCTACAGAAAAAAATCGAACGTTTAGATCGCTAAACAAAAAAAACGCACGTTATAGGAAAAAATAGTCTTACTCAAACTTCAAAAAGAGAAAAAATTATAGACAAAAATAAGTCTTATTTATTAATGAACCCACCCGCCTCGCGTATCTTAATAACTTAAATGATTTAAATGATTATTCGAATTTTATGGCTTTTATGTGATATTATCTATACAATAAAAAGCTTGTCATTTTTTTTAGAAAATTCTCCAGTTTGATTAACATATTATAAATATTTTCGTATGCCCTTATTAATGCCAAAACTATTGAATGTATGAAATAATCTTTCAAACAAAAGTTGTGTTAATTTTTATATTTAAAGATAGGTTGTGAGCACAGCTACCACTTAGCGACGTAAGATGTACAATGATCGAAATTTCAAGCATCTATTTTTGAGGAAGGAACATTTGATCTTTGAGCTTTTTCTCTACCTCTTACGGTTTCAATATTAAATACTTCCTCCCTCCTTGGGGTCTTCTATCTCTTACTGTTTTAAAGTTAGATATTCCCGCACCCTATAGTGGGAGTGGAGCTGTAGGGGGCAATGAAAGATTTTGCAAGTTGTTTATTTTTAGGAGCATTTTTTGTCTTTGAATTTTCCTTCTATCTCTTATGGTTACAAAGATAGATATTTAGGGGTTCCTGAAGGTCTTAATATTTCCGAGATAAAAAGTAACCTAGATTTCTTTCTTTGAAGTTCTCTAACTGCCAAAGAAATCCCGTCAAAATCGGTTCGGCCGTTTCGGAGATTAGCCCGGACTAACAAATAGACAGACAGATAGACAAAATTTAAAAAACGCATGTTTCGGTTTTGGTAACGTGCAAATAATCATATGAACCTAAAAAAAGCCTTTATTTCGAAATCACAGGCAGACACTTCGATTTTCTTTATATGTATGTATATAGATGTATAGATTATTGATAAACATTGTAGTACCGTGTAACATAAAAATATTTACATACTGTATATTGATCTGCATGCTCCAAGCCATAGAGAGAAATCGGGGCCGGGGTAGGAACGTACGAACGTACGGGCCCCCATTCTCCAAACTACTTTACTATAAAATGAAGAAAATTTTTTTGTTGAAAAAAGAAACTTCATACATATAGTAGCAACAAAAACCGCGAAAATGTATCTTGTTGTGCTTAGAGAAAAATTCTAAGAACAAAACTTATTTAAAATTTTGTTTTCTTTAAAATTGATTATAACTACCAAACTGTAAAGTCAATCAATACCGAGCTATTTAAAAAAACTGTTTATCTGTTTTAGGAAGTTAAAAAACAGCGAGGGGCTCCGAGACTTGAATTGCTTAAGGGCCTAACATAGCTAAATACGGCCCTACGTGTATTCCCCCTTCAAAGGGGAAAATTTTAGCACAAAACGTCTGAATTACTCATTATTACAGAAGCATATTTATATATAGTACCATTATACACAAGTTTGTACTTTTACAGATTTGTGCGTATGTAAAAAGTAAGATAAACAGCTCACGCATTGATAATGAACCTAGTATACACCGGGTATTTAAGTAGTTAGCTCAGTTAGTTGTTATTGTCACTTGTTATTACTGATCTCAACAAGTACAAATTAAAAACTCACTGTTTTGGAATGCTTTTTCAATAGAGAATCAATGTTAAATATTATTTAATACTGGCAGGCCGTCTGGTTACTGTGCGGAGTTAGTCAGTACACATATAATGAGAGTCAGTCAGTACACATCTCATATGCGTATGGTAGTTTGTTTGTCATTTAAGAGTGGGTACTGACTCATTTAAGAGTGTGTACTCATTACGTGTGTATTGACTGACTCCGCATAGTAACCAGACGGCCTGCCAGTAATAAATAATATTTAACATTGATTCACTATTGGAAAAACACTCCAACACAGTCTGTATAGTCGATTGCTAAAGTGACTTTTCTCAAAATTTTAAAGTTAATTTGTGCTGAATCCATTCGATTTTCAATAAAACTAAAATTTATTAGTATTTTTATAACGAACAACTTTTGTCCGAAACATTTTTCGATAACAAACGGTTTCCGCACAAATCTACTGCAAAAATTAAAAAAAATAACACATTTTTAGCAGTTGATACATGGAGACTGTTTAGTGTCTATGAGTTGATAGATGAACCCAATGATCTTTATATAATAACCAGTGGATAAACCAGTTGGATCGTCTTTACACATGGCCACAAAAGTAGCGTTCTTTTTCAATATTTTATAATTGATTTGTGTCTAATCATTCGATTTTCCAAAAATGCTTCGGATAAAAGTTGTTCATTATAAATATACCAACAACTTTTATTCGAAACATTTTCCCAAAAAAACGAATAAATAATAGGCACATATCAACTATAAAATTTAAAAAAAAAAAAACTACTACTTTTGTGACCTGTTACTTATAGATTTGTTTATTGAGGAAGTAAAAAAATGTTTAATCAAGAAAACTATAAATTAATCAGAAATAATGATGACTAATAACTTAATCAATGCTTATAGAATTAATTATGGGCAGTAAGTGATTGGCATTGACCAAGGAATGATGTTATAATACTTTTTACATAACTTTGAATAAAATTTGTTTATACAAATAATATAAAAAACAGATAACAGAAAAGAAACAAAAACAGATCAAACTTCAACAATTTTTTTTCGTTTACAATTTATTTCAAATATGTATAGTAATCCTCTATTGACAAATATTATGAATATTTGAAATAAATTCAATGTTAGAACGTAAATTTTATGAAAAATAATTCGTTTAGTTCGAACACACCGTTGTTCGTCCGAAGTGGTGTGTGTACTGTGTACGGTACTGTAACTGAACCTATTACGTTTTTTCTATGGTGTTGTACTGTACTTTGCTGAAGCTGAATACACAACAGTTTAAACAACGTATATAGATTTTTTTATTGTAAAGTGGAACGATCTGTCAATTTTTGACTATTGTTCAAAATGGCAACTTTGTTACGAAGATTAAGTTTAGCTGAACATCTTGTACGAAATAGTCAAAAAGTATGTATTTTTTAAAATCGATTTATGAAATCTTTTTATATTCAATTTGTCTCATATTTCTTGACAATGATGTGATGTCATTCATCAGGGTCATTTTAATAGACACATATAACAGCGCTCAGAACAAATTTAGACAATTAAAAATACCTCATTTTTTAATTATGCAATTTATGACATAAAATTTTATCGTAATTTTTTATTTAAATACTTCAAATCAAGTATTAAAATTGACTTAAAAGTGGCACTTTGTGTAGTTAAATCAAAATATATTTTCATTCATTTCAAGTCGAATTTATTTTATTCAAAAATTAGTTATTTTCAAAGTCTTATCGCACAATGTTAATAAACGATCTTTTTAATTTATATTTCAAAAAATAATCTCAAGTGTCACATACTTAAAAGTTTTAGTTTCTGGGTACACTCAACTTTTTTTAAAAATGTTATACAAGAGTCCAATATTTTGAAAAATTTCTACGTGTACTCGAGACAATAAGAATGCCATTGCCATTCACAACAATAGAAATGATATTGATGAGATTTTTTGAAAATATTCTACTAAAAACTGTTATTTTATTTTCATATTTTTAATATCATACTAAGGATACATATTGCTGGTGCATTTCATGTAAATGGGAATATATCTGTTAGAAAGAAGTTCACAATCAATTCTGTATCAAATTTTTTGGAATCAATTGGCTAATTACCTATAAATTTTGCATTAAAAAAATTGAAAACATTATGCAGTAAACAAATTAGCTGCGCGCACATAAATCAAAAATGAAAATACACCACGAATTGAAAAACCATTCCTTTATTGGGAATTGGCTAAAAATTAAATAATTAGACACGTGTTTAGGGTTTTTAATAAAAAACCTTTAAACCTGATGTGTATTCTCTAAAAATAATCATGATATACAAATCTTAGTTCAAAGTTGTAAGAACGGAATTAACTAGTAAATTATTAATTCAATTATCAATTGATATTTTTTGGATATTTTGAACCATACTCACTGACCTCGTTATTTAGGGGTCAGTGACCATACTCATAGCTCCACGTGTGCGAATTTGCGGGCCACAATTAGTAAGTACTATTGTGTCTTATTTCAGAAACACACTTGCTTCATCAGGAAAGTAGATAATGCAATGATTATAAAATTTGACATAAAAATTTAAATGTTTTTATGAAATTAGATAATAAAATTGAAATAAGTAATAAAGAAACAATATAGAAAATTTTTGAAATAGGTAAAAACAATAATTTAAAATAATGAATGGAATATTTTTGAAATGATGCCAATTAAATTACACAATACCAAAATATAGGATGTATTCGTTTTGGGCGCTTAAACGTTTTCTGCGCCATCAAGCGATGTTTTTAGTGTTCAAATAGACGCTGTGTATGCTGACAAACCGGCGCCAGCGGTTCAGTTCAAACGATAGACCCTAGCTCACAGACGCTTTATCCGTCGAAATAGGGCAGCAAAAGCATGAGCACCAAATTGTTTATTTATCTGTCTTGTGTACATTGTAGCCAAATTAGGGGTTGTCCCCTCCCTCTTAAATTTAAAGGGGAATTCAAAATCATCACTATCGTTAATATCATTATTAACTATTTCAAACAAACATTCTATTACATGAAAAACAGCTAAACTGTTTCCATATTGAATCCCATGCACACTACCGTTCATAAAAATTGAACGATTTAATACATTCTAATTGTTATTCTAAATATATGTAATATACATATATTTAGTAATATATACGCTTAGAATGTGACTTACTGGTGGTTCAATTTTTATGAGCGGGAGTGTATGTACAGTGAGCGTCAAATATCAAGCAAAGTCAAGTATTTAAAAATTTTATCTGATTTTTGTCTTGTTTATTCGGTTTTCGAAAATATGCTTCGGATAAAAGTTGTTCATTATAACTATACCAACAACTTTTATTCGAAACAGTAAATTTTTTTTCGTATCTTGTCACTTGTCATGCAAGTTATCCTGTGTATAAAAATTGTGGAAGGTGCTATTGTGTACCTTAGCCGGGCTATTATTTAAAATTTACCTACTTTTAAATAGTCATTTTACCTCTTTTGTTAAATTTTAAAATTATTTCTGTATGTTTAAATTGTTTAATGCTGATTTGACATTTATGATATTTTGACAAAAATATCAAGTTAATAAATAAAATTTGTTTCAAAGTCAAATGTTTACAATTTCGTAAGAATTAAGTAAGTTAAATAATGAATATTATATGTTTTATAAAAATTAAGATTATAAATGTGTTACCGAGTTACGAAACAATAAACGTGAAATAACCGACTCAATACAGCGCTGTCTAACCGTCTCAACCAGCCAATGTACTAAAATGCATGCGACAGCCACATATACATTACTACACATCCTTGTTACACATAAATGCCGCGCAGGCGCGCTGTAAGGAAAATTAGTATCTTGGTTAGTTGAGAATTACTTCAATAGGGAATATGCATGAAAATTTTTTTTCACTTGAATTGAAGCATGTTTACTTGACAAATATCAAGGTAAAATTACTTTTTAAATAACTTTAAAAATAAGCAAGATATGAATGATTGAAATTCCCGATTAGACAAAGAGGGTGATAGCCCTCTTAATATGTTATGTGACGTCATATTACACTTTCACCATTTAAAATACACGTAAAACTCCGTTTTTAGTATTTTTGCAAGAAAGAGACAGATAATAATCTTTAAAAGCTTATAGCTTCCTTGATATTTGTCGGATTTTAATTTCGTTTTTAAATATTATTACAGTATTAACAGTATTTTCATATTCTGAAAATAAATGTGAAAAAACATTTTCATGCATATTCCCTATTGGGGATAATAGCGTAACATGGGATAATCTGTCCTGCCCAGTTATATAGAGGTCAGTGAATGTCAAGTAACGAAACTCACTCAATACAATACTTCATCAATAAAGTCACATTTTATTCGAACAATGCAATGTTATTAATGACAACTTCACTTACCAAAAATATAACGGCAACTATTTTCGTTTGCGCAATAATATATATCATAATATTAACAATAATATCGACCTATTTGCATAGTTTTTCGCCTGTTTTATAAATAAACAATTGAAAATGTCACTCTCCCCCCGATTTTTATTGATCCAGAGGCCTAAATATACCAAATATATATACGCCTCTAAACTGCAATTTTACCATTTTTTAATAGAAAAAAATCTATTGCTTTTGAGATTTAAATAATTTTTTAATATATATTGAGATTTTTTAATATATCTGCAAAATCAAAACAGGTGATATTCTACCGTACCTTGGCCGATAAGTAACTTGTTTGTATACAATCTAGAGATTTGATTTTTATATCTATAAAAATTAAAAAATTGTTTATTATAATAATTATTATAAAATTTAACCGTATTTGAACCTCCAAGTTTATATAAACAAATAAAATGCAATAGTGCCTGATCGGAAAAGTTAATTTACATGGACAAAATTTATTTTGAATAAATTCTTGATTCATCGACGTTGGATTATGAAACTAAAAGAATTTCAATGAAGTTGATTGGATAAATAGTTTTTCTTTAATTATGTGCACAATAATGACCAATTTGTAAAATCAAATTTTACAGGAGAAACGTTTTGAGTTTACAAATATATATGCACCACAGATAGCTGCTTTCTCATTCCAAGTACTTAAGGACGTTCATACATGAGACTTAATAGTAGATAAAAATTTTATTTATAGTGAATTGAATAGCTCAATTATGTAGTTATCCTCCCTCAAAAATTTAACACCTGTTGACGATCATTTCGAAGAGTAATTATCGATTAAAAATCAAACTTTTACCACAGCGTTTTATGGAGAACATTTTTTTGTACTTAAAATTATAATAAGTATATTATTAAGGTAGAAACCATAATAAATAATATTTTTATCCATTCATAGACTTGAAGTGGCTGAATGACTGTGCCTACCAGTGCATCACGATTATTGCAGAAGCTGCCGCAGTGGGGAGGAGGAGGAAACGATGTCTCATCTTCTCTGTCACTGTCCAGCTTTTGCTATGAGGAGATGGACTCATCTGAGCCAGCCTTTCTTTGACGACCTCTCCGATCTCAAGTCCGTTGACGTCAGGCACTCTCGCTGTTCTTAAACAGCTCCAAATGGTTAATGGAGTAGTGGCCGGGGATGGGTCAACCCACTATGGCGGTATCACAACGGACGGACCCTATGGTCCAAGTGTGTCTCACCCCAAGACAACCACTCTAACCTAACCTAACTTACGTTGTTTCTGTAGATTAATAAAGTATTTTTTCACCTAATTATTGTTACGAAGACACAATGGCAGATCAATGTAGAGATCATTCGTATTATTTTCTGATTTTGAGCTTGAAGATAAAGATTTTTAATCATTAGTATCAATAAAAACGTTTTTTTTTTTTTAGATTTTAGGAAGTTCAACTTTAGGATGTAATTGGCAAATACAACAACAACCAAAACGAAATTTAAATGTACATGAATATGTAAGTTATACGTTGCTAAAAGAAGCAAATATTCCAGTACCACCATTTGGTATTGCGAAAACGAAAGAAGAAGCAAAAAAACTTGCAAGCGACTTAAAAACCAATAACTTGGTACTAAAAGCACAAGTTCTAGCTGGTGGTAGAGGTCTAGGAAAATTTAAGAATGGTTTTAAAGGCGGTGTCAAGATGGTTGAAACACCAGAAGAAGCTGAACAAGTAGCTGATAAAATGCTTGGACAGCTTTTAGTGACTAAACAAACTGGTGAAGCAGGTCGTATTTGTAATATGGTGATGGTTACCGAACGGAAGTTCCCAAGAAAAGAGTACTACATAGCCATTATGATGGACAGATCATTTGGGGTAATTTTTTAATACAAATTATTTTTCCACATACCCTGATATAACTAGTACTCGGGTCGCCCCACATAATGCGTTCAGAATGTTTGTCTTAGAAATTAAGTCTTGTATCTTGTATTACTGTATGTTACAAAAATCGTCGCGCTGCACGCTTTATACGTGATTCAATATGCGGTTAGCCTTATCCAGCGTATACAGTAATTGACCAAAATCAACTTTTGATATCTTTCCTTGTTTGTAATATATATTTTTAATTTATCTTAGGGTCCAGCAATAATTGCTAGTTCTCAAGGTGGTGTCAGTATTGAAGATGTTGCTAGAGATAGTCCTGAAGCAATTATTTATGAAAGAATTGACATCATCAAAGGATTAAAACGGGAACAAGCCTGTAAAGTAGCTGATACAATTGGATTAACAAAATTTAAAGATCAAACTGCTGATAACATCATGAAAATGTACGAATTATTCGTTAAAACTGATGCACTTCTAATTGAAGTAAATCCATATGCGTACGAAGGTGAAGACAAATGTAAGTTCTGTTTGTTTTCTTTAAAAAATTTTGGTAATTCAATAACAGAGAATCTTAAGGACGTTCGAAAGAGTAATTTTGCGGGGAAAGATGTAAGAGGGGGGGGGGGGTATCAACCGACTGCGCATTACAATTTTAATAAATTGTAATTCTACTTTCGTTATAGTATAAAAGCTGAATTTTATATATGTTACTTGGGTAAATATTAAAAGATGTTTCCTAAATAGCCAGATAGTTTCGTCAGTTCTAACATCTTGCCAGACAAAGATGAAGGTTAGCCGTAGGAGCGAGCGTGAGGCAATATACATACAAGCGGGTGCGAGTGAGATATTTTTTTGGATAATTTCATTATATAGAATTATTTATGGATAAAAACTTCCGTACGCAGGAGCTGCGTCAAGTTAGCGAATTGACATTCTATACTAAATTTTCGTTTGTTTCGTAGTATTTTGACATAACAACCTTAAATAATAATTTACGTCTTATCTTTACAACAATTAAGTAACTTAATAACTTCACAATAACCCACAAGATGTTGAATAAAAACTTTTAACAGTGGTTTTTTAATATTTTTTTTAGTCTTTTGCCTTGATGCAAAATTCCGTTTTGATGATAATGCCGAATATCGTCAAGCAGATATATGGAAATACCGTGATTTAACGCAAGAAGATGCAAAAGAAGTAGCAGCCAGTGAATTTAATTTAAATTATATTGCACTTGATGGCAGTATTGGTTGTTTAGTGAATGGTGCTGGCCTAGCCATGGCAACAATGGATATTATCAAATTACATGGTGGTTCCCCAGCCAATTTCCTTGATGTTGGTGGTGGTGCTACAGCTAAGGCTGTAAAAGAAGCATTTAAAATTATTACAGCTGACCAAAATGTGCATGCTATTCTTGTAAATATATTTGGTGGTATTATGCGATGTGACATTATTGCTGAAGGTATTATTGCTGCGGCAAAAGAACTCAACTTAAAGTTACCAATTGTTTGCAGATTACAGGTAAAACATTATTTAATTTTATTCAACCATAAGAGTATGTATATAAAACCTATGAAAATGCGCGTCACTAAATTATTTATTTATATAAATACTGATTATCAAGTCTCAAAAGAGAATTCCATAGAATTCGATCGAACTTACTTAAGGTAGTACCACAGATACCACAAGGGTCAAATTAGTGCTCTGTGTGATTTGATTTCAGTAGTATTTATATTTGGCAACGCCGCGTAAAAGTAAGAGAGATAGAAATAAAATTTCTGCGCAAGCATCAATGAGTTACATGTGTGTTTACTAAAATGTCTGAGTCAAAATTATTAATATTTCATTGGAAAGACTTTTATGATAAATGTAACTGTATTAATAAAAATTACTTTATATGTTTTGTAATAAAAAAATGTGTATCACATCCATATACCGCCTTCGAGGTATGTTTGAATTTTGTGCTTGTCATAACCTCTTTAATGGCGTTGCCACATGCAATTAACATAGTACATACATTTTTCGTAATTATTTGCTAATTACTCTTATCACACTCTCTGAATATCGATTTGTGAGTAACCAAAACCTTTATTCCTTTTGTTGATACTTTCATTGTAATCTGAACGGCACTTTTTGTGAAATAAAATAAAACCTGTGATTTCTCATAAAGATCAATGGTAAAAGGCAAAAAATTTTTTATATTATGTAATATATTTTTTCTGGTTCTCTGCGCAGCTTTTTAAAAATTTAACTGGTTCATTATCTTATTATAATGTACTAGTATGCCAAGTTTCATTAAATTCTGAACAGTAAATCTATAGGCGAGGGTACTACCTTAAAAAAATTGAATTAGTTTAAAAATTTTTTTTATTTTTGTTTTAGGGTACAAGTGTTGATGAAGCTAAAGTATTAATTGCATCAGCAGGTCTAAAAATTTTACCAGTTGATAATTTAGATGAAGCCGCACGTTTAGTTGTAAAATTAGCAAGTATTGTCAGTATGGCAAAATCTGAAAAATTGAATATTGATTTCCAAATGCCAATTTAAAAATTTATTCAAAATAAATTATTGTGTAATTGTTATCGTTCCAACAAAATTTGTGTACCTAGAAAAATATACCATAAATGAAAAAACAAAAAACAAAATTTTTTTAATTCTACACGAACAAATCATATTTTGGTTCACACAAATTAATTTTGGTGGATATAATTTATTAATTTAATTTACTGTTAATTAAACTATACCTTTGTATTACATACTACCAAGCAGTCTGTATATGGAGGTAAAAAATAGTACTAATTTAAAATTTAAGTTAAAAATTTTAACAAGAGAGAATTTCTCTATAAAACTATCATATGTTACCCTCGTAAGAAATTGGTAAAATCATTGTTTTAAAATAGAAAATCTCTTATATTTTTATTGAAAAAGTTATATTTACAATTGAAAATTGTTTTATCAGAAGTGGGGGGTAGGTAATTGATTCATTGAAACTAAGCTTTAAACAAAAATACTTAACCATTAAATTGTTTTTTATCTGCTACCATACTACAGACTTTTAAAACGTTAAATTTTGAGTTACCGATCTGATCAATTATAAAATAAGGATAAATTAAGTTTTAATATTTTTTTAACTCCAGAATTAAAATAGAGTAATTGGAAAAAGTAAATATTCGTTTACTTGGATAGTTAAAACTAGAAAATGTCTATGATCGGCTCATCTCTATATTGTGAACTAACAATTTTCAATGTATTATCGTACAATTGATTTGTACAGTTATTAAATTATTAAAACTTTATATTAAACGAAAATAATGTTATGTCATGTAAGCATATCCTGATCCATATATCCTTCTTCCCAAATTTATTACCTTCTTATAATGTAGCTTTCAGCGCCACCAAGCGTTCTTTTTAGTGTTCATGTTGACGCTACGAACGCTGATGATGAAGCGCGCTAATGGTTGAGTACCACGACATGGAGACTAGACAAGGAGTCCGAACTCCATGTAAACAAATGGTTGACAATAATATGTCAGAAGTGTTGCTTTTGCATCAGAAACAGCGGAGGGATATAAGGCACGAGTTTGAATTGAAAAGCATGACACATTTATGTATATTATAAAAATTAATTGCAGCCAAAGTATTTTTCCAACAAAATACTTATTTTGATAAATGAAATTAAGTAATTAAAGTTGAAATAAGTGATAGTTAAAAATTCGCAAAATAATTACATAACAATAAAAAACAAAATAATTATACAACATCGAATAATTAAATAGTAAGTTGTAAAGTTTGAATTGTAAAAATGCAAATAAAGTAGAAATAAATTATATTAAAATCAATTGAGAAGATTATTGAATCAGATATTAAATTAAACTATTATTTTTTAATAATAAGTCTAACAAAATGACATATAATATACTTCTTCACACCTATTTATTATACTATGTATTCACTTCGGTGCAAAATGAAAACTAGCAACGCTAGTGGCACAAAAAGTAAATTCTCCCGTTTGAGTTCGGTCTCCTTGTGATGTTCGGTCCACATACACTTTAACAAATTGTCAGTTTAGGAGTTGTTGTCTCGATTTTAGGGGCTTTTGAAGTTACTCAAACAAACATTCTATTCTTTGACAAATAGCTAACCTGTTTGCATCATCCATATTGAACATTCATTTTAACTGACGCTTACACGTACTTATAATGCCAAAACGGACGGCATTTTCAAGTGAAGAATAAGCATTCATGACCCAACACGAACTCCAATAAATTGCGCCTAAAATCGTGAGCACTGAAAGCGTGAAATGAGGAAAAATTTTGGGAAAATTATTTATTAATAAAAGAAAAAAGGCAAAAGGGTGGATTGCGACTAAACCAGGACAAATTTGAAAAAAAAAACTGAATAATGTTTTCTATTATTTTGGTGCGTAGAATATACTCCTGTTGAGTGAGGCATAAATTTTTGTAACACCTGTATATTGTCAGAAATAATTTTTTGTGGTTATCACAAAACTTGACATATTTATAAAAAAAAACCAGACCGAAATCCGTTGGAAATTCAAAGGTACTTTTGTTATCTAAATTTTTTAGATAAAAATAATTTATTATAATTATGTAAGAATGACCAATCGTTACAAGACATCGCTACAAGAAGCTGAAATTGTTGACTCGGGAATTTGGGGGGCTCGATGATTGCTACATGTAACCCAACCCCGGTAGTAGGGTTGCCACCTCAAAATTATGAAAAGTCGGGAGATCAACAAATATTATGTCGATCTTGGGAGGTCCATATATTATTTAGTAAACTGAACAGTGGAGGATTTACCGGGTATGCAAGGTAGGTAGCTGCCTAGGGGGCAAACTACTGGAGATACGAAAAAATACCATAAGACATTTTTAATGGAAAATAACATTTCCTACAACTATTGTTAGAAATTTTTTCCTTCATATTGTTTTCTCTTGTATAGCTCTTTTTCTTTTTTTAAACTTTCGTAATTTAAATAATAACCATAGATAGATAGCGGCTGCCCTGGACGGGCTACACTTCGACCATAAGGTCTATTGTGATGCCTAACGATGTGAGGATGTGAGCGGAGGGAAGGAATTTTTGTGTGTAGGCTAGGAATTGGTAGGATATGCGGCTGCAGCTGACTATGATAGGAACTATGCCGATATTCATCTGGAGTTCGTGAAGGAAATTGCAGAAAACCTTTTCAAGCATAGCTGGTTACTTCGTTCTTGTCCATACGCCGACAGTTTACTCAGTTAACCCATTCGAACCCATATAACCTCTCAGTTCCAAGTAGACATAACGCCTTAGACCACTCGGCTACTTGGACGGTAAATAATAACCATAGGAATGATAACAAAAAATAGCAAAGTTTTATTAGCAGAAAAGTGTCCTGAATACAATTTAAAAAAATCGTCTGCCCTTAAAACAGGTTGATATTCACTACTCATATACTCTACTTTCGTATAAGGTCTACCTTCATGCAAGAATTTTAACGGTTTTTGATATTTGACAAAGGAAAAGTTATAAATAAGTTATCAACAAATAATAATATTTATTGTAAATATAAATAATAATTATCACGTAGATAATTCGGTCGATATAGTTTTTAAATACTTAGCATTACAATTGACTGGATCTTTAGCAACACTAAATACACCATGTCTAGCTTTCATATGTTTTATATAATTTGAAGAATTTGCAAAATGATGATTACATTGTTGGCACGAGAACGGTCGTTCTCCAGTATGTTGTCGAACATGTATCTAAAAAATATAATTTTATAGGTATAATAAATTCAAAGCTTGTCGTTTATTAATTATTGACAACTATGTGTCCGATATGGTCTAGTGGCTAGGATACCTGGCTCTCACCCAGGAGGCTCGGGTTCGATTCCCGGTATCGGAATAAACTTTTTATTACTTTGAAGTATACCACTGCCAAGCAAATAGACCGTCGCACTTTGAAAAATTCAAACTACATTTTTATAAATTTGTATATGTTTTTGTTGATGTGGGGATAAAATTGTAAAAGAAAACCTTTTAATTTACGGGTAAAAAAATTAATTTTGGAAGGAATTAAACTTTTAACAGTGGATATTACTTCCTTTTGCTCTAATGACTGTCTCAAGCTTTGTAGGCACATTTTTTATTTAAATTAAGTTCGCTACGACATCTTGAGTGATTACCTCCCTTTTCTGCACTAAAGCTATTATGAGCCCCTGTGAGATACCATGATGGTTAATTCATCTAGTTTACCCTGTGCGTTTTATATATATACATTTTAGTGATGGTAATTTATAATATCTACAAGGTAAATTTAAAGATAAAACCAATAGCGGCATTTTCTTATGAAAATTCGCAAAAATGCCATTTCAAATATTGTCCATCCCTGATTACTTATTATATACAACTGAAATCTGAATTTAAAATCTACAAACCTTTAAAAACTGTGCAATTCTAAAACGTTTATTACAAAAACTACATTCGAATGGTAACACACCGGAATGTGTAGAAGAATGACGTTTTAATGAAGGTTTCGTTGCAAATAGTTTTCCACACACATTACACTTATGCTTTTTCAATCCCAGATGTACCTTTAAATGAGTGTGTAAATTTGGTATACTTTTAAATCTAAAAATAAACCACTAATTAGGCTTGAAGTTACGTTTTCTGTAATGTAATTTGCAAAATATATACCGTTTTGGACATTGTTCACAATGGTAAGGTCTTTCTTCAGAATGTTGTGTTTTTATGTGTAATGCTAAATTCGATTTTGTTGTGAAACTTTTACCACATTGTTCACAGTAAATTAAAACACGTTGTCCTGGTAAAATTAAAAATCAATTGGTTAATTAAAAAACACTTTAACATAGATTAAAAGAGATAACGCTCTCGAACATGAATACTGCATAAGTATCTTTGCCGTGACGTAGCTAGCCTTGAGTTGCCCCTGTATCAAAATTTCTGAAAAGGCCCTTTTTTGGAAAACAAACAAAAACACTCTCATAAACAAAATATATATGAAAATAAAAAATTTTTTTTCGGCGAATGTACTTACTAAATCATTTATTCGCAATTAAAAGCAGAGTGCATGGCTGACGTCTGGTGTTAAAATCCGTAACTAACGCAAGAAAAAAATTAAAATGGCAGCTGCCATAATGGAATACTCTGCAGAATAATAATTTGTTACATCTAACCTCAATAACTTAAATGAATACTGTAAACACTGCTAAATTACTACTATCTTTCTCCAATCTATTCAAGTTATCATTTCATCTTTCTTACACTTACTTAATTTATATGTAATCGGTTAAACCTAGCTGAGACGTTCGCAATGCTGACATCTACATTTTCTTTTAATTGCGAATAGCTGATGAAGATTTTAGCTTCTCCATTTCTTTTTCTATAGGCAGTATTATATTATTCTATAGCTTAGTCTAATAGCCGTTCTTAATAATCATCAACAAGCTGTGCTGTGTGCACACAGCAAAGCACGCTGTGTGCAGTAAAGTGCGATAAATGGAACCACCGTGGCTTTGTGTTAAATGGAAAGTAACCATTAACGGTATCTCCTGAACATAAGCGTCACGAGCGGCCAAAAAATTAACTATATCTTCTTTACTATCTATACTTACATCTCTATTATCTATACTTCATGCTTGTTGAGGCAGCGCTGCCGCAACTAGCCAAAGTACTAAATTTTATGCGTGTAGTGGAAATACCTGTGACAGCCACACATACTTATTACACATAAATGCCACGCAGGCACGCTGAATGAAAAATTACCTATTTAACGGCGTAAGATAGGATAATCTGTCTTATTATGTAGAGGTCAGTGATATCAATAGATCAAAAGTTAAAACACAATTCATTTCTTTTATTTTAATATTAAGCCGGCAGTACACACTCGGCAATACATTCGTAAGGCGATTAGCCGCGAGTGGAGCTGTGTATATTCTCGCCGTCTCGCCGAGTGTTCAGCTGGCAATCAGTTCTCGTTAGTGATGACAACGAATTTTTCCGTATCTTTGTTTATAATATAAAAAAAATGGAAAATCAAAATTTTTTTAATTTTCCAAAGGGGATTTTTTTTAAATCCTTCAAAGAATAGTTCCCAGAAGTAAAAAAAATTCCAGACTTTTATTTTAAAAATTCTCGGGGTTATCCAGATTGGAAATTAATTAACAAAAGCATAGTTAGTGGAAAAATTGGGGTAAAAAATTTTTGCCGAGGGATTATTGTTTGTTTAAGTATCCAATAAGTCCCTGAATTTTTCTTTCCTTAATATTCATATTTAATGGGTTAAAAAATTTTTTTTATTTAAGTATCGGATCAAGCGGAGCCGAATCACCCGTTTTCAAGCCCTATTTTCATCTCTCAATTAAAATTATAAATATTAGTGGTACAGGTCCGGTAAGTGAGACTTTATTTGAGGAAATTTCCTGCTCTTTAAGAATATTTTTTTTGCAGGAAATTTCCTGCTCTTTAAGAATATATTTTTTGCACATTTTTCTAGTACATCATAACAAGTTCAACGAGCTGTCGCACGTATTTTAATTCGCAGTAGCAAGAATTAACACGTTTTTTAACTTGTTGACTAGACTATTAGGGCTGGGTTATTATCAATATAATATGACTTAAAAGTATGAACAATTGATAAAGTAAACTTATAAATTTTCAAATCGAGTATCAATTCAATTTTATTATTTTATTTTGCTAATATGTGGATAACATTTTTCAAAGTTTTGCCTACGCATATGGGAGGAGCCCTTCTAAACTATCCATCGAAAGCGTTTTCCCATAATTATTTTGAGGTGTTTTATGAAGTGAAAGTTCGCTATTTTGTGGCATCTGTAAAATTAATGTTTTAAATGAATAAAAATGAGTTATTACCTGTATGTATAGTCGTGTGATATTTTAACGCCGATATTGTTTGAAATTGTTTATTGCACGTTGAACATGTAAATAATGTGCGATTTTCTTTTGGTAAATGTAATATTGAATGTCGTCGTAAATATTGAGCAGTCTTGAATAATTTTCCACATTGAGCACATATATGTTTTACTTCGGATGATTCTGATGAATGTGTGCGAACATGTTGATCATGTATATCAGGTCTATATGAAAGTTTCCCACAAATATCGCAACTATAAATTATTTTTGATAAACATTTAATATAATTTTATTAAACTATGTAACTATACGCTAGTAAAGTATTTTTGGTGAGCGGCCTCGTGTTTTTTATTTTAAATCCTGGTTCTGCCAATACTCGTAAACATATACGGATATACATGTAAAAAGTCAACTTTAATTTTAACTATAAAGAAATAATTACATACAATGCCAGTGAAAAAATTGATGAGCAGCTTCCAAAAAGTGCAATTAGATATTTTTAGAAAAAAAAGTATTTCTAAAGGTACAAAATTATGTACCAGTTTTCATGTTTCTAATGTCTATGAAGAGATTGATGTCCATGATTCTCGACGAATCTTTGATACAGTATTAAGAGAAAGTATTTTGTACCTTTAGAAATACTTTTTTTTTCTAAAAGAATCTAATTGCACTTCTTCAATTTTTTCACTGGCTTTGTATGTAATTATTTCTTTATAGTTAAAATTTAAGTTAACATTTTACATGTATATCCGTATATTTACGAGTTTTGACAGAACCATAATTTAAAATAAAAAACACGAGACGGCGCAGAGATCGCTCGCCAAAAACACTTTAGTAGTGTATAGAAACTCATTGTGAACAAAAATTATAAAGAAGTCATGAAACTACGGTGCTAACTAGACCGAAGATAGTAACAGGGGCCATAAAAGTAGCGCCCATTTTTCAAAATTTTATAGTAGATTTTGTGCCTACTCGCCTCATTCATTCGATTTTTGGGAAAATTTTTCGAATAAAAGTTGTTGGTACATTTATAATGATAAGTTTTATCCGAAGAATTTTTTCGAAAACCGAATGAATAAGGCACAAATCAATTGTAAAATATTGATTGAAAAATGAACGCTACTTTTGTGGTCATGTATACCAAAGAAATACAATCTGTAAATAAATTTACCTAATAATCTAATCTAAAAGCTAGTAGCAGGGTTCATATTGAGTTTAGTTATTCTATTAGACTTAAGGCTCACATGAAATGGAGATTCCGAATATAATTTCTTTTTACACCCAGTATATTAAGTTTGATCACGACCTTGTAACGCTTAAAAATGTAGATCGTAGGCATTCATGTTTATAGGCATACGAGGTGTGTTCTACTTCGCGGGCTACGTACATTCAAAGCATTTTTCAATAAAATAAATCTTGATTGATTTTATTAGAAAAAAAATAAATTTTAAATCAATATGCAGTAATTATTTGATTTAAAAAAATTTTTTCAACATATAGAGTCAGAGCAACATATCTCTGACTCCATATCCCTGAGATAGTTACGATTAGCCAATTCATACTGATGATGACTACCTTGTAGTCGAAATACGTATTTATAAAATACAAATAATTGTTATAGGAATTGGGGCAAAATTTTAAATTTAATTTCCAAAAACCTAGAGTTCTCTTTGATTATTTTAATAATCTTTACAATAATTATTTCATTTAAAAAAAATTTTCTTAAAAGAAAAAAATAAATCAAAACTGGATATTATTTTCGTTTTGCAACTTAAATAAAAAAAAACTCCTTTCTTGAGGAGAAAAATATTATCATCTTTAATATTTTTCTTTTATACTTTCTCTCAAATATTTTGAACTTTTATATTTAGAACTTTAACTTAGAAAAATGTGTGAGGTCCAAAAATTATTCTTAATAATTTGCATCACAACAGTGTAAGATATCGGCGTTTAGGTGTAGTTATTTAGTTTATAATTAACACACACATGAATAGTTTGGTAATTTTTATTTATTTATCAATTAAAACATACAAGTGTATATACATACATATTATATAAGTTTAACTTAATATGAAATTATCGGGCGAAGTAGAATAATTTGAGAATCGAGATGACTCGAGAAACTGATGTTGGTCCATCAGCATTTTACACTCATACTTTTGAACGAAAGCTTATGTATCTGCTTTGGCGTATGCCAGTAATGTGGAGGTTTGTTTTTCAAAGCTGGAGCTATTCCTAATAAAAAAGCGTCAACGGAATGTGATGGCCATAGAGAGGGGTCCAAGCAGTGACATTTTTGGTAGAAGCATTTGGCATTGACTGTTCCGATTTTATTGCGGTACTGAGCATTGGATAGAGTTAGTTTTGAAATGGACGAAGTATGACTTTGTGACTCTACAGTTATAGTATTATTAACATCTGCAATAGAGGCTCGAATGTTTTCTACATTTTTGCATGTTACTGATTTTCCATTAACGTTACTGAGGTTCCACCTAGTTTTACATGACGGTCTGAAACACAAACAAAATATTCATTTTAGTATCAATATTAACACTAAAAATGAATATTTAGTGTTATTCAATATTCATTTTAATAACACTTATTCATTTTAGTATCAATTCCTACATTATTTGTAATTTCTTCCAAGAATTTGGTCAATGGAGATGCACTAAACACGATTTTGTTAAGCTGGCGCATAATATAGTTTACATGATCTCCCGAGATATTTCCAAAAAAACTGATAAAGGATTGACACACCTACTTCGATAAAGGAAATATGGAAGAACATCGTTAATGAATTTTATAAAATGTGGAACTGAATAGGAGCTTTGGATGGATAACACCTTAGTTATTATTATATGCGTTCGAGTATTAACATAAGTTAACTTCATATAATTTTAAAACCCCCTCTCCCTCCTGTATTAGCAAAAATAATAATTAAAAAAAAAAGTTATAAACAAATTAAGAAAACGCGCCTGTTTTTCCAATTTTTCTCAATGGGCTGTTTTTCTTAATTTTAATTCAATGGGCACCATTCGATAGGTATTTTTTAAGACCTACAACTTTCTAATTTAACTTTTTTGGATTGGACGTCAACTTTTGTTTTTTTAATTTAAAAACCAGTTTTTTGACTTTTGAAAAGTTTTTAGGCTCAGGCAAACTAGAGAAGCCGAAAAAATAAAACGCTATCTTTTTTGTATTATGTTTTTCTATATCAACATATTTTTTGTTTTCTGATAACAATTATGTCAAATTTAACATTGGGCTTCCGTAGATTAATTAGATTATACGCCGGGAATTCCCCGAATTGAACATTAGTATATTTATTATTTACTCTATGCTAGTAGTGTTGAGAAAAGTCAATTCTCAGAAAACTTTTTTATTTATATTTCGTAAGAAATATGAAAAGAAATTCGGTATACCATAATAAAATAATAAAAATAGTATTATTAATTCAGATTATAAATGTTGTTTTAAAAACATTTTCATTATTTTTTAATTTCAATATCTTACGTAAGATTTATGATATCCCCCCCTCCCCATTCGCTTTTTCAGCAAAAGTAAGAAAAACTTGCACCCCCTCCCTTCCGCTCCCTTAACCTGCTTCGTAATACTTGAACTCTCCCTTATTTTTGAAATATTAATATTCTGCTACCTAAACACATTTTCTATAATTTTGTTAGACGCTCATAATATCCTTTAATATAAGTGTCTATATCATGAGTCTACGAAGGAGTGTCTCTGTTAACTCAAATTTTGGAAAAAGTACTTTAACAAAGTTTTTTAAATGTACCAGCAAAAGTTACTATACCAAACACAGATAGTTAATATAAAGATTAGCAAAAATAATCAAATAAAGCTCTAGATTTTTGAAATTACATTTCAAAATTTCCCCCATTCCTAGACCAAATATTTTTATTTTATAAATACGTATTTCAAATACAAAGTGCCATCATCAATATGAATTAGCTAATCATAAGTATCTCCGATATATGGAGTCACCCCAACCAGAGTAGGGGGGGGGGGGGTATATCCATGTTTGAAACCGTAAGAGAGCGACTAAAAGCTTCAACACAAAAAAAGTTTCTTTTTTTTAAATAAATTTTTGTTTGAATCTTTTTTCAAAAAATGAATAGTTTTGTCACAATTTCAGCTCAAAAATTAAAATAAACAGTTTACGCATCAATCATGAACGAGTATATATTGGGTATTTAAGTAATTAACTCAGTTATTCGTTATTTTCACTTGTTACCGAACGTTTTGCAACGTCGCATAAGCAGCTGGGAAGAAACAAAAAAGGTAAAAATATAACCAACAATATTCACCATTCGCTTTCTTTGACTCGTTTTAAAAACCGACTTTTAATGGAGCGTAGACGAGGCGAGGCGAGTCGATACAAGGCAGACCGAGCGTTGTGAGCATACTCTCGTGCTTATGTCTCGCCTTACTTCGGCGAGTGTCTACTGCTGGCTTAGAAGAATTAAGAAAAAAATGTACACACTCATTGGTCCCGATCAAACCGTGTTAATAATATATGGAAAAAAACAATTAACAATTATAAATTTATTTATTTTGCTTTAATCATATACACATTTTATATACATTTACTTACCATTTTTTTCATTTTCGCTCCTTTTTAGTCCAAAGAGTATTATTGAACTCTATATCCATGTATTTTTGATGAGAGCGATCATATACAACACTGGATAATTTCGCACCAACTCAATTAGTTGTTCGTCATTCACGTTTCTAATAAAAAATAATACACAATAATTCACGAAACCGAAAAATCACAATGACACGACGGTGAAACAAAACAAAAAATTCAGACGATCACAGTACACTTGACACACTTGAAACTTCTACATATTTACAACCTAGTCGGTTGATTTATACACATCAATGTGTAAATCAACCTTTTAGCAGCAAAATAATATGTTTAATCACAAAGTAATATTAATAAATTAATATTTCATAATTGTAGGTGATAAAATTAATCAAAATAAGAAAAAAAATTCGTTACGCAGGAGCCGCGTCAACTTAGCGAATTTTCTAATGCATAAACTCTCTAGCGACCACAATTATAGTTTAATCAAAATGAAATGTCGTATCTAATATGATTTTGGTATTTCCAAGCCCAATTTTATTAATAAAATGGGATACGCCAAGGGGAAAGGGAGGTATAAAGAAAGAATAAAATACAAAATATAAAACATCTCTTTTAATATTAGACCAATCAAAAAATGTATAAGGGGTAAAGTTGTAGAAAATCAAGTTTTCTACAATTCATTACTTTATCATTTTTCTCAAACTCTAATATGTACAGAGATATTTAGAATTTTAACTTTCAATCTTTAATTGTAAATATTAGTGTAACAGAAAGAATCATAAGAAACAAAATTATAGTAAAACTAATTACCTACAACTTCACTCCTTATAAATTTTTCGATTTTTCAAATATTAAGAGAGATATGCCAAATTTTGTGTTTCCCCCTCCCTTTAAACCCCCCTTTCCCCTTGACCGATTTTACCCATTAACGAACTTGACTTTTTGAATACCAAAAGCGTCTCAAATACCAAATTTTATTCCAATCAGAATAACAATTTTACACAATTTTATGAAATATACTTAATTAGCCTTTTTCCTCGGAAAGTAAGAAAAATACCACTAGAGGCAGCACGGGTATGGGGTACATACACCACCGTTCAAAAAAAAATGAATTGTTAATACACCCCCGACCTGAATTGTTAATTTTCTTACATTTCATAAAACTCCTCACTTTTGTTACTCTCTGTATAATGTATAATTTTATTATTATATTCACCAAGTATATTTGATCCCAATATTAGTGTACTTTGTTTATTGTATTGATATCATATCAGTGTATAAATATCCTCCTTTCATTTTAATATAAAAAAAAATGTTTTGTACAGGCATAATTGGCAGATGTGTATCAAAAACTGTTCTGTCGCCATTCTTTTATCAATTCTTTCTACATGCTGCAGATTTTAGATATGCATTTTGCCATGCAGAACTTCCCAATTTTTTAAGGAACATTTTTTTAAATAATTTGAAAACATTGTTATTTTCGAACGGAATAAACTTTTTTCATATTGTTTGGCTACATTCAAACATAAAAAATTTTGTGACTTTTGAGAGTATTTAAACACTTTCGCTTTAAAATAATGGGATCAAATTTCACTATACAAAAATTGCATTTTTACAATTAAAACAAAGAAAAAATTCAATAACAAAAATCGTATCAGAATAGTTTTTGATACAATTTGTCCGTATTAGCCTAGACTATATTATTATTACAGAATATATTAAAAAATCGATTATATATTACAATAATAATAATAATTATTATTGAAATATTATATACTATAGCAATTTAGGATAGTATTGCTCTTGTAACGCGGTCATATTTCGACAAGATTCTAAAATTTTTGTTTTCAATTTTTAACAGGGATACGCGTAGGGTATTGTTTTAAAGAAATACTTTTAAGACACGAAACATATTTTTTTAAACTTTTGATGAATAGATTTTAGTGTTTTTGGACAAAATTACCCGAATAAAAGTTTTTTTGTTCTTAGAGGGAATATTTTATAGTGATCTTATTTTTCTCCAAGACCATGATCGTCCAGGTTATTTACAAAAAAATCTATCCCTATTTAATGACCACGAAAAATATCTTTTTATTCTTGATAAATTTTTTCTAAAGACTATGTTTCTCTAAAAATGCAATCCTAGCCAATATAGACTTAATTACTCAGTTTTAATGTTCTGTTTTCGTCAGCTATCCGATTTTGTCAAAAAAGGCTCCCCTTTGAAAAGCACAAGTTGATCTTCAAATAACCTTGAAGGACATGGTTAAGTTGAAAATTTATTCAGATCATATTTACCAAAAACGAAATCAAAATTTCCTTGAATAAATATTCAGATGCCTTGTTTAAAAATGAGCATTCTGTACAAATCTCAAAATATGAACGAATATGAATTATATAATAATTCAAAGTTTCGATGTTGTGCAGTTGTGATTGTATTTTTTGTGTGTAAATAAAACAAAGAATAGTATATTTTTAAGTGTGTAAAAAGAAATGGAATTATAAACTTTATTTATATTATTTTAGAGAACATAAATTTTATATACGTGTGAGTGTTAAACAGAGTAAGCATTTATAAAATATATGTAATGTAAATACATGTGATTCGGTTCAGGTTGGTTCATTTTTTTGAACGGGAGTGTACATTTTTATTCTGCTACTAAAGTAATGTTTAAAGTATAGTATAACAGTACAGTTAGACAGTATAACGTCCTGCCAAGAAAAATAACTATCAACAACTAACCTCTCGACTAAAACGCTTTTATTACCGGAAACATGTAAATTGCGACATGCTAGATAGACGGGCTATACTTCGGCCATAAGGTCCATTGTGATGCCTAAGGATGTTAGGATGTGAGTAGAGTGGAAGAAATTTTTTTGTATAGGCTAAGAATTGGTAGGATATGCGGCTGCAGCCGACTATAATAGGAACTATGCCGAAAAGACGGCATGCTAACCATCGTTTTAGATATCGCGAACAATATGGTCTTGGACTTTTGAAAATTTTAATTTCCTACCAGGCACATCATTTTTTGTTAATTCCATTTTGATAATGTACTTTTCACATTTCTTTAGTAACAGCATGAAAATGTTTGTATTAGTGCTGCCACTAGTAGTATTTTTTCGTACCTTCCGAGGAAAAAATCTAATTAATAGTTAAGTAGGTAATTTGAGTATTATGTATGTACACTCCAGTTCTTAAAAATTGAACCAGTTGAAACATTCTAAGAGTTATTGTATGGAATATACATATATTTAGTAATATATACGCTTAGAATGTGACTTACTGGTGGTTCAATTTTTATGAACAGGAATGTAGATAGGTAGATCTATATTAAGCGCATTATGACATTTACAGAACGTATAGTGATAACCGATCGACTTAAATGGGATCCACTTTCATAGACTCCCATTGACAATGGGAGCCTCTATAGTCCACTTAGTGAGCCATTGATCTAAAGAATATAACCAAATTGGCCAAAACGAACCACTGTCGACCACAAATAGATAGATAAATGAAACTTCATTTCATGAATTTCCTTATAATGAGTTAAAATTTCAATTTCGATGTAATACATACCGATATTGATATTCGTTGAAATGTTTATAAATGTGTTTATAAAATGCACCAAATTGTTTATGTTGATAAACTTTTGAACATATCGAACATACGTATTCGGGTAATTTATTGTGAACTTCAGCACAATGTTGACGAAAATGTTTTGATGATTTTATGCTTTCATCACAATCATTACACCGCCAATTATAATTTTTCCATACTGTGAACATGTTTTTTATATTAATTATCATATAAATCCTGTAATCCAATCTGTAGACATATAAGTTATCTAATTCGAAATTCCGATCTCGGAATCGGATTTTCTGTGGCTCAAAACCCACAAAATTTATGGACTCTTTTTGCTTTTATACCCGGTATAATACATGCAAGGGTATATTAAGTTAAATCTCGACTTTTAAACGGTTGAAAATATTGATCGCAGAAAAAAATTGTTGGTATAGGTGTTCATAAAATGACCTAATAAACCCAGTTCCATGCCAGTCCGCCAATCCGTAAACACGATATTTAAAAACACTAGTATAGACATTACAAGCGAACTAAAAGCGTATGGACCAGGCCACACAGCCAACCAAAAATCGGTCAAGTGCGAGTCGGAGTATGAACTCGCTCATAATCGATATAGTGCATTCCTACAAAGGAGATGTTTACAAAATATATGACGCTCTGATCAAGATTTTGTACAGTGTATAGTTCCGCGTGAGCAAAGCTGTGGGGCGAACACTAGTAAATGAATAAACCTGTAAAATGTTAGTTTGTTCGCTCACGAAAATTACAAAAGTAAATGTGTGTTTGCCCATCACATCATTTAGACTCTAAACTACTGAACCGATTTTGATGAAATTTTTACAACTTCAAAGGATATCAAATTAAATTAAACACTAGTATACATTTTTCATTAAATAATTTTATTTAGGTGCTTAATTAAATTACAAATTCAAGCTTACATTTCTTTTTCGCGAAAACGTTGATAATTTCATCGATATCCAGGTTCACATCTTTGTGTATATTCAGGAGAGCTAGCCCGGACAATCTTTCCTGTGCCATTGAGACACGCAACCAAGATTTACTCTGCGAAGAGTAGAAAACGATCTCTCTGCGGTAACTACGCTGATCGGGAGAGTTGCCAGTATTTGTAAGGAAATTTTTATGTTAATCTTGGTGGCGTGGCGTGCGAAAAATGTGACATAACGTGTCAGCATTCATAGTTTTTTTAAATTTAATTTTTTTTTTAAGGCATTGGAAATAATATCATCAGCCTATCGACCTCAATAGATCGTGAAAGTGTGACGTCACAAATCTATTGGGGTTGTGGGCATGCCCAACGTGCCCACAACGGTATATCCGCGCTTGAATTGGACCGTGCATCTCTCGCCTATATTTTACGTAAGAGACAAAACAGGTGTTTCTTACACAAAAAAATTGTTATTCGAATTTTTTTTCGATCGTTCTATCTTCTTTCTTATCTATATATACTAAATTATAGCTCAAGTATTTAAAAATGTTGTCGATTGTGTGATGTAATAAATTTTACCTTCACGATTCCAACGTTTTTTCTTAACATCATCACGACGATTTTCTCTAGATGATTTACATCGATCATTCTACAAAAATTAAAAAAATACAAGTCATTAGTTATCACTCATAATTTTGCAAAGCCAAATTTAGAACACGTATTGTCTTTATCCTCATTATCGAAAAAAAACAAAAACTGTTCATAACTATCGATAATAAATTAACAAACAAATGGTTTTAGATATTGACTTCGATATTTAGGAAAGTGTCATTTAAGGTTGACCGAACAGTACAGTACATATCATAATAAACAGAAACACTCTTTTTATCAGAAATTAAAAATTTTAATCTTTAAATTAATTATTTAACTATAGATAGCATCTAACATCACTAGTAATCGGATTTATGTAATTATTTAATTATTAAAAATAATAAATAATCGTCTTTTGACTCTATTCAAGTATGGCGGAAAAAAATTTTCGTGAATTTTTTGTCTTTTTAATTAAGAATTTACAAAACTCTTCGTCAGACTATTTTTTTTTTAAATTTTAACGTAATGTACGAGATTTAATTTATAAAAGTAGAAGTTTTTTACTTTTTAATTTATAGAAGGTGGAGCAACATTATCGAAAATGTATGTGTTCATTCAACATTTGCTATTCACAACATGCTAAAATTCCAATTTTGAATGATTAATTACATGAAAACCCTACGTCAAATTTTTTCAAAACAATTTTTTTATACGTATGAGTTAGCAATCAATAACATTAAAAATTCAGATTTTTATCTATACTTTGCCGATTTTACCTATACATGTGTCCGATCAACCTTAATTAAAACTAAAAAACTACAACTACTTTCATTGATCTCGAAATGTTTGCTCAAAAGAAATAGAGAAAAAAATTAAAAAATAATGTATATACAAAAAAAAACTCGTCGCGTAGGAGTTACGTATCTTATATTAATTATAAATATTAAATCTTTACAGTTGTAAATATTTCTGTTATTATTAGAGTTGCAGGAAAAAATTTTTCTAGCTATATTATATTAGGAAAGGTATTCAAAATTTTCGGGTTCCTCTGTTCTCTAAGCCCCATTTCCCGTTGATCGATTTTGTTCATTAACAAACTTGCCCTCACAAATACCTTTAGCCTCTTCTGAAGATTTTAAAAAAATCCACCAGAGGCTGCACTAGTGGGGGGTACACATGTTTTGATTTTCTCATTGACAGCAACGTCATAACTCGGAAAAAAATTAATTTTTTTACATTGTTCAAAAAGCATCTTTTTGGCTTGCTTTGGGCTCTATTTCTGTGGATTATTAAACATTTTTATGGAAAACTCGATTTTTTGAAGCAAAAACAAGAAATCGCGATTTTTGACGGTTTTTCCGATTTTTCTCAAAAACTGCCGATCCAATATCAATTCAAGACACGTCAATCGATAGTTATTTTTGATACCTATAATTTTCTCATTTAACTATTCCTAATTGGAGTTCAAGCTTCAAAAAACATTTTTTCAATATATTCTGGTATTGGTATATGCCAACAACTGGTAAAATACATATTACTACAATTACTTTATTTACTAAAGCCATGGTAACTTATTCATTATGATTCTTTCCTCGCTTGGAAAAGAAAATTCGCGTAGTCTATGTAGCTCCTACGCGACAAATTTGTTTTACTTACATTTAATTCAGAATATTCAATTTCTTTTTTAACTATTTTAATATCTGTAATAAAACAAATTTCATAAACAATTATTTTTCAAATCAATAGCTATAAAAATTCAAAATATAGAAAAAATAGTTTTCATGAAAGTTTTGAGAAATTATAATAATGATAATTTTTTTATTTAAAAAATAATAAATTGATATTACATTAAAAGACGAATTTTTTTTTAATAAACATTGTCAGAGTACATAAAAATACATAAAGTTGTGACCGCTATATTCCGCAATCGGAATAAAATTGTAACCGCTAGAGAGTCCAAGAGTCCACATGTACTCTGACAATGTCTATTTTATGTAACAATAATTTATGGACAATAAAGATTATTATTGTTATTATTATTATTATTTCATTTTTTAAATAAATAAATTCTCAATATTATAATTTCTCAAAATTTTCATGAAAAGTATATATAAAAATTATGTTACAATTTAAATCAATTCGATATGCAAGGGTTTAAGCAGAAAAAAATTATCGGTATAGGTGTTAAAATGGTATAAAATGATCTAATTGGTCCATTTCTGCATATTATTCTGCATATATTCCGTCTGTCAGCCTGCCAACATGATAAGTCAAAAACGAAAAGAGTTGAAATTTTGTGTAAATTTTTAGAGCAAAACCTGGCAAAACAGTGAGATCGAGTTCGTGAATGAGCAGAATCGGTCTAACCGCATTCCCCCACCAGAAGAGAAAATATCTATCTTTGAAACCGTTAGAAATTAAATTGAATAACAAACTTTTGTTTGAAACTTTTTTTCACAAACTAAATAGTTTTGCAACAATTTCAAAAAAAAAACATATAGCACACACCACTTTGTATTTTTATAATTTTGTGCGCGAGTAAAAATTAAAATAAACAGTTCACGCATTGATAATGAACTCAGTACAAACCGGGCATTTAACCAAACTTAACTGAGTTAATTGTTATTACAAGCTTTTATTTAGTTTCACCTGTCCCGTTATCTGTAATGCAATCTTGCAAGTAAAATTTGACCCACCTCCTCTTATCCTACGGGGTTGAATTTTTACATATTGGTTCAGTTCCAATAACAATGCATTTTTATGGTAAGCATTACCGGAATCGGAAGGGGAAGAGGGGTTTAAAGGAAGGGGGAAACCATAATTTGGTATATCTCTCCTAATCTTGAAAAAATTGAAAAACACATAAGAAGTAAAGATGTAGAAAATTAGTTTTACTATAATTAAGTTTAAATAAAAGCTTGTTTTTAAAAATGTTTTTTTAAATTTATCTTGTTCTAATTTATTTTTAATTTAAAATTTGTTTCCATTTAAAGAATTAAAGAATTTAAAATGGCGCTAAAAATGGTTTTACGTATATGATGTGACACAAGTTCATTTTTATCGGATTTAAAATGTCATAGTATGCGTTTATCTTTTTAAATGAGGAAAGTAAAGATATCGTATTCAATTTATTTTAACAAATAAATTAAATTAATTCTCAAAATTAGAATACTTTGTTTCAAAATTACAAAATAATTTTTAAACATATAAAAATATTATCTGTAGCGCAGTGTTTAAATTAAAACATTACTAACTACGATTTAGATAGGTATCTCGTCTCGCGGATGTAATAAATAACTGACTAATGATGTGACGTAATTAGTCACGAAAATATGTCATGAAACTCGTATTGTGGAATTAACGATCGTCTCTTTAAAATTTTGTGAGTATCGTGTATTAAGAAAACAATTCAAATACTACATACGAATGAAAAAATAATAAAATTAAAGAAAATTTATATAAAATAACCTTCTTTTGAGTCATCACAAGCAGAATTTGGATTTTCATCGACTGATGAAGAATCATCATTTGTATCGTTGTAATTATTCTCCTGATCAATACTTTCTTCGATAACGCTTAATTCAATTTTAACTTTATTATTAAGTAAAAAAATTTCACGTAATGTAGTTTGTGCTTTTTGTGATTGTTCTTTAAATTCTGAACATAGAACAATTTTATTTAAACATTCATTACATAAAGTTTTTGGTAAATCAATATCATCTGTAATTTCTATTGCTAGTAGATCATATATTTTACACTTTAAATCTAAATCATCGTTAAATACAGTTAAATCATTATTTGATTTAATTTCTGCACAAAGCCGACAGTATAATGATACACAATTTTCCATTCTTAGTTTAAAACATAATTTTTTTTTAAATATTTATCTTATAATTAGTTTAATTTCAGTTATTTCAATAATAATGTAGTTCCTATATGTAAGATTTAATTGTTTCCGATAAACAAAAATAGGAAAACAAAATTTATAAAAACAATTGCCTGTCAATATCAATTTTGAGTTATATTATATGCGTGCGCATCAACTTTTTCATTTCATAATATGGTTATTTACTTTTTTATCGGACCTGAACTGTATCACTAATCCACACATAAAATACTTAGACCAGAAACTAATGTGTAACGGTTAGCGCACTGGACGCGATATACTGAGGTCCGGGGGTCGTTTCCTGGGGATTTAAAAAGTTATTTTTTCATATTAATATTAATTAATAACATTATTATAACTTTTTATTTAATTAGATTCATATTTAAAATTGTTTTTGCAAAATTTATTAATTTTGAAGTCGGGAGATTTACCTTTGAAATCGGGAGTCAAGAGAAACTGTACGATTTCGGGAGTCTCCTGACGAAATCTGGAGAAGTGGCAACCCTAGAACACGCTCAATGTAAATGGTAATAACGCCGAGAATTCAAATAAAAATAAACATTAAATTTTTTAAATTTATTATTATATAATTATAAATATACCTTCTAATTTTTTTAATGAAAAAATTAATTAGTTAAATGATGAATTAATTATATTAACTAACTAATAAAAGATACAAATAGCACAATTTTGAACTAAAAAATATTGGCCGACTTTTCAGTAAATTTCGATACTTTTGATCATAGGTGACTTAAACAAAAGTGTTTTGGCAACCCTGGATAAAATGAGTTTTGCGCTTCTCACAAGTCTTCAGAAGGTATACATAAGACAAATATTTTTAATTCATATATGGAAAAAATTGAGCTGTGGTAATAAAAAAATTGTTAAGTGACGCATTGAACTTCTCAGAACACTTCTCAGATATGAAATAGTTCATATCTGACGTCTAAATCATAAATAAAAACTCTAGGAATTAATCAAGAGTCCATATTACTATCCGGGCATTGGCCTTCATTCCAGCTCCATCCGATTTGTTTAAATCGATTTTCTAAATTGTACAAGTTTAATGCGAGGAAACCGTCTTACTTTCTGTAATATAATAAATAAAGAAAGAAATTCAATATCGTAGAATTTTTTACCTTCTTGAAATATATTTTTTTTTTCAAAAAAATATTTAAAAAATGCTTGTATGCTGATTTTAAAATTATAAAACAGCAACCATTAATAGAATTTTAAAGATTAAATACTGTCGTTAACACAGGCCTTTTCATTTCAAATCACAATTTGTTTTTGTTTCGAACTGATGTAAAAAAAATCAATGTGAAGAAATGAATAAGCAATACTTCACATCTTTTTTCAATTTATTGTAGACAGTACGAAAATGGCATGCGCATAAAGCCCTATGAAAAGGTCTATTCAGCGACACCAAATTATTTGTAGTTAGCTTAGCGACACGTTTCGGTAATTTAGTGAGAAATGTCGTTATTTTTTACAGAATCACTCTTTTCGATAAATGTCGTTAACTGTGCCTAATAACAATAACCACAAGTGGCATTAAGGAGTAAGTGGACCTTATGGCCGAAGTGCAGCCCGTCCAGGTCAGCCTCTACAATCTATCTATCCTAAGGAGTAAGTGAAGTCCGCTATAACTGGTAAAACAAACTTAATGTCTTGTGAGGGCCTTCTTCGCTATCTTAACTAAGGGAAGAATTTGAATGTGTTAAATTGTGATTATATGTGCTAACTATAGGAATAAGATTCAATTTTCTGCGCTCTTACAATAAAAAATGCAGAAAGAAATTTTCCTGGGAAATTTATCTGTGAGTACGTTAATATAAAAAGGGATAAGATACAATTTTCTGCGCTCTTACAATAACAAATGCAGAAAGAAATCTTCCTGGAAATTTTATCTGTACGTTAATATAAAAAGCATGTCACAGAATGACGAATCAAAAGTGAATGAAATAAACCAACAATGTACAGAAAAATTTAAACTAAAAATAAGATTTGAAAAAGACGAAGGATTTTCCATTGATGAAAACATTTGTAAAACCCAAACAGATGAACAAAAACCGCCATTTGTATGTACAGTGTATAATAAAAAATTTCCAAACCGTAATAAATTACTAAAACACGAAAATAAATATCATTCTTCTGGTGATGTTGAAGGTGGCGATAATAACGACTTTAAATGTAGTATTTGTAATAAACAATTTTCAAATAAACGTAATTATACAAAACATTTACGATCACATACAGATATAAGACCATACGTATGTGACATATGCGATAAACGGTTCGGCAATTCAAGTAACCTAATTGTACATAAACGCTTTCATAAAGGTGAAAAACCACATAGTTGTTCGGTATGTGAAAAAACATTTACAGTGAAAGGTGATTTAATCAAACATGAGCGTATACATACCGGCGAACGTCCATATAATTGTACAATTTGTTTTAAAACATTTATTAACAAAGGTGACTTAAACATTCATTCACGCATACACACGGGCGAAAGACCGTACAAATGTTTTGATTGTGATAAAACATTCACACATAAAAGTCATTTAACGGTGCACGAACGTATACACACGGGTGAGAAACCGTATAAATGTCAAATATGTAATAAATGTTTTGCGAATTCAAGTAATTTAATTGTACATAAGCGCACTCACACGGGGGACCGACCTTACAAATGTATTATATGTAATAAATCATTTACAAATAAAGGTGATTTAACTCGACATGAAAAAATTCATACGGGTGAAAAGGATTATATTTGTTTTATATGTGATAAAACATTCACGCAACAGGGGCATTTAAATCGGCATGAGATTATTCATACACGCGTAGATCCTGCTTTGGTGACATGAGACTTGAAAATGGATTGTTGCTTGAAGCAGCACTGAAGGAAATACAATTATGGAATGGTGAACAGAAAAGTGTATCGAAGATAGCAAGAAATCAACAAATGTAATGATTTGTGGTCGTTGTTACCTTTTTATTGTTTTTCTATGGCTTCCAATAACAAAGTATACCATCTCATACTTTTCTGAATAATTTTTTGATACAGTATTTTCCAAAATACTTTTGGAAAAATTTTTCAAATTCAAACGCTATAAATTAATTGATTCTTTTATCATATAAAGTTTTCATAAAAATAACTTAAAATTGTTTAGTTTTTTCCTGTTTGAATATCGAGAAAATTTTTCCGACGAAGATAAAACCATTGTTAGAAAATTTCTAGTAGAATATTATTTATGAAGTAATAATTAGTATTCGAACAATTAAAATTTGTTTTATTCAAAAACCTTTCATATTCAATAGACGCCCCTCTAACCACTTTCGTAAATTGGGTTTCGTCCATAGAGACTAATCTATATATACTATCTCTATGGTTTCGTCCCGTTATCATTGGTTGCTTTCGATTTAAACACACAGCCCATAGATACTTATATAGTCTCATGACACAGCCAATGAGTGTGTGACAGACTGTGTGCACACAGCAAAGCACGCTGTGTGTGAGAAGTGCGATAAATGGAACGTAATTTAATTCTTCACATGATTTACAGATGGTGTGCATAAACATTTTTTACTACACACAATTTTTTCGTGTGTCTCTCTGTGTGTGTACGCTTTAAAACGAAGTTGTTAATGGAATACACACTGCTTACACATTCCGTTGTGTGTGTTAAATGGAAAGCAATCCATTGGTTGCTTTCCATTTAAATACACAGCCAATGAGTGTGTGACACACTGTGTGCACACTGCAAAGCACGCTGTGTGAGAAAGCTAGAGATCACGCAACTGACTTGTAAAAATTTAAAATCTAGCAAATAAAACATGAAGCTATACCGTACTTTCAAAAATATAGTTTCATTTTTTTGAATCTATAAAATTTATAGTTTGAATCGTAAATGATAAGTTTTTGTTTTAAAATTTAATAATTGAAAAACTTTAAAGCAATAAGTATTTTTATATCTATATTCGTCGAATTCCTAAATAATGTATGAATGTATTAAAAAGACATACTCATAACTTACAAAATTTATTAAATAAAATAATAGTTTTTAGCTGTGATGCCGATGAGTTGACTCGAGAATACCCGTTTCTTCAGACAGAATTACCCGATGACGAAGTATGGCCGAGTTGTTACTAAAAAAAACTTAACCAATTAGGATTCGTCATTTTAAGCGCTATCCAAAAACTTTTTAGATAATACGCGAAACTTGATAAGCGTTACGTTTCCTGACCAGTGTTGCCAATGTGCAGTAATTACCCGTTTTTTGGGTAATTTAAAATTTAACGGGTAATCCAGCAGGTAATTTGAATTATCAGGTAAAAGCGGATAATTCGTTCATTTGAGAACACTAATTTGAAAAATTATATTTAGATTTGAATAAAAATAACTTTTTAAATCTCCATACAAATTATGCGGTTTTTATTGAGTCATTATTTTAAATTTCAAATTCAACTGCCTGCGCTGAAAAGGTTGCGCAACAAAAACTCGAGTCTGATTTGAATGGTCGTTCATTATTATTTATTAAATATTTCATAAATGATAATTTAATAAATATTTAACTATCAAATATTTAAATTTGGCCCTTAAAATGGCTATTCCTAATTGGTTAAGTTGTTTTTTTTAGTAACAAACTCGGCTATACTTATTCGTCGGGTAAAATCGGGTAATTCCGTCTGAAGAAACGGGTATTCCCGAGTATTCACTTATCGGCAGCACTGTTTCTGAGCTAGATCTCTAATATATAGTTTCTATAGAAATACCTGCATTAACAAAGTTTTGGAAATATATTTGTCAATTACAATAATTAGAAAGAGGGGTACCACAAATGGGTCCCTAAAATGAAGTAGCCAAAAGTAACTAGTTTTATTTCGAAGTGATTATTTTGAAGTATAAAATTTGTTAAAAAAATTTATTAAAAAACATTTAAAATGGGAAGAGTATGTGCAGTAGACAATCGTAAAAATGGTAGTACTTGTGACAATAAGCAACGAGATCAATTGGGTTTAAAAAACCAGGACTTTTTAACCAGGACCAGGACTGATTCAATAATTTATTTTTATTTTTACAATTCCAACATTACAGGTTACTATTTAATTATTTGATGTTTTTTTTATATTTATGTAATTATTTTGCGAATTTTCAATTCAACTTCAACTAATTCCTTATTGAAAAATTGAAATTACTTATCATTTATTTAAAAAAATATTTTATTGGAAAAATACTTTGGCTGGAAATAATTTTTATAATACTATAAATGCGTAATGTTTTTCAATTAAAATTCGCGCCTTATACTCTCGGTTCTGTTTCCGGTGCAGAAGGAACACTACTGACATCTTATTTTAGCCAATTATTTGTTTACATGAAGTTAGGTATCCTTGTTTAGTGTCTATGACATAACCAATAAACAACAAACTTAAATCGAATTTAACGATTCAACTCTCTGAGATGCTTTAATTTATTTTTATAGAAAACTATGACCTATATCATTATTATTACCCCACGCCCTATCCTCCCGTTTAAAAATTCGTAAATACATCACTGACTTAACATTATACTTATTAAACATTAGGATGTTTCGGTACAGGTATTCGATATAAAAAATTCTTAAGATTACCCGTAGCTCTTGTACCTTTCTTAGTTTGTTCATCACTTTTATAACACATATGACCGTAATTACTATTGTATGGAATATAATTCAACAAATTTCTACCATATTCCAACATTTTAGATTTGTCAGTCATTGGACCACAATAAAATAATATTACACCTTGGGTGTGATCAGTAGCTCTTGGATTCTTATAACCGGTAGAACACTTTAATGATCGTATTCCAATTAATTTGCCTTCATCATATAACTTACAACTATCTTTCCATTTTCGATCAAAATCATCAAGTTTAAAAAACATCATCCATTTACCATATAATTGTGAGATTAGGTAAGGAAAAGAATTATAAATATTTGCATTCTGATGATATATAAATGCATAGTCTAATATTTCAGTTGGTAGAGTATTCTCTTCCATTTCAACAATTTCTGAAGTATCAGATAGTACAAAGTATGTATTTACTTTTCCGTTTTCATCAGATGATCCTTCTAAATTTTCACTCTTTTCCATTTTATATGACAAATTATGTTTGTGTGTTTATACCTGTTTTCAGAAATATTCAGAATAAAATATGTTTATTAATCGATTAGCAGTCAAAATCCAACAGTAATCTTCATAATATTTTAATATTTGACTCCGTTTAGATTGACATTTAAATGACAAATAATAAACGTAACGTTATTAGTAAGGCCCGCATTACATTGTGTGTGTTCGGCCGAACTAAGAAGTAAGAAATCTTAGTAAGATAGAATAAATATAATTTTGTTCTGAGCATCTGAGTCAGCCAGTTTCGGCCAGGACACACTTTCTTTTTCTTCTTAATCAGTGTTGCCAGATATCTCGTTTAACAGTAGATCTACTGCTTTGTTAGTATATCTACCTTTTTTTTGAATAAATAAAAAAATTTTTGAATTTGTGTCATTTTTTTCAATTTTTTATAATAATAACAAATTTAAAACTCCTCAGTCGTACAAATACAAAATCAGTCATTACAGACCATATTCCATTATTTGAAATAATAGAATATGGTTCTGTAATTACTTTAAGGTATTATTTTATAATGGGATTTTAAACAATAAGTAATGCAATATATGACAAATAAAAATAATTAATATTATTTAATATTTGAAGAAAAAAAATTCTATAATATATTAAATACTAATGTAATATAATTTTAATTATTCTGAATAAAAGTATTTATTTCAAACTATTTAAATTGGAATTTTCACTTTTTGAATCTACCGCTTTTTTCTTACTAAATTCTTAGTTCGGCCGAACACACCATTGACATATTTAACTATCTCTGAAGTCTGAATGGTGTGGTCGGCCGAATTAATTGCCGGGATATCTGGCAACACTGCCCGTGACGTAGATACTAAGTAAAATGACGGCATAAGAAAAGTTTCTTAGTAAGCATAAAGTGTCCCGACCGACGACTAAGTAAGATAATCTGACTATCTTACTAAGATTACTAACTTCTTAGTTCGGCCGACCACGACCAATATATGCAATAGACAAACTTCTTTGTCTATGGTTTTCACCACTGACCTCTATATAACAGGTCATGGTTTTCACCAGAGGTTTTACTGTGTCATGTGTGGAGTACACTGCACAATTATTCTGTTGATTGTGTGCATGAAGAATAGATAAATAGGAGATCGAACGACATAGGCAATTAGTCTGTTTTTTCATCCTCAAAAACATGTAGAGATCATAGTTATTATTTTCGACACTAGTGGCAGTGCGAATCTACCCGTACGGAATTATTATTATTATTACATATTAAAATCAACGGTTATCACATCTTACAAATAAAAATTGTAAGTATAAAAATTGTTTAATTTTATAAATGTGAAAAAATGGGACGATGTAGTACAGGGAAAGCATAGATATACTGTTATATATCTATGAGTGAAAGGTTGTTTAAGGTTAGGAATGCGTGTCTGTATTTACGAACGGAATATGGTCTGTAATTACCGGTTTGGTCATCTTCTTTCTTTATCTAATATATGTCAGTTATTGTAAACATATATTGTATATTATTATTATTAATTGCAAAATTATCACTATGATTCTTCATCTTTTTATTTATTGCTGATTATTAAGAATTCTCTATTATTAATATTTATTTAATTATTACTTGATAATCGAAAACAATTTTTTATTATATATAAAACTATGATTTCTTATAAACTGAATATGAAAGTGATATCTTGGCGCCTACATTTAAACATTTAAATTCCGTACGGCACTGACACCAGTGATCCCTACTGATAAAAGAAAGTTACACCAATTCGTGACCGTTTATTTAACATTACGTTTGATCTCCTAATATATCTATTCTTCGTGATTGTGTGGCTGCAATTACCGCTGTGTAGACAAACAAAACTATCATCTATGGATAAACATGATTAATATTCTCTTTGATTATAAGTTCAATGTATTTCGTAAACAGATAAAAATAAATAAAAATTTAAAAGTCCCATATTTTTATAGTAAATTGACTAACTTTTAAATAATAATTTAAACTTTAAAGAAAGTATACTCAATTATTTGTATAAAATATTTTTTTTTAAAGTTTGTATATACTTAATGAATAAATTAGACTTAATAATTATGCTTGTGTTAATTTTCTGATAAAACTAAAATAATTTATATTTGAATGAAATAAAAAGTGGTTTTTAATGAAAAAACTAATAACTTTTCATGTGAATTAAATTTATAAATAAATTACAAGTATGTCTATAATGGTTGAAGATGACACCAAAAATTTCTTACAATGTCGTTTATGTGCCGAATATAAATTGCAAGCAGAAATCATACATATTAAACACTCAACAGCAATAGAATTAAATTTAGAATATAAAATCTATCATTGTTTACAACTACAATTTCTAGATACAGATGGTTTACCGAAATCAGTATGTCTTAGTTGTTGTGATCGTGTTGGAAGTTCGTACGAATTTACTTTATTGGTACAGAGAGCACAAGAAACTTTTAGAAATAATATCAATGAAATTGATAATAATCGTATACAGTTATCGAACAACGATGAAGATGTGAAAAATATTAAAGTTGAACCAGATATTCCTGAATATTCCGATTATTTTGATAATGATAATGATGTTGACAAAAAAGGTTTGAATTTTTTTCTATACGATCATGAACCGCTTGTAAAAACAAATATTAGCTACGTTTATACACAGGCTACTATGAAGTAAATATGACAGATTTTTTATTGAAGATTTTTCTTGTCAAAAATACTAGTTTTGACATAATCTATTATCGAGCATAAAACTTTAAATTTTAAATTACGATTCGTGTTTGTTTCGGACTGTATGTCAAAAAACCATCGTAAAGAAATGATTAAGTTATATATATTTATACTGGTTACCCATTCCTTTACATTTCGTTTTTGACATTTAGTCCGAAACAAACGAATCGTAATTTATAATGAAAAGGTCTATTCACGTCTGTGCGTGTAAAAATGTCCCAACATTGAAAATTTGATAGTTTATACTATTAGAACATGCAAAAATAAATCGAAATCGTAAACCCATTTGAATTTTATATTAAGATTCCTTCAATATGTTTATAAGACGTACAATTTAATATACAGACTAAATAATAAACTCAACATACACAAGCCAATATCAAAAAAACGAATGTATGCATTTGAATTTTTTATTTAAACAGATCGTCGTTAAACAGATTTTAAAAACAAACTTCTCTGTAGTTTGCGTTTAGTATAGTTTTGGGGTTCCGCTTTCCAAACCCTCCGATTCCTTTGGTATATTGTGTAGTGGAGTGCAAAAGTGACGTTCTATGTGTCGAATCCATTTAATTTTCGAAAAAATGCTTCAAAAGTTGTTAATAATGAACAACTTTTTATTAATGGATATTTTTTTCGAAAACCACAAATTTGTAATCAGTACGTCACTTTAGCTATCGATAGATAGCATATCACACAGTATGTACCAGGAGCATTTCTATTATAACCAGGAGCGAGATGGTTACTTATTACACATGTATCTATGGTAATTCGGAAATATAAATTTGATTAAATTAAATTAAGATTCAAATTTTAAATACAAATTGGCATTAGGATGCTAAATAAATACGTTAATGTTTTTGATCGAACCGCGTGTGCAAGGGGCGCAAAGAACGTTATTTTAAAAAGTATTTAGAAAACAATGGAGTTTTATACAAAAATGTTCTGTTACTATACTTTTTCGTTTGAATAACCGTTTATGAGATACGTTTATGAGTACCAGATGCGCTTTCCGGGTGTCCCTGTGAACCAAATCCCTAATTTTTGAAATGTAATAAACAATGTTCCTTTACTAGGAGTTGTATTGCTTAACTATAACAATGTTTGGTGAAGTCAATATCGATTTTCGAAATTGAATTTTCATAAAAAATACTACGTTTTAGGATACCTGATAGAAACGGTGCTTAATATTTTGACCTACTTGCAGTAGTTTCTAAATTGTTCACGAGAGTGCGAACAGGAAACATGTTGGCCGAAAGGTATGTCACGGGGATTGGAGTAGGAAACATTAACCTTCTAGTCCTAGTTTCTAATTTACCCACCAAAGAGCATATCAAAGTCCTTGAGTTTCCAATATAAAGGCAAAAATGATCAAATTGTGCTTTTGATAATTCGAACTTTTGGATTTATTTTAGATTCTGATTTTGAAGAAGATGATAGTAAACCACTTTCCAATGTAAAGGTAAACTATTGTGAATTTTAGAACATTTAAAATAATTTAATTCAAAGGAAATGGATAATCCCTTGTCAATATCAATCAACAGTCAAACTGACAATTTCAGGTATACCAAAATTTCATCATATTCAAATCTGAAAAATCAACGAAAATCTTATCTTAGTGTGAAAATATTTTTGGTATTTGAAACAGTTCATTTTAAAAATGATGTTATTATGGGTTGCTTTCCTTTAAACACGCAGCCAAGGATTGTGTGACACACTATGTACACAAAGCAAAGCATACTGTGTGTGAAAAAGTTCGATAAATGGAACGTAATTCATGCTTTGTTAAAATATTTGGAAAGATTTTGAATTATTATTAGTTAGTAATAATTATTATACGCTCACACGCTTTGAGCGCTCACGCTTATAAGCATTAATTATTGGTGTTCATTGGTGAACGCTTAGAATCGATCTTAAAATACCGTTGGTTTTGGTCGTTCTGAGCGTTAGTTTGTATCAACATGACGACGTTTTATTTCGTCGGAAGTAACAGAAATAGTATACGTTTTACCAGATTCTGAATCATTTAAATCGATCGAAAGTAATCTGGGTAAATAGTTAGCCATTTTTACTGATTTGTCAACGATTTTAATTTTAAGTGCTTTAATAAATATGACAAAAGTTTGGTTAGCTTACGCTCACGTAGCATTCGTTTTGATAAATAGTAAGATTTGGCGCTCACGCTTTTGCTGCCCTACCTCTGCGGAGTAAGCGTATGTGAGCGCGAGATCAAACTCATGAACGACGATTGAGCGCGCTGAAAGCATGTGAGCGTCCAAGACGAATGCACCCTCTGTGTATTACGAAGTTGTCAATGGAACACACAGTGCGTACACACTGTGTCACACTCCGTTGCTTTGTGTTAAATGGAAAGCAATTTGAGAGAATACTTTTTTCAGATTTTATGTGAAAAAAACCGCTTATATAAGACATAAGTGATTTGATTGAGATTTACGAAAGTTTCATCAGAATCTGAAATAGTCAGGTAAATTGTTGGTGGATTTGACAAAAAATTATTCAAATGATTTGTTTAATATTGCATCTTTTTTGACATGGAGACTAGACAAGGAGACTGAACTCAAACGGTAGCATTGATAAAACATGTCAACGTAATGGTAGAAGTTATATTTACTTTTTGTGCCACTAGCGTCGCTAAGTTTCCTTTTGCACCGAAGTGAATATAGTATAATAAATAGGAGTGAAGTATACTTGTCACTTTGTTAGACTTATTATTAAAAAATAAAATTTAATTTAATATCTGATTTAATAATCTTCTAAATTGATTTTAATATAATTTATTTCTACTTAATTTATTTTCATTTTTACAATTCCAACTTTACAGGTTACTATTTAATTATTCAATGTTTTATAATTATTTTGTTTTTTATTGTTATGTAATTATTTTGCGAATTTTTAACTATCACTTCAACTAATTACTTTATTTCATTTATTAAAAAAAGTATTTTATTGAAAAAATACTTTGGCTGCAAATAATTTTCATAATACTACATGAATGCGTCATGTTTTTCAATTCAAACTCGCGCCTTATACTCTCTCCAAGGTCTCCGGTGCGAAAGGAACATTACTGACATCTTATTTTTGTGAATTATTTGTTTACATGGAGTTCGGACCCCTTGTCTAGTCCCCATGTTTTGTACTTTCAAGGAATAAATTTTACTTTTCTGGGGAGCTTTTAGTTTTAAGGTTTTAATTTATTTTTCTATGTATATAGGATATAAAAACTGAAACACATTTCAATAATGAAAATAAAGTACGAAAAACTAAATTACGGTTGAAAAGAGAACGAATACGAAAAGCGAAATTGGGTATATATATCTGATTTTAAAAAAAATAGTTTGTTAATTATAATTATAAGAATTAATATTGCAGGAGAACCAGAAAAAAATAAATTACGTCAAGAGCGTCGGGAACGATTACGAAAATTATTTTCAGAATTTGATCATTATGAATGGAAATGTGCTGATTGCGATGAAAAACCAGCAGATTTAAATGATTTACGTGATCACTATAAAAATGTTCATCAAATTTTACCGAAGTATATTTGTAATGAATGTACCAAACAATTTGAAGTTTATGATTACTTTAAACGACATGTTCGGGCTCATAGAGATAAAGAGAAATATTGGTAAGCTTATAAGTTTTATCACTATCCATTAAGTGAATACAATTTATATTAATATCGGGCAAATCTATTTTAAATCGAAACAATTAATGTAACAACGAACTGAGTTAATTGTTTGAATGCCCAGTATATACTGAGTTGTATATCAGTGATTGAATTGTTAACAATTCTGCGTATTCAAATTGTTAACATTTCGTTTTCCGAGGAACATTTAATCATAAATTATGAGAAAATTATTGAGTTTATAAAAAAAATTTGTCGAACAGGAATGTGTCGAATTTATTTATTGTGTCATTTGAGGATAGGCAATCGTCAAGCATTCGAACAACTCATATGATTTGCTGTTTTGAAAAATGGGGTTGTATATCTAGTTGCAAAGACTGTCACAAAGATAAAGATGATGAAACCCAAAAAAAAAAAAATGAAGAGAGAGATATAGCAGTTTGTAGTTTATTATTTATTGGCGATAAAAAATCGACAATAGAAGTTGGTGAAGAACTGGGCCTAAGCAACTCTACAGTTGCAAACATTTGGAAGCGGAACAATTTCAAATGTTTTAAATACGGAAAAACCCAAGAGATTTTGGCTGAGGACACTTATCGCAGGAGGTAGAACATGGAAAACATAATCCATCTGTCCACAGAAACTGAATGTCTGGACTGGAATATTGGGTGACCATATTATAGGACCATTCTTCATTGATGGATCTTTAGATTCCCAAAAATATTTGAGTTTGTTACGAAATAATATATTGCCAACTCTTAGAGCTCTTCCTAGTTTAGACCTGAATCTGTATGGTTCCAGCAAAATGGTTGCCCTGCACACAGTGCCATGATAGTAAGGCTGTTTCTGGTAATGTGTAAAATCGGACTGTGTATCTCTCCGCTAGGGGGGGGGGGGGGTAATATCCTAATTACATAGCTTAAATATATGTAATTTCAGTTCAATATACCGGGTATTAAAGCAATTAACTCAGTTAGTTGTTATTTTCATTTGTTTGTTTTTTTTTTTAAATTTGTTTTAGTTGTGAAAAATGTGGCAGATATTTTCATAAACGTACACATTTAATGCGACATCAAGACATACATACCAGTGAACGTAAATATATATGCGATGAATGTGGGAAAGGATTTAAAACATATAGTTCATTACGTAGCCATAATCGTGCACATTTACCATCTGAGGCTAAATTTAAGTATGAATGTGATCAATGTAATAAGAAATTTAGTTCCAAACCAAATTTAATATGCCATAAAAAATTACATACAGGTAAGTGCAACTGACTATTTTTATCTCAATTATATTATAATAGGGAACATCTTGCAAAGTGCAAAACATATTTATCTTATAAAAACAAACAAATTTTGTTTGTAATATTTTTTCATACATCGAATAGTTTTGGTGTAAATGCGGTGCAGTAGATAAAAATAACATGTAATTTACTGGCATTACAAAAAATAACATCAAATTATAATTGAGGGTATATTCCTTTTCGGCGCTCACGCTTTTAAGTGCAATTTATTGGCGTTCATGTTGTCTTATTAAAAAATTAATAAACATATACTTTTTCAGCCTGAAAGAGCTTAACGTTTATTTAGTGAATTTTACTTGTTTTTCTTTGTATAAATACAGATGTTCATTATTTGAAACAATTTTTTTCATTTTTCAAAATTTTCACCCTAAAAACCACAGAAAAAGGGAAATCAAACCACCGAATATTTTAAAACCATGTTTATTAAGCTGTCAAACTCCATCTGTTTAATTTTGTCCAACGTGACGCCACGTTTTAACACATAGAACTTTTCAAAATAAAGTATTTCATTCAAACTTTTTCTAGCTTGAATAATTCCTGGCTGGTCTGTTTCAATCCTCAGCCATGTGTATTGTGTTATTTAAAATTTTTTCGTATCTATCTCAATGGACGAGCTTCTTGAATTACTTTTATGATATTATTTACACTTTCTCCTTGTATTGTTACTTTCAATCTTTTCTCCACTAGAGATAAATATCTGAAAACAAGTGGAAGCATGTAACTCATTTAGAATTCCCAAACGTGCAAGACTTACTACCTACCGGCATCCAACACACTAATAGTGTGTGTTCCGATATATAACCCAGTATAACTGGCCAGTGCTCATGACGTCATGAATCCGACGCCGCCATATTGTACTGGTGTGCCACCATATTGTACTGGTGAGACAAGTGTGACGTAGTTGTATATCAAACGGGCGTGTGTGCATCAGACTTTGTGGTATTTTTTATTGTATTTATTGTGTCATCAATTATTTTTTGTGGACGATATGGCGTCAATTTATGACGTCCACGCACTGACCAATATATTTCAGAAAGTATGGCGTCGATTCATGACGTCATCAGCACTGGCCAGTATGCTAGGTTATATTGCGGAACACACGCATATTGTGTTCAGATCCTTATCTATTTTAGTATGATATTGGCATTGGAACATAGATTCCTTCCATAAAATATTGAAGCATGGATCACTTATGTTTTAAAGTTTTACTTACATTCAATCACAATTTTTATATTTTGTTTCTAGGTATTAAAGAATACACATGCCATGAATGTGGAAAAGGCTTTATGCAAAAAGGCAACCTAGAACAGCATTTAAATACGATACATTCAGATAATACTCCATTTAAATGTGAAAAATGTTCTAAATTGTAAGTTACTAAAATTAAAATAATTTTATACAGATTAGAGAGGAATATATATTTATCCCTAAAAATTTCTGAAAATTTGAGCTCTTAATATCAACTCTATGCTAGTACGCTTTCCCACCAAAGTTTCTTATGGAAATAACATGCGAAAAACTTCTTTATATATATATATATATATATATATATATATATATTTATATATATATAAAGAAATATGAATAAAGAAATGTAATGCCCTCTCTAAGTAACAATATTTTTAATTTATTTCAACCATTCTAAAAATTTGTTTAAATGGAAATTTTTTTATTTCCTCACAAACTTAGTTAGAGATAATTAATATACATAACTACTAAATTCATTAGTCAGATTAACTCGGTCAGGTTTTTTACAATTACAAAAGTTTTTTATTAATAATAATAATAATAAACTTTATTCAGTAAACAATAGGGAATATGCATGAAAATTTTTTTTCACATTTATTTTCAGAATATGAAAATACTGTTAATACTGTAATAATATTTAAAAACGAAATTAAAATCCGACAAATATCAAGGAAGCTATAAGCTTTTAAAGATTATTATCTGTCTCTTTCTTGCAAAAATATTAAAAACGGAGTTTTACGTGTATTTTAAATGGTGAAAGTGTAATATGACGTCACAAAACATATCAAGAGGGCTATCACCCTCTTTGTCTAATCGGGAATTTCAATCATTCATATCTCGCTTATTTTTAAAGTTATTTAAAAAGTAATTTTACCTTGATATTTGTCAAGCAAACATGCTTCAATTCAAGTGAAAAAAATTTTCATGAATATTCCCTATTGTACATTGTATAGAATGCGTCAAAAGGGAAAAAAACAATTTATATATATGTGTTCTATATATAAAATGGTCCCATGAGAGATAATGAGAGCCATATTAAAGTGCGCCATGGACTACATGAAGCCGCTCAAATATTTGTTTATGTAAAACCATAAACAGAGCGACAAATAAATTAGAAAATCATGTATTATAAATAAAAGAGAAAAAAGGAAAGCAATCAAATAATTAGTCTTATTAAAATAGTAGTACTGCTAAAAGTACAGTTAAAACATAAAAATATAAGTCAAAGACTTACAGTTACGTGATTTAACTAATCAAAGTGTAAAATGTATTAAATTTATTATTCGTATTATTCGATAGTAAAAATAAAACAAAAGTATCTATTAATTGTAAATAATCTTGATAAATATAATTTAAAAAAGTCCTTTGTATAAATTCATTCATTTGATAAACAACATTATTGTGAGCCATTTTCATATCTCAAAAAATAAAAACCCTACCCTCTGACCCCCTTAAAAGTTGATTTTCTAAAATAAACACGTATTACATTGTTTATTATTACTCGTCTAAATTCAATTTTTATTGTTTTCTAACTAAAAAAAAAACGGGGCCCCAATACAAACTCTCACTTCTTTAGGAGTTGATTTTCGAAATATCCTTAGTGTACCTCCTCCACACTCTCTAAGGAACATATCTTACGATTACAAAACTTTTGTAATCGTAAAAAACCTGACCGAGTTAATCTGACTAATGAATTTAGTAGTTATTAATTATCTCTAAGTAAGTTTGTGAAGAAATAAAAAAAATTACATTGTAAGGACGTTCATTTGCTACGCTAAAGTCAAATGAGTACTATCTTTAATAACATTTATTTAGGATTTCAAAAAAGTTGTAAATTATATCAATAATCTTACATCGATTTATAACTTTTTTTTATTTGTCCTAAATATTTTAAAGTATTTATTGTAAAATATCAGGAAATGTAAATGATAAATTGATTTGACTTGATGTGACAGATTTGACAGTAAACTATGTTGTATATTTGTGTGTATGTGTATATTATTTTAGTGTGCGTGGTAGTGTACTATTAAGCCTCATGTATGAACGTCCTTAAACAAATTTTTTAGAATGGTTGATGAAATAAATTAAAAATATTGTTAATTAGACAGTGCATTACATTTCTTTATTCACATATATTTTTATTTGTATGGGAATACTCACGTACTGTTATTTACAAATTAATGATAATTTTTTCTGTGAAGTCAAATCTAATACGAATACTTAGAAGTGTATTTGAAAAAATGAGATGTCTATTATTTGAGTTAATCAATTTTGTTATAAATTAAAAATTGTGAAAAGGATAATGCAACCACTAAATTTTATTTTTTCTTTGTAACTAAATACAGAAACACTTTTATTCGACATTTCTTGAAGAAATCGTTCACACACCTTATATATTAAATGTATAATATATTTGATTTTTGTAGGTTCAAAACAAAATCCAGTTTAAAAACACATTTAAAAATTCATAGTGAAGTAAAACCACATGCCTGTGAAGTGTGTGGTAAAAGTTTCCGAAGAAAAGGAACACTAACACGACATGAATCGGTTCATTCGGATGTATTACCATTTGAGTGTGAATATTGTAAAAAATGTTTCCGAATGAAAACATTTTTAAAGGTAAATTTCAATAAAATAAATGAAATTTAGATTTATTTTTTGTAGGCGGTAAATAGACTGAGAGCTGGTGGATTTACTTAAGTATCTACGCAAGGTAAAATAATATTAACTATACCTGTAAAAGTGTTACCCATTTGTGAATCTGTACATCTGACAGCTTGATTATTGGTTGTTATCATGTCGCCAGTAGACTAGTAAACATGTGCCTTTTTTCGAATTCCACGTCGCCTTCTCAGAAAATTATGACCAAGGTGTCATTCGATTTGTAATTGCATCTAGAAAGTTCTTGAAAAAGTTGGAGTCGCGCATAAAAAAATTGCAAAAGTTATAAACAATTTAGTAAAAAAAAAGGGGGTTTCGCTTTTTGCAAATATCTCAAAAACTATTGTAGATATCGGAAATCGAAAAAAAGATTCTTAAAGAGCAGGAAATATCCTAAAAAAAGTATCTCACCTACCGGAACTGTACGACTAATATTTATAATTTTAATTGAGAGATGAAAATAGTGCTTGAAAACGAATGATTCGGTTCCGCTTGATTCCGACACTTGAACAAAAAAATTTTTTTTACCCATTAAATATGAATATTATGGAAAGAAAAAATGCAGTACTTAATGCCGCAATACTTTATTTATGTTTTGAATTTTTCCGTATCTTTGTTAATAAAAAAATGGAAAATCAAAATTTTTTTAAATTTTTCAACGGGGATCTTTTTTAAAGCCTTCAAAGAATAGCTCCCAGAAGTAAACAAAATTCCAGACTTTTAGTTTAAAAATTATCAGGGTTATCCAGATTGGAAAATGTTTTTAATTAACAAAAGCATTAACCGTTTAACAAACAAAACGGTAAAATACGATTTAAAATAAAAAATTATTTAATAAATATTTATCTTTACTATTCTACTTTTTTTTTTTTTAATTCTGTCGAGTATTTTTTTGAATACAACAGATAATAGTTGGACGGGCATGAAGTTTTACATGCTTCTAATGAGAGTGAGTGAGAGAGAATGATAACTTTGCTATTAATTATCTCGCGTTCTAAACGGTCAAAGTATTCTGAAACTTCCAAATTTATTAGAAAACGTTATTTTTAGCCTGTGAAAAAAAATGGGCTAAATCTGTCAAAAAGTGGTTGTATGCTGGAACATCCTTAATTTATTTTTCATAATTTTTTCAGTACGCACATAACTGCATGATAAAAATATTTATTAAGAATTAAAAATTATATTTATAAATTTATTAAAATTGGAATTGAAATTGGAATTTATATATTATTTGCATTTCCAACGCTAGTGATGCTCATATTCATAGACACTAAACAAGGATACATAACTTCATGTAAGCAAATAATTGGCAAAAATAAGATGTCAGTAGTGTTCCTTCGGCACCGGAAACAGAACAGAGAGTATAAGGCGCGAGTATTAATTGAAAAACATTACGCATTTATAGTATTATAAAAATTATTTCCAGCCAAATTATTTTTCCAATAAAATATTTTTTTAAATAAATGATAAGTAATTTCAATTTTTCAATAAGGAATTAGTTGAAGTTGAAGTGATAGTTAAAATTCGCAAAATAATTACATAAAAATAAAAAAAAACATCAAATAATTAAATAGTAACCTGTAATGTTGGAATTGTAAAAATGAAAATAAATTATTGAATCAGATATTAAATTAAAGTTTTATTTATTAATAATAATGCTGAAAATTAATATTTAATATAATTTAATTAATTTTGGAATATTTATACTAGCGATTCAATATTCGTATCCATAATATGTAATAATACTCAATTCGTAGGAAATAGGATTAGGAAAAGTGAATTAATTAATTTAAATAAATTGGACATTTCGTCATTTATTTATGACTTCCTCAGCAACTTATTTATGTAATTTAAATGTCTAATATAAAAAAATAAAAATAAGTTTAATTCAAATATTGAATAAATAAAAAAATACTTTAAATTCAAATCAAAATTAAGTTATTGAGTTACAATAATGATTATGGCATCAAATGTAACTATTAAAGTCGTTCTCCATAGTTGGTTTATGTTAGACATTTAAATTACATAAATAAGTTGCTGAGGAAGTCATAAATAAATGACGAAACGTCCAATTTATTTAAATTAATTAATTCACTTTTCCTAATCCTATTTCCTACGAATTGAGTATTATTATTTATACTAGCTTTTGGTACTTTAAAAAGTCCTGGTTTTTTAAACCCAATTGATCCCGTTGCTTATTGTCACAAGCACTACCATTTTTACAATTGTCTACTGCACATACTCTTTCCATTTTAAATGTTTTTTAAGCAGTTTTTTATTTAATAAATTTTTTTAAACAAATTTCATACTTCAAAATAATCACTTCGAAATAAAACTAGTTACTTTTGGCTACTTCTTTTCTATTTATTATACTATACCGTACGTTTAGTTTACATCTTCGCATAGCAGATCTCCCACGAGTATGAGAGAGTACATATGTATACATTAAGACCTCCTTTTCATATACATTGCTTAATGTATACATATGTACTCTCTCATACTCGTGGGAGATCTGCTATGCGAAGATGTAAACTAAACGTTCGGTATTTCACTTCGGTACCGGTGAGTTCCTATCAAAAACTAGCGAACCTAGCGGCATAAAAAGTAAATATAACTTCTACCATTTCGTTGCCATATTTTGTCAATTTTCCCGTTTGAGTTAGATCTCCTTTATATAGTCTCCTTGCTCATATTGTTCAAATGGTGTTTTTTTACAAAATGAAATTTAAGTTTATCATGAAATTGCTCTCATTAGGATATTATCTTAAATACAAATATCGATCGGAATATATCTATATATATATATAAATAATATATATATACATATATATATATATATATATATATATATATATATATATATATATATATATATATATATATATATATATATAAAAGTTGATTTCAGGTTTCACGCATGTACCTTGTAATTTTTATTTTTTATTGCAGATTCATTTACGTCAACATACTGGCGAACGTCCATACTCGTGCTTGGATTGTAATCACCATTTCACCGATTCATCAAATTATATTAAACATATGAAAGGACGACATGGTATTCACAGTATAGCAAAAATTCCAGTGTATAGTAAAAAAATTTTACAGGGTTTAAATTTACAAGATTTAAAAACCGAATTAAACCAAACATCTGAATAAAATTTCAGGAAAGTTTTTTCTTTATTAAAACATTACAAAGGATTCATGTACATAAAACTTGATTGCCCTCTTTAATTACTGCAGCTGCATTTGTCCTGATTGTTTTATTCCAAAGAAATTGAAAACAATGAAATCAAAAGTTTGACGATCTTGTAAGCGAAAATATGCTCCACAAAAATCGTTAAGTTTGTTAAATAAAACCTTAGCACTCTTCATATTATTAGCGAATTTCCTGAAAAGAAATGCAACTATTGTTTTTGTACCGATGATGGAATTTCGTAAAAATTTCTTCAAATGTCCATCGATCCTACCTACTAGATGTTAAAAATCACTATCGTTAAAATTTGTATATATATATATATATATATATATATATATATATATATAAGTTTATGTGTCTGTGGACTCTTTAAAGGTCACAATTTTATTCCGATTGGGATGAAATTTGGTATTTGAGATGATTTTGGTATTCAAAAGGTCAAGTTCGTTAATGGGTAAAATCGGGCAAGGGGAAAAGGGGGGGGTTAAGAGAGAGGGAGAAACATAAAATTTGGCATATCTCCCTTAATGTTAGAAAAATCGAAAATTTTATAAGAAATAAAGTTGTAAGTCATTAGTTTTACTAAAATTTTGTTTTTTTTTTCATTTTTTTTTGTTACACTAACATTTACAGAAATATTTACAATTCAATATTGAAAGTAAAAATTGTAAATATCTCTGTACACATTAGAGTTTGAGAAAAATGATAAAGTAATGAATTGTAGAAAACATGATTTCCCACAACTTTGTTTCTTATACATTTTTCGATTGTTCTAATATTAAAAGATATATTTTATATTTTGTGTTTTCTTCTTTCTTTAAGCCCCCCTTTCCCCTCAGACCTATGCCATTTATTAATAAAATTGGCCTTGCAAATACTAAAATAATATCAGATACGAAATTTCATTTTGATTAGACTAAAATTGTGACTGCTAGAGAGTGATTTTTTTAGGTATTCAAAGGAAATTCGCTAAGTTGACGCAGCTCCTGCGTAACGAATTTTTTTTCTTATCCTGCCATCTATTTTTAGAGATCGGCGATCGTATTGACTAAAACGTCAATATGATCTTCAGTTTTTTTTGTATAATGATTCTTAGCAATTGATCTTGTTCATTTCGCAGGAAGCAGTCTATATACTATTGCTTCCGCTTTTGGACGTTAAATAATTCTTCTGGATCTCTATTCGTCAAAAATATACCTATGATGTTCTCTTTAACGTTAACACATACCTAGCTATTCATTTCGTAAACTACACATTTAAGCATACAAAAAATGTCTGACAACCTTATGCCCAGAAACGCTTAGTTTACCAGATATCCGCTATTTCAAAGGCGTAGCGTGGATTTAATTTAAGAGAATGGCAAAAAAATCAGATTTAAAGTTTGATTTATTCACATTAGATTACAAAATAATAAAATAACAAAAGTTCAATTAAAAATTAAGCATCCTGAATATTCCGCGATCCGCATCTTCCCAAAATATCATTCTTAAATTTGTGAATATATAAATGATAAACCGTACACTTAAAATGCACCTTAAGAGTTCATATATATTGCATTTGAGTGTACTTCGGCTTTATAAGCGAACTCGTTTTTCCAAATTTTTACTTTTCCTAAAAATTTGTTTTTAATTGGCTATTATTATTACACACTATCGACTTCATAAGTAAGTACTTTTTTCAAACAATGTTTCGAATATAACTTGTTCGTTATAAAAATACCAACAAGTTTTATTCTAAACATGTTAAGAATTTTGATAGATGCGGGAAAATAACTACTACGCATTTTATGTAAAACAACAACGTATATTTTCTTGTGTAAAGACCTGGTTACACGGTCCGAGTTACTGGCGTTGTCAGTAGACAGCTACTGCCATTTGTACTGGCATGACAGTCGTTCGACTCGCCTCACCCGGTCACACGAGTGTGAGCTGCTGGCGTGACAGTAGACAGGTACTGCACCTCTGTACTCGCATGTATCATGTCCCGTGCAATGTTGTCGAAAAATTCACGACTGATTATAGCCCATACCACAATAAAAGCGGTTACAAAAATACTTTGCGCTGAAATACTTCGAGCTGAAAGTGCTATACAAAAAAGGAAGAAAAAAAGAAGTATTTGGGTCAAGTATTTGAAGAATTGGATGCAAAGGAAAGGCTTTACGCAGATCTCTGTTCTTATAATTAGGATCCAAAACAATTTCATAAGTTGGTTTGATCCTTGTATAGGTCCACAAACTTTAAATTTTGCTCGGAAGTCCATCTATCCGCTGTCATTTTGTCTATCGAAACAAGATAAACACGTGAAGCAGCAGAGAATGCACCCGGAGTGTGCCTGAGCGTACGAGCTACTGTCATTTTGTTAAAAACGTCCGAGTCGCATGCGAAAGGGGTGATGGGGGAAGGCGAGTGAAGAGTAATATCAAAAAATGTTGTAGTAACTCGGATGCCAGCTACTGACCGAGTCGCGCATTGCAGTAACTCGCCTCACCCGGTCACACGGTGCAAGTTGCTGCACTGCTGTAACTTGCCTCGTCAGCTCGCACGCTAGTAGGCCTTATGTTGCATCAGTCTAATAAATACTTAACCAATACAATCATATATATATATATATATATATATATATATATATATATATATATATATATATGCAAGTGGTGCACTCTTGTAAGGGTTGCTTGAACTAAATATTTCCAACAAAACATTGTTTCGAAAAGAAAACCACTTGTGAAGCCGTGAAAATGTACAATAATATTAGCCGATCAAAGACAGATCTCTAGAAAAAAGAATATGTATATATATATATATATATGTAGTATATATTATAAAGGTTTATGTTATTTCTCCAAAGTGGTATAATATTTACCATTTGGTCAAGTTCGTTATTTTTCTCAAATTAGGTCGTTATTTATGAAACCTTTGTGCAAAGTTAAAGTTCAATCGGTAGTACCGTTGTGAAGACATAAATTGATTGATTAATATCGGGGTAAAAACTATTGCATTTCGACCTTATGGTCCATTGCGCTCCCCCTTCTACCTCAGTCCGACGAGACTCGCTTCTCCAATATGTTGGCAATAGCCTAGAGCTTCTTTATCAGGTCTTTCTGAAGGTTCATATATTCGGGGTGAGATGCATTGAATATCCTGTATCTGCTGTAATCCATAAATTACTTCGTATACAAAATAAAATGGCGGACATCTGGTAAACTAAGCGTTTCTGGGCAATAGATTGGACATTTTTTGTTAACTTGTAGAATTCGAAAGTCAGGTACGTATTTACGTTATATTCTGTATATATAGTGTATGTGCAGCTAATAATTATTACCAAAATTAGTAATAATTTTAATTATCCTGAAAATTTCCTTCGTTAAAAGGAAAACAATTAAAGACATGAAGAAAAGAAATAAAAAACTGTCCAATGTTTTATTCTTATAAATGTTTTTATAAAACAAAATTTTAAATAAATTATATCGGCATTTTTTTTTTTGTACAGCTATTTTAAGGAAATTTTAAATTAATATGTAATTTATATGATAACGTAAACATGTCATAAAAAATTTCTAAATTATCTTTGTCTATGAATGATTATTTGATTTTATTTGGAGTGCATTATTCGTCTTGGAAGTTTACCGTACTTAATTGAGAGAACGCAAAACTGAATTATAGTAATTATGGTAATCATTGGTGTATGTAAATATCAGGGATTCTAAGCGTTTAACAAATGTGGCGGTTTTGTTTACGGTTTTGGTTTTGAAAAGTTAAATGATTTCGGTATCTGTTTCGGTTTTAAAATTCTAAAACAGTTATCGAAAAACGATTTCAGTACGGTTATTTATTAATATTTAATAGTAAAGATTTTTTAATTACATCTAATAAAAAACAATGTTTTTTTATTAATAAACAATGTTTATTAATCGCGGGGCTGTTTATGCTTAGTTCTCGCTACTAAACACGCCAGTATAGATGGCTCTGGTGTAGGCTTCAATTTGGCCTTTTGTTTTTTGTTTTACGGCATAAGGAAACGCAGTCCATATATATATGTCAGGAATAATATATAAACTAGAAAACAATAGGTTTTTAAAAACGCCGTGGCTATTCGCCCGATTCACGGGTCCACGGGGGATAGTTAAAACTTTGATAATTATGGGAATATTTATGTCAATTTTTAACCAATCTAGCATTGCCATCAACTCTCAGAAGCTATTCAAGCAATAAAATTCTGTTTAGTACGATTTATTACGTATTTTTGGCCTGAATGACTTACACTATATACAATTCACGGGTCATTTTACACTATATAAATATAGTGTAATTAATTCAGGCCAAAAATACGTAATAAATCGTACTAAACAGAATTTTATTGTTTGGATAGCTTCTGGGAATTGATGGCAATGCTGGATTGGTTAAAAATTGACATAAATATTCCCATAATTATTAAAGTTTAAAGTATCCCGTGGACTCCTGGATTGGGCAAATAGTCACGGCCTTTTAAAAACTGGGTTTAAAAAAAAAAAATCGGTAATGTTATCGGTATCGGTTTTTTTACCCGGTATATAATATATACCAGGGTATATTAAGTTTAGTTCCGATTTTGTAACGATTGAAAATATTGACCTAATTAGTCCATTTCCGCAAAGTTGTCCGTCCGCCCGTTATAAACACGATAACTCAAAAACGAAAAGAGATAGCGAGCTGAAATTACGTATGTGTGTTCTAGAGCTAAAAAGTAAGGTTAAGTGATTGGGCTAAACTGGACCATGTATGGACAAAACGGCCAAACTGACTACCTTTGAAACCGTAAGAGATAGGACAAAAATTTAATAACAAAAAATGCTCCTTTTTTAAAAATAAACAACTTTTAAGCATTAATTAAATTAAATACTGATATGAAAAAATTAACTCGTCAACCAGGAATCGAACCTCGGGCCTCTGGATAACTAGTCCAGTATGCTTCCTCTACACCAAAGACGATTGTGATGCAACAGCCAACTTTTTCATATTATTCTAATTTTTTATTTATTAGACAGTATTTACTTCTGTTGAAGTGATATTTATTTAATGTTTATTTGTGTATACTTTCGTGTCAACATAACGCTGTTTGAATTCCTTTCGGTTACGTATGACAAACTGTAGAAGACTATTGCGTATACTCCAACAAAACAATTTTAAAACAATTTTGGTTACGGTTACACAAATTAACCGAATTTCGGTTTCAGTTTCGGTTCGGGTAGAATCCCTGGTAAATATATTGAATATTTTAATGCCACAAGTGTTAATTTAAGTTTTTTTGGTCTTGTAGACAAACGGGGAAACTGCAATATACAAATATTTGTTAATATAGCATAGTTTAGTGGGTAAATTTTTGTTTGTCGGTTTTAATTAGTAATTTTTCTTCTTTCGGGAAATGTTGAATCTCGTGCAATAGACTGTATTTTTTTTAAACATTTTAAACAGATGTATTCGTTTAATTTTATAAGAAAATAAAAATAACAAGTAACATCCGATATCCCAGGATTTGTAAAGCCTTTATTTTTATAAAATTTGCAATCATTTTGATGTTTTTAAGAATGGCGGATCGAAAAGGTTTGAAATCATTTGAGAATATTGGCTTCGATCAGTCTGAAGACTGATTTTGCAATTGTTTATTAGTGTATATGACGTGGTTTCATTGTGAAATATGTTTTTTTTTCACGATGATTTTAGCATTTCATGAAACGTCGGTTTGAAAAGTTACATGCCTAGGCGTAAAAAGGGGCTGTCTCTCGATGCACTGGGCATTATCCTCTGCGGAAGCATCTACAGACAATGGGACTCCATAACGGGCCCATTGTGTGGCGAGGAGGAAGAAACATCCAGCCACATTATCTTTGACTGCGAACCTCTGAGTTACAGCAGATACAAGATATTTGGTGCATCTCACCCCGAATATACAATCCTTCAGGAAGAACCTGATAAGTAAGCTCCTGGCCATTTCCAACATATGTGAGAAGCGAATCTCCTCAGACTGATGTAGAAGGAGGAGCACAATGGACCATAAGGTCGAAGTGCAATACTTTTTAGACCCAATATATATCTATCTATATCTAGGCGTTTCGTGAAAATTCAATCATACTTCCACGAATAGTGTCTAACATAATCTGCCTTTATATCGTAGTATAATTAGATAAGATCCTAGGTACTTCATGAAAAATTGGCGTATTGTTTCCATGTATAAAATTACACATAAAGGCTTATTTATTATTCATTATAATCAGGATATATGAAATATATAGAACGTCTTTTAGTGCGCCTGCTAAAAAATAAGCAAACCCGACTAACTCGGGGTATGACCGATGAAGTGAAAGATTGTACTCGGTTGGAATAGTTACCTTATTTAATTCCTCAATAGTTATAACCTCTCTTGTTTAGAACTGCTTAGAAAAATATATATAAAACAATTTTAGGTTGGTAAACCTTTCTTTATATAATTAACTGGATGAATAAAAATATTATTCCACCACTTTTTTAATATTTATTTACATTTAATTTTTGATTATTTACTGGAGTCACAGTTTTTTTTATAAATGAAAGAAAATATTTATTTTATATTGATATTTAATATAATAAACATGCATTGATTTGTTTTAAATTTGATTTTGAATATACTTTTTTATTCCAATCAATAGACCTTTTCATTTCAAATCACGATTTGTCTTTGTTTCGGAAAGATGTCAAAAAAATCAATGTGAAGAAATGAATAAGCAATACTTCTCGTCTTTTTCATCTTATTGTAGACAGTACGAAAATCGCATGCGCATAACACCCTAAGAAAAGGTTTATATACAATATGATGCCCTCTTTTCTTTGACATTTCACGTAACACAAATGCATTTTTCTCTTGGGAACTTTACGAAGCTTCATCATTTAAACTACGGCAGATTATGTTAGATACAATTCGCCGAAATAAGATGGGCTTATCACAAACCGCCCAGACATTACATGTAACTTTTCACGTGTTCATAATATGATGACGTTTTATGAAATGCCCGGGATGATCGTTAAAAGACAGATTTCACAAAGAGGCCACTTCATATACGTTTTTGGATTATTTTACACAAATACATGCTTATGTATGTGCATAATTATTTATTGTACTTGAAATGATTGATATAACACAAAAGTTCGTAGAAATATGACAATGTTCAAATTAGAAACAGGTGTATTGGTTTGTATATAATAGAAAGAGTAAGCCATCAATAATTATTTTTAGGATCAAATATATTTAGTGTATTAATTAAAAATATTAAACTTTCTATTTACACTATTAAAATTTTAGACTTTTCTGAAAGGCAAATTCAGATAGGTTCAATTTTTTTGTAGGGGAGTGTACATTGATAAGTGTTCTAAGACGAATATGCACTTTGTTTAAAAATATACGTAAATAAATTGAAGCAAACGCAAGACACGTGTGATTACCTTGAATGAAAGTCACTTAGTTTAATTCTATAGTTTTTTAAATATAAATTAATAATTTATGGACTCGAATTATCTGCGTAAAATTATTATTTTAGACTTTTGTGGTACAATTATTTAAATAAATTAGGCATGTATAAAAAATTGCTTATGTAATTATTATCAATATATTGACACTTGTTAAGGATGTACGAGTACTGAAGCTTCAAAAATATTAAGGCTTGATTTTTTGTTTACATGTAGATGAAATGCATATAAATCAATTATAAAAGTTTCAGGGGGGGGGGGGTTTACGGGTGCCTTTAATTAGTTATTTAATGTTAAAGTTCGAGTTTTAATCCATTACTCTTATGTAGAAACACATATTTTGATAATTTTCACTTGGAATAAAATAAGACGAATAAAAAAAACTGCACAATAGAAAATAGAAATATTAATAAAGGGATTGATCCAATAAAATTCCGGTATGACGGGTCTAAAAAAAAGATATTTAAGAAAACAACTGAGATTTCGGGTAAATTTTATTTCTATGGGCGGTAGCTTAATTACCCGAAATCTCAGGTTTTTTTCTTAAATATCTTTTTTGTTAGGTCCGGTATGACGGGTCTAAATTAAATTTTAACTTACGACAAGAAATAATAAACATTATTGTGGACTTATATGAATGTACTATATAAGATTTTGAAGAATTTTATAAATGGACTATACATCAGTGCTCGTACATCCTTAATAATAATTTATTATGGCTAGTCAAAGCCAAGATAATTAGTATCATTCCGAAGTATTCAGAAAGTTTGAACTCAATTTGTGCTATTCGGTTTTCGAAAAAGTGTTTGTATTTTTTTGGTTTATACAATATTTCCATCTTTTTAATAGGATTTGTGTATCGTTGGTACTGTCGCTTGCAAAACTATTCCAAGAAATTTTTTTTCTATCTTGTCGAGGAGACCGTACTGCGTATAAAAATGTAAAATGCTAGTCGGTACATTTGTAGTTTTTTTTTTTAAATGAGATGTGAAGAAAACAAGCAGTGAAATGGGTTTGATTCCGAATATCACATTACTGTGTGACCCATGAAGTCTACACGGACCACTTCTCAGTATGATCAAAAAGTTAATATTATTGATAATAATGTAAATGATGATTATTTATAGTAAATTTGGAAAATAAAAAGAACTCTTGAAAATATGTATGTATTGACGATACACAGACCCACATTAAACAAAATCTACTTATTTCATCACTTATTTCATTATATTTTATTTTACTTAATTTAAAAAAAATTCATTATTATAATTATAGGATAATTAATAATAACAATTATAAGTAAACATGGCAGAAGCGATATTTACTTTTATAAATAGGAGATCACAAAATCAATATTCAAGAGAGATTTTCCAAATTTTGTGTTTACCCCTCCTTCGAAGCTCACTATGACTGCTCACACTCGTACATCTTTCCAAAAATAGGGTTAGTAGACTCTGGTGACGTCAATACTTGGGATATATTGTGAAAATTTTGATTGCGATCTTCAGACCGATTACTATAACCTCACTGGGAGTTAATAAAAAACTAGCTCCTATAAAAGCAACGCGACCAAGGGGCACTGGTGCCACTTTTATATTCATTGCAATCCTACTGACAAGACTAGAAAACAAATTTTTTGGGATTAGTTTCTTAAACGACAGCGTTACTGTATCATATAATGTTAAGTAATTTTTAATGCGTATAGAAAGTACATTTCTTTACATAATACACCAATTTTTCCATTTTTTTAATGCGCGTGCAACGCATATGAGGTTTCTGAAATATATGTAAAGAAAAAAGTATTGAGCAATTGCATCCGTATTTAAAAATGTTATTAAATATGCAAGCAAGTGCACTTTTTTGTAAAAATACTTAAGGACGTTCGAAAGAGAAAAAAATGCAGAGAAGTTCCTGTAAATTAAATATGTTATAAAAAAAGTCAATACGAATTCATTCGTATGCTTCAAAATGTTAGTTCAAATGCATTTTTTCGGTTTTTTCGATATTGAAAATCATACTTTGAACATTGGGTCTTCTGGATAAACCACAAATTTAATCTTTATAATCGAATAAAACATAGTTTAAAATGCACAGAAGTTTTTATAAAACTATGTAAAAGATGAAGGTATGTTCAAATGCATTTTGGAAAGTAATCATGAATTATATAAGTAATTTTATCATTTTAGAGAAGCAAAACACAATATTTTACATTTTTATTTAAAATAAAAGAAACATTACGAGTCACGACTCACGAGTATTATTATTTACCAAATAACCATAGAATATTTAAATCTAGTTTCAAAGTATACATTAAATCTGTAATGCTGCGGGCATGCGCAGTCGCTTGATAAGCCTCTTACGTCTTTCCCCGCAAAATGACTCTTTCGAACATCCTTAAGTCGATTGATTTAGACGTTACAGCAATCCTATCATGAGAATTAAAATTTTCAAAAGATCATTATTATTTGTTAATATATTTTTGCTACATTACACATGACTCTTGCAGTACAGACACTATTTCCTAGATTAAGATGGTCCTTTATCGAAATCTCGAATTGCGGAAACAGTCGAAATAAATTTATCACTATTAATTAGTGTGTTTTGTTCTATCTGGGCGGAAATAAAAATTGTATTTAGGAGATACTGAATAGCCTTAATACTTTCAGAATCAACTGAAAAATAATGAAAATAGTTAAAATTGAATTATTATAATATAATAGTTCCAATATATTGATATTAATTAATGAAGGTATCTTTAGATTTTTTGATGTATACCATAAATAACAGATAAGACAGTATTACAGTAATTATATTATAGTGTCTTGTACAATTTCAAAATAAGTAAACACTTTATTAAAAACTACAAATGAACACAAACTTGTTTATTATTATTATTTAACTGGGAGGTTATGGGTTCGAATCCCGACATCAACAGTTAGTCAATTATTAAGAAAAAAAGGGGGCGGTTAATTGACTAAACTGTCGGCGTATGGACAAGAACGAAGTAACCGGCTATGCTTGAGAAGGTTTTCTTCACGAACTCCAGATGAATATCGGCATATTCATCCTACCAATTCCTAGCCTACGCACAAAAATTTCTTCCACTCCACTCACATCCTTAGGCATCACAATAGACCTTCCAGGGCGAAGTGTAGCTCGTCCAGAGCTGGTGCTACAATCTACCTATCTAGACAAATTGGTATGTTTTTCCGTATATGGGTGGATTGACTCATGGTGTAATATGAGTTTGATGGGTTCAGAAATCTATCAAAAAATTTACCCTTAAAAAATCTGAATATGGTAAGGTCACGGGTAAAGTTAACTACTAAAAGTAGAATTTTTATTGAAAAACAACTGATTAAACTGGAAATATGAGAAGGAGACATGAGACAAGGTGTTGACATTTCGAGTATTTTTTCGTAAGCCGATTTGACTCTAAAGCAAATTTCAATACGATCTCTAGTAGCAACTAATTAATGAGAAAAGAAAAATTTATATGAAATTAAAAATGAAGTTTATGAAAAATCAAGGTAGCAGAAAATCACCCATATAGTATAGATAAGATTAACTGAAGCGTAGTATGTAACACACACTATGCTTATTATTATTATATGTAAGGCTAGTACATGGGAAGTAGTGGAACTTAAACTTATTGCCTGGGATGCAAAAACCCTGATGAATACCTCGAAAGTTCTGCTATATGCTCCCCAAATTTACAACTCTGTTGAGCCGGAGAAAATAATCAAAACTGTAGGAGTGCAGAATGTGAACCTGCGCATCGAAGAGTGATGAATCATAAATAGCACGAAGGGTGATAAGGGACACAGCATAGTGCTGGAAATAAATACGACGGATCTTAGATTGATTCAAGAACAAGGTTTTAAACTATACCTCGGATTTGGTCAAGTCAGCCTTAGAGTGTTAGAAGCACAAGAGCGCAACAATGTCAGCGCTACAAGTGGAAATGCTAGAGAGCAAATTATATATAGCAAAACTCCAGAGAATCCCAGAACATGACTTTATGCAATAAAGGGCACCAATGTATTACCGCTGATAGACCTTACAGAGAGAGCTTACACTTACAGTTTTGTCAGAGAGACCTTCAGCGATAAGCATAACATAGGGAACGAAACTGGAGTGATAATTATTTTTTCGGTCTATCTTCCTTATGATGCATCCAGTCCACCACCAACACGAGGCAAAAAACAACAACTGTTCATAGGATGTGAATCAAACGCTCATCACACTCTTGGGGATGCACAAACATCAATGCAAGAGGTGAGTACCTCTTTGATTATATTATTGCTAAAAACTTAGAAATAGTTAAAAAAAAGCCAGAATAGATGCTGACTTTTATTAACAGAATTCGGCAGAAAGTCATAGATGTAACACTAAGTACATCTGGAATCAGTCGACAAATCAAAAAATGGCTCGTATCCGATGAACCATCTGCATTGGATCATAGATAAATTTATTACAATGTGGAACTAAAAGCAGACCACTGTAATAAATACTATCGGGATCCAAGAAAAACGAATTGGGACGGGATATAATTCGACACTAAAGTTAAAACTCGTTAGCATTGACATTGGACATCGAGCTAACTGCAACTGAGAACTTTCCAAGAAAACTGCCTGGAGGTTTCAAAACACATCAGCAACTCAACTTGCTGGTGTAAGAAAGACCTAAGAAATCAAAGGCAAAAAGTTCGCCAACTATTTAACAGAGCAAAAAGGATAGGGAACTGGGACAACTGCCATGAAGTTCTTACTGAATACAAAAGGTCTCTGAAAAAATCCAAAACAAACTCGTGGATGAAACCCTGTCAAGATATTGTATATAAACACATCTAAGGGAACAAGACTCCATCGTATTCTAGCGAAGAAACCCACTGACACCACTGGTTCACTACCTAAACCCCGACTGTGAGTACACTTGTTCCGGGAAAGATATACTCGAAACTCAAATTCAGGATACTCGAGAACAGCTGCGGCAACCTTCAATCGCCCAAAGACCGAATGGGCAATAAACTCATTCGAGTCCTACTAAGCACCGGGGCCAGGCAGGATATACCTAACGATTTTCCAAAAAGGAGCAGAAATTTTTAATTTGTATACAAATATATGTATGTGTTGTGCATGTGTTTATATGTATTTGTTCTATAATACAAGCAAATCGGTTTTCTGATTATACAAGACAGTGCTGGAACTACCTTAACTCAAACTTCTGTAATTACTGTAGATTATAAAAACATACCATGAAGAATAGATATATTAGGAGAGCGAACGTAATGTTAAAAAAACGGTCAAGAATTGGTGTAACTATTTTTTATCAGTAGGGGTCACTGGTCTCAGTGCCGTACGGAATTTAAATGTTTAAATGTAGGCGCCAAGAAATCACTTTCATTCAGTTAATAAGAAGTCTTAGTTTTATAGATAATAAAAAATTGTTTTCGATTATCAAGTAATAATTAAATAAATATTAATAATAGAGAATTCTTAATAATCTGCAATAAATTAAAAGATGAAGAATCATAGTGATAATTGCAATTAATAATAATATACAAATATATGTTTACAATACTAACATATATTAGATAAAGAAAGAAGATGACAAAACCGGTAATTACAGACCATGTTCCTTTTGTAAATGCAGACACGCATTCCTAACCTTAAACAACCTTCCACTCATAGATATATAACAGTATATACTTTCCCTGTACAACATCGTCCCATTTTTTCACATTTATAAAATTAAACAATTTTTATACTTACAATTTTTATTTGTAAGATGCGATAACCGTTGATTTTAATATGTAATAATAATAATAATTGCGTACGGGTATATTCGCACTGCCGCTAGTGGCGAAAATAATAACTATGATCTCTACACGTTTTTGAGGACGAAAAAACAGACGAATTGCCTATGTCGTTCAATCTCCTATTTATCTATTCTTCATGAAACATACGATGAATACATAGTGTACACTCCCGTTCAATAAAATTGAACAGATCTGAACCGAATCAGTCTCTCACAATTGTGATTATTTTTGTAGTAAATGTTTTTTTAGTATACGTCCATTTCTTTTTTCACACTTTATAAATGATTAATTATAGAGAGTCACAAAAGTAAGGAGTTTTATGAAATGTAAGAAAATTAACATTTCAGATCTGTTCAATTTTATTGAACGGCGGGAGTGTGCATTATATTTATATCAATTCTGTTATATTTGTTATTGTTATTATCTTTACTAGCTTTGTTATTGTTATTTATTAGCTTTGTTATTGTTATCATTTCTCTCAATTTGTTATTGATATCATCTTTGTTAATTTTCTTATTGTTATCATTTTTTGTTAATTTTCTTATTGTTATCATTTTTTGTTAATTTTCTTATTGTTATCACTTTTGTTAATTTTCTTATTGTTATCATTCTTGTAATTGCTACCATTTTTGTTACCTAGGTTTGACGCATTCAATGTACTCTGTACGAAATTTATGAATAAAGTTTAATTATTATTATGTATAAAGGCCGTTTTCAAAAGCATTTCTAATAGGGAATCAATGTTAAATAAATAAATAAAATATTTACTATAAAACCATACATACTGAAACTGAACGTCTGGACAGGAATATTGGGTGACTATATTATAGGACCATTCTTCATTGACGGATCTTTAGATTCTTAAAAATATTTGAGTTTATTACGAAATAATATTTTGCCAACTGTTAGAGCACTTCCTAATTTCGACCTGAAATCTGTATGGTTCCAACAAGATGGTTGCCCTGCACACAATGCCATGATAGTAAGGCTGTTCCTGGAATACACTTTCCAGGAATGTCTAATCAGTAGTTTTGGAACCTTCAAATGGCCAGCCAGATCGCCAGATCTATCTCCTAACGACTTTTTTTTATGGGGTTTTCTCAAAACACAGATCTATTCGCGGAATAGGCCTGAAAATTTGCAACAATTAAAGCAAAGAATTGTTGACACTTGTGCGAATATTTCTCCTCAAATGCTAGAAAATACCCGGGCAGATTTCTACAATCGACTCGGATATTGTTTAGCAAGTGATGGAGGAATATTCGAACCGTTGGTTTAACATTTTTTTTGTATTGCAATTCTATTTCCTTTTCTTTTTGGGGTTTTATTTTTCTTTTAATTTGTGTGGATTGTTGTTCAATGTTATACCGTTAATCAATTATTTTTAAACATTCCACATACAAATAATAAGGGATATTCAAATAAAACCTATTTTGACAAAATGGAAACCCGACTTCAAAAATCACATATTCTATAACAAAAAATGCACTAAAAAGTAAAAAAATAATAGTATATTCTTGTGCCAATTTTAGTTCACCTAAGCAAAAATTTTTAAATATATATGTGCAATTATTGTTATTTTTGGAGTCGGTGTCAGCATAGCGAAATTCATATAACTTTTGGACACCGCCTCCAAAAATAATAATAATTGTACATGTACATGTTGTATATTTAAAAATTTTTGCTTAGGTGAACTAAAATTGGCACAAGAATATGCAATTGTTTTTTTACTTTTTAGTAAAAACTTTTTACTAAACTCTTTTTTTTTAACTTTTTTTAAATGACGGAGTTCTGAGGTAACAAACATAAAAAAAAATACATACGAATTGAGAACCATCCTCCTTTTTGAAGTCGGCTTAAAAAGAATTTTCAATTGTTAGAAGTAATGCTAAGTTTAAGAAGACAACAATGAACATATTTATCCCACTCTCATTACATATTAATGCAGTACTGAGTACAGGTCAGCAAGTATACACAACAGACACACTAAAGAGTACTCCCACTATTTTTATATCTTTATTAAGCATATTTGGTATAGTTATTATAGTAAATAATATTTAACATTGATTCTCTATTAGAAATGCTTTCCAACACATACGGTATAGCACTTCTCCACACTACTTTTTATTTTTTTACATCTGTGCGTGTGAAAAGTAAAACAGTTCACGGAGTATGATATTTAAGCAATTAACTCAGTTGTTATTCTCACTTGTTATTCAAAAATTTATAGTTAATTGATTTTCATCTCATAAAATAATGAAAATAGGAGTGTCACGTGGTACATTTTGTAAAAAAGTACAACAAATAACATTGTATAAGTAATTAATTAGTAAAATGCTTTTAAAAAATCGGTCTGCGCATTTTTCTAATATGATTGACAGGTACTTCTTAGATAAAATAAAAACATGATATTTATTTATTAATATACCCAGTATAATAAGTTTAGCCGACTTTGTAACGTTTGAAAATAATAATCGTAGACATAACTGCTTTGTTTGTTGCATTTCTACTGTTGACACCAATTTTATGTTGCGCCCTTTGATGCAAAATTGGTTGTTGCAGGTGATGAAGGTCCGCTGCCACCAGAACAGTTGATTTAAGCTCAACTTCGTAGGCATAGACACTAAACAAGGATACCTAACTCCATTTAAACAAATAATTGACAAAAATAAGATGTCAGTAGTGTTCCTTCGGCACCGGACACAGAACAGAGAGTATAAGGCGCGAGTTTTAATTGAAAAACATTACGCATTTATAGTATTATAAAAATTATTTCCAGCCAAAGTATTTTTCCAATAAAATATTTTTTTAAATAAATGATAAGTAATTTCAATTTTTCAATAAGGAATTAGTTGAAGTTGAAGTGATAGTTAAAATTCGCAAAATAATTACATAAAAATATTTTAAAAAAATCAAATAATTAAATAGTAACCTGTAATATTGGAATTGTAAAAATGAAAATAAATTATTGAATCAGATATTAAATTAAACTTTTATTTATTAATAATAATGCTGAAAATTAATATTTAATATAATTTAATTAATTTTGGAATATTTATACTCGCTTTTGGTACTTTTAAAAGTCCTGGTTTTTTAAACCCAATTGATCCCGTTAACACTTTTACAATTGCTTTTACAAATTACTTTTACAAAAATGCTTCGGATAAAAGTAGTTCATATACTAACTGTTATTCGATACATTTTCCCAAAAAACCGACTACATGAATTCGACACAAATCAACTGTAAAAAGTTGTCGCCACTTTTGGATTCGATAGTACAAAATATGAAGGAAAGATTATGCGCAATGAATATATGGCATAATATCTATTAAAATATATTTGTATTAATTGATTAGCCGTAGAAGTTTGTTAATGATCATACATAACACAATGGTTGATAAATCTGTTGAAAATGAAATAAGAATAATGATTAATTTATTAAAATTATTCGGTATAGCTCCCACATGTTTAGTTGAAAATAAAATTTATATTTTTTATCGTTTATTCATTTTGCTAATAATGTTTTTGTCACTATATAAAACATTATTAATCTCGAATTTATTTATAGAAAATATGTATACAATGGTCAATGTATATTCAAATGAAATTTATATTTTTTCAATATTTTTTAGTCTTTTAATATATTTTATATTCATAAATAAATTTAATAAATTAATTAAAAATGTATTAAAATTATTGAATAAGATCTGCATACATAAAACATTAATTATATATTATCAACAATTATTTTTATGTTTAATTATAATAGTTCAATCAATTATTTCGTTTTGGACATTTATAAATTATATGAATCCTCTTCATAATCCTTTTTGTGTATTTTTCATATTTTCCTTGCCATATTTTATTCAATATATTTTAATATTTTTTATGATTATTTTAATGAATATTTTACATAAATATTTTAAAATATTTAATAAAAATTTATTGAATACAAATTTTAAACAAATTATCAAAAATTATTTAAAATTATTAAATATTTTTCTACTAATTCAAAATACATTTTCAATAATTTTATCAACATGTTTAATCTGTAGTTCATTTTATATAATAACGGCTATACTTTCAATAATTAATCCCAAATCAATCACATTAAATTCGTTCAGTTTTTTACATCAGTATTTAAGTTTTAAAATAGTATTAGCATTAATACAAGTTTTTTCTGTATTTCAAGTTTGTGTTCAAGTTTCAAAAGAGGTATAAACTTTACGTTTCTTATATGTAGACAATGGTGTGTTCGGCCGAACTAAAAAATCTTAGTAAGATAGTCAGAATAAATAAAATTTTGTTCTGAAATCAGAGTCAGCGAGTTTCGGCCTGGACACACTTTCTTTTGCTTCTTAATCAGTGTTGCCAGATCTCCCGTTAAATAGTAGATCTATCTACTGCTTTGTTAATATATCTACCTTTTTTTTTTGGATAAATAAAAAATTTGTTGAATTTGTGCCATTTTTTTCAATTTTTTATAATAATAATAAATTTAAAACTCCCCAGTCGTACAAATACAAAATCAGTCATTACAGACCATATTCCATTATTTGAAATAATGGAATATGGTTCTGTAATTACTTTAAGGTATTATTTATTAATGGGATTTTAAACAATAAGTAATGCAATATATGATAAATACAACGAATTAATATTATTTAATATTTGAAGAAAAAAAATTCTATAATATATTAAATACTAATGTAATATAATTTTAATTATTCTGAATAAAAGTATTTAGTTCAAACTATTTAAATTGGAATTTTCACTTTTTGAATCTACCGCTGTATTTTGGTGGATCTACCGCTTTTTAAGAAATCGGATCTGGCGACACTGATCATAACCTATTTGTTTATGTATCACATTCAGAACATTTCTCGTGTGTTGACAATTTGTTATTATTGTAATAAGTGAGATAAAAATTTTATAAGGAGTATTTTAATGGAGGAACTTCTATATGACCCAGCCGATTTCTTAAAAAGCGGTAGATTCAAAAAATGAAAATTCCAATTTAAATAGTTTCAAATAAATACTTTTACTCAGAATAATTAAAATTATATTACATTAGTATTTAATATAGTATAGAATAAGATCCTTGCTTTTAACACACATTTTTTTAATTTTTACACTTATACCCAAAACAAAACAGGGTATTGTGGAGTACTGGTTTCCTATAAAAGTTTCAAAGATTATGTAATGATAGATAGATAGATTGTAGAGGCTGGACGGGCTACACTTCGACCATAAGGTCCATTGTGATGCCTAAGGATGTGAGGATGTAAGTGGAGTGGAAGGAATTTTTGTGTATAGACTAGAAATTGGTAGGATATGCGGTTGCAGCCGACTATGATAAGAACTATGTCGATATTCATCTAGAGTTCGTGAAGGAAACTGCAGAAACCTTCTCAAGCATTGCCGGTTACTTCGTTCTTGTCCATACGCCGACAGTTTAGTCAATTAACCGCCCTTTTTTTCTCTAAATTATTGACAAACTACCGAAGTCGGGATTCGAACCTATAACCTCCCAGTTTCCAAGTAGGCATCATGAAGAATAGATATATTAGGAGATTGAACGACATAGGCAATTCGTCTGTTTTTGTGTCCTCAAAAACGTGTAGAGATCATAGTTATTATTTTCGCCACTAGCGGCAGTGCGAATCTGCCCGTACGGAATTATTATTATTATTACATATTAAAATCAACGGTTATCACATCTTACAAATAAAAATTGTTTAATTTTATAAATGTGAAAAAATGGGACGATGTTGTACAGGGAAAGTATATACTGTTATATATCTATGAGTGGAAGGTTGTTTAAGGTTAGGAATGCGTGTCTGCATTTACAAAAGGAATATGGTCTGTAATTACCGATTGTCATCTTCTTTCTTTATCTAATATATGTTAGTATTGTAAACATATATTTGTAATTATTAATTGCAATTATCACTATGATTCTTCATCTTTTAATTGATTGCAGATTATTAAGAATTCTCTATTATTAATATTTATTTAATTATTACTTGATAATCGAAAACAATTTTTTATTATCTATAAAACTAAGACTTCTTATTAACTGAATGAAAGTGATTTCTTGGCGCCTACATTTAAACATTTAAATTCCGTACGGCACTGAGACCAGTGACCCCTACTGATAAAAGATAGTTACACCAATTCTTGACCGTTTTTTTAACATTACGTTCGCTCTCCTAATATATCTATTCTTCATGGTAGGCATACTGCGTAGACATAACGCCTTGGACTGGTAAGATTATGTAATACTCAACATTAATAATTTTTCTACTGGACACTAATGGCACTTCTATAGCTTGCACTTGACCGATTTTCTTATTTTTTAATTTATATAATTGGTTATCAATCAATTATATAAATTATGATTAAAATCAAACGATATATTTTATAAAAAAATTTTAAACTTTTTTAAAATAAGATTAATGGTGCAATTCCAAATAATTTTAATAAATTTATAACTATTTTTAATTCTTTATAAATTTTTGTATCACGCATTTTTAGTCGATTAATCCTACGGTTTACTCATAATTTGGAATTTTAATCTATGGTAGCAGCAATATCGACACAAAGATTAAATTACAAAAAAATTATTTATAATATGTTCCAGGTATTTTTTAGATTAAAATAGCACTTTTAAACAACTTGAACGGAAATAGCACGAGGCAATTGGGTAGAGAAACGGGAGCTACCGTAAGATGCGAATTCAAGACCTCTTACCTCAAGATCCTGAAATCAATTTCCATAAAGAACACGCATACGAGGTGTGCTCGAAAAGTATCCGACCTGCTTTTTATCTTCGCGCCAGAGTGTTGGAGCGACCTCTGCGGTGCATGAACGTCAACAGTAAAGCCTCAAGAACTTATCGGTTGCTTGCCGACACCTACAGGACGTATAGTTCATGCACAGCGTGTATTTTTGCAGCGTGTATAGTTCATGCGCAGCGTGTAAATTTCCTTTTTTTAAAATAAACAACTTTTTTCATAAACATTTTTTTCCATAAATTCAGTATATACCGGGTATTTAAGCAATTAACTCAGTTAGTTGTTATTTTCACTTGTTATTATAACATTTTTGAAACTGCATTTAAATTGTTTAGAGGAAAATACATTCTCAAGCGTATAATAGTAAATCTTTGTGTAAATCATTTGCAGAGTTTTTTAGGTTTAAATTAATTTATATTAATTCAGATTATTTTTGTTCATATTTAAAGGCAAATACAACTGTTATAAATTTACATAAAATTATAAATAAAATGGACTTTACAAATAAACAATTACCATCGATTGAATCATTTTTAAAATTATCACATTGTCGATGTGAATTTAAAATATTCAACTGGTTAACATTAGATTATTATTTTTTTATTAAGGTAAACAATTAATATTTTTTATTGCGACGTGAAACTTCTTATGTGGTGTGAATATAACTTTCTGCGACATTTATGAATCTTTGATTTCTAACGACACATATTGACAATTTATCTTTAAAAATTGTCAAAATTAAAAATTGAGAGAGAGACTATTGCAATATTCAACGTAATAAACAAGGAAAGTATATGATCATGCGAATGTGAATCATGAATGTGAATTATGTATTCCGTTTATCATGAACTCTACACAATCCACTATTAGTCATAGATAAAATATAGTAGTGGGTACTATTTGTATAAATACACTTAGAAATGGAGTAGGCTTTACAAATGCATGATCATATACTTTCCTTGTTTGTTTCGTGGAATAATGCAATAGTCTCTCTCTCTCTACAAGGTATTTTTTTATAATTTCTATTTTTTTTAATTTTTCTTATAAAGGCTGCACTTGATTGTAATGGATTTTAAGACGGCTGCCAGTTATGGATGTATTCTAGTTATTCTGAACTTTTAAATTAGCTAAAAAATTTTCAATTAACATATGAGGGAAGTAACCTAAGTTTACTTTAAGTTTGAACACCTGGCTGCAGGTAACCGTGGCAGTAATAAGCAGCGCTGCCTGCTATTACAAGATTTGTCGTATCGTATACTATGTTATTTAACAAGCAAAATTCAATTAACACGTGAGGGATTTAATTATAAAAAAATCAATTTTTAATTAATTAATTAATGTTAATTGCAGCAGAACTACCCTGGCAGACATTACATTGCCAAATTGTTTATATTGCAATAAGCGTTTTCAATAATATATCAATCAATTAACGGATGAGGGAAGGTTTTCACTGTCGGATCTTAGACCAAAAATGTTTTGTTAAATATTTGACGTCACTAACCACCGGTTAATATTTAAACTTTTTTTATATAATCTTATTTTTTTTATTTACATTTTTGTATTGAATGGGTGACAATGGGTCGTTGAAAATCCATTATAATTATTAAATAAAAAAAATATTTGAAATTTTCGTAAAATCACTTTATTTGACTAGTTTCGGAACACAGTTCCTTCGTCAGAAATAAAAATGAAATGAACAGTTTTTATATGCTGTAGCAACAAGGAAAACATTTTCTATTTCTGAAGAAGAGAATTAATCGATTTAAAAAAATAAGAATATCATTTTAAAATAATGAATATTAAAAAAATTATTTGAAAAATTCAAATTGTAAAAAAAGCATGCTTGAAAATACGCTACGTTTCAATTTTGAGTGCATAGAAAGATGAATCTCCGGAGTATGAGAAATTTCATTTCGTATTTATGATATTTTTATCACATATTTTAAAACAAATACAATCTTTTTTTTACAGATTTTACAAGCGATTGCTTCATATGTGATTACGTTAATGCAGTTCGAAGAACATTTTCCTGACTTAATTTCGTAAAATATTTCTCTTGGTAGAACGATAAAAATTAATTTTATTTTTGGTCAATAATTATTTTAATGTATTGTTGTATCCCAAACTATTTTATACCACGTGTGAATGCGGGTTGAACTCGGTTATTCGTTCTCACCTGGGTAATTGAATACTTTAACTTCATAAACTTATTCACTTTACTACCAGTTGTCCCAAAAGTAGAGGTCCAACGTTCGTTTTCTGATTGACTTCGTCCAAATTAGTAAATTTTAATTACTTAAGATACTTTAGGAAAATTCTATGTGAAATTATAATTCTTTATTTGATTTTAAATTGCAAGTTAGGTTGTTGTGTTGAAAATTATTAAGAATAATTTTTTTGGCCCCAACACATATTTTTAAATATATAAACGTAAAGTTCTAAATATAAAAGAAAAGTTCTAAATACTAGAGAAAGTATAAAAGAAAAATATTTAAGATGATAATATTTTTCTTGCAAAAAGTTTTTTTTGCAAAAAGAAAATAGTATCTAGTTTTGATTTATTTTTTTTTCTTTAACAAAGTTTTTTTTTTTTTAATCAAGAAAGTTATTTCAAAAATCAAATCAAAAATTATAAAATCAAAGAAAAATTATTTTGAAAAAAAATATACAATTTATTTTATACATATTTACATAGATGCAATTTTATTAAATAATTTTTATAAAAACAAGTCGAGACGAGAAAGTAAGCTTACTTAAGGAAATAACAGTTGTAAATAATTATTTTTGTAAAATGAGATCGGTAAATATTTGATGTATATTATACACGACCGGTGGGCCAGTGCGTTGAGGTATCTGACAAGCGGGGTATTGTATTGTATTGGTTCGCACCCGGATCAATTCATTATAACTTTTAATAAATATTATGAATTGCTGACCCATTTTAATACGACCATGGCTGAAACGCAACTGAGTGTTCTGGAAGAGTCTATAAAAAATTATGTCTTCGAGAAACAATATTTTCTGTTTGGTACAAACAAGCACCCTTCTAGAATGATCCAGGACCATATAAAAACGGAGAAATTTACCGATTTCAATCAGTTTAAAACAAGTAATTGTTCGAGTAATATTAAAGTTTAAATTTGACATCGATCAGCTAAAAATAAATATTCGTTCGATTATCATCAGAGTTCTAAATGAACAGTTATTCAGTTTTTAAATTGGCATTGTTCGATTAAGATCAAAGTTTAAACAAGCTATTGTTCGAGTATATTCAGTTTAAAAATTACTATTGTTCGTTTAATATCAAAGTTATAATTTAATCATTGTTAAAAAAAATTGAATTAAATTTAAAAAAAAAATCAAATAAACGTCAGGTTTGAATTCATAAAGTTTTTGTTTTATTTAATTTTTTTTTCTAAAGTGCGTGTTGTCCAATTGACATAGATTTAGTAAACTTTTAATAATGTTTGTGTTTTCTTTTTGTGTCGAGCATCGGAATCTGTTGTAGGTTCTACAGCGCTCTTTTCGAAGGCTAAAGAGAGCCAAGATACCGCGACAAGGTATTTATTACAAAAAATATTAAAATTGTATGTATTACAAAATTTTAGATGGAATAAAGACCTAAGTACGAGTACTCAAAGGTAAAAAGTTCGTCAACTATTTAACAGTGCAAAAACAAGGCTCACACAAGGACTTATTGGGTTATTCGTACCTTTTTGAAGAAAAAAAACATATGCAATTTAAAATTAATTTATAAAACAATATTAATTATTATTATTAATTATAAACTTATGAGTATGGATATACATGTCAACTATGCAACATATTAATATTATACTCATTATCATTTTTAATCGTCAATTGTTTTGCATGCAATCAATTAGCGGCTATATTGAAAGAAATGAATTTATTACAATTATGAATCATTAAAAGCTATTATAATATTAGTTTCAAATATAAATGGATGATCACAATAATATTATATTTTTTCCGGCAATTCAAATATAATTGGCCTTTCAGCAGTTTTAAATATAAATTCTCTTAATAATGGATTGTGATCTATGTTTCGTGCTCTTGACTTGTGTAAGCATAAAATAATAAAATGGGTCAAACGATCTTGTAGCATTGTCACTCTTAAATCAGATAAAACTCTTTTCAAAACACTAAAAGATCTAGAGCGGGGCTGGTGTGTATCCCCTCCCACCGTGGGAATTATCGACACATACATTTTTTTTGTATTGACATGTACTTTAAGGTTTTAGCTGTTTGCCACTTGCGAATTACAGTTTTTTCTTTATATTTTCTTTATTTTTCAGTTTTTCTTTATTTTCCGGAATATGCTGTAATTTAAAAAGGGCAAACAATTGAATTCTTAATCTGGTAGGTAATACCAACAAAAAAAAGTATGTCATAAATTCCCACGGGGGGGGGGGGTTCATATTGGTGACTCGTGGTCTAGTAGTGGTGATACGTTTTTAATAAGAAGGCCTAAAACCAAGATACTACGGGATTGGAAAAAATTTCTTACTAATGGCAAAAATAAGGAACAACTGGTTAACCTCCTACATAATGAATGGGTTCAGCACAAATATGCCCACTACTTACATGGGAGGAATCTTTATGGGAGGAATCCACTTGTCACATAGTAATAAGTGCACTTGCTTTGCTAACGAAGACGGATTAACTATCAAACATACAACACAATAAGACCTATAAGACCTAAGAGGAAGCAGATATTAAAATAATATTACACTGCTTCCATGCTTCAAAATATTGTCAAGACAATTCACCCATCACAGTTAGATCCCCGGACACAGATGTATTTATGTTGTTAATAAGATATGCCAGCAACTTTGAAAACATAGTATTCTTTGATACAGGAACTGGTAACAAACGAAGGGCCATAAATGTCACCGCCATTTCTCATAATTTAGGTGTAGAAATGAGCCACGCTATGTTGAATGTGCATGCCCTGTCCGGATGTGACACCACCAGTTCCTTTGTTCCTCATGGAAAGTTGTCTGTGAAATCTAAATTGGAAAAGTTTTAAAAGTTTATACCTATCCTTAATTATTAGGAGCATCACCGACAATTACAGACACGTTACTGACCGGCCTAGAGTAATTCGTCTGTTGTTTGTACAGTAATAAGGAATACACAAACATAACAAACTACGGTTTGATTTGTTTTCACAAAATTATTCTCCCACAACTTCATTTTCTCTGCCCAACAATCAAGGTGTGGATTTAAGTCTACTTCCCCCATGCAAAACGTTATTAGAAAACTACATAAAACGTGTCAACTACTAATGTTACGTATGGAATAACGCACATGTAGCTAATAGAGCGGAGGTTGTATTGACATGTACTTTAAGGTTTTAGGTGTTTGCCACTTGCGAATTACAGTTTTTTCTTTATTTCTTTATATTTTCTTTATTTTTCAGTTTTTCTTTATTTCCCAGAATATGCTGTAATTTAAAAAGGGCAAACAATTGAATTCTTAATCTGGTAGGTAATACCGACAAAAAAGTATAAGTCATAAATTTCCACGGGGAGGGGGGGGGAGGTAGTTTTATATTGGTGACTCGTAGTCTAATCGTTCTGACGCTGCAGACTTGGCCGGCACTGTTAAAATTATAATAAGCAATAATTTGACTTGATCCAACATTTCATGCACAGTCGACTCGATTTTTTAAATTTTAACAATGTAACGTAAAGGTAGTTCATTTCCTTTTTTTTCAAATACAGACTTTTTTTAGTTTTTGATTTTTCAGAATTATCATTAATGCTACAAATCAATGTGGTTTGTTCGTCTAAGACAAATTTATTCTTAATGATAGACGGCAAAAATAAAAGCTGTGTCTTCAACTTCTCTACCTACATTAAAATAATCAGCATAGACTCCTGCGTGTTGGGAAAATCCTGTGAATCAGCCTTCCATAACCGAATATACAGGATTTAGGAGAGATTTGCGAGGAAAAAGACCACCTTGTGCGTGTTTCTTGACATTGAGGGAACCTTTGATAATGCCTCTTACAATTCCATGATCAGCTCTGCAATTCGGTACGGTTTAGAAGATGGATAAACTTTATTTCTCTTCTTGAAGAATCTGTCACTGTGAGAGCAACTAAAGGATGCCCACAGGGTGGTTTCTTAACCCCACTCCTGTGGAGTCTGACAGTGAACAGCTTACTGACGAACCTCAACCAAGGAGGATACTACACGCAGGTATATGCGGATGACATTATAATTGCAATCCAAGGACCTGTGAAAGCACAGTCTCGGAGAAATTATGCACAACGCTCTAAGATTCACACAGGAATGGGGTATCAACGAGGGATTAAAAATAAACTCTGGTAAAACCACACTAATTCAATTCACAGAAAGAAAGAAGGTGGATAAAATAATACCATCCATCCTCTTCGGTGAAAGACTGCTGATCGCAAGGGAATTCAAATTCTTAGGAGTGATGTTAGACTCTAAACTAACATGGAACCCTCATCTGGAATATATAACAAATAAGAGCAAATATCCTCTCATGCTTTGAAGAGAGCATGTGGAAAAATCTGGAGTCTAAAACCTAAAATGATCCACTGTCTGAACACAACAGTAGTTACACCAATTATAACCGATGCTGCTCTAGTGTGGTGGTCAAAGGTTAATCCAATAAGGGAACGCACAAAGTTGCCCAGGATCCAAAGACTGACCTGTTTGTGCATTACTGGATCCATGAGCAGTACACCCACAGCTACCATGGAAATCATACTAGAGCTGACTCCGCTAAACATTGTAATAACAGCTAAAGCGATATCCACCGCCTATAGACTATCTAGCAATAATAACTGGATTACAAAATATCAGGTTGGACATGCAAGGATCGAGGGACCATCAACCATTTCAGACCCCGTTTTTGAAATGGGTGTACATCTTACAGATGTACTTCCCAAAACCTTTCACTGTAGTCTGTGATAGGGAAATGTGGACGGAAGGAAAACCACCCTATCTCAAGAAAGGAATCGTTTGGTATACAGACGTTTCCAAAACTGGGGAAAGGACGTGGTGAGAATTTATGGTAAAAGACCTAAGGCAATCATAAGCCTCAACTTGAAGAAATATGCCACAGTCTTTCAGGCAGGAGTCTACGTCATACTGGGTTGCGTCCGTGAGAACGTCCGTAGAGGCTACATAAACCAGAACGTATGTATTCTCTCGGACAGTCAAGCTGCTCTAAAAGCCTTGTCTACAACTGAAATCACCTCAGGGGTAGTCAAGGATTTGGAGCTGGCAAAACGGAACAATGTTAAATCTGGTTATATCTGGGCACCAGATCAGTGGTTTCAAAGGAAACGAAAAAGCAGATAGCTTAGCAAAGGAGGGAGTCGGAATACCATTCATAGGCCCAGAGCCTATTTTAGGAATTTCAAAGACAGCATGTAAACAGGTGATCAACAAGTGGATGAATGTTAAACATCACTGGGATCACTGGGAAAATATACCGCAGTCGAAGGTCGGGAAAATACTGTTTTGGAATGCATTCAAGAAGCTATCCCTCGATGTACTGAACCTGAACAGGATACAACTGCGGAAGGTTACTTGTTTCATCACCGGGCATTATCACCTGCGGAAACATCTGCACACAATAGGACTCTATAACGGATCCAATATATGCAGACTGTGCGGCGAGGAGGAGGAACCATCCAGCCACATCTTCTTGAAAAGAAAATCTGCCGGTTACAGCAGATACAAGATATTCGGTGCATCTTATCCCGAATATATGACCCTTCGGGAAAACCGGATCCCGAACCTGAAGTGCAATACTTTTTATACCCCAAGATATATCTATCTATCTATGTTGTTCTGTAGGTTCCAAAGACACAATTCCATACAACTAACTGGACATTCAAGTGAATAAAAATAATAAATAAACAAATAAAACAAATAAAACAAATAAATAAATTTTTTATATTCTATTACTTTCAATACTTTTGATTCAATTATACAGCCTCCAACTAAGTTGTATATACAGCTAATTTTTATTCAATTAATTGTATTAATTTGATTGATTGTATTAATTGTTTGAGTTGTAGATTTTTCTTGTTGAATTGACGGAGGTGGATCAGTTCTATATGTTGCATTTTTTCTTGTACTCAACACACCGTGTTTTCCTTTCATATGTTTCACATAATTCGATGAATCTGTAAAATGATGATTGCATTCTAAACATGAGTAGGGACGTTCACCAGTATGTTGTCTTGTGTGTACCTAAAAATTTATTGCACTTTAATTTTTGAAGCATCTAAAGAATAAATATATAACTGGGGTTTAGAAAAATAATAGACCAGGGGCCCATTCTTGAACCCAGGCGATAATTGTCGAGTGCGGAAATTATGTGGGTAAACCATTGTTTATTCATATACTTTCTGTTTTATTTTAATTTAACATCATGCTTAATGAAAGACCCTTTACAAAAAAGGGTCACTATATTTTACATATTCAAAGTACCAAAATTTTGTACTTGGAGAAAATTTATTACCTTGGATTTTCAAAGTAAAATCATTTGTCTCGAATATCACAAAAATTAATTGAGGTTTATGAGGAAAACCAATATCATAACTAAATAATACAGTAGAGCCTCTTTAAGTAGAACCTCGATAAGTCGAAAACCTCCAAAACTCGAAAAAATGTTTTGTTCCCTTCCCTTCAAGCCCAAAAACCTCCATTACTCGAAATCTCAACCCTCTATAGGTCGAAATAATCAGTGAGTCCATTATTATTACTTGGAGGTTATTATTCACTGCGACCAATATGATCTATTGTGACCCCCTACTACTGCTCTGTTAAGGCTTGCCTCAGAGCTCCTCAGCCAGTCTCAATTCTCGGAGGAATTTGATGATCTGGGTGGGGTGCAGGGATGGTAAGTCATCCTCCTGGAATAGGTACTGGTCAAAACAAGCAGCCCTTCTTCGTGCTACGGCTTCACATTCAAGTAGGAGATGAGTTGGAGTCTCTTCCTCCAGCTCACAGAACCTGCATGAGCCGTCATTGATGATTCCCATCTTACGGAGGTGCCCATTCAGCCGGCAATGCCCGGTGAGAAATGCCCGTTAGGATTCGTAGCTCATTTTTTGTGAGGTTAATGCAGGTTTCGAATCTCTTTCGGTTATACCGCCCGAGAAGGATCTTGGCCTGCCGCAGCCCTGGGGAATCTTCCCAGAGTCTGGCGATCCTTTCCTTGCCAGTTCATCAGCAGTCTCATTCCCCTCAATGCCTGCATGGCCTGGCACCCATTTCAGAGAAACGTCATTCGCCTTGCCTAGCCTGTTTAGCAGGTCTAGGCATTCCCACACCATCTTAGAGTTGATGCTCCATGCACTTAGTGCTTTGATGACAGCTTGGCTGTCAGATAGGATCACTATGTCCCGCTTCCTGTAATTCCTGCTCAGGTTGAACTCAGCACACCTGGTTATTGCACGAACTTCCGCCTGGAAAACACTGGGAGACTTCCCCATGGGTTCAGAGTATCTGGTTCTAGGCCCAAATACACCCGCTCCCGTGCCTTCGTTGGTCTTTGACCCATCAGTGTACCATTTTATGGTATGTGGCTTGAGGGAGTACATGTCCTCCCCACTCCACTCCTGCTTACTGCTCAGCTCCGTAGTGAAGTTCCTATCGAAGCTGAACTTCCTTGTTGCTTTATCTCGGGGTAGGTCTAACAAAGAGGTTAGGGGCTTGTTGCCCGTAATAGCCCTCCTATAGGCCTTTTCCCCTCCCGTTATTCTTAACAACGCTTTCTGTGCAGCACCCTCCACTGCTAGATGCAGGGGAGAAAGGTCCAGTGTTGGCAGCCTCGTGTTGTGCCGACCCGGATGATTCTCTCCCCCACCCTCAATTCGTCAGTTCTGGAAGCGAGCATCTCGCCTATCCACCTGGATATCGTGACGTCCACCCCCCGTTTCTCCAGGGTTGCTTTGACTACCTCATGTGAGGTACTGTCAAAAGCGCCTTCTATATCAAGAAACGCGCACATGGTCGTTTCTCTCGCATCAAAGCCCCGCTCTATTGCGGTCGTTAGTTCGTAAAGGGCCGTCTCTGTGGACCTGCCTGCCCTGTACGCATGCTGGTTGGAGTGCAAAGGCCTCCTTTCCAGCACCTGACTTCTGATGCAACTGTCCACCGCCTTTTCCACCGTTTTCAAGAAAAACGATGTGAGGCTGATGGGTCGAACAGACTTCGGATGGCACTGATCTTTTTTCCCCGCTTTGGGGATGAAAGTAACTCGGGCCCTTCTTCAGGGGCTAGGTATATGCCCTAGCACCAGGCTGGCCCTACTGATCCGGAGGAGATGAGGCAAAATCTCCTTTTGCCCATGTTGTAACAGGGCGGGGAAGATGCCATCTACTCCGGCTGCTTTGAAAGGCTGAAATGAGTCAATTGCCCATTTCAACCGCTCAGGGGTGCAGACTTCTGCAGCCCTGTTCCAGCTCTCTTTCGTCGCTCTGCCTGGAACCCTCAAATCTTCCTGCCCCTGAGTAGGAAAACTGCCGGGGAAGTGAGTCTCCAGGAGTAGAAGAGCCCTTTGCTCCTCGTCCTCCGTGAAACTTCCATCCGGCCTTTTGAGTGCTTGTGCCCCGGATTGAGTGTCTCGGGATAAAGCTTTGTGCAGTCTTGCCGCTGCAGGGACAGTGGTGATGCCTGCACAAAACCCTCCTTGTTATACTCGGTCAATTTTGCCGAGTAGCTGTCCCAATCTCCACACAGTTTTGCTCTATTGAAGAGCCTGCGAGTCTCGCTACGGAGCCTCGAGAGATTGGTATTCCACCAAGGCACCTGCCTTTTGGTTTTATTGATGATCAGTGGGCAACTGGATCGATATGCCTCCATAATTGCCTTACAAGTTCGTCAACAGCCTGTTCCAGCGCCAGAGGTTCCCTGACTTTGGAGTTCACTAACCTTAGATTGTCTTCCAAGTTGCTGACGTAATTATTCCAGTTAGTCTTTCTCGGGTTCCTGCTACCACAGGGTCCCGAGGTGATCCCTTCTAGTTCAAATTGAATGATTCTATGGTCAGACAGGGATGGCTCCGACGAAACTCTCCATCTCCTGACCCATTGCCCCGTCGACAGATTACCCAGAGTGATTTCTAACACTTCTTCTCTAGCTCTTGTTACGAAAGTAGGCGTTGTGCCTACATTTAGGATTTCGAGATTGGATGTTAGTAAGAATTCTAAGAGAGACTCACCTCTTTTATTGCAGTCGGAACTACCCCATATCACGTGGTGGGCGTTGGCATCACAGCCGATGATCAAAGGCAGGCAATGCTTGCTGCAGTGATCCACTAGCTTCCTGACCTCATTTGACGGTACCTCCTTGTCTCCGGCTAGGTATGCTGATGCGATAACCAGTCTGTGGGGTACACCCCCCATTTGCAGGGTTATCTACGCAGTAGCCAGGTCTCTCGTCACAAATTCTGAAATGCACACAGCGTTTAACCGATTCCGAACTAGCAAACAATCTCTCGGTATTTCTGACTTTTTGTCCCAAATGACTGTCGCATCGCGGCAGTTCAGTCCTCTTACCTGGCTTTTGTAGATCCAGGGTTCCTGAATCAGCACGACTCCCAGGTGTTGCCCAGCGAAGAGACTCGCTATAACTGAATATGCCCCCTTGGAGTGGTGGGCGTTCAGTTGGGCAACCCTGGTGGTGTCGTTACCATTCATTACTCCTTTTGGAAGGAAGGGCTTGCCCTTCCCTCCTCAAGAAGCCTCCTCTCCTCCCCGTCTGAGAGCAATTCTTCTCCCTCCGGGGCTGCTTGAAGAAAGTCGAGGCTGTGCTCTTTCTCGCGTGCCACCTGCACCTGCTCCACCTCCATCTCTGGAGCTCCGGTAAGTTGAGCCTCCTCCTCCTGCTCTACTCTGCCAGTTTTGCTCCTCTTCAGTCCATGTACAGGGATCGCTCCGAATCTGTAATGGACATGGTAGCCCTGCTCCTTTATCTTCTCCGCAGATAGATTGTCGATAAGGAACCGGGTCAGCTGCCCCGTGGCCTTGACATCCTCCTTTGTACTAAGCGTCTTCCAATGGGCTACCCGGATGTCCGGGTTTTGCACCTCGAGGAGACGAAGTTGAGTCGCAGTATCCGTGCCTGCACTTCTTGGGAAGAAGATACTGATGGTCTCACCTGCGGGTATATCTTTCCCCACGGCGACCTTCAACCCCGGTCCATCCCAGTTCTGTAGCTTGGGAGCTTGCTCCTGAAGCCACTCTACCGCTTCCTGGGTCTTGCATGTGATGACCACCATGCCACTAAGGAACCGGATGTTCTCAAACGTTAGTTTCCCAACGTAGGGCTTTTCTGCTTTCAGCATGGCTTCAACCAGAGCTTGCTCTGCCAAAGTCTGCTGTTCGGTGGTCAGGTATTGCCCTGGGTACCCTTCCGGCAGTAGAGCCACCTTGGTGTTGCTCAGTGCCGACGCATACCTCCCCATGGGTTTCACCTGCGAGTTAGAGGGATGGTCCTCGGCTCGGCCTTTCTTTATACTCTCCCTGAAGGGGGGAGTCACATGCGAGGTACCTCGCTTCTGTGCTCTGGGCGGGGCTGAGAATTTGGGAGCCTCTCGCTCAAGGGCCGCCTTCCTAGCCTCTTCAGGGGCCATACCCCATTTGAGGAATCGGAGATACCACTTGCATTTGGCTCCACTCAGTCCCCTTCGGAGTGGGTCATCGATTGCCCCAGGCTGTCCGCTCGAGGGTAGAAGAGGTTTCTTCTCACCGTTACCTCTAGGTTGGCTGTGGTCAGTGCCAACCTGCCTTCCTGGAGTCTTTTCTCCCACCGAGGTGGGAGTTTTCGGCGCAGAAGTTGTGCTTCTGCCTGTCGATGAGGTACTGGAGTGCCCGCCTCCTCTGGCTCCCTGTTCCCCACGGCTTCTCTGCTTCTTAGAAAGGTTACCCGGTCCTATGCCCGGTTGTATAACCCTGCCCTCGTTTACAGGATGGAGCTCATGCTCCATCTGTTCGACGAGGTCTGTAGCGGTATTTTCCCGCATAAGTTTTTTTAAATTAAATTTTTTGTTTGGATCCATATTGGTTCCCACGATTAGCAGGGGAAATAAGGTCCACCCCGGCAGAGCCCCGCATGCCGGGGTAAGGGGTTCATACGAGGGGGTGCCCCCAGGTTCCCCAAAGGAATCGTTTACGGCACACATATTTTACAACCCCATACCATTCAGCCCTCGGCACGATGTCTCCCACCTTGGCTTGGGTTGGTCTCGTGAGTCTTAGTCTGATTGTTCATTTGGAACCTGTCCAGCAAGGGAGACCCTACCGGTAGATAGTGTTATACTATCTACCGCTGGCATAGCCCCCAAAATCATCACAATTCACAAGCCTGACCGGTACGACAAACCGCTCACGAGAGGGTCAGGCAGTGAGTCCATACAAGCCATTTCGGTACATATTTTCCCTCTATAAATCAAAAAAATAAATTGGGCCTCTGTATCTCGAACTGTATAGCAATGTTTAATTTTACAAGATTAGTTAGAATGCGTCTTAACCTCTACAAGTCGAATATTTCCTTATAAAATCCGCCTAAGTCGAAAACTCTATAACTCGAATTTTTTGGCGTCTCCCTTGAAGTTCGACTTACGGAGATTCTACTGTACCAAGTTTGAAAAAAGAATGCTCTTTATAGTCCAAGCGGGGACCGTAAAAAACGGTGCTCATTTAATTAGGGGGTGAAACTTTCAGAAATGATAGTGCATATAGTGATTTCTATCACTTGCCTAGGCAACCCTGCGAGAGCTTGATCCAACAGCGAACCACACCCAAATCTTTTATATATCATAAATTTTTTTCTATAATAATTACGAGAGAAACATCAATTTTTTTTTTTCAAACAACTTTTGTGTGAAATTATATTTCATATTCATTCCATATGAAAACACCAAATCGGCAAAGCTAGCATATTTCAGATTTTGCTTAAACTTTGTGGAAATGTTCTTTAGGATCCCAACGACGAAAACTTATGGGGATTTAATTTTCGCACGCACCACTTCCGGTCTACACAAAATAAAGCAATTAAAAAAGTGTATTTTTGGGGTTTACGGATTCGGCTGTATACATTTTTCTATTAGATATATCCATTTGATTAAGGTGGCATTTTAAAGCTAAAGGATAGTAGTTTCTGAAGTCATTAATTGTTATATGTTCAATCTTTTCTGAAAGTTTCATCCCCTAATTAATTAATGTGCACCGTTTATTACGCTCCTACTAATATATTATTTTCTAAAATCAATAACTTCGTAAATTTTATGAAGGGGGTCAAGTTTCATAAATTGTACACTGTTGATCAAAAATCGTAAAGAAAATGGCGGCAAATATATTAACTTTGAATTTCAACCCTCGACCAGTCAGCAGTATAGTAGGGCAGGGAAATTTTTTAATTGTTATTATTTTATGGCATTTAATTGTAGTCCATTCAGAACGTTTAGGATTAAGTATATTAATTTTAATTATTTATTCTGAATATGGAAAACTAAAAACATAAAATAATAAAAATATGTCCCTGCTCTTTTAACTGCTGATTGACAGAGGATTGAAATTCAAAGTGAATATATTTTCCACCATTTTCTTTTTGGTTTTTGATTAGTGATTATACCAATAATTGGTTTATTTCTCAAAAATTGATTTTTGAAACGAAGAGAGATATCAAAATTTTTGGACGGCCACCATCTATACTCCTAAATTTGAACCTTTTTGAAAACCGAATTACAATTGGTGGAAATAAAATTTTTGTTTTTACGGAAGAATGTAAATTGAATTTACCTTTAAAAGCTGTTTTGTTCTAAAACGTTTATAACAATATTCACAACAAAATGCTAAAACACCGGTATGTACAGATGAATGTCGAACTAGTGTACCTTTTCGATGAAATCGTCTTCCACATACTTCACATGCATGCCGTTTCTCATCGCTGTGCACTTGTAAATGAACTTTTAATAATTGTTGTGTTTTAAATGTTCGTTGACAATGTTCACAACAGAATGGTTTTAAATCGGAATGTACGGTATTTAAATGATATTTTAATGAACAATTTGTTAAAAATGTTTTGCCACATTGATCACATGTGAAATCGCGTTCACCTATTGGATTCACATTGATTAATTGAATAGAAATGTAGTTTAACCATATATGTAATAAAATTTCAAATTCGCCCCCTTTACCTAGATCAGTTTTTTTTTTAAATGAAATTGTAACCAAATTAGCGACGAGTAACATATCCTGAGACAATATAAGAGTAATTTTAATAAGAGTAAGGTAACTGGAATAAATGTGAATGAAGGAAATTTTAACAAGAGTAATTTCAATATAATTTAAAATTTATTATATTTTAATTTAGTTAATTTTCTATTTATTTTTATTTTTGTCTATTGATCTCGACTTTCTATCTATTTCTTATTGTCAAAGAGTAAATTACGACTAGCTAATTTATACTGATTATGACTACATTGTAGTCGAAATACATATTTATAATATAAAAAAAAAGATCTAGGTAAAGGGGGCGAATTTGAAATTTTATTTCAAAAACCTAGAGTTCTCACTAATTATCATTCGATAATATAATGTCATATATGTAATACTCCTATACGGGCAGTTCCTATAAGTGGAAGTTGTTTCGACAAAGTGAGACAGATAGTATCTCGTGCTCTCTATTCGCCGAGCGACCAATTCTGTTATGGCGCTTTACCAGGAATTGCCAAGCATGCGCAGCATGTACAATGTGTCTCGAAGGAGAGAGACAATATAGTCAGCACCGTAATGTTGGGACATTCTTTCCTATACCGACTGTCCATATAAGAGTATTCCATATACGAGCATGGAGACTAGACAAGGAATCCGAACTCAAACGGGAAAATTGACAAAATATGTTGAGGTAATGATAGAAGTTATGTTTACTTTTTTTAATCGACAGGTTTTGACGTCCTGGATATAAAGTTTTTACGTTCCAACTCGATATGGAACAGGGTCAAAATTGAATTTGTTTATAACAAAAAAGCGTTTTTTCTTAATTTTTTTTTTCTAACTAAAAATTTGACTATGGGAAAAATATTATTAAATTCTATATAAAAAAAATGAGCCCAAAAATCAGTTTATTAGAACTCGAGAACTACGGAAAAGTTGTAGTGACTCACACTAATACATTACTGCACACATTGTATTTAATACTATACAACAAGACAGAGCGATGCATTTACGTATACGCGCATATCTTTGTCTCTTTTTGTATGCTCACATATAGAAACAGATTAACTGTATAAGCATATATACAGTTAATATGTATAAGTATGTTCTGGAAACGTAAAGAATATTCAATGCGTTTCTGGCACCTTCATAGAACGCGTGCATTTCAGATATATAAAGCAGGACAACAACATTCATTTAAACATTCGTTGAAATAAAAAAGTAAATACAATTCGAAAGTATTAATTGTTATCCAAAAAGTAGTTAAATAAATTTTACAGAAATATACATTTCAAGTATTTTCTTTATCACACGCACCCTTCCGCTACATTACCGCGATAAATAAATTAGGTGAAAATAATGCTAGAGGGATACATTTGTTTTTAAATGAAATATCTTAAATGAAAAACCGCGATAACAAATACGGGTCCCAACAACCTGCCTGAAAACCACTTTTTGAAGCTAATTTGACTCTGCTATTATGGATATCTCCTTATTGCGAACAGGATGGGACAATTTTTCATGAAACATGGTTCACCATCAAAAGTTGATTGTCAGGTCTATTTAGTTGGTATTCTTGGGGGATTCTTCTTTCACTATCATTTCTTACATTATATTTTAGTAGAAGCGGGGAACATGGGGGGTGGTGGTGGTTAGTCTACCAATAAGGCCTTTCTAAGATATTTTAACCGTCATCATCATCTTTTAATATAATATCTAAATTTATTATTTATGTAACCTTTATGAATTTTATGATGATTTTTCAGGCCTGATTGTGTATGTAATGTTTTATGGCATAATTCACATTCATATTTCGGTCGTGATAGTACATGCACTGTTGCCGAATGTTTACGTAAATGTACGCGTAAGGAATTTGCATTTTTGTAACTTTTACCACATTTTGGACATATAAAATTCTTTTCGGTTGAATGACTACGTGCATGATTTCGTAAAAGTTTACGACGATGAAAAAATCTTCCACATTGATCACATCTAAAAACAAAAGTAAGAAATGTAACAACTAACTGAATTTTAATTAAATATTGATATGAAAAAATTAACTCGTCAATCAGGAATCGAACCTCGCCCCCCTGGATATCTAGTCCAACGTGCTTACCGTTACACCTAAGACGACTCTGACGTAAGAGCAAACTTTTTCATATCATTGACAGTATTACTTCTGTTGTCAAATATCAACATTATTAATATATTTATTATTCGTAAATTCATATATTTATTATATTTGTGTATACTTTGGCGTCAAAAAAACAAATACTATACTAATTTTGTAGTGTTTCTCTACTTAGATAACATTACGGTTTCGCTAGCGTTTTAGCGAATTTCCTCCAGAGGAAATGCAGCTATTGTTTTTGTACCAATATTGGAATTTCGTAAAAATTTCTCCAAATATCCATCGATCCTACGTATACTATTCAAAAGGTCAAGTTCCTTAATGGGTAAAATCGGACAAGAGGAAGGAGAGTTTAGAGGGAGGGGGAAACACAAAATTTGACATATCTCCCGTAATATTCGAAAAATCGAAAAATTTATAAGAAGTGAAGTAAATTGTAGGTACTAAATGTAATTTTGTTGCTTATCATTTTTTCTGTTACACTAATTTTTACAGAAATATTGACGGTTTAAGATAGAAAATTAAATTCCTTAATATCTCTGTACACATTAGAATTTGAGCATAAATGATAAGGTGATGAATTGTAGTAAACATGATTTTCTACAACTTCATTCATTACGCATTTTTCGATTGTTCTAATATTAAGAGAAATATTTTATATTTTGTGTTTTCTTCTTTCTTTATGCCCCCTTTCACTTTGACGTATGCCATTTATTTATAAAATTGGCCTTGCAAATACTAAAATCATATTTGATACGACATTTCATTTAGATCAGACTAAAATTGTGACAGCTAGAGAGTGATTTATGTATTCTAAGGAAATTTGCTAAGTTGAAGCAGCTCCTGCGTAACGAATTTTTTCTATTGTTATTTTATTTGAATTGTCCATTACTGTTTTTGTCACTTTAACAAGCTACCAACATTAGTATGAATTACTCTTCTTATTCGTGATTTTAACGAATCAAGCCATGTCTTTTCTTTGATTAGTTAACTATATTGTACACAGGCAAAAACCCCTTAAACTGGACGCGTCGCACTACCATGCTCTAGATATAAAGTTGGTGCAACGAATTGGAACTTAACTACTGGTTAGTATTTATTTAAGAGTTAACTAATTTTAATTATCTCTGTTAACCACAGCATGTTCGTATAACTGGCTGATTATTATCTTCCATATGCATTTAAATAACAATAAATGATTAAACTTCAAAAACTGCAATTGGTCTTTAAAAACGAAGGAGGTTGTGACAAAGTTTTAACTATACAGAACTCTAAGCCATTAATTCATAAAAACTAGAATCTTTTTGTATAAGAAAAACAAACATACTTGTATTTAAATTTATTCCTATGTGCAGACATATGCCGTTTAAAATTATAATATGATTCGAATACTTTTGAACATTCCATACAATTATATTTTGGTGGTTCTCCATGTACGTCTTCGAAATGTTTACGAAATGTTTCTAATCCTGTAAATTCATTCTCACAAATAACACATTTCCATTTATACGTTTTCCATTCTAGAAATAATAATTACATATTGTGTAATTGTGCAAATTACTTGATAAAGGCTAAACAACCAGTACCATCTTTAATTCGACGTATCATTTCATTTCGTTCCGCTTTTTGTCGTTCATATTCTGGATCTTCCAATTCTTTTTTAATTGTTTGATCTCGTTTTACATCTAAAATAAAACGATATTAACTGAAATGTGGTTTATACTTCCTGAATATATGCAAAAAGAATATACAGACTACAGAGTCTAACCTGCTCCTGCGAGACTAATAATAATAATAATTAGCAAGAGGGGTACCGCAAATGGGTCCCTAGCACCTAGACCAAGAGGTCCTCTGTACCCTCCTTGAGAACAACCTGTCACCTGAAGGCGAGGCGTCTCCGGGAAAGAGGTGCTATTTTAAGCAGATAGAGCTGTAGGTTTCTGTTGAGGCCAGACTCCACACAGAAAGCCCATAGTTTCCCCGACGGGATTGCTCCCAGGATTGATGGATCCAGGGTTTCGGACTCAAACAGTCTATGCCTGACACTCTGCAGGTGCAAATGACATGTATGGAGGTTTCATCGTCCTCCATACAGGCCCTACAAGTGCGATCATCAGATATCCCCAAGTTATGAAGGTGGTAGTTCAATCGACAGTGTCCTGTCAAGAGCCCCACCACCCTTCTCAACTGTATTCTATTGAGTTTCAACCGAGCACAGTCGAATGGCCTGGCTGTGGTTATGCACCGCTTGACCTGTCGCATGCCCTGCGCAAAGTCACAGTAATCGAGATGAGCTTGTCGTAGCTACTCCTTGATTCGGTAAATTACGGAGAATCTTGATATGGGAATGACAGGCTCAATTTAAAGGGGCGTTTGAGATGACCCCTCTCGTGCCAACGAGTCTGCTGCTTCGTTCCCCTTAACGCCAGAGTGACCCGGTAGTCTGAGATCAGTCTGACTGTGAGACTACTTAAAAAAAAAATTTTTTGGGGTATAGACTACGGCAAAAAAAGTGCCGTAACCTGAAGATGGTGGTTGATTATGATTTCTTGTCATTCATATTCAACCAAATGGTCTTTCCAGTGGCGTAGCTAGGCGGCACATCTGGTGCCACCCGTTTGGGGTGACACCCGACTGTGAAAATAATAAAAACTTACAAAAATTCCATAAAACGAAATTACCGGTAAAATTCAACGATATATATGTACTACGTACTGGAGGGTTCAGCACAGCGCCATTTTTTGAAACAATAATTCCTCCAATAAACCATTACTTGTGTCATTTCTCATTTGTATTGTTTAAATAAAATAATACTTGACGTTTTTTCGGATTTTGATTGATTTTAATAGGTTTTATTCTTGAAGTGACACCATCGATATCCCCACCGGGTACCACCCAAGTTAACTACGCCACTTTCTGTAGTATTTTATTAAATATTCTGGTAAAATACATTGGTATATGTTTATAATGTGAAAACAGTCGGGCGTGAAAACTAGATAAATAGATAGATAAATCTTGGGGATATGAATAGTATTGCACTTCGACCTTATGGTCCATAGTGTTCCCCTCCTTCTAATTCAGTCTGGCGAGGTTCGCTTATCCCAAATCTTAGCCATAGCTGGGAACTTGCTTATCAGGTTTTCCTGAAGGTTCATATAATCGGGGTGAGATGCGCCAAATATTTTGTGGAGTTATATTGTGTACGGATGCTTTCTCCTAGCTGGTGATAATGTCCGGTAACCTTTCGAACTTGTATCCCGTTCAGGTTGAGTGTGTAGCGGTTTCGTTACTAAAATTAAATATACTTTCTTTAATTATATTTCAAATTTTGCCCCTATTCCTAGAACATTTGTTTGTATTTTATAAATACGTATTTCGACTACAATGTAGTCATCATCAGTATGAATTAGCTAATCGTAACTATCTCTGGGATATGGATTCAGAGATATGTTGCTTGTTGCTAATTTGGTGCGTACCTCACAATGGTATTACAAAAGTTCTGTCCTTTTATACGATTTGACTGAGGGTATAATCTGACTTGAGGATTATTTGAGTTGCCTGACTACTGAATTAGGTGTGTGGAAAGCCCCACCTATTTATTGGCGGTATTCTTTGGTGACTATGCGGCGTTTGTTTTGTCACTAAAGTGAGTGTATCTACATTAACCTTGACATTGGCGTGAGAAGAGTTTTGGCGGCAATGTATATGTGCATACAACACACACGCTTATTTTTAAATTAGTAAATGACTATGTACTTTTATATTAGTAGATGACTATGCGCACCCAGCGAATAGTCATCTCTTTTTTCCAATACAAGTATTAATGTGCCAAAAAGAAACAGATAGTATGTTGTCAAAAATGTGTCTTAACGTATGAGTATATCGTCTATGAAGACTAAGTACTTCGCTGCATTCCGAATCACGCACGATTCATTTTTATTTTAAATTTTATTAAGGCATTGGATATAATATCATTAGCCTATCGACCTCAATAGACCGTGAAAGTGTGGTGTCACAAGTCTATTAGGGTTGTGGGCATGCCCATCGTGTCCACAACGGTGAATCCGCGATTGCCACTACTTTCTGATTCTGAGATCTATTTTTCGTTATACCAACGCCCCAAGAAAACATAAAATAAAAATAGTTTCACTGAAGCAGGAGGTCACATTACTTCAAAACTTAATTTTTTACATAATTTTACCGAACTAAACAAACGTTTCAACTTACATTTTCTTTTTACCTTATCTGAATTCTGAAAATTAGTCTTTCTTTTCTTATATTTTCTTTTTACATCATTCTAAAAAATAAAATATTATGAATTTCGTCATTAATATATGTTATGTCTTTATTTTATTTATTTAAATTCTTTAGTTATTATTTTATGTACCTTATTTAAATTATTTTCTTTTTTTTCGTCATCAGTTTCATCACAATCATCACCTAGAATAAACAAAAGTTTGAAATGAAATAAAACTTCCGAGTTGTTCGAACTCCTATATCAATAATATCATGTTCCCATTAACGATTTTTCCGAAACAAACCATCCTCACTGGCCCTGATCATGTCAATCCTCATGATCAGATCCGGTTCAAGGCACAATGCAAGTGATGCACAGTATCAGGACATCACCCAAATGGGACGCATTACACGATTATTTTTTAATGTAGGACTAAAGTTTAGAAAGGCGATTTTAAGCTTATTTTTTTAGTGTTTATTTCTCAGCTCCTATAATAGATATTATAATACAGTTTTTCTTAAAATAATTATATAGTATTTATGTGACAAAAATAAAATAATTATGTGTCGTGGAAGTAAAGCTGAAAAAAGTCGTTGTCCCATGGCGGCGGGCGGACACTCTATCTCAGGATTGGCTGGTCTGATACAAAAAAATCAAACAGATTCTTCAAAAGGAAGACTTCTTTCGTGAGAATTTACCTCATTTAATAAAAAATCGACAAAAGAAAAAAAATTGGAACACCGAAAACAAAAATGTGAAATTTTATCTACTTTTTTAAACATTTTTTTCTTGCTAAAGTATATTTATATATATGTTTTTGTAAATTTAGGTAAATTCTCATGTGAGACATCTCAACAAACAAAACTCACTTTGGTTTTTCAAAATCGGAGCAGCCAATCCAGAGATAGACTGTCCGCCATTTGAAAAAGTCATTTCGAGAAAAACGCGATTAAAGTTTGCGAAGGCCAAATAAATAGGGCCAACAAATACTCTTGTGTAGGCCAAATAAATACTGATCACATGCGACAAAAAAAAAATCTGTGTATAATAAAAACCGTTATTTTAGAGAGAGGGAATTCAAAGCCGTTGAGAATACTACAGCTGCTGAAACACCTGCGGTAACGCGAGGTCGTTACCGCATTAGTGAGGTTGCGCTTGCCTAATATCATTTTATACCGCGACGAATTTTTGAAAATCCTTCTGGGAGGTCATTTTTTAAGGTTAAAGGAATCGAAAAACCAAAAACAAAATTTTCGGTTTTTTGAAAATTGTAAAGTTAGTCCTACCTTAAAGAATATATATTCTGTATTTTATAAAAACTTTTTAACAAAAAATAGAATCGACGAAAGAAGAAAGTAACTGAAAAGCAAAAAATAAAAAAGAACCTTTTTAGTCTAAGTCTTACACTAATGTAATTACCTAAATAATTTTGAGTCGGCAAACATTGGTATTTTGCCAGTAATTAGGTAGCTTTAGTCGAATTTTTTTTTATATTAATTTATTTGTGGACCTCATGATTGAACCCTATTTCGTGATAAAATTTGACTCTGCTTCTAAGTTCGTGAGCTCATGGCCCCTGTTTCGGAATAAAGTTTTTTACAGTGCGTTATGATAATTTATTAATAAAAAACATAAATATTTAAAGAGTTTATTTATAATTAAGAACAGGATAAAGATATTTAATCATTACAAAATATGTGAGAGTGAGATCCAGCTTAATGACCATGGAGATTAATGACAATAAATAAAGCTTTTATTATATATATAAGTAAATTATCATAACTCACTGTAAAAAACTGTATCCCGAAACAGGGGCCATGAGCTAGCTATATATTATATACCGGGTATAAAAATATAAAGGACGCTACCCCATATCATGATCCATAAGATCGATGGATTTAGAAAAAAAATTTGTAAAATTCGCTAAAACGAAAACACATTTGGGAATTAATAAAATATAGCTTTCCGTTTCCCAAAAAAGTATTTTATGTTTAATGTCCAGTGTACATTCAAAAATTTATTATTAAAGTAAAAATCTATTATAATATCAATTTGGCTATTCCTTATAATTCTGATACATGCTGTTATGGAATCTCTGGCAGGGACGGGCCTTAATATTTTGTCTATTGCGGTAATTTATTCTAAGGTGTTCATCGGAATGCGTTCAAAATGTTGGCCAAAGGGTATGTCACGGGGTTTTGGCCTGAAAACAAAGATCTACTAGCTCTAGTTTCTAATAGATATCCTCAGAAAGTATTTTTAAGTGCTAAAATTCCCATATTAGGACAACAGTAAATTAATTATATATACGGATGGATATGCTCCGAATAAGAGTTCATCCACTTTGCAATGTAGCGAAAACGCTAAAACTGAAGACACTCTGCTAAGTTAGAGAATCGAACCCTGAAACCAATATATATGATCCATGTTTAGTTGTAGACTTGTAGTATCAGTAGTCATGTTTAAGAAAAGAATCCTAAAGAAAAGGACTGATAATTGTATAACTATAAAGTCTCGATATTTTAGCGTAAAGAATTCATGCATTATAGGTACTATGGGCCACAAAATTCGAGTCCTTTTTTCCAAATTGTTAAGTCATTTTGTGTCTTATTCTTTCGGTTTTTGGGAAAATATTTCGAATAAAAGTTCTTCATTTAAATAATAAAAATCTAACTACTTTTATTCGATCATTTTCCCAAAAACCGAATAGATAAGGCACAAAATGACTATAAAATTTTGTAGTACTAGAAAACATAGTACTAGAGCTCAATACTATATCATTTCCATAATTTAACACACACAAAAACGAAAACAATATATTTACCATCTTTTATTTTAAAATCATCATCATCGTCTCTTAAAAATGGTTCAACAAAATCATACGAATTCAATTCCGTATCAGATACTTCTTCTTTAATATTTGATTTATTATCTTCAACAGCATCTTCTAAGCGTAGTTGTGCTTCTTTAACAAATTCTTGAAAATCGTAGGTCGCAGTTACTTTATCACAACATAACGAACATACATTCTTTGGTAATCGTGTATCGTTAAAATGTAAATTCAAACATTGTTGAATCTTTTGCTCTAAATTCAATTTAATTGCTTCATTTTTTTTAATGTGAATTACTTCATTTGTAAATTTATAATCAGCACATAATCGACATTGTACGTATAAACTCATATTTTTAATCCATAAAAAAATTTATTAATTCATTTTCAGTGAATTAATTGTTTTGTTTTTGAAAATGTTTCAAAATCAACAATAAAAATATTTTTAACAATTATTTGAATGAAATTAAATAACATTTAAAATTAAATAGTGTTAAAGTATTAAAAATAAATTTCATATTAATTACTTTTTTTAAATTATTAAAATTTATGTTTGTTTAAATTTTTCCAAACATAATAATGTAGTTTATTTTGAAAAAAAAACTATTGTTTACTTCTTGATGTTTTTGTATTCGCTTGCACATCTTTGTCATCCAAATAATTGATTGATTTTTATGCGTTTTCGTTAAATATTCTTGATTATTCAGTGCATATGTAGTTTTCGAATTTCATTATGTTTTATATATCGGAATTTCACATTCGCATTTCAAATTTCACCATGTGACCCCTAATATTCTTGAAATAATGACCCAAGATATCGCGATCAAACTAAATTGCACAGAAAATAAATTTTTTTTCCTGTAAGTTTAAAGCTGATCATAATAATTTTTAACATTTGTAAAAAGAAAACTAGGAAAACCATTGGGCGCTCACAAAATATTTATATTGCTATTATGTTACAATGTCAGCGCGCAATGGTTTCATTTTTATAAATGTTGAAAATCAGCTTATCACTGAAAAAAAATTATTTTCTACTTTTTAGTGTAATTTGGTTATAAAAGAAAACCATTGTTTTTATAATGTTTTTATTTTAATTTTAATACTAAAATAAATTAATTTAATTGCCCAACGCGTCCACTACTTTTCCAATGTTTATTATACTTCATCATAATTTATATTACAGAGAATATTTTCTAATTCCATGATGAGTTCATCTAAAAGTTTATGTGTCATGTGGACTCTCTAGCGGCCACAGTTTTATACTGATTGAAATTAAATTTAGAGGAAGGAGGAAACACAAAATTTGACATATCTCCCTTAATATTCGAAAAATTTATAAGAAGTAAAGTTGTAGGTACTAAGTTTTACTGTAATTTTGTTTCTTATCATTTTTTCTGTTACACTAATATTTACAGAAATATTGACGGTTTAAGGTTGGAAATTAAATTCCTTAATATCTCTGTACACATTGGCCTTGTTCGGCCGAACTAAGTCCTTAGTAAACTAAGTAAATTAGTCAGAGTACTGAGCTAAGTTGTTGGCTAGGACACTTTATATATACTAAGAAACTTTTCTTATACCGCCATTTTACTTAGCAAGTCACGGCCATTGTAACATGAAATTTCGACGTAGTAAAACAGAACGTTCGAAATTGAATTTTTATTATATGGAAAATTAACTATAAAAAATAGATAAATCAAATTTTTTTATTTGGCAGTATGAGTACGATTATGTTATTTATGAGATAACTAAGATAGTAAGTTTGTCCAGGCCAAAACTCGCAGCGCTCAGAACAAAGTTTTATTTACTCTAACTTACTTAGTTTACTAAGGACTTAGTTCGGCCCAACACGGCCATTAGAGTTGGAGTAAAAATGATAAGGTGATGAATTGTAGCAAACATGATTTTCTACAACTTTATTCCTTACGCATTTTGCGATTAAGAGATATTTTATATTTTGTGTTTTCTTCTTTCTTTATGCCCCCCTTCCCCCTTGACGTATGCCATTTAATAATAAAAGTGGCCTTGCAAATACTAAAATCATATCAGATACGACATTTCATTTTGATCAGACTAAAATTGTGATCGCTAGAGAGTGATTTATGTATTCTAAGGAAATTCGCTAAGTTGAAGCAGCTCCTGCGTAACGAATTTTTTTAGTCATAATTTAGTCATTCTATATAATGAAATTATCCAATAAATCCAAAAAATATCTCACTCGCAACCGCTTGTATGTATATTGCCTCGCGCTCGCACCTACGGCTGGCCTTCAACTTTGTCAGGCAAATTTTTAGAACTGAGGAAACTGTCTAGCCACTTAGGAAACATCTTTTAATAGTTACTCAAGTAACATATATAAAATTCAGCTTTTATACTATAACGAAAGTAGAATTACATTTTTTTAAAGTTTAAGGGTGTCTAGCGGGGGTTTACCACTATTCAAGTGTCTGGCAATAAATGACGTGATTTCTATAATTATCTCGAAGAAAATATAAAAAAATTATACTTTATACTTAGACGAAAGTTAGTAGCAATTTTATACACCTTTGCAACCTTTCATAGTCGCTGATCGTTCCTAACTTTAATCATATTTACTCACAATATTTATATTGAAAGATAAGTAATTATTGTAATTATACACTGCACAGAAGAAAAAGTGGCACAATTTGAAAAATTTATTTAGTTAAATTATTTTCTTTGAAATTTTTATAAATTTGTATATGTTCTTGTTAATATAGAAATAAAATTGCAAAAAAAATCTGATAATTTATGGGCAAACAATTTATTTAAAAACAAGTAATATAACAACTAACTGAGTTAATTGTTTAAAATATCCGGCATGTACTGAGTTGTATATCAATGTTTGAATTGTTGACAATTCTGCAAATTCAAATTTTATAAAATATGAATTATGTGTAAATGCAAGAATATTCTTGTGTTTATAAAATGTATACTAATGATCTTGCGTTTTTTATTTTGTTTAATTATTAATTTAGCACGAAACGTTAGTTAGTTAACTCGATGCGTTACGTAATAATAAGATAACGCGAAGCGTAGCATAATGCAAAGCGTTAGTTAACGCGGAGCGTTACATAACGCAAAGCGTTACATAACGCAAAGCGTTACATAACACGAAGCGTTACTTAGCTTGAAGCGTGCTGAACATGAATCGTTAGTTAACGGGAACCATTACTCAACGCGAAGCATTACATAACGCAAAGCGTAAAAATAACGCGAAGCGTAACTCAACGATTAGCCATTATATAGCGCGAAGCGTTACTTAACGCAATGCGTTAGTTACTTAGCGCGTAGCTATAGTCGCTTAACGTGGAGCGTTAATTTTTTAACGCGTTGCGTCAATTTACTAATGCTTCAAGTTAAGCAGCGCATCGTATTAACTACCGCTTTGCCTTGAGTAATGAACGCATCGCGGAGTTTCTTAACGCGAAGCGTTATTAAATATACGTGCCTCGTTACTTAACGCGACGTTTTGTAATAGTGACTAACGCTTCGCGTAAGTATCTAACGATTATCGTTAAATAACTAACGCATCACGTTAAGTCACTAAGCTTCTTGATTTTGCACATTAACGAACTTGACCATTTTTTTGCTCTAGAACACACAAAATTTCAGCTCGTTATCTCTTTCCGTTTTTTAGTTATCGTGTTCACAGACGGACGGATATGTGGAAATAGACAAATTAGGCCATTTTATAAACACCTATTCGCTCAGTGCGAAGCCATGGTGGGGAGAAACTGATTTACCGTCAGCGCTACCCGTGGCTATATCCGATACTACGGGGGGCTGTTTTTATGTTTCGAGTTAGCTAAATATACAAGTGAATTGTTATTTAAAATTTATTTAAATAAAATAACATAAAATGAGTCACAAAAGTTGTTGTGTTGTAAGTTGTAAGAATACAGGTAGAAAAAGTGCTTGTCATTTTTATAAATTTCCAACAGCAAGTTGGAAAATAAATCAAAGGAAAAAATGGATAGCTGCTGTTAGGAGACAAAAGTAAGTAGAATCATAACCTTACTATCCGTAATAATAAAAATCTTGAAAGGAGTGAAACTTAAAAAAATAGTAAGTTTAGAAAATGCTAGGAAATATTATTATTAATTAAAAAAAAAAATTTTTTTTAACATTTTTAAATTTAGCATAATTATATATTAAAAAATAAGATTGAATTTTTTTATTATAAACTTTTCATTAATTATTTAAGATTCATTTACTCTTTGCCACTTATTATATTAAACAAAAAGATTATCCATACCAATGATCATAAATTTTAAGTATTAAATATTAAAAATTTTCAATTTTCCTTGCAGTATTGATGGCTCATTGTGGACTCCAAAGGCACATGATTATATTTGTAGTGATCATTTTATTGGAGGCCAAAAGTCTGACATAGAATCGAGTCCCAGCTACATTCCTACTAAATTTCCTACAGCTTATAAATCTCGAAAAGTTAATGAGTTAATGGTTACGAATAGGTGAGTAATAATATATTGAAATTTACATAATTTAAAAACTAAATAGGAGAGTATTACTATAAATTTTAGATATTATTTTATAAACAAATACTGTCGCTATTAAAATTTGTGACTATCAACAATCTAATAATAAGAACTTTTGTGTAATAAATTTTTCAGATTTAAGCGCTTAATGGACCGCCGGCAGAACAAAAATGCATCTTCAGCACTCAATCCTAAGCCTGAAGTTAATGAATTGCAAGAAATGATTACTGAAGATCCGCCGACAGTAACTCATTTCAGAGTTGATCAAGAGTGTCAAGTTAACTTCGATTCAGAGTCTGATGTCAATTTTCACACATTTGTATGTAATAGATATGTTAAAAATGAAATATGTCATGCAGAGACTCAAACAGAAATTATCGACGATACTAGGTCAATTAAAGTTAAAATTGATAAAAAAAAATGCATCTCCAAAAAATGTGGTACTCCTCATACAACATTTGTTAATCAAGAAATGCAATCTGACATTACTCAGTTCATTGGCTTTTCATCGATAAAAAATAATAATGAGTTAATAGATCTTGCAGGAGTGAGTTTTGAAAATTTCGAATTTTTATTAAGAAGAGTGAGTAGCTCTAAAAAATGCGTCGTTTCAACGAAAGATCGGTTGTTGATATTCTTGATGAAAATGAAAACCGGGTTAACATTTTCAGCACTTGGCGTATTATTCAGTGTACATAGAACAACGGTTTCAAGAATATTTTTCGAAATTTTACAAGAATTCACGTAGAACGGATCATGCAGCGTTTAAGAACATATCAGATACTGAATAAAATTCCAGAAAATTTGCTTCATTGCATAGATGACATTTTGCACATCTGTTGTGTTTTAGTAAATTTACAACCTCCCATACTGTCAAATAAAGAAGATAAAGAGGGTGGAAAATAAATACTACATTAAACTCGAAAAATTTGTTTATATTTTTAAAAACTTCAACATGTTAAAATTTATTGTATTTTTTACTCTAATTTACCACAAACTATTAATCAATATTAATTATTGATCAATATTAAAACTAATTCAACCATTATTTTATATAACTCGATTAATTTGTATATATTTTTTAAAACTTGAACATGTTAAAATTTATTTTATTTTTTACTCCAAGTTACCACAAATTATTAATCAATATTATAAAAAATAATTTCGTTACATGCTATAACAAATGTTTAAATTGTAATAAAATATTTATCAATAATACTTGCGTAACAAACAATAAAGTATTTTCTTAACATTACTCAGGCATCAACAAATATAATTATTATATTCTTTAATCTAAGTTATTACTGATATCCAGGCCAGTAAAAGTACGATTTTCTAATAATTCTTCATCTTCACTGGCAATCAAATTTTCATTTTCTTTTAAGCTACTATTGCAATTTGATTCTTTGGTTAATACAGCCTTATATAAAGCAGGTAAATAATTTTGAAAGTAAAACTGTTCACTTTTAATAATGACAGCTTGTATAAAATCTTCATCTCGGTGTACTTCAATCAAGCAACTACCATTTGGAAGAGGCGAATAAACAAAAAGATCACAGACAGTCATACCGGTAATATACATTTGTACTTGCATCTGAGTGTAATAAACATCAGTATGCTTTACAATCAATTGATCTTCTACAAATTGTAAATATTTTACATTGCATGACTTATCATTAAAATTTACGACAGCTTTCTTCTCACAAGAACTGGGACACTTGATTTCAACAATTTTTGTGATACAACCATCATCTATCACAACACCATCAATACTTCCGCATAGCCAAGGTTGATTTGCTTTGACGATAACACCAACACGTTTGACTTTACAATTATAAAGTGTCTCGTATTTACTTCGTGCAATAGGTTCATTTTTTAAACCATATCGAGTAGAAGCTGTATCAATTTTTTTTTTATTTAAAAAATCAGATACTAAGCTTTCGATTGATTTTCTATTCAGTGTTTTAATGTTATGAACATTTGTACTAGCAGAAATTCTCAGGTGCCTAGCTTTGAACCAGTTTTCACATAATGATTGATCCAACGTTTCACAGGCTAATGCGACAATATGTTCTTCAGATAACACAATATTATTCATATAAAATTCTTTAATATTGTTATCTAGTTCATAAATACGTGAATAAGTAGGATGTTCTTTGTAAAAAATTAAAAAATTATTTACGCATTCTGAACAATCTTCCTTCTCGATATTAAGTTCAACTTGCGTTATTAAAGAGTTGAGGACATTTCGAACAGTGTGGAAATTATTTTCACTAGATTGAGCAATTAAAATTTGTTTTAACGGACAGTCAGACACCAATTCGGAGATTTCTACGTCTTTTGAATCATGTAGTTGATTATATTTGTGAGGTATCATGTTTTCAAAGTATGCTCCCTTCGAGTACTTGTCTTTGGCGAATTGCCGAGCACTGGGTTTCCCCCATTGCTGTTCAATACTTGTTTTTGAAGCACTATTTTCATTATTTATGAAGTAAATCAGCGCAGCGATGTGTTTACATTTTTTACTTTGATTATAAACGCAATTACATTGCACATCAACAACACATCGTTCTACATTTAATTTTAAACTCGTGGTGTAAGCTGTTGCATGGACAGATGCTTGCCTGATTACTCGCGATTTAATCAAATAGCTTTCGTTATTTTTGCGAAACTCTTCTACCTCTCGGACATGTTCAGCAAGAACCAGCTTTTTTCCTTTTACCAATGTCTGTGGCTGGAACTGAATTTCGTGGGTTATTGATTGAAATCCCGTTTTTATTATGGTTTCCATTTTAAATCCAAATCTAAAAATAAAAATGATAAATTTAATCGATTAACAATTTTTCTCAGATTTATTATTGAATTGTAATATGTTAATTTTAGTTAGCAAACATAATCTATTTTTTTGTACTCAAAAACAATCAGCACTTTTAATTTGTAGAATTTTGAAACAATAAAATATTTTGGTAATTTCGTTCAATCTAAATTTACTTATAAAAAAAAAAATAATTAAATGTTTATTCAAGTTTTCTTATAATTTTAATTTTAAAAAAAATTTTTCTCTATTTTCTTTTTATTTGATTTCAGTTAACCTATCTTTATGTGTGCTAACTTCTATGCTACTTTTTCAGTATTAACTATACTCACATTTTATTTTTTAATGCACAAGAACACTTTACATTAACAAATATTTATTATAAATATTCCCTTTAATTAAAAAAGCATTTTTTTATATATCATTCGATATTATTATTACTGACAGCCATTCAATACTTAGTAAAATATATTACAATAGCCCCCTGTAGTTCAACCATACCATGGCGCTGAAGTCGCGCACAGAGCGAATACCAAACATTTATTTCTATGATCAATATTTTCAAGCGTTACAAAGACGGAACTAAACTTAATATACCCTTGTATATATATAAAGTTCACTTCGACATCTTGGGTGATTACCATCCATTCCTGCACTAAAGCTATTATGAGCTTTTGTGAGCTATCAGGAGGGTTAATTCACCTTCTTGAGGGATGCACGGTTCGATTTTTGGAATTCACGAACTTGAAGTTACTCTTTAGCCCTAGAACACACACAAAAGATTTCAACTTGTTATCTCTACTCGTTTTTGATTATCGTGTTGACGGAGTCATTTTATGAACACCTATACTAAGAAATTTTTTCTATGATCATTTTCAACCGTTACAAAGTCGGAACTAAAATATACTCTTGTATATATCATATATACCGGGTATGAAAACATATTGGGAACTCCAGCACTTAGTAAGTGAGTTAGTAAGTCGATTTTTCCTATCCTAATCTCTGTGACTTACTCTTAGGCTTACTTAAGGTTCATGGTTTCACTCTGGTGAAAAACTTAGTAACTACTGCTAGTAGGTTGTAATATTAAGCTCTACCACCTGTCAAAGATCCCAATATTGCTGATTTTTTAAAAAAATCTATTGATATTTAATGGTATTATATATACATATATATATATATTTTTTTTTTTTCATTATTTCAGCGTTTTAGCTGCTGATGCTATAAACGTTATAAAAATACTGATATCATTAAAACATTTTCATCATCTTATCACTCTTTCCTATCACCATAAAAACCAAACCACACAAAAACCAAATCACACACCATATCATAAGACCAATATCACAACACAACACTTATTGTTATAACGATAAAAATGTTAGAAACTGATCTGTTTATACACTAATTTCTTATATAACACGATATATTTCTTATATTTACACTTTTGTGTTTGTTTGACCAAGGTAACAGCAAATAACAGCAAAACCTATTTATAATAATCAAATTTTATCGAATAGTCCCACCAATTTCAAGCTTTGGAGAACTTTAGGAATACGCGGGTCTTGGGGGTTCAACATGTTCATGTTAACATTGTGTATACCCAGTATTTATTTTTATCTATTTTATATTCAATTTTCAACTGCTGCCCCAAAAATACATAGTACAACATATAAAAAATTGTATCATAAACATTAAAACACTATATATGTTATACTAGATATGTTCAATTGGCAAAGTTGTCATAAGTAAATTAATCATATTGTATTTTATACGTTTTTGCTTTTACCCCTTGAGAACAACTTGCCACCCGAAGGCGAGACGTCTCCGGGTGAGAGGTGATATTGTAAGCAGATGAAGATATAGGATTCTGTTGAGGCCAGACGCCGTACAGAAAGCCCACAGCTTCGGACCTAAACTTTCTATACCTGACACCCTGCAAATTTCTGTAGGTGCAAATAACATGTATGGAGGTTTCAGCGTCCTCCATACAGGCCCTACAAGTAGGATTCTCAGAAATCACCAAGTTATGAAGGTGGTAGTTCAATCGACAGTGTCCTGTCAAGAGTCCCACCACCCTTCTCAACTGTATTTTATTGAGTTTCAACGGAGCAGTGTCGAATGGCCTAGCTGTGGTTATGCATAGCTTGGTCTGTCGCAAGCCCTGCGCAAAGTCCTAGTAATCGAGATGAGCTTGTCGTAGCCACCCCTTGATTCGGTAAATTACGGAGCATCTTGCTATAGGAATGACAGGCTCAGGTGAAAGGGGCGTTTGAGATTACCCCTCTCGAGTCAGGAGCTTGCTATCAGGTTTTCCTGAAGGTTCATAAATTCGTGGTAAGATGCACAGAATATTTTGTATCTGCTGTAATCGTGTGATTCACAATTAAAGATTCCTCCTCGCCGCATATTCTGGACATAATATATCCATTATGGAGTCCTATTGTGTGTAGATGCTTTCGTAGGTGATAATGTCCAATGATGAATCCGGTAACCTTTCGAAGTTGTATCCTGTTTAGGTTGATTGCATCAAGGGCAGCCTCTTGGTTGCATTCCGAAACAGAGTTTTTCGTGTGGTATATTTACACGGTGTTTAAAGTCTATCCACTCGTTGTTCACTTTTACATGCTGTTTTTGGGATTCCTAAAATATGTTCTGGGCCTATAAAAGGTAATCCTGGAAGGAAACCACTGTCACCTGGTATCCAAATCAATTTAACGTTGTTCCGTTTTCCAGCTACAGAAGTTCCTCCAGGCGATCCCTGAAATGATTTCAGAGACTACAGTAGCAGGAGTTAAAGTTTTAGAGCAGCTTGGCTGGCCGAGGTAATCTTTATGTTCTGGTTTGTGTAGCTTCTACGTAGGTTTTCCCGTGCACAAACCAGTATGGCATAGATTTCTGCTTGAAAGATGGAAGCATCAGGGTGTCTAGTAATATTTAGGCAAAAAATTCCCTGACTTTTCCAGGGTTTCCAGGCTTGAATTCGAATTTTTCCAGACCATTTTTTCATATAATATTTTGTTATTGATAGGAAAATTAAGAAAAGTATAGATTTGTTCATTTATATTCATTTTTCATAGATAATATCATGAAGAATAGATAAATAGGAGATTGAACGACATAGGCAATTCGTCTGTTTTTTCGTCCTCAAAAACGTGTAGAGATCATAGTTATTATTTTCGCCACTAGCGGCAGTGCGAATATACCCGTACGGAATTATTATTATTACATATTAAAATCAACGGTTATCGCATCTAACAAATAAAAATTGTAAGTATAAAAATTGTTTAATTTTATAAATGTGAAAAAATGGGACGATGTTGTACAGGGAAAGCATAGATATACTGTTATATATCTATGAGTGGAAGGTTGTTTAAGGTTAGGAATGCGTGTCTGCATTTACGAAAGGAATATGGTCTATAATTACCGGTTGTCATCTTCTTTCTTTATCTAATATATGTTAGTATTGTAAACATATATTTGTAATTATTAATTGCAATTATCACTATGATTCTTCATCTTTTAATTTATTGCAGATTATTAAGAATTCTCTATTATTAATATTTATTTAATTATTACTTGATAATCGAAAACAATTTTTTATTATCTATAAAACTAAGACTTCTTATTAACTGAATGAAAGTAATTTCTTGGCGCCTACATTTAAACATTTAAATTCCGTACGGCACTGAGACCAGTGACCCCTACTGATAAAAGATAGTTACATCAATTCTTGACCATTTTTTTAACATTACGTTCGCTCTCCTAATATATCTATTCTTCAGATAATATAATAAAACCTATACATTCTTTTTCATCAGTAACATACATAAAATTTTTTCAAAAACCTCAAAACAGATAATTATTAGTAATAATTTTTTAGAAATAAGTTATTTTAAATACGATTATGCGAAATTCCCTGACAATTCCAGAAACTCAAAGATTCCCTGATATTTCCAGGTTTTCCAGATTTTCCAGACAACTAGACACCCTGAGCATACATTCCCAAGTTATATTAGCCCCAACTTTGATCTTTCACCGTAAATTCCCACCCCAGTTTTGGAGTAGTCTGTATACCAAACGATTTCTATCTTGAGATAGGATGGTTCTCCTTCTGCCCACATTTCCCTATCAGAGATTACAGTGAAAGGATTCCTTAACCACTAAGTTATCGGTGTAAAAAAAGTGTTTTCTGATTTTATTAGATTTTGTACTTTATAAAAGTCATGTATTTCTTATAATAATTTGTAATCTTACAATACTGTACAGTTAATACCACAAATACGTAAATTTGTTTGTTGAATATAATTTATATATTATATAAATATTTGGAATGTTTTTTTTTTGCTTAAGATGTGATTAATCCTTAGTTATTATTTTCTAATTTTTGTTCGGGATTTGGAGGATCATCATGCCTATATGTAACATTTTTTCTTATACTCATTACACCATGTTTGCCCTTCATATGTTTAATATAATTTGATGAATCTGTGAAGTGTTGATTACATTCCAAACATGAGTATGGACATTCACCAGTATGTTGTCTGGTATGTACCTGAAAAGATTAGTATTTTTATTAAATTAAACTATAAATAATAGCCAAGCAACTGAGTTCATTTATTTACAAAAAAGTATTAATTTGAACATGTTTTGAAAGTATAAACTAAATTTTGTTAAATAATTTTTATAAAAACAAGCTGAGACAAGGCAGTAAGCTTACTGAAGTATATAAACAGTTACTATGTTTACAAATTGTATATAATTTCTGAATTCCGATATCTACAATAGTTTTTGAGATATTTGCAAAAAACAAAACCCCCATTTTTTTACTAAATTGTTTATAACTTTTGAAATTGTTTTACACGGGACTTTTTTACATAAACTTTCAGATGCAATTACGAATCGAATGACACTTTGGTCATAATTTTCTGAGAAGGCGAAGTGGAATTCGCAAAAAAGGCACATGTTTACTAACTTATGGCGTGATCGTTCTACCTTAAACGCACATTAAAAAAATAGAACCAGAATATCCAAAGCACAATATTTTCAATAAAATATAAATATTTACCTTCAAAAGTTGTTTTGTTCTGAACCGTTTAAAACAATATTCACATGCAAAATCTAGTACACCCGTATGTACGGACGAATGTCGTGATAATGTTTCCTTTCGATGAAATCGTTTGCCACATACTTCGCACGCATGTCTTTTTTCGGAACTGTGTGCTTGCATGTGTCGTTTTAACAATGGTTGTGTTTTAAATGTGCGACGGCAATGCTCACAACAGAATGGTTTCAAATCTGAATGTACGGTATTCATATGATATTTTAATGAGCTGTTGGTTAAAAACGCTTTTCCACATTGATCGCAAGTAAAATTTCGTTCACCTTTAAAAAAAAAGAAGTTTAATTGGTGCTTTGTATGCAAATGATAAATTTATTTTATATTGTCACTTTGAATAATTTGATTGGTCAAAAACTAGAGGCTTTCATGGAGAGTATTGGCATATGTGTCTTTAAAACTGTAAGAGATATACGAAAAGTTTAAAAAAAGAATATGTTTCTTTCTAAAAAAACAAACTTTTTTGTAATTAACTTTTTTCATAAACTTTCTAAATAGTTTAGCCACATTTCATCTCAAACATCTATGGATTCGTTTTAAGCGTTTACACGCTTTCAACACCACCACTCGTTAGTTTTAGTGTTCATCTTGACGCTGTGTATGCTAACAAAGCGCGCTAATGGTTGAATTCCACTATGGACACCACGCTCACAGACGCCTTCTATATCAAGGTAGTGTAGAGCAATTGCGTGAGAGCCAAATCGTACAACTTCCAAAACATACATTGAATAAGCGTTTGTTTATTTATCTGTCATGTGCACCGGGTTTTTTATAGTGTATTCCATTTAATTGTTTGAATATTTAAAAAAACCTACATTACCAACATACTTTGTCAAATTGTCAGTTTAGGGGTTTTTGTTTTGATTTCAGGGGCTTTTGAAGTCACTCAAACAAACATTCCATTCCTTGAAAAACAGCTAAATTGCTTTCATCCGCCATATTGAACATTCATGTCAACTGACGCTTACACGTACTAATAATGCCAAAATGAACGATATTTTCAAGATTAGAGTAAGCGCCCAAAACGAATACACCCTATAAATTACAAAAGCGTTTGACTGTACAATATATGTATAAAAATATACACCAGTGCCGGATAAAGTCAGCGCGGGACCTGTAGCATATGGTATCAAGAGCACTTGCTTTGCCTTAGGTCCTAAAGTTTAGGATATAAAATAAAACAACACCTTTAAGCAAATCATATTCTATCACTAGGTGATACAATTTAGACGTTCTTGCCCCATTGTGTTCCTTAACTCATTTTCAATTCGCTTTATGTATTTCTACATTTTGAAAGCACGATTCTAATGAATTTTCCTTTAAAAGTTAATAAAACTGTAGTTCCACACAGCTTTTTGCTATCAATTGAAGCAATCACATCACTGTTTTGAGCAGCTCAGAGAACTGCATCAGTTCGTCGCTTAGACTTTCTACCAAATCGTTTGGGTAAAGCACTGACAATAATTCGAGTTCTTTTCAAAATCTTTTCTGTTGTAAAAGATTTTAATTGCCGAAGTATTCCAAATACAAAAATCACTTGATGATATGCTTCCATGCGTTTAGCTCATACAGACAGTACATTATTCAGTTATGACAATAAACAACTGATTTTCAAAATGTTGCCCAGTTGTATGATTTTCTACAACTTCATCGAGTCTAGTAAGTCTCTAACTTGAAGTTTGTTACTGATATTCTTGACAGCTGTGGTCAGGACTTTGGCTTTTGCCTTAATATCCGAAAATGTGGACTGCATTGCTCGGACGTGCTCAATTTGCGATGTTGTTGGTGTAATGTCAGCGACACATATTGTATGGTGTGACTAACGCTCACTTTTTAAAATGTGCTAAAATTATTAATAATCATAGTAGATTTGCTCACCACTGTCTAAATCTACAATAATTATTAATAATTTCCATTGAACGGTGGTAGTATAACATAGGGACCTATCAAACTTGATTGTTTTTTTACGCTTAATTGCGAGGCCCGTAGCATTTGCTAACTCTTGCTACGACACTAATCCGACACTAATATGCACCACAAGTTATATATTTACACATTTGCAGAAATAAAATACACAGTTCACGCACTGATAATGAACTGAGAATATACAGAGTATTTAAACAAGTAACTTGGTTAGTTGTTACATGTCCACTGGTTTGAAGATGACCTTAGTTAAATAATTTCAAGTTATTCATTATGAAATATGAAAAATTTCAACAACCTTTATGAATTTTTATATGATTGTAAAGTCCAGATTGCGTGTGTAAAGTTTTATGACACAATTCGCATTCGTATTTAGGACGATTCTGCGTTAAAACTGATGCATGTATACGTAAATGCACTCGTAACGAATCTGATGTTTTATAATGTTTGCCACATTTTGGACACATGAAATTTTTCTCGGTCGAATGACTGATTAAATGCTTTTTAAGGATTTTACGTCGTGGGAAAAATCGATCACATTTATCACATCTGTAAAAAAAAATTAACATTAAGACAAATGGAATACTTCCAACGAAAATTGTCTCTCGTACTTAAACTTAAATTCATTTCGATGACACGACATATGACGTTTAAAATTATAATCCGATTCGAATACTTTATTACATTCCATGCAAATGTATTTGGGGGGCTGTTTGTGCACTTCTTGGAAATGTTTACGAAATGTATCCAAACCCATTAACTCATTTTGACATAATACACATTTCCATTTATACATTTTCCATTCTGGAAAAAAACATAATTTTTATTATTTTGTAATTCACTAGGTCAATTTTCGGTGATAAAAATGTTTTTAATTGTATGTATTTTGAAAACACATATCCCAATTTCTACTCTTTTGCGGAAAATAATTTTGAAATTTGAATGCCATATTCACCCCGTTATTTAAATAATCTTATACTTTTTCTTATTTAAATAATCTCTGATACACTGGCTCACTTTTAGAAATGGTTAATCTATTTTTAATATTCTCAGAGATTGAATTTCGAACATCCGCTGTAGTGAATGCCTCCATCACAAAGTGTCTACCGTTGGAATTTTAAGTGATCATCTCCATGGACGTTTGGAGTACGATATTGCAAAGTAAATAGTATATAAGTATATAAACGTTAATATCACCATCAATAAATAAATAAATAATACCATCTTTAATTCGTCGAATTAATGCATTTCGTTCAGCTCTTTCTCGAGCTCTTTCTGGATCTTCGTCGTCATCGGTTTTGTTGATACTTTTTCCCTTTTTCACATCTGTAACAGTTCATGGATGAATTTTTTTTTTTCAAGAATATAACTAACACATTTTATCTCAATAATATCAAATAAATCGATTACACTAAAATTGTAATAATATAATTCTAACTTTTAATACAGAGTGCGTCATAATTAGCTGCGCGTTAGAAGGAGGTAGAAGATTGGTCGAATGAATATCGTGCTTTCGTCGACGAGGAGTTAACAAAAAGGCGAGTCACCGAAATTTCAGACAAATAGTCAGACTTGTGATTAATTATTTCGTTATTTTTCTCTTAGTGTTTTTAAAATTTTCTAATCGTAACTATCTCCGGAATATGAAGCCAAAGACATGTTACTCGTTGCTAATTTGGTGCGTGTCTCACAATTAGTAACGAGTAACATATCTTTGGTTCCATATACCGGAGATAGTTACGATTAATTAGCTAATTCATACTGATGATGACTGCTTTGTAGTCGAAATACGTATTTATAAAATACAAATAATTGTTCTAAGAATTGGGGCAAAATTTAAAATTTAATTTTAAGAGACCTAGAGTTCTCTTTGATTATCTTAATAATCTTTATAATAAAATATTTTATGACTTTTTAAGTTTTAAAAAATCACAAATTTCACCATTTTCTACCCATTAAACATCCATCAAAATGCGTTATTAAAACGATGGGTTTTTAGATTAAACATTATAAAGATAAACCCATAATCCCGAATATTTCTATTGTAAAGAATATGACAATTTCGCTTTGGGAAAAAATGGGATCAAATTGCACTGTGCAATAATTGCATTTTTACAATCAGTGCAAGGAACAAAGAAAAAATAACAATAATCATATCAGAATAGTTTTTGATACAATCTGTCGGTACAATCCTAGACTATAACTTATCACAGAATAATATTAAAAAACCTGTTATATATATTAACAAAATAGGTATAGATAAGTGTCTTCGTTTAGCACTTTATAACCTATATCTGTTATTTCATATCTGGTACTGTAGTATTAAATTTAATAACTTTTGTTCACTTATTATTATTTTCTATTCAGATTAGTCACTGATGTGTATTTACTATAGCAATTTGGTATAACATTGATTTTGGTTTTCAATTTTTAACAGGGATACACGTAGGGTATTGTTTTAAAGAACTACTTTTAAGGACTCAAAACATATTTTTTAAAATTTTTTGATGAATAGATTTTAGACAAAATTACTCGAATAAAAGTTGTTTTGTTCTTAGAGGAATATCTTATGGTGATATTATTTTCACCCTGACCGTGACCTTTCAGGTTATTTAAAAAAAATCTATCTCTATTGATTAACCACCAATAACACCTTTTTATTCTTGATAAATTTTTTCTAAAGACTATTTCTCAAAAAATGCAATCCGAATTTGTCAAAAAAAGGGTACCCCTTTGAAAAGCACGAGTTATTTGATCTTGAAATAACCTTGAAGGTCATGGTTAAGTTGAAAATCAAGATCACCATAAGATGAGACCCTCCGTAAAAAGTAATTTTCATTCAGATCATTTTTACCAAAAATGAAATCAAAAGTTCCTTGAAGAAATATTCAGGTGCCTTGTTTAAAATGAGCATCACTACATATTATAAAACAAATTCCTCCGTCGCGTCTGTCTGCCTATCTGTCTGTTCGCGATAAACTCAAAAACTACTGCACCGATTTTCATGCTGTTTTCACCAATGGATATAGTGGTTCTCGAGGAAGGTTTTAGTATATAATTTGTCAAGTTTTTGTATATATATAGCCTGACCGGATCGAGCGAACGGGCGGGTATCAGCTAGTACTGTATAAATCTCAAAATCTGAATGAATATGAAATATATTTAAATTAAAATTTCGATGTGCAGTTATAATTAATGATTGTATACAATATTAATTTAGTTTTTTTAGTGTGTAAATATTTTAACAAAGATAACTAGTATAATTTTTAAGTGTGTAAAAATAAATAGATTTATAAAATTATATTTATATTTTTTTAAAGACCATATATTTTATGTCCGTGTGAGTGATAAACAAAGTAAGCCTTTAAAAAATATATGTAAAGTAAATACATGTCAAGTGTTATATCTTGTTCCTACATATACAAATTAAATACTATATTGTATCTGTAACATTTACTACAAGAATAATAAAAATAGTGGGATACTAATTGGGTTCAGATTAGTTCAGTGTTTTTGAACGGAAGTGTACCAGTATTAAAAAATTGTAATTCATACATACATTTTCTTTTCAATTCTGCTGTGTTTTTACTTTCGAGTTTTCGTTTCCGACGGCTTCGTTTTTCTTCAGGCTGAAAATTAATATTTTAAATTATTGACTAAGCATGCGGTAATCAACTATTGGTTAAGTTTCAGATATAGAAAATTTATCGTGTTCTATAAAATCTAAATAATTTCACAACTACACCGCTTAAATTCTCAGATTGAAAATGGCACAAATTTTTTTTACGTGAATCCAAAACAACGAGAATAAAGGGCATCCCGCACAAACCTTATGGGAAAACATTCTCGGTGAGTTCGAATTTAACCCTGGTAAATCGATAGTCTATAAGATAGTGATCAAATGTCTCAATGGCCACCTGTGACTCGTATAGTAAATCGCGTGACTCATAATAGTATCGTCACAGCCCGTTTTTACACATGAAAGTTTTGATGAAAGTTTTCAATCACAATAAAAGTAAATGATATAACTGAACTTACTTTGCTAGGCACATGCAGCAATTCCCTTTAAATATATCAATCGCATGTTCTATTAACAGCTATAACTCTCGTCTTGTTTAATATTTCTTTTTTTGTGAACCACTTATAGAACTCTATTTCATCAAACTGAAAACCAGCATCAAAAAATACTACTGCACTTGCTCACCAAATGAATTACACGAATAATTACATCTGAAGTTACATGTGTAAAAACGGACATATGATCGTCACAATATCACCATGTGACCGTCACATTAATAAGCCTAATAAATTTCATAGCCGTCTATCACCATAATGAAAATGGAACCCAGCATATTAACCCAACTTGCTCTGCTCGCAAGGGGCCCCCCTTGACCTCCGAGACGGCCTTCGGACTTACGCATCACAGAAAATAACATTACATGAATTGTAAAAAAGTTTTTGGGGGGTGTTTTTCTGATTTTTTTCCGGGGGGTTGCAATGAAAAAATTGAAGTTTTCCGATTTTTCCGTCGGTTTCAAGCAATTTCGCGTCAAATGCAAAAAATCGCATCTTTCTAGTATGTCTAGAAGTGCCATAAAATTTGTATACATGAGTCAGTCAGCTTCACTTAGGGCTATATATTATATTAGATAACCCAAGGGGCTATGGACTGATCCAAACATATCCATGTGAATAATATTATTCACATGCATATGAATCTTATTGAAAACAAAATGAAAAAATATTATGATTATACTAATATTAATAATATTATATAAATGTAAAGTTGATTGTAAGTTTTTATTAGATAATCTCTGGAGCTACTTATCCGATTCTGAAAATTATTTCACTGAAAAGCTATTATCGAGTGTTATGGGATATAAAAGGTTTGCATTTAATGCATCCGTGCAGCGTAGAAGCTACGCTTAAAACCTAACTTTTAAACGATGCCAGGTAGAATCTAATAACAATTTTAGTATGCATACAAATAGAATTAAAATAATTTATGATCCTCTATCTATGATCCCTGTTTAGTGACCGCAAAACGAGTTCCCGGACTTGGAGGCCATTGAGACATTTAAAAGTGTTTTTTCATAAGTTGTGCAGGGTCCTTTGTAGTCGTGTTCTCAAAATACTCCTTTTGGTTTTAATTCAAAACCAACCGGGTCGTAAATCATCCGGTGTTCAATCAATCAATAAATCAACATTATTTTGTCTTTCATTATAGTTTTTCTTTGTAACTCATTTGTGCCAAATTTATTGATAGAGTCAAATTAGCTTCAAAACGGGTTTTCAGGCAGGTTGCTCGGAACCGCAATTTTTTTTGCAGTTCCCAACAACCTGCCGGAAAAATTTTAATTTGACTAGTATATTGGGTATACGAAAAAATGTTTCAAATAAAATTTGCTTGTCTTTATTAGACTATGAATTCAAATTATTTCCTTTTTAATCACTGTTTAGAAAATCGGATTTACCACATGGGGACAGTTGTATGGAACCGCAAATTTATACAATCTAAAATATGCCCCACAATATGCTTTACTTTCCGATGACTGTTTCATCGAAATCGGTTCAATAGTTACCGGTATTAGTCCGGATATAAAGACTAAATAATTAATTTTTAAAAATTAATTAAATATAATTAAAAAAAACTTTTTTTGAGGTTGAAAAAGTTGAAATTTTGAAATTACAAAAACTTTTTCATTTACATTATTATAATTTGCTTATAATAATTTTTTCGAGTTTTTCGTTCCCAAAGACACCTGACCCTAAAATTAAATAAACATTATATTCCTCCAAATCGGGTGCAATTTTAGACTGCTTTGTAATCATGTGCAGCGTTTTCTAAATGGAAGATCTGTGTATTTCCCACAATATAGTTCATTTTACCTTTAGTCATGTTAAACGATTATTTATGGTATATATAAGAATAAACGATTATTTATGGTATATATATATAAGAGAGGTCGAAGCCTGGCAAGTAGGCTTTTCTAGGTCTTTTTTTACCGACCCCTAAAGGACAAAGAATTGGTAGGTTGTTAAATCTTAACAAGCATAGCCGGTTACTGTCGTTCTTGTCCACACGCCGGCAGTCTAGTCAATTAACCGCCCCATTATTATTTTTTTAAATTAATTTAATTGAAAAACTGACATCGTTGGGAATCGAATCAGCAAACTCCCAGTTTTGAGCAGAGCGCCTTAAACTGCTCGACCACTCAGGTTGGTTTTCGATTATTATTTAATAAGTTCTTACCTTAATCTTCTTTTCAGACAATTTGGTTTTCGTTTTTAAATCTTTATCTATATCTGCATCTTCGTCTTCATCTTTATCATCGTCGTCATCATAGCTGTCATCTATAGTAACACATCAATTCATTGTTAGAAAAAAGTTAAAAACCAATATTTTTCGACTAAAAAATATTATAATTGTGATATTTCTGTTGAGTTAGATAAAAAAATTGTATTAGCTGAATTTGCGCATTTCCAAAGAATCCAAAATCCCATATATTGATAGCTTTTTGTTTGAAATTAGGGATATAGCTAATAATTTCGGAAAAAATATATATACAGTATATTATAAATACGTTTTTCGACTACAAAGTAGTGATTATCAGAATGAATTAGCTAATCGTAACATATCTCCAGGATATGGAATCGAAGATATGTTCCTTGTTGCTAATTTGGTGCGTGTCTAATTAATCTAGGAGGTGGGGGAAATTTTGAAAACATTTGGTCGATTGGTCGTACGGGATAGCAGAAAATTCTTTAATTTTACACTTTTGGACCTTTTAATTAATAATTATCATTATTTTTTGGAGGAATATTTAAAATTATTGGTCTAACTTGATCATGAAATTTAGAAGATAATAATTTATTTCAGAGAGACAAAAGCTAATCTCTCCGAAACAAAGCTACATGAGAAAATATATTAAAGAAATAAAAAGGTAATGTTTAACACCTTTAATTTTTAAATCATTGTCATCATCTTGATTTAATAATGGTTCCACATAATCATATGAATTTAGTTCTGTATCAGATACTTCTTCTTTAATATTTGATTTATTATCTTCAACAGCATCTTCTAAGCGTTGTTGTGCCTCTTTTACCAATTCTTGAAAATCGTAAGTTGCGGTTACTTTATCACAACATAAAGAACATACATTCTTTGGCAATCGTGTATCGCTAAAATGTAAATTCAAGCATTGTTGTATTTTTTGCTCTAAATTTATTTGTATTGCTTCTTCTGTTTTAATATGAATTAATTCGTTTGAAAATTTTAAATCAGCACATAATCGGCATTGAGCATACAAACTCATTTTGTCTCAATAAAATCGAACACACTTTTTGACAACACAATTTTTTAAGTAAACTAAAATTAAGTTGCTTTTAAAATACAATCATTTTTGTTTAATAAATTAAATAGTTTCTGCTCGAATTAGATAGATGTGTTTGTTTATTTTTATTTTTTTACTTCTGTGTTTATTGTACACCACATACACTCAGCTTAGAAATCTTATATACAAACTTAAAATTTACAGGACGATAGAATTTTTACAATTAACATATAAAATTAATGAAATTAAAATTTTGGCTTGGCATAACAACTTAAAATCAAAGAATACTTTCGTCCACTTTCGTCTTTCCTCTGTGCTATTAATCGACTAATGTATTGTATATAGTGCTTTTCTTTTTTTAATAACTTATTAAATAAACTGTACAAGAGTGAGATGGGACTATATTAATGTAATTTGTTACTTTTTTATTCTATTATTGTGTATTTTACTACAAGGATTTATACTAGATACACCTATCGCACCACACGCTATGCGCATTTAATAAGAACCTGAACGTATAGGTGTGTATTCGTTTTGAGTGCTTTCAGCACCATCAAGCGTTGTTTTCAGTATCCAACTTGATGCTGTGTATGCTGACAAAGCGCGCAAATGGTTTAGTTTAGGGATGGCGATTCTTCCCCAAAAAGATCGATTTTTAAATCGATTCGAATCGAAGTCTAAAGACCACAAAAAATCGAGGTCTAGAAGATTGATTTCTCAAAAATCGATTTTTTTTCTATTTCTTTTTGAGTTTTTACATGGAAAAGAAAAAACACCATAACCCAAAATAATCGATCTTTTATCGTTTTCAACTTAATTAAAGTGTCAAAAGTATAAGCCTTTTTGTGATAAAGTCAAAGTGAAGAGTTATTTTTAATTGCATAATAAATTTTATCATGTAAATAATTATAATATTCAAACAAAAATTAACTTCTGACACAGAAAAAAATCTAATCTCGATTTTTGAGTGTCTGAAATCGATTCACTGGATCGATCCAATTTTTAATATCGATTTAAATAATCGATTTTCCTGACCCAAAAAATCGATTCTTCGATTAATGATTCTCAGATCGCCATCTCTAGTTTAGTTCAACGCCAAATTGTACTAACTCCCAAACGAATACTGTCTTGCTAATTTATCTGTCAGGTGTACTGGATGTTTTTTTAGTAAACACCATTTTTTAATTTTTTAAATATTTTATATCCATTTATTTCCGGCATACTTTTTTAAATTATCAGTTAAGGAGATTTTGGTGTGATTTTAGGAGCTTTTGATGCAACTGACGCTTACACGTACTTAACGAACGCCAATAAATTATACCCTAAAAACAACGCTTGAAAGCGTACAAGCGGTTACTTATTACAACAACAAAGGGACCATCTAGTGACCACCAACACAAACAAAAAAATTAAATCTAATTTTTAATTTTTGTTGTTTTTATGAACTTATTTGGTATTAACAAACGATTTCCGATGGATTGAATATCCACAATTTGTTAAGTTAATTTTAATGAGTCGAAAATACCGAAAAAAAATCGAAAGTACCAGAAACTGTCATAAACGAATGGAATAAAAAAACCTTTTTGGCTATTCGTGCGAGGCTACTTTTTTATTAAATACAGAGCTTCCTACTCATCTTTCTCTCCGTTGCGGTGTGTCAAAACGTGGCTGTGATCTACAATGACAGAAAACAGATTGAATGGTCGTATGCTCAACGTATATAAAAAATGGATCCTTGAAAACAAACACAAATTTCGACTTTTAAAAGGGTAAATCCGATCGGAATTGGACGTGCTTTCGGTATTTGAAAAGCAAAATTAGTTAATGGGTCAAGAGGAAGTTTAGAAAGTGAGGGAAATTAATTTTACCTCAATTTATCTACCAATGATTTTTTTGTCTAATATTTACAGAAATATTTATAATTTTAATGTTATATTAATGAGCAAGGGGTGAAAAAAAACAAACCACTCCCGCAAAAGCCTCATTTGATACAAAATGACCATGCCATACAATTTTGTATAAAAATTGCTATTTATGTCTTAATTTTATGGGTTTATAATGCACTTTAGATCTCCAAATACCTAACAGAGTGTAGGCGATTCAAAAACGAATAGCAATTTTTATAAAACTTTCAGAAAAAGTTCTTTGAACTCTTCTGAAAGATTTTACATGGGTCAAAGATTGAATTGCTGCACCTTTCCGATTCATTATAGAGATTTTTAGAATACATAATTTTAAATTGGTTTTTATGTATAAAACACAGTGCGTGATGTCGGACGTGTGGTCCATGGAGACTACACAAGGAGATCGAACTCCATGTAAACAAATAATTGACAAAAACAAAATGTCAGTAGTGTTCCTTCTACACCGGAAACAGTGGAGAGATTATAAGGCGCGAGTTTGAATTGAAAAACATGTCGCATTTATGTAGTATTATAAAAGTTATTTGTAGCCCAAGTATTTTTCCAATAAAATACTTTTTTTAATAAATGAAATAAAGTAATTAGTTGAAGTAAGTGATAGTTAAAAATTCGCAAAATAATTACATAACAATAAAAAACAAAATTAAGTATAAAACATCGAATAATTATATAGTAATCTGTAAAGTTGGAATTGTAAAAATGAAAATAAATTAAGTAAAAATAAATTATATTAAAATTATTAAAATCAATTTGATTATTGAATCAGATATTAAATTAAACTTTTATTTATTAATAATAAGTCTAACAAAATGACAAATATATACTTCACTTCTATTTATTGTATTATATTCACTTCTGTACGGAAGAACAACTTATAGCGACGCTAGTGGCACAAAAAGTAAATATAACTTATACCATTACGTTGCCATATTTTGCCAATTCTCTCGTTTGAGAGGATCAAGTGATGGTAGATAGGTTTTCCTGGTATCAAAAAATCTCTTGATGTACTGAATACTATAATTGTTACAGCCCTATTTCCAGGGTCGGACTGGGCCGAAAGGGCCCGGGTGGCTTCCCACAAGCCCGGAACGGGATTATGGTAGATGGGATACTATCGAAAAATAATGAAATATACGATTATTAATTATCAACTTTATATATATTACTCGCTTTGCTTGCAAGGGAGTATCCCTTTGACCCCGTGGCTCCGCGTGACAGAAAATAACATTACATGAATTGTAAAAAAAGTTGAAAAAAATACTTATCAAAAAGTACTTACCATTAGAGAATTAATGGAGGGGGGTAATTTTTTGGGAAGAATTTAGATGGTTTTTTTCGGGAGGGGGGGGGGGAGTGGGTGTAGGGAGACTGCGCATAGATAGGTCTCACATTACCATTTTCAAGAGATAGCGACGAAAAAAATTACGTTTTTCGAATCAACCGATTAATTTGCAGTTATTCTGCGTTGAAAAAACCGCATCTTTCTAGCATGTATAGAAGAAAAGGGGTAGTTTTAGGGTTTTTTATCCCATTTGCGAAGGGTTTCGATGGAAAAATTTGTGTTTTTTAATAATCCTGTTATTTTAAACCTGTTCCACGTCGAATGAAAAAAACTGATCTTTCGAAAGATTGCGATGCAGGTAATGAAATTTTTTTGTTAATTTGACTTTATTTCGGTCGATTGATGAAAATCCTATCATTCTAGCATGTATAGAACTGAAAAACGTAATTTTGGGGTGTGTTTTTTCGATTTTCCGGGAGGTTGCAATAAAAAATATTAAGTTTTTCGAATTAACTTCCTAATTTGTAGCTATTTAGCGTCGATTGCAAAAAACTGCATCTTTCTAGCATGTATAGAAGGAAAGAGGTAGTTTTACGGGTGTTTTTCCCAACTGCGAAGGGTTGTGATGGAAAAATTTACTTTTTTCAAATAATTCTGTTATCTTGAACCTGTTCCACGTCAAATGGAAAAACCTGATCTTTCTATCATAAATAGAAGTGAAAAGTGAAGTTCGGTAGGGCTGCGATGTAGGTAATGAAATTTTTCAAAATATTCTGTAAATTTGACGTTATTTTGGGTCGATTAGTGAAAATCCCATCTTTCTAGCATGTATAGAACAGAAAAACATAATTTTAGAGGATGTTCTTCCGATTTTCCGGGGGGGTTGCACTGAAAAAATTGAAGTATACCGATTTTTCTCGTCGGTTTGAACCAATTTCACGTCGAATGCAAAAAACCGCATCATTCTAGCATGAATAGAAGTGAAAGGGGCAGTTTTAGGGGTGTTTTTCCCATTTTCGGGGGGTTGCGATGGAGGTAGTGAAGTTTTATGTTAATTTGACTTTATTTCGAGTCGATTGGTGAAAATTTCATCTTTCTAGCATGTATAGAACAGATAAACGTAATTTTGGTGGATGTTTATCCGATTTTCCGGGGGGTTGAAATGAAAAAATTGAAGTTTTCCGATTTTTCTCGTCGGTCAATTTCATTATAGTATATTAGATTAGGTAAATATAGTTCCAATTACTTTTTAACAAATCGAAAGCTAACCAATCAACATTTTTTTTCGTAAAAGCTGCTATTCTCGTCATCCTTGATAAGATCCGATTCAGTGTTTAATATAATCAACGAATCCAACAGTTCTTGTCCATTTCCCTTTTTTATGAAACTTTATCGATCTATTCTGTACGATCTTTGTATTGCGGAAAAAAGAATCAATAAATGAATTATTATTATTATTAATAGAGGCAAAGACTCGTTTTAATGCGCTTCAGCGCTGAAAATCGTATCTATATAATGCATCTCTTAAACAATGTCAAATGTCGTGTATTATGATACACGTCAAAATCGGTTGATTCGTTCAAAAGTTATCGCCGTTCAGAAATTTCTAAAACAAGTTTTAATTTTTCTGTTTCATTTCTAAGTATGTATGAACTATCTACTTTACATGTAGATCGCAAGAGCCGGGCCCTAGGCTACCGTACCTACCGCTTGGCTTGTGGCAAACCTCGCAAGCCAGGCCCGTGGGGGGGCCGCGCACGCTAGGGCCCGGCTGGCAAACGCCACCTCGACTATATGGCCAGTCCGACGCTGCCCATTTCTACACCATGGACAATAGACCAAAGATGAAATAGAAGAAATTTTTGTAAAATTTTTATTTGCATTTAATTATACACCAATGGAAATAGAATCTTTTTTTATTATTAAAATTTTGTAATATATAAAACAAACATTTATATTTATCATCACTTATAGTTGACACTCTTATCACGTTCATTACGTCATTCTTTACATTCTAATTGCCATATCGCGAATTAACACCAATATAAGGTAAATTAAGGACGCCCGAAAGAGAGAAAAAAATTCAGAGAAGTTCCTGTAAATTTAATATGTTATAAAAAATGTCAATACGAATTCATTGGTATGCTTCAAAATGTTAGTTCAAATGCATTTTTTCGATATTGAAAACCATACTTTTTATAATCGAATAAAATATAGTTTAAAATGCAGAGAAGTTTTTATAAAACTATGTAAATTATTGTTAAATAAGCAAGGATTTATATGAGCCAAAGATGAAGGTATGTTCAAATACATTTTGGAAAGCAATCATGAATTATATAATTTTATCATTTTAGATAAGCAAAACTTACATTTTTATCTAGAGCACGTAGTGCGCAAGGCCGAGTTTAAGGGACACATTTGGCTTTCTCACTTACAGTGCTATTACTTATCGAAAAATCAGAAGGTGATCTTACCCCGAAATATCTTCTGAACGAAAAGAGCTACAGTGTTGATATTTCGAATATGGAATATTTAGGGAATTATAAGAAAACAAGTTTTTGCTTTTCGTTAAGAAATAAACTGTTAAAAAGTTATTTCACTTCAAAAAAGCAAAATTCGCGGTTACGCCTCAAAAAACAGTGTATAGTATATCATAATTCTACGCTACTTCCAGATATCCTGTAAAGTTGATATTTGGCATACAGGTAGATCTAGCACCCAAACCGACGGGAAAATTCCGAAAACTGGAAATTTGTATCCGAAAAAAGGAAATTTTTACAATTTTCGTTTTAATTAAATTAACATGATAAAGCATATATCCATCTGATTCGTTGATATTTGTATAGAGTACTTTCTGATTGGATGACACTAGCTATATAAATATTGATTGGTATAAGAACATATTAAAGTAAACTACCATGTAGAAAACATAAAAACATAAATAATATCATCTTAATCTTAAACTACTGTCATGTAAAATAATACAAAACATGAATATTTTTTCATGTTCTTTATGATATGTTATGATGAGAATTTATTAATATAATAAAGTTATTTATCTAATGCGAAGCCTTCGGCTTCACATATCTAAGCCTTTCAAAAAGATGTGATATCTGATCAAAAACATAAATGTAAGAAAGGCCGAGTTTTCGGGGAAATCCTTAATCTAATAGTTGCTCCTTAAAAAGTGATGATATCCTATTAAAGAGCCGAGCTATTTACAAAGTAAATACTATGTCTATTATGTCTATTTACAAAGTAAATAGCTCTAGAATCATATAATAGTTGCTCCTTAAAAAGTGATGATATCCCATTATGATATTGATTAAATGTAAGAAAAAATTTGGTTGAAATTTATTTCGTAAGTTTTCCCTTAGTATGTTTTTAAAATTTTAAATAACGCGGCAAGTTTTAAAATATTTGAAATCAACAGAAAAAATAACTTGCCGCGTTATATAAAATTTTAAAAACATACTAAGGGAAAACTTACGAAATAAATTTCAACCAAATTTTTTCTTACATTTAATCAATTTACCCCTCATTAATTTTTTAGTAAATATTTACTAAATTTAGAGCTATTTACTTCGTAAATAGCTCGGCTCTTTAATGGGATATCATTACTTTTTAAGGGGCAACTATTATATGAATTCTAGAGCTATTTACTTTGTAAATAGCTCAACTCTTTAATAGGATAACATCACTTTTTAAGGAGCAACTATTACATTAAGGATTTCCCCGAAAACTCGGCCCATTCTTACATTTATGTTTTTGATCGACCGAACGAACATAAAAAATTCATATAATACTAGCATTACCCGTCGTAGCTTCGCCCGCAAAAATTTTGTAACGCCCTTATAACCAAGTAACATAATATTTTCTCCTATCAAGGACTGATAAATTGCGTTTAATTTTTTTAATACATTTGCTTTATGCACTGCTATTGGCAAAACTTTTGAAGTACTCATGTTGTGTATACTGCTATCTATAGGCAAATTTTTAAAACTTATTTGTTGTATTCATCGCTATCTATGAATAGCATGTGTAACACATTGGTTGCTTACTACCATCTATCGAAAGGCGGAGGACTTTTTTTTATAATATGACACCTCTAACAAATATCATTAAATTTTAGCCAATGTATACAAAAATTTGACAAATTATATACTAAAACCTTTCTCGAGAACCACTCTATCCATTGGTGAAAACAGCATGAAAATCGGTGCAGTAGTTTTTGAGTAAATCGCGAACAGACAGACAGACGCGGCTGGGGGACTTTATTTTATACTATTTAAGGATAAATCCATAGATTATTATTCGTTTAAACGTTTCGATTGAACCTAATAATAATATAGTCAACTTATAACTTTTAAATAACACTTGACAGATGACAGTCGTAAATCGTAGGCAATCTTTTTTTGAATACTACTTTTAGTAATAATAACACCGATATTTGTTTATAAATTTTATGTTTTATGATTAATAACTTTATATTTACTATTTATTTTATATAGCGGCAATTATAAAGTTTGTATTCTTTCACATAATAAATGCTAATTTTCGCCACCATGAATTATTGTCTATTCACAAAGGATTGTAACCATATATGTAGTACTCCTATATGGTCAGTTGGTATAGGAAAGAATGTTCCAACAATAGGGTGCCGAAAACATTTTTCTCTCTGTCCTCCGAGACACCTTGCTCATACTGTATATGCTTGAGAATTCTCTAAAATATCGGTAGTGGGAACACAAACTGGTTTATTCGTGTTAATATTTCATTCATAGACATAGTATTACTAGACTGCGCGATTCATATACTTTCTGTATTGAAAAGTTGTGCCAACTTTAGAAACAGACAGCCTCTGATCTACAGTAGAGCTATCTTTGTTCCACTGTGAATGAATGACAGAGATAGCTCTACCGTAACTTTCTTTGTATCTCTTTCTAAAATTGGAACATGAATTTCATCGAATGCGCAGTCTAGTTTTATACTATGTCTATGATTTCATTGCACAAGTACTCAGATGGTAGAGAGCACGAGAGACTATCTGTCTCACAATGTTGGAATAACTTCCACTTATAGAAACTGACCATATAGGAGTATTACATATATGATTGTAATAAAGAATTTAATCTGTAAGGCGATTTAACTGGACATAAATGAATCCACTGGAGAAAAACCACTTTCATGTCATGATTGTGATAAAACATTTAATCAGAAAAGGAGCTAAACCTAAAGAAATCCACACTGGAGAAAAACCCTTTTTCATGTGAAGTTTGTGGCAAATCATTTAATAGGCAAAGCAATTGATTTCGACATATGAGACAAAAGCATACGAAAAAATAATGAACAGAAAATGAATGATATTGGTTTGATATTAGTGTTCGACATCAGATAATAACAAGAAAAGTTGAACTCATTGGAAGATAAAGTCTAAATTAAATAATTAAATTCTAAAGTTGATAATTGTTTGTTGAGTTCTGATATTTTTATGAATTATCAATTTATTACGATTCAAATAAAGTTTAAACTTAAAAAAAGTCTTACTCAAAATTGTTGGAATAATGAATAGTGACCAAGTGCAGACTATTTCATTTAGTTATTTGACTACATATCTTACATGGTAACTGAATAATAATTATAATTGTCATTGAGTTTAAGGTCGATTCATACACATCAATCACGCCACTTTTTGTTAAACGCATTTTTTTTTTCTTGAAAATAATCAATTATGACCCGAAATATCTAGATGTTCAGGTTCTCTAAGCATTAAAGCCATTAAATTCGTCGATAAGTCGCTTCCAGTCGGACTTACACTGTCAGACATCGAAATCTCTGTTTATTTTCAAGGATCCATTTTTTCTGGACACTGAGCATAAAGAGACCATAGATAGATTGATTCTATCTGGACACTTCGACCATAAGGTCCATTGTGATGCCTATATGTGAGAGGATTGGAAGGAATTTTTGTGTATAGACTAGGAATTGGTAGGATATGCGGCTGCAGCCGACTATGATAGGAACTACATAGAAAACCTTCTCAAGCATAGCCGGTTACTTCGTTCTTGTCCATACGCCGGCAGTTTAGTCAATTAACCGCCCCATTTTTTCCTAATAATTGACAAACTGCCGATGTCGGGATTTGTACCCATAACCTCCCAGGTTCCAAGTAGGCATACTGCGCAGACACAACGCCTTAGACCGCTCGGCCACTTGGACTGGCATTGGTTAGTGCATTCGGCTGTTGTGCCTCTTCGGTTTTCAATTATTGTAAATTTCAACAAGGTTTTGACGCGCCGCAACGTAGAGAAAAAAATGATTATGTGTCTATAATTTTAGTAAAACATGACTTTTTCAATTTTTTTAAATTCCATTCGTTTGTGACTAAGTAAATTTAATAAAGGACATCCGTTTAGCCAACATTTAAAAAAACTTGACTAAATATAGATTATAGTTTCTATAGAAATACCTGCATTAACAAAATTTTGGAAATAAATTATTTTCAATTTAAAATATACAAAAATAACGTTTCGAACTACCAAAATTTAAAAAAAAAAAAAATTATTTGACGTAAATTTCCGATGCCCTCTCAATGAGAATTTTTTGAAGCCCAGGCAACGTTGGGAATTTCAGCTAGTATAAAATAAAACTATATATATTATTTATATAAAATAAAAATTTACAAAATAGCACTTATTTAAAACAAGTGAAAATAACTAATTGAGTTAATTACTTAAATACCCGGTATTTATGTAAAAAAGTTTATAACAAAAGTTGCTTATGTTTAAAACAGGAACATTTTATGTCTTTATATTTTTGTCCTATCTTTTATGATTTCAATGATGGGCAGTTTTGCCCATTTTTCCCAAACTTAGTCCGATTTTGTCCATTCACGAACTTGACCATACTTTTTTGCTCTAGAACACACAAAATTTCAGCTCGTTATCTCTTTTCGTTTTTGAGTTATCGTGTCCACAGACGGATGGACATGGGGAAATGACCGAATTAGGCCCTTTTATGAACACCTGTGTCAACCATTTATGTCTGCGATCAATATTTTCAAGCGTTACAAAGTCGGGACTAAACTTAATATACCCTAGTATACTTACATATACCGGGTATAATAATAATCTTGCAAGATACCTTAACATTCTATTTTTGTTCATACCATTCGAGATTCAAAAAAATCTTTCGAACAAAAAATGTTGGTATTTACGTAAAGAACTATTCTGTAATTTAAAGTTTGCTCTAGCTATTATCGTCTTCTAAGTGAGATGTGCAGCGATTGAAATAAAATTGATTAATAAATTGGATGGATTAATTTACCTACATTTTTTCTCGTACCTGCTGTATTATTAATTTGGTAACTGATTTAAGGACGTTCATGCGCTACGATAGAGTCAAATGAGTACTATCTTTAATAAAATTTATTTAAGATTTCAAAAAAGTTGTAAAGTATATCAATAACCATACAACGATTTATAACCTTTTTGTATTTGTCCTAAATATTATAAAAGTATTTATTATAAAATATCAGGAAATGTAAATTAGAAATTGATTTGCCTTGATGTGACAGATTTGACAGTTATATGCTGTATATTTGTGTGTATGTGTATATTATTTTAGTGTGCGTGATCGCCAGTTTTAAAAATATGGTGGCAAAAACAAACCTAACAAAAAAGTTTAAATTTTATTAAATAATTCATTCAAATGTCCGTCAACACCATTTTTTAATGCAATTATATAAACTGCATATTTCAAAGAATGTTTATAAACATTATTTCTTATGTTTTCGCTGTGTTTAAAAGTTTGATTTTTAATTGTAATTACTCTTCGAAATGATCGTCAATAGGTGTTAAATTTTTGAGGGAGGATAAATACATAATTGAGCTTTTCAATTTACTAAAATTTTGTTTAATCTACTATTAAGTCTCATGTATGAACGTCCTTAATACTGTTGAATGCTTATAACTGATACAAGATAATCAACCTAGGAATTAATAGTGAAATTTTAATTGTTTCTAAAACATTTAATTTTTAATTGATCAACAATAATTTAAAATATTTATTGACACAGTGAAAATATATAAACCTGAAATTTATTTAATAATTAGTAATAATCATACTCCCATTTAATTATTTCTTATTTTTCCAACTTCTGTTGTTCTGGTGGATCTGCTTTATACGTGACATTTATTCTTGTACTCAACACACCATGTGTCCCCTTCATATGTTTAAAGTAATTCGATGAGTCTGTAAAATGGCGATTACACTGTTGACAAGAATATGGACGTTCACCAGTATGTTGTCTGAGATGAACCTATAACAGTAGATAAATTAAAAAAGATTATTAAAATAATCAAAGAGAACTCTAGGTTTTTTGAAATTAAATTTCAAATTTTGCCCCAATTCCTAGAACAATTATTTGTATTTTATAAATACGTGTTTCGACTACAAGGTAGTCATCATCAGTATGAATTAGCTAATCGTAACTATCTCTGGGATATGGAGTCAGAGATAAACGCTAGTCGCTTCCGTTGATATAATATAACCGAAAGGCAACCATACTAACAATGGAAATAAATATACGCTAGTTTACAAAAAACAATTTGAAAAATATGTCAAATTAGAGGATTGGATATGAATCCAATCAATTTAACATCTCATATTACTACAAAAAATATTCAATTCAGTTCAAATTCAATTTATATTTCAGTGTAAATTAATTTAAATAGTAAATAATATAAATTTACTTATTTAAAGTGATTTTGTTTCATTTCTGACTTACATACCAACTTGTAATATTCCTAACCAGAATATTACTCGTACTAAATTGGAAACATTTGGGAAACATCGAAGGTTGTGGTCAAATATTTGAAACATCAAATATTTGAAATATTAAATAAGGCTACGAAGTTGAGCTTTAAACAACTGCTCTGGACCTTCATCACCTGCAACAACCAATTTTGCACCAAAAGGCGGAACATAAAATTGGGAATGCAACAAAATAAACAATTGAAAATGTCACTTTCCTCTCGCTTTTTATTGATCCAAAGGGCCAAATATGCCCGTTTTTCGAATAAAAAATGTTTTTCATTTTTTTTTTACGGTAAAGTGCAATTTTCCCTTCAAATTTTTTAGTCTAAACTATAGTCTATTGGCTAAACTATAAATTCAAATTCGTCAAAATAAACAATATGCTATAAACAATTACCTGTAAAAATTGTTTTGTCCGAAACGCTTTATGACAATGTTGACATTCGAACGCCAAAACACCAGTATGAACAGATGCATGTCGTTTTAATGTACCCTTTCGATGAAACCGTTGCCCACACACTTCGCACACATGATGTTTCTCATCATTGTGCACTAGTAAATGTGTTTTTAGTAATTGTTGTGTTTTAAATGTTCGTTGACAGTGTTCACAACAGAATGGTTTTAAATCGGAATGAACAGATTTTAAATGATATTTTAACGAAGTACTAATTAAAAATGCTTTACCACATTGATCACATGTAAAATCTTTTTTTCCTACATGCATTTTTTTATGAATTACTAATGATGCCTTGGTAGCTAAATGTTTATTACATAAATCACAACAAAATTTTGCTTTTGGTTTGGTTTTTGTTTTTGGTAAATGTGTTCGTAAATGTCGACGTAAACAATCTGGTGTTTGGTAAGTTTTATCACATTTCGAACATTTGTATTTCTTTTCGGGTGAATGTGTTTCTAAATGATTCTCGTAGTCATTCTTCTGGTGAAAATAGCGAGAACATATTTGGCATCTAAAATAATACAAAATTTAAATAAAATCAATCTTAAAATAATTTTTATATTTGATGGGCATGAGAACCAGTGTGCGTATAATTAGTATAACTTCTCCAGTCACAGAGTTCGGTCAGCATATATATGAGTTATAATTAAGACAATTAAAGTGTGCGTTTAATTAGTATAACTTCTCCAGTCGCACAGTTCGGTCAGCATGTATATAAATATACTACATCTTTGCTATGTACAATGAATGGTTGTTGATAAGTGCAAATTCATTCTTTACGTGACGTATTAAATATACATTAAATATTATATACAATTTATACCAAATTACTAGATATCAGTTAATTAAAAGATTTTAAACTAACAAATTACATTATATTTATCCTGCGGGGAGTGATCCTTCGTGTTTTACTAAGCGCTATTAACTTGGGTTGCTGAGTTTATATCTAGTCCAATCCGTTTATATTGGAAATTTACGACTTCCAACAATTCACAAACATTATTTTTAATTTCAGTGGTTAGGCAGTACTAGTAGTTAATATAAATTGTCCGATTAAAGTAAAATGAAATATCTGGTGCGTCTTACTCTATCTTGACATAATAACCATTATAATATTTATATACTTAACGCAATCCCCGAAAAACAAAACGTCATCTACAGCACGATCTATTTTCAATCGCTTCGACAAGCTATATAGTTGTACAAACTTACAAGTTTGTTGCGAGATTCCTACGACCAGTTTAATAGCAAAGAGTGAAGAAACTGAATTTTTTAAGAGTGAAAGAGTAATCCATTGTGTTTTTTTATTTAATAGGTCAAATAATTATGTTTTTCTAAATTTTGCAGTTTGAAATGTCAATTTTTTAATTTTAAATTTTCAAAATTTTCTTAATGTAGGTATTTCTATAGATACTATCTAATATATATATAAACGGTCAGACACTTTGAAACGGTCAGACACTAAAATTGGTTTCTTTATATATATATATTATATACACAGTTCGAATCCGATTGGAATAAAATTGGGTATTTGAGGTGCTTTTGGGTATTTGAACGGTCGAGTTCGTTAATGAGCAAAATCTGACAAGGGAAAAGGGGGGTTTAGAGGTAGGGGGTAACACATAATTTGGTATATCTGTCTTAACGTTGGGAAAATCGAAAAATTTCTAAGAAGTAAAGTTATAGATAATTAATTTTACTATACTTTTGATTCTTATCATTATTTCTGTCACCCTAATATTGACGGAAATATTTACGAATTAAAATTGAAAGTTAAATTCCTAAGTGTCTCTGTACACATTAGAGTTCGAGAAAAAATGATCAGATAATGAATTGTAGCAAACATCATTTCTACAACTTGACTCCTTATACACTTTTCAATTTTTTTAATATTAGGAGATGATATATATAAACATTATTTACTAAACAACAGGGTGATCATGACTAGTCACAAAATTTAAAAGAGACGATTCTCCTTCAGGCTGACTCACTCAAAGTGGACGTCAAACGACGTTGTGGAATTAATAATGCGCAAACAATTCAAATTTACCTTTTATGCCATGCACAAAAAATAACGGTTAAAAACCAGGTTTTCATGTAAAATAATCAGTTTCGGTAACGGTATCGGTTTTTGTTTTGTTTTTATTTAAAACGTTACTCAAATTAAATGGTTCTAACCGATTTCGGTTCGGTAAGAATCCCTGTACAAAATTCACGGTAAAATTCTCGTTAGATTAGGCTATTTAATGAACAAAAAAAATAGTAAATTTATTTTTGAACGTACTGAAATTTATACTTATTTCTATGCGTGGCTACATGTCGCTTAAAAGTTGCATGTGAATCATAAATTTTTGAACATTCTCTACAACTGTACTTTGGTGCTTGATTATGATTATTTGTAAAATGATTTCGAAAATCAGCTAATGACGTACATTCTATTTCACATAAAATACACTTCCATTTGTATTGTTTCCATTCTAAAATCGAAAAAATCTTATTAGATCTAGGCTAATTTTTAAGGTTACAATCAATTTAAGGTTACTAAAATGTTTTTTAATGTTTTATCATTTAATCTTTCCTTTTTGACATGAATACGTTTATAAATTTGATATATATGGGGGGTAAGTCAAAAAAACTGATGGTAACAAAATCGGAGGATACAGTTTGGTGTTGCAGCTACAAAACTATCAACTACATCAAAAATATAATTACACCACAAGATAGCCAAAGGTTCAAAGAATTTGTTACGCATCGCGCACGGTGGAGAGGGTGGTGCCGCCATTTTGAGGTTGTTTTGCTGCGTCACACAATTTCCGTTTGGTATAACTTTTGACTCAGAGAAGCTAGGACGTTTGTTTTAGTTTCAATCGACAGCTTTTGTCAAGATCTATCGATATATGTATATATAAAACATTAGTGAGAAACATTTATAGCAACTACATATGGCGTTAAAGTGAATATATCGTATACGGCTGGAAAGAGCTTCTCAAGAGAAATCTAGTGATACCCGTAAAATACCATATGAAAGAGTGAATCGGTGCCGGTGCCGCCATTTTTATATAGTTTTGCTGCGTCGCATAATTCCCGTTTAGCTTTTGACTCGGTAAAGCTAGAACGTTCCATTTAGTTTCAATCGACAGCGAAAAATAAAAATTAATTAATAGTAAAAAAAAAATTTTAAAAACAAGAAACTATAAACTCTAAATTGTATTTTTCTCTCTCAGTGTACATATAATAAGCTCAATATTACCCGTTACGTACACGTATTCACGTAAAACACATGGCCGTGTCAAAGACACAGCCACTCCCCCCATTTTTGAATTTTAATTACCGAAAAGCAGGCAATCGTATTTTCCTAGTGATCAAAATTTTGAAACATTCAACTACATGGTTTACATATTTAAAAAAAAACTTGACTGACATGCCACCAGTTTTAAATACATGTCTGAAATTTCGGCTTTAATAGAGGTAGAAGGCTGTAAGTGCCAATGTTTTCACGCTATCATCTTTGAACCGTAACATGTGATATCCGAAGCTAGAATAGATACGCATATACGATCGGAATAAATAGTCTGCATCTACGAGAAATACCTATACCAGACGGTTAGAATAACGTTTAAAATACTTTATTCATGGCTCTTGTACCTACAAATCTATCTATCTTTTTATATCGGGGAACTGAAAAAGCGAAATTTAACGAGCAAATTCCATATTAAATACGTTATAGTCTGTATATAAATAAGATGAAAACAAGTTAAAGTAACAAATAACTGAGTTAATTGCTTAAATACCCGATATATCCGTAGTATAAATATTACCAATGCGTTAACTTTTTATTTTAGTTTTTGAACTGAAATTGTGGCAAAACTATTCAGTTCACGAAATAAAGATTCGAATAAAAGTTGCTTATTTAAAAAAAAGAAACATATTTTGTGTTTAAACTTTTCTCCAATCTTTTACGAATTCAAAGATGAATATTTCCCCCACTTCTGGCGAGGGATGCACGGTTCGATTTCGCCCATTTAACAACTTGATCTCACTTTTTAGCTCTAAAACACACACACAAATTTTTGTTATTTCTTTTTAAGTTATCGTGTCCATATAACAGACAAACGGGCAGACGAATACGCGAGGCTAAACATACTTAAGCGGTATTAAACTTACCCTATAGTAAATATTATATACAGTCTGTTTTCAAATGCATTTCTAATAGGGAATCAATGTTAAATAAATAAATAAAATATTTACTATAAAACCATACATCCATACACATACTTACAAACATCTGGGCTGCTTGTGCTATGATGTTGGTTTGATGTCTTTTAAAAGTGTGAATTTAGTGATGCCCACTTAATTTATAATATTATTATTCATTACATATGCACACACACTACTAACTACAGAGTACCTCCACTATTTTTATTTCTTTATGAAGCATTGTGTAGTTATATAGTAAATAATATTTAACATTGATTCTCTATTAGCAAAGCATTCCAAAACAGACGGTATAGTAAATAATATTTAACATTGAGTCTCTATTGGCAAAGCTGTCCAAAACAGACGGTATATAACCGGGTATAATAAATAATGTTATTCATTGACTTCTACGTAAAATTCGGATAAAAAGTTCGGAATAAGAAAACAACTTGGCGACCAAATCGGAACTTTTGCTAGGGGGTGAACAATTTGGCACCTCCTTAAAATAATCGGCTCGGTTTAAGAGGAGTCCGTATTGCGATTTCGAGTTTGATAGATAAAATAAACTCTAGTGTAAGTCACTTGCAGTGATTTTTAATTGATTGTAACCTCAACAAAAACTTTTAAATTTGAATGCACCTGCTTTAACGCGTCGAATTAATTCACGTTTTTCATATTTTCGTTTTTCATATTCTGGAGCTAACGTTGATGAAATATCTACAAATAATCATAAAGCTGATTTAATTAGAGTAATTAATATAAGCTAAATTAAATAATAAGCTTAAAAACTATAGACATAAGAATATGGACACGGAAGATAAAGTGCCTTTTTAGACGAGGGGGACAATCCGTTACCAGCGTAAATTTTCGGGGGAAAAAGTAGCAAAGTCAGTGATTAACTATTGACGTCAATTATATATATATGTGTATAATTGAATATATATGCCTATGCAATTTACCAAAACAACCATTGACCTCTATGTAACTGGACAGATTATCCCTTGTTACGCCGATAACCCTAATTGAAGCGCTTCTCAACTAGCCAAGATACTGATTTTTGCTTCAGGGCACCTACGCGGCATGTATGGATGTTAAAGTTATGAGTAGCTGTCACATGTATTTCCACTACACACATAAATCCATTATTTTACGTTTATACCCGTAAGCATACTCTGTCCAGTTATGTAGAGGTCAGTGAAAATAACACAGAGCGTAAAGCCGCGCGATGTCTGTTGCGCTAACAGCCAATAAAAAACTTAGCGATTTTTTCCTCGTCTCCTTCTCTCGAAGCCGTCCAACAAACTCGCTTATATTCCGTCTCTATATTCCTGTGTTCTATGTCTAAATCATACTGTTGTTTACAGCTTGGCCGTCTTTCAATTTTCGTTTATATTCACATTTTTCCACAATGTCCTGTATAAAAATATTTCTATTTGTATTATTTAGATGTTAATATTTTTATGACACATTGTAATCGGAATTTCACTTACCGTTTCTAAATTTTGTTCTGCGATTTCTTCAATACGTTCTTCTGCTAAAAAAATTCAATTATATACATTTATTTATTTGCAGCAATTGGTAATATTTGAAATGGTTCCATTTAATAATAATCAGAAAGAGGGATACTGCAAAAGGGTCCCTAGCACCTAGACCAAAGGGACCTCTGTGCCCTCCTTGAAAACAATCTGGTATGTGGGGCGAATCAGCTGCGAAGGATTAACAAGAGACGTGGGAGGGACAGAGGGGGAAGCAGTCAACTGGCTCGCATTGCGACAGACACACGTACATGCATTCCCACTAACGTACTTACAAACACTCACACGTTTATTATTCATTATAATAGCTAATAACTGCTTTCCCTTCTTGCCCTCCCGCGTCTCTCGTTCTTCCTTCGCTGCTGACTCTCTCATTTCCCTGCTTAACGCTATTGCGCGCCTCTGATTGACTTATGTTAATTAATAACTAATTACTGTAGGTCAGGTTAAAAAATGGTAGAGGATTTTTCATCTCAGAATTTTATTCTCTATCTACCCTATCAATCCCCTGCGGTACTTTCTGGCACCCGGTATATTCTATTTCGCATTTTTAATACATTTCTGTTTATTTGATAATAACTATAGTTTTATAGTTAGCACTATAAGGTGCTCTAGTTTTTAACAGAGATTTATTTAAACTAGAGCATGGTTTCCAAAAGACGTTCTAATTGGTACAGATGATGCAAGTGGACTTGGTCCATATATGTTAAAGACGAAAAAGTAAAGTGCCATATTCAATGTAGTAGAATATCTAAATGGTTTTTATTTAGGAACCCTATAGAATTTGCATAGTCCGTTTGGAACAAAAACTATGAGATACGAAGGGAGTAAATATTTCATACTTTATATCGAATAACGTCCTGAATATGAATACTGTACGACGGCCTTTATTTAAAACGAACAAAAATCAAATATTTGAATTTCTTCCAAGTCACTCTGTAATATTAATGGTAGAGAATTGTTGCACATACACAACTCTTTCTTAGAAACGATTGGTTCGACTGAGAAATGTCTAGTGACTTTTTTTTGTGAAGAAAACCTAGTGAATTTTAGTGAACCTAGAATTCACTACCTAAAAAATCCATGGTTCAATTAAGAGTATTTATTATTCAGTATTTTATTGGACACAAAATAAAAGCTATTTTAAAAATTCTGTGTCATCGGAGGTTTTCAGAAATCAAAGACTAATTTTTTATTTCTTAAATGTCGGAATCATTTTGATTTGAATATTCAAATGTATAATTTGTGACGCTATAAAAAGGTTTTAAAAGGCAAACCAAAGCATAGTACCACTAAAAACAAGGAACTGAAGAATATCACAAATAAAAAAAACGCAAAGCAATGTTTTTAATTTTCTAACTACGCCATACGCCAGTCAGTAGAGAATTGAAACAGGGGCGTATGTTGCAAAACGTGGTGTAAAAGTTTTTATTTTTTTAAGTTGTATATATAACACAGGCAACCTCGGGAAAACTTTTGACAGCCAAAAAACAAACAAATTTAAGGACTTTTTTTTTGTTTTTCGCAATTCCTAAACGGTGAATTCTAGCGAAAAAGTTACGATATAACATAATAAAGAGCATTATTTTGCTTGGAATGAGTTCCACAAATAATAATTCGGTCAAGTGGTATAGTCGAAAACCACAGTAAAAAAAATGACGATTATTTCCAACTTTGTCAAAAACTGAGATTTGAGAAATCGAGATCACCCGTGTTAGCATTTTTTACATATCTGTACCCATATATACAAGTTAAAAAATAAAAGATTCTACACCACCTTTTGCAACATACAATAACTCTACTGTCTGGCCTATCATTTACGTGTGATGAAAATGAGAATGTGATAAAAAAAATGATAGCCAAATGCAATGCAACCTTCTTGTTTCACATATACAGCTCTATAATCCTCAATTGATTGATCTTCGGATGCTGCAATATCATTTGATTCTTCGAAATGTGTTATTTCTGGAACTAACAAGACAAATTTTATAATGAACTATAAAGACTGATTTTACGGGGCATTGACACCTTCTTGTTTTAAGATTTTATCATTTTCATAATCCGTTAATACTGTTTCTACATAATTATATGGTTCATTTTCTGTAACTTCTACTAAGCAGAGTTGAGCTTTTTTTACGAGTTCTTGAAACTCAAAAGTAGATCCAACTTTGTCACAACACAATAAACACACATTGCTGGGTAGTTGTGTGTTTTGAAAATTTAAATGTAAACATTGTTGTATTTTTGATTCTAAATTTATTTTTATCGCTTCTTCTTTTTTAATATTTATTAATTCATTATTAAATTTCCACTCAGCACACAATCTACATTGAATATAATAAGTCATCCTTTCTAAATTATTAGAAAATTTTTCATGTAATAATATGTGTATACATAAATATTGAAGTTAAAAGTATCTGAACGTCAGTAGTACCAACACTTAAATTTTGTTCCCCCTAAAAGTAACTTCAAAACATATATTTAATGGTTGCTTTCCATTAACACAATAAAACACAGCAACCGAGTGTGACACAGTGGGTGCATTCGTCTTGGACGCTCACACGCTTTAAGCGCGCTCAATCGTCGTTTTCAGCGTTCGACTTGGCGCTGTGAGTGTCAAAAAATCACTCTTGCGGCTTAGTTCATGAGGTAGATCTCGCACTCACAGGCGCTTACTCCACAGTGGTAGGGCTGCAAAAGCGTGAGTGCCAAAGCTTACTATTTATCAAAACGAATGCTACGTGAGCGTAAGCTAACCAAACCGTTTTGTCGTCCATTCTTAAGTAATTTCTATAATCTTCTGGGTTATTTTCTCTGAGTTCCTCAATAGAGGCATATGGCCAAAGCGTTCTCTATTCAATCTCCACTGCTTAACCCACATTTTTCACGGGGTTCTATTTTCATTTTCACATATTACATACAGCGCTACACAAGCAATAGCATCCTTTTTTTTAAAATCATGTTAAGATGGTCCACTCAAATGCAAAGTATTCAATTCAACTGACTGGTTATTACCCACAGACCTTGGAGCAGCGCGTAGAGTTTCCGCCAAAGCGGAAATTCCACGCGCTGATACAAAACCTTTGTATATTGTATTAACACGGAGGGTTTTGGTGCGTACGTTCCAAACTCTCGCTCATGGCGCGTGGTCAAGGAGTGTTGCTCTTTTTGTCTACCACACTCCAACCTCACGCTCTTGGCGCGTCAGTCCGGATTGACGCTTCGGAGCGTCAATATTTATGTTTTTGATCGAATTTGACTACTTTTTGCAAGGCTTAAATATACAAAGCCGAAAGCTTCGCAGAAAACGCTACGCGTTTTGTTATGCTTTGCGTTACTTGACGCTTCGCGATACTTAACTCTTTTTCTTTCTAAGTAGATTCACATATACAAAAGAGACCGCTTCGCGTTATATAACGTTAACTCACTCTGCACGCTAGTGGGTTTCACCCCTGTGAACCCCAAGGCGGTCTTCGATCTTGGCTTTGCGTCTAAGAAAGATTACAAAAAACCCTCTAGCATGAATAGAAGTAAAAAAGGTAATTTTTGATGTTTTTCCCCATTTTCGGGGATGTTACGTTCGGAAAATTAAAGTTTTCCGATTTTTTTAACGACTTTCAAGTTATTCCGAAAAAAGCCGCAAAATCAAAAAACCGCATCCTTCTAGCGTGTCTAGAAGCGCAAATTTACGTTCAGATATTAAAATCAGACAAAATCTTTTTTTTTTTTCGAAAAAAATTTGCAAAGTGGCCCTACAGTTATGAAACTTAAGATTTTGGTTCTCTAGGAAATAAGTGGGCTTTATGAAGGAATTTTTTTTGCTTATTTTATGTATAATTTTTCAGAAATTTAGCATGGTTCTAAAATTCACTTGGCCTGAATTTTTTTTATGCAGATGTGATATATAAGTTCTATGGGCCATGTCGACTTAAGACAACAGAATTTGCGATTATTTTTACGATATCTATATTGATTTACGAGATATTTCAATTTTTAGACCCAGGCAAAAATTTCATTTTTTTCACGAACAATGCATCCAAAAAAATTTTGTTTTTTGAAAATTTATTATTTAAATAAATGTACTCTTATTGACAAAATCTAAGTAATGGATGATAATTGTTATTCGAATTGTTCAACCGAAACCATATATTCGATTTGCTAAAACGCTTATTTTGCGTAAGTAATGTTATTAAACTTCCATATAGAAAACACTAAAATTAGATAAAAAAAGGTAATTTTTAGTGTTTTTTCCCATTTTCGGGGATGTTGCGTTGAGAAAATTAAAGTTTCCCCATTTTTCTCATAAGTTTCAAATAAGTTCGGATTGAATGCAAAAAACCGCATCCTTCTAGCATATGGCAAACCTTTTCTTAAGCAAATAATTGGACGAATAAATAAAAATTTATTTTCTTCCGTTTACCGAAGGAATATTATTTGGACTTAGTTCATTAATTTATTATGTTTTTGGCTTCGGCTTCCATGTAGTAAAAACGTGTAATTGTATACATGGAAATAATACGCAATAATTTTTCATGAAATGTCTTTGATTTTCGTCAACAAAGGATTTCACAATGAGACTACAATATAAAATAAAGCAGATTATGTTCGACACAGACCGTCAAAGTATGATGGGCTTTTCACGAAACGCCTAGCACTGCATGTAACTTTTCGTGAAAAAACAGATTTCTAATGAGACCACGACATATATACTGGTTAGACAAGGTGAAAACCGAACTATTTTAGAATTTCGGTAAACTAAAAAATTGGATTTTTGAATATTGTTTTTAAGCCTTGAAGTAGCCGGTTTGTGCTTTTTCAAACATTTAATTGTTATAACCCGAAAACGGCCTGTACGAAAAACTGATAAGAGACCTTTTTTGTTTAAAATGACCAAAATACCTAAAAAACGTCGGGTAAAAATATTTGGTCATTCGACTTGGCAAAGAAAACGTTAATTTAAAAAAATTAGGACCATATTTCTTGCCACAGAATCTTGAACCAAATTCAGGGGTATGCTCTTCATGGAGTATAGAAATCTAATACTCGAGGGTCCTCTTGTAGTCTTGTAAAATTTCGGTAAACTAAATAAAGCCAATTAGCAAGAATTGTTTATAGTCAATGTTAACCTACCTAATTAAAAAAGTGAACTCATCTACTTGATAACTACAGAATTAATCACTGAAAAAAGAAGACAGGTATATATATTGTACAATGAATTGAAAGAAATCTTCTTTGTCTATCTATGGTCTTTATGGTCTGTAATTTTTACCAAAATATGGAGAGCATGCGTACTTTTAAAGTATTTTTAAACGTAAGTGTTTAAAATTTGAACTTTAAAGCAATAAAAGAAGACAGGTATATATTTTGTACGCGAAATTATATTAAACCTTCTTTTTCTGGCTGTGGTTCTGAAAAAAATTGTGTTTTGTTAGTGCATGCGTACTTATAAATATTTTTGAATTAATAATTGTTAATAAAAATTCGTTGGAAGGAAAACATTAAATAGTTTAACTCTGTTCGTTTAAAGTTGTTATATAAAATTTTCGTCATTTAATTTCCAATCGAAAATGTTTTACGATCTACAATTGTTATCATCTAGACGAAATGGTCAATTTGCACTACTATGGTGTGCAGCAACTTCTCGCGGTACTGTAAAAATCACGAAAGTCCAATATTTATCGATTAATATCCATCTGAAATGGTAACGTGTATTTTTTAAATGTTCGGCAATATTAAGAAATTTTTAATTTTTATTTTGGTCTCAAACAGTGAAGAAATTATAGCATACATAGCGTCAAATTCGGGTGATCCGCGACGGCGATTTTCGTTATATTTAGCAGCTCAATTAACATATGGTCTCACGTATATTTATTCGCGGCAAGTGCAATTCTTAATAAGTAAGTTTATTTCTTCAAAAAATGTTTCGATAAAGTTGAAAGTTTAGCGTCTTTTGCAAAAAAAAAAGGTAAAAACTTGTTGCTTGAAAAAGGGGTATATTTGGGCCTCTGGATGAATAAAAACCGGGGGGAAAACGAAATTTTGAATTTTTTATTTATTAAAAAGGTGAAAAAATATGCAAAAAAGATCAATATTATTATATTATTTTTTATATTATGATATTATGGTCGATGACTATTCCAACCGAGTACCACAATCTTTCACTTCATCGGTCATACCCCGATTTTCAGAAGTTTTATTCAAAGTTTTAAAGAATTACTCTCAGTTTTTGAAAATAATTATTTCCACCAGGGGGGCTTTTAGTGCGTGGGCCCAAAAGATCGCAATAGTCATCGACAATAATATCATAATATAATAATAATATCGACCTTTTTTGCTCAGTTTTTCACCTTTTTTTTATAAACATTTGAAAATGTCGCTCTCCCCCGGTTTTTATTGATACAAAGGCCCAAATATATCCATTTTTGTAACAATTTTTGTTTAGCTCTGAAATTGGCAAAATCCGTTAAACTGCAATTTTACTTATGTTTCGAACTACCAAAGTTCCGTTCCAGTATGATTTTCCCAAAAATATTTTTATTTCGTAAAAAATTTAACTTAATTTAATGATTAAACAATGGATTCAAATCCCACTTGGTAGGGCAAAATTAGTTTTTTTATATAAACTTTTATTTCATATAGATGATGTATTTTTATACCACCAATATTCACAAACCACTGCCCAAAAAAAGGAAAAGGTGGAACGTACACGGATAAAAAAACCGAAGAGAAGATTAACAGACAAGTCAGATGTCGAAAAGCAAGATGAAGTACGACGCATTGTAAGTTATTACAATCAGTACTTTTTTTTATATTATTTTAAATAATCAGTACCAAGTACATATTGTATTGTTGACGCTTAAGGTGGTTCCAGCACTGTGTTATATAATCAGGACAAAAAACAGGTTTGATTTTATTATAGAACAAATACATATACACACATACACAACACATAGACTTATTCACTATTCATATGTACAAAATCATATAATTTTGAAAAAAAAATAATTTTAAACTTTTATATTTCGAAAACAAAACGGTAAAATGCGATTTAAAAAAAATCTATATTAATAAAATCTTTTCTATCCTACTTAGTTTTTTTTTTAATTCTGTCGAGTATTATTTCTAATACAACAGATAATAGTTGGACGGGCATTAAGTTTTACATGCTTTTAATGAGAGTGAGTGAGAGAGAATGATAACTTTGCTATTATCATCTCGCGTTATTTTTAGTCTGTGAAAAAAAATTAGCAAAATCTGTCGAAAAGTGATTTCATGCTGTAACTACCAATAATTTTGATCACAATAATTAATATATGAATAATTTTGATATTTGACAACAAAAGTAAGACCGTCAATGATATGAAAAAGTTGGCTCTTACGTCAGAATCGTCTTTGGTGTAGCGGTAAGCACGCTGGACTAGATATCCAGAGGGCCGAGGTTCGAGATGACGAGTTAATTTTTTCTTATCAATATTTAATTAAAATTCAATGACATTTGCCTATAAAGAATACGCTAGCCCTCTCGAATTTGTCTGACGTAACCGAAATGAAATTTGACAAATATTGTATTGTTGACGCTTAAATGCAGAGAAGTTCTGTAAATTAAATATATTATAAAAAAAGTCAATACGAATTCATTTGTATGCTTCAAAATGTTAGTTCGATGTTTGTTATGTTTCAAAATGTTAGTTATTGATAATTACTCTTCGATATGATCGACATTAAGTGTTAAATTTTTAAGAGATGATAACTACATAGTTGAGCTATTCAATTCACTAAAAAAAATTTTTTATCTATCTACTATTAAGCATCATGTATGAACAACGAATTTTTTGGAAAGAATGGCGTAAATCCACTGACCTCCACTCGTCTTATAATAGTGGAGGTCAGTGCGTAAATCAGTTTAAGATTTTTGAAAAACTGTATCAAAATTGCTAAAAATTGTTTTTGTTTTCTTCTTTCTCTAAGACACCAACCTTTGGCTTCTATTCGTGTCACAACCTTTTGTTAACCCTAGCTTTCTATGCATTATAAAATAATATTTTTGAACGCTCAAGATCATATACTGGTGTAAGCTATCAAAATTTTCCACCCCTGAACGCTGGCCGATTTAGGCAGCAGCCTTTCTTGTCGGCGCGGTAAATCTGCCATTGTTTGGGGTTATTTATTTTTTTCGTCTCTAAATATCAAAAAACTTGAATTATGTTGCCTATCTGTCTTATAAATTAATTAGGGGGAAGAGTGATTAAGTGTAGATAATAGGCTATAAAAGTTCAACTTGAAATTAATTTATCTTAGCTCTCACAGTGGATACTTTTACTTACTACTTGTATTAAAAATTAAACATACAACAGTACGTTATAAGTAACGTTACTGTAAGTATTGTGGATTTATGTTACAAGTACAAATTACTTAGTACTACAAAAGTACTTTAAGTGCTTTTTATAAGTACTGTCAAGCTCTGCATATGGACAATATATTTCCTGAGATATTTTCAAAAACACGGATTTTAATTGGCCCAAAAGTATGTGTTTGCATATCTCCCTTAATATTAGAAAAATCGAAAATTTTATAAGACATAAAGGTGTAGGTAATTAGTTTTACTATAATTTTGTTTCTTATCATTTTTTCTGTTATATTTACAGAAATATTTACAATTCAATATTGAAAGTTAAAATTGTAAATATCTCCGTGCACATTAGAGTTTGAGATAAATAATAAGTTAAAGAAGTGTAGCTAACATGATTTTCCACAACTTTGTTTCTTATACATTTATCGATTGTTCTAATATTAAGACTTATATTTTGTGTTTTCTTCTTTCTCTATGCCCCCTTTCCCCTTGACCAATGATATTTATTTATAAAATTGGCCTTCCAAATACCAAAATCATATCAGCTATAACATTTCATTTTGATCAGACTAAAATTGTGACCAATAGAGAGTTATTTACGTAAACTAAGGAAATTCGCTAATTTGGCGCAGTTCCTGCGTAACGAATTTTTATTTTACATGAAATTAAACCTGTAAGAAACTTTTTGATCAAATAAATGAAAATTGAATTATAAATTTATGTAATTTTAAATTTTTTCGATTAGGAGGAACAATTTACTTCACTTATCTTTCCAAGCATCGATCAAAAACTATTATTGACTCATTCACAAAATGTGGTCGAAGATGTTAGTTCAATACAAATTCGTGATGAAGTACAGCCGTTTTTAAGTGAATACCGTCCAGTGGTAAGTGTTATTATCTTTAGCCTAAAACGGTATGTATGCAAATATTTTGTTTTTGATATATTTGGTTCAAGAAATCGGAGACACGTGTTCCTAAGACGCAAGGTCATGGATTTGAATTCCATTATTTATGGTGCAAACCTCTACCATAAAAGCTCTGTACATTTATTTCTTAAAGATGATTTCTTTCAAATGTTGTCCGTAACTGCGGTTAACCTGGTCCATTCTGCAGTTCCAATTTTCGATGATGCGTCCGAGCATTTCGTGTGGTATTTGGCGAATAACGCGAGTAATGTTGGCTTCCAGTTGCTCAGTCGTACGCGGCTTATCCATATAGACTTTGGACTCCATAGCCCCAAAGTAAACAGTCTAGGAGTGTCATGTCACAGGATCTAGGCAGTTGGCCTAGCAATTTAGACAAATGAATAAAGTTACTATATGTACAATATTTTCAGAAAATTTTATACCCTAACTAAATGGGCACTGTTTGTTACGGTCCCCGCTTGAACTATAAGAGATAGAGAAAAAGTATAAGACAAAAAATATTCCTTTTTTTTTTAAAATAAACTTTTGTTTGAAATTTTGTATAAACTCAATATATACCGGATATTTAAGAGATTCACTCAGTTGTTATTTTTATTTGCTTCATCTTTACACTTTTTTTCTGAATTTCTGAAACGAAGCAATCTACAAAATTTGTTGGTCATATTCGCTCCGAGCGCAATCGTACTCAGCGCCATGCGTGGTCAAAAAAACAACTTCATGACCAATGTCTTATTGTCTTACTGTGTTTATGTCTTACTGCGTTTATACACTAGGCGTTTAACAAAAAGTTACAGTTAATCTAGCTTTTACATGTTGTTTATTAATTTAATTAAATTAATTATTTTTGTTAAACGCCTATGGTTTTTTATACACTGACATTGGTCAGTTGTTTTTTTGACCACTCAAGGCGCTGATTACGGTTGCGCTCGAAGCGAATAGAGCTAAAATGTAGTTTTAATTTAATGTTAATGAACACATATATCCATCTGTCCCATCCCCACCTCCTTGTTTTATTTAAAAAGAGGAATAAATTATACAAAAATGTTCCTTACAAAAATATTAATTATGAATTACCAAATTAAAGCGATCGACTCAACTATAAACTAACTTAACGCTTCTTTGAAGTACACAAACCAAAAATTATAGATTGTTTCCACAAGTTTCCTGAAATGTCACAAAAATTTTGGCCGTTCAAAAGATATTGCATTTTTTATAAAGATTATCACAGGTATTCATTAAGAGGACTCTATAGATCGCACGCAGTGGGGGATTTAGGCTAGATGCCACTAGCTAGGCCTATTCCGATGTGGCATCCCTAATTCCCGTTTTTTATAATTTTAAATAATATTTTGGAATTAAAGCCAATATTAGTGGACTTAATATTGGCGTTGAATCAAAATTAATTCTGTATTAAGGATGTACGAGCACTGGAGCTTCGAAAAGAAAAGCTTGATTTTTTTACATATAGTTGAAGTGCATATAAATCAATTATAAAAGTTTCAGGGGTTGGGGGGTACGGGGGGTCCTGAATTAATTATTTAATATTAAAGTTCGAGTTTTAATGCATTGCTCTTATGCGGAGAAACCCGCGAGCTTCGACATATTTTGATAATTTTCACTTGGAATAAAATAAGACGAATGAAAAAAAAACGGCGCAATAGAAAATAGAAATATGAATAGAGATTGATCCAATAAAATTCCGATATGACGGGCCTAAAAAAAGATATTTAAGAAAACAACTGAGATTTCGGGTAAATTTGATTTCTGTCGGCGGTAGTAGCATTAATTACCCTTAATCTCAGGTTTTTTTCTTAAATATCTTTTGTTTGGACCCGGTATGACGGGCCTAAATTAAATTTTAACTTACGACAAAAAATAATAAACATTATTGTGAACTTTTATAAATGTACTATATAAGATTTTGAAGAATTTTATAAATGGACTATACATCAGCGTTCGTACATCCTTAACTAAAGCTCTAAATTTTTTCAATTGTACAAACACTTCCCTTCAAAATATTTGAACCAGTAATTGAAACATTCAAGCGTTACTGTATGTAATATTATGGGTGTATTCGTTTTGGGCGTTTATACGTCTTTAAGCGCAATATATTGTACTTAAAAATGCAGTTCGTTTTGGCATTATAAGTACGTGTAAGCGTCAGTTGCCATCAATATTCATTATAGCGGAAGAAAAGAATGTAGCTTAGTGAAACAATTCCGAATATTCTTAGATACGGGAAATTTGTGAAAATCTCTGTATATAAAAGGGAAATATGTTGTATGTTTGTCCGAATTGTTTTGAAAAAACTATAGAATATATCGAAATAATGATGAGAAAACCTCAGGCTAATTTTCCTTACCACTCCAGAAAAACTATCAGAAGTTCAAAATTCCAAACCGTTCCAACGTTATCTAGCCGGACCAGATCTCTAATATTGTTTATAGTTTCTAAAGAAATACCTGCATTAACAAACTTTTGAAAATTAATTATTTTAAATACATAAAATTGACGTTTTGAACTGTCAAAATTTCGAAAAAGTAAAATACCTGGACAACGTCGGGTATTTCAGCTAGTAATCTATAATTTTTAGTTTGTATGCTGACTATTTTCAAATATATCTCCCATACACATCCTGAAATTGTATTGAATTATTATTCGTCGGGAGACTCCCGAAATCGAACAGTTTCTCCCGACTCCCGATTTCAAAGGTAAATTTTCCAATTTCCCCAGTTCAATGGAAAAATATTTTGCTAATCAAAATTAATAAATTTTGCAAAAGCAATTCTAAATTTGAATCTAAAAAAATAAAATAATAATATTAATTGTTATTAATTAATATTAATATGAAAAAATAACTCTTTTAACCGCCAGGAAACGATCCCCCGGACCTCAGTATATCGCGTCCAGTGTGCTAACCGTTACACCACGCTTGATTAGCTTGTCAAATTACTAACTTATTATTCCAACATATTATTCTTGTGTATATACTTAAACGTATATAAAAAATAAATGCCATTATTTTGATGATTCGAGACTGTATCTTATACTTTTTCAAATAAAAAATTATATTTTATCAATTATATCACCCAAGTAGCGGTATATTTAGTGTAAACAATCAAAATTTGCCCTTCTATGCAGCTAGCTACTTACTTTGCCTACCCGGTAAATCCTCCACTGTCCAGTTTACTAAATAATATATGGACCTCCCGATCTCCAGACAAGATCGACATAATATATGTTGATCTCCCGACTTTTCATAATTTTGAGGTGGCAACCCTATTTCCAAATATAACAACTTTTCCATAAATACTAATAAACATTTAATTTTCAGGGTACTTTTGGTGATGAAAATTATTTTCCTGGTATGTCCTTTGGAGAAATAATACCTCCTCCCGATCCTGCCGAAGATGTGCAAACACAATCCCACCAACAAATTATAGTTACAGCAGATGTACATCCAGTTCCTCCTGACTTCATAGATACAGAAGTCCCTATTGATCCTATTGCGTCAGTTTCTTTCACAATATTCCAAACACTTTGAGTAAAATTTTAACCTATTACAGTAGAACCTCTGTCGAATATCAAGGGAGACGCCAAAAAATTCGAGTTATAGAGTTTTCGACTTATGAAGGATTTCGATTTAGGCGGATTTTGTAAGGAAATATTCAACTTGTAGAGGTTAAGATTTATTCTAACTAATTTTGTAAAATCAAACATTGCTCGATATACAGAGGTCCTATTTAATTTTTTCGACCTATATAGGGTTGAGATTTCGAGTAATGGAGGTTTTGGAGCTTGAAGGGAAAAGAACAAAACAGTTTTTCGAGTTTTGGCGGTTTTCTACTTATCGGGGTTCGACTTAAAGAGATTCTACTGTATTTGTTTTATCCTGTTTAGGGATAGATCGATCTAATTTTCTTAATATACGATCAGATCGTAAATAAGGAGTAACAGAATTACATCCCGTTAAAATGATTGGATCGGATCGGCTCACTCGAAAGGGCTTTGTTTGTGACTACTTTATACTTATAAAAACTATATTCTCCTATCTATGTGAATTTTGATTATTATCCATTACCAATAAAACTTCCATCGATACATCCCTAAACTATTGCCTCGTGTGCCTTCCAGTAATCCAATTTATTAACTCATACTAGGTATAGGCACAGTTATTGCCTATCGTAGGCAATAATTCATTATAGTACAATAAATTCATAAAATTTTTCTCGAATCATATAGGTTAAATTCTGGTGGAACACAACCTGAACCAGCTCAATTAAAAAATCGACTAGCTGATTTGGATCAAATAACAATTGAACCGAATCAATTGTCGATTGCTGAAGGAGATGGACATTTTATCCCTAAATCTAAATCTACGCCACTGCCAGCTGCGCGTCCAGAAAGAATCGTATTTGTAAGTATCTACTATTATTTTTAGCTGAATTTTTATGCTAAAAGTTATAATTATAGAAAAGCTTCTAAATAAAATAAAGCCTTAAAAAGCGTAAGTGTTTTTGTATAGTTTTTTTGCGCTTAAAAATGACATCTCGGCTTAAAAAAAAGAATTCAAACGAAATTAATCGTAATAACGCGTCATAATTTTCCTACTCAAAAGATCATCATATTCCCCCAGTTAGACATTTTTAAAACTATCCTAATTTTTTTGCCACATCAAAATTCCGGCAAGTCCGGAGATCAAAATCTATTATTCCGGTCTCGTTTTGGTAGAATCAAATTAGCTTCAAAAAAGGGGTTCAGGCAGGTTGCTCGGAATCGCAATTTTTTTTTTAAATCGATTCATCTTGACGTCCTGAATATGACCCTAAATTTTTACGGTCCGACTCGTGACGGAACAGGGTCAAAATTGAATTTGTTTATAACAAAAAAGCTTTTTTTCTTAATATCTTTTTTAAATAAACTAAAAATTTAAAAAATGACAGAATATAATTCAATTCTATATAAAAAAAAGAAAACAAATGAGCCCATGAACATTAAAATCGGTTTATTAGAATTTGAGCAAAAATTTTAAATTAAAATAAAAAATCTAAAAATTACTTCATTTTTTTTAAACAATAGCAAAGTATGCTTTTCATATGTTAAAAATAATGTACCCAATTTTAACCCTTAAAAAAATTAGGTTCCCGACAATTAATAAAATACCATGTCACCTATTTCTATAAATAAAAAGGGTGCATTTGATCCTAAACGAATAAATCTTTTTTTTAAAGGAAAGGTTTTCAAAATATCTATAAAATGAAAAAGAAAATTTTTTTTAAATTGTATTTTTACCCATTATTTTTCAATTTGTTTATAACGCACTATAAACAAATTTAAAAAAAAAAAAAAAAAACAGTTAAGAAATTATTTAAATAAACTTTATTATTTTTTATAGATCTTTAATTTAAAAAAAAAAATATAACGATACGTTAACTTTTAAGAGAGTCATCATATGTTTTACCTTTTCTTAATTTACCTATAAATAATTTAATATTTTTTGGTTTTATAAGACTTAATCGAAAGCACAAACACTTACCTATCTAACTTTAAACCCAAAAAAATTTACCGAGCAATATGATTTATTTCTTAAAGAAAAATAGGATAAAATCCATGGTTCTCATGTTGAAAATAATAATTAATTTATAGACAACGTGTTATTCTAAATATTATATATGTCGCGTACTCATTTATTCGTCGCCTGAATGAAGATGCCAACCGCGAATAGTCAAACAGTGCATAGTCAGTGTAACATTTATTTTCTGAAAAAGTCTGAATAACTCTTCTGGAAGAGTCCCAAATATTATTTATTTTCTCTCTTTAACGGCGATTTTTTTCGTTAAGGCACCCCCCCCCCCACCACCCCTACACTAGGGCTGCCTCTGGTAGATTTTTTTAAATCTTCAGAGGAAAAAGGCTAATAGCTTACGTCATAAGACACAATAAGGAAAACTAAATTATTTTTTATTAGCATAATATTTTTTCATTGTACTCGGGAAATCTGGAGATTTTACCTTTGAAATCTGGTGTGTAGAGAAACCGAATGATTTCTACAGTCCCCGGACGAAATCTGGAGCTTAAAAAGAATCTTCAAAAAGATTTTTGGAAAGTTTGATGAAAAATTTACAAACTTACACTTTTTTTGAAACAGTTTTTCAAAAATTTATATCCACAACAGGACTTAATCGAAACCGCAATTTTTTAGCTACAATAAAAAACCAAGATTTGTTTTGGACCAATTTTATATAAAATTTTCATTTTAGACACAGCTTGAAGCAAGTATTATCGAATTGGACAGTCAAATAAGTATTACACCTAATCAAGGACGTAGACGAAAACGAAATCGTGGGGGGTTGGTGTTTGATGTTGCAACAACAATTTCAAGTGATATATTGAGACAACAGTTAGAAGAAAATCATTATCAGGTGAGTTAAGAGTAGAGTTGCCAACTTTTTTTTGAAGAAAATAAAGTAACTAATTTTTTGAAAGTGGAAAAAGAAAAGTATTTCTGTATTTGGATTTAAAAAAAATTTCATTTAAATTTAAGTTTTTATTGCCTTAAGGATGTACATGTGCTACGCTAGAGTCAAATGAGTACTATCTTTAATAAAATTTATTTAGGATTTGAAAAAAGTTGTAAACTATATCAATAATCTTACAACGATTTATAACCCTTTTTTTAAAAAATATTTTAAAAGTATTTATTGTAATGTAAAATATCAGTAAATGTAACTTAGAAATTGATTTGACGTGATTTGATAGATCTTGATTTGACAGTGTATATGTGTATATTTTTTTTACTGTGCGCTGTCGCCAGTTTTCAAAATATGGTGGCGAAAACAAACCTAACAAAAAAGTTTTAATTTTATTAAATAATTAATTCAAACGTTCGTCAACACCATTTTTTTAATGCAAATATATAAACTGCATATTTTAAAGAATATTTATAAACATTATTTATTATGGTGTTTACTTTAATAATATAGTTATTATAATTTTAAGTACAAATAATTCTGTTCTCCATAAGACGATGTGTTAAAAGTTTGATTTTTAATCGATAATTACTCTTTGAAATGATCGTTAACAGGTTTTAAATTTTTGAGGAAGGATAAATACATAATGAGCTATTCAATTCATTAAAAAAACCTGTATCTACTATCAAGCCTCATGCATGAACATCCTTAAATATATATTTATTTGTAGATAAATAATATTTTATTCTATTTTCGATTATTCTATTTTCTTTCAGCGTCCACCATTAATTGATTTGAATGCGTTGAAATTCCGTGAAGATTTATTTCGAAAACCAGCACGTTCTAATATTCTATCAGAGATAGTTAAAAAATTTTTTTCTTGGGAACCTGTAGCTAGAGAACACAAGGATGATATTCTAAATGAAATATTGGGCATTAGGTAAGTTAGATATTCTAAAAATTTTAAAACTGCTCATAGATACGTTCAATGTTTTTGTTCCTGCCTTCCTTGACAGAGATGAATAACATGCTATTTTGAAAATATTTAAAATGGAAACGGTTAAATGCTATTTGAAAATATTTAAAATGGAAATGTTTAAATACTCTTTAAAATACATTTAAAATTCTAAATGTAAATGGTGTATAGCAATTATGTATTAAAAAGGCTAAAGGGCGTATTCGTTTTGGGCGTTTACACGCTTTTAAGCCCAATTTATTGGAGTCCGTTGGCTTATGAACGCTAACTCTACTCCTACTTTATATTTTTTGGGAGCTCAATTTACCTTATAAACCAATTTTCGTTCAAATCTATGAGTAAAAATTGTTTGTGATTTTTTCTAGATAGATAGATAGATACATCTTGGGGTCTAAAAAGTATTGCACTTCGACCTAATGGTCCATTGTGTTCCCCCTTCTAGTTCAGTTCAACTTTTTCTAAGATGTACCTTGAAAAATTCGTATAAAATCGAAAAATACATTTTTGTAATCGATTTGAAAGAAATTATCTATACGAGAATAAAAATTAAAAACTAGTAAACACGAACATCGTGTTCATTTGACGATTTAGTGAACCGCAATAGCGCGCTAAAATCCTATAAAAAGAGGTAAAAATAGTTAGTTATTATTCTGAAGGAAAACGATATGTAGGACCTAATTAATTCAAACTGTTACATCAAATAAACAACATTTATTTACACTCGGATAATTAGATACTGGAGGTAGTTATATCATTTTCCCTGCACGGTACTATAATTTCCTAACATTTCCAGAATATCAAAATTCCCTGGCATTAAAAAAATTTTAGGATCAATTGCTTCTGACGTTTTCGAATCAAATTTATATTGTTATTAAATAAAACAAATATTTGAAATATTCGTCAAATCACTTTATTTGATTAGTTTCGGACACAATTCGAACACAGTTCCTTTTTCAGAAATAAAAATGAAATGAACAATTTTTACATACTGTAGCAACAAAGTAAACATTTTCAGGTACTTAAACATAACATTTTATGAATGAAATCTAATAATATTGGAAAAACCTAAAACTATAAAAACATTTTGGAATTGTTTTAATTCCAAAATCCCTGCATACAATACAAAATCAAATTTTTGTGTTCCATTTTAGGTCAGATAAAAATGCAAGCGAAATAACCGAAGCCAGTGGAAATTTATCATCATTGTCGAGTATTCGAACACCTGCTGTGAGTATTTGATTGAATCGAGAATTCTAATAAGCGATATTGGTGAGTTTTGTGACCTATCTTGTATTTTACTTTTTGTTGTTGTTATTTTACAGGCGCAAAAAACATTGAAACCGAGTTCGATTCCTAATATTAGTTTGGACAGATCGTTAACGGATAATATACAAATGATTCGGGAACAAGAACCATTTCCCGTTTTAGAAACAATCAGAGAGTTAAGTGGTGGTCTAGAATCAGTTCGAATTAACGGAAAATCTGTGAGTTTCTTTTCTTTACATAGTGTAAATTGTAATTCACAAGTTCAAAAACGTGTTTATTACCTTTAATGCGAATTAAAATAATAAGAACCGAAGTAACCGAAAAAATGAGTAGTAAAATTAATTTTCTATAACTTTTTTCATTATACATTTTTTGATTTTTCCTGTTCAGAGAGATATACCAAACTTTGTGCCCCCCTCTTAACCCCCCTTTTTCTTGTTTGATTTTGCACATTAACGAACTTAGCCTTTCAAACATCAAAAGCCCCTTACATACCAAATTTCATTCTGATCAGATTAAAACTGGTCACTCAAATGGCTACGGACAGAAATAGTAGTTTGAACAGAAATTATGGCAAATCTATAAAATTTCAAACAAACAAAAGTTGTTTCTTTTTAGACCAGCAATTTTTGATTTGTTTTTAAGCTCCCCTCCCGGCCAGGGGGGGGGGAGAATTTCCGGGTTTCAGACTTTTCTGGGTGGTTTCATCTAAGACCTATCTTTCTACCAAAAATCAACTGGAAATATCCTAGAATATTTATGATGAGTGAGTGAGTTTGTCAGTCCCCAAAATATAGGGTTAAATATCTTGGAAACTATTAAAGCTGTAATTGTTAAAACTTGACGTCAGATGGTGGGTCTAACGCTACGTTTAAAATTTGAGCTTTTTAGATTTTTTTGGTTCATAAAACACAAAGGCCTAAAAAGCGTCTCTAATCCTTCCTGTAAAAATAGTTAGTGCTTAACTTTGTCTGACGTACCAGTCCAAGAGGCCGAGCGGTCTAAGGCAATAAGTCTGCGCAGTATGCCTACTTGGAAACTGGGAGGTTATGAGTTCGAATCCCGACATCGGCAGTTTGTCAATTATTAGGAAAAAAAGGGCTGTTAATTAACTAAACTGTCGGCGTATGGACAAGAACGAAGTAACCGGCTATGCTTGAGAGGGTTTTCTGCAGTTTCCTTCACGAACTCCACATGAATATCGGCATAGTTCCTATCATAGTCGGCTGCAGCCGCATATCCTACAATTCCTAGTCTATACACAAAAATTTCTTCCACTCCACTCACATCCGTAGGTATCACAATATACCTTATGGTCGAAGTGTTGCCCGTCCAGAGCAGCCTCTAAATCTATCTTTGTCTGACGTACTACCGTGCTATGTGATCGAAAGCTCATTCGATTCGGAATTTTCCCCTAAATTTAGTGCATTAAATAATGCTTGAAATTCGAAAGTAACTTTTGTCCAGAAAGTTGCAATGTTTTATTTTCATTAGACAAGCAGAACTTCGAAAGCAAGTGTTGAACCTAATAAAGCTGCAGAGGGACCGTCAATGGACATAATACAAATGATTCAAGAACCACTTCCTCCTTTGGAAATAATTACGGAGGTTAGTAATATTCAGGAGATTGCAATGGCACAAGAAAACGTAACATCACAGGATAATGCGAGATACCAAGAATTAGAACAATCAACAGCTTCCATGTTGACAAAAAAGGATCAATTGTAAGTTATGTAATTTACTTCAACCAGTTTACTTTAGAGGGTGAAACCTTTTAAATGAAATGACATAGATTAGTTAATATAAAGATTATTTAGATAATCAAAGAGAACTCTAGGTTTTTTGAAATTAATCGTAACTATCTCTGGTCTACACAAAATAAAGCAATTAAAAATGCGTATTTTTGGGGTTTTGGCTGTAAAAATTTTTCTATTAGAGATATCTACTTGATTAAGGTGGCATTTTAAAGCTAATGAATAGTAGTTTTGAAAATAAAAATAAAACTTCGCGTACCTCATAGATCCATACAAAATAATATGGTATTGAAAATACGTATATTTTAATGATTTTTCGGGATTTTCAACTGACTACGGTACCTGTACTATTGAAAGCAGAGGGCTCATTTTTCTCAGATATCAAGTGCACATATTGTACGAGTATTGAAATTTTCAGAATTTGTATATTTCAGGCTATAATTTGGACGTGTGGCAGTAAAAATGAAAGTTTGAAAATTACAGGATACTTAGTTCTTACAGTCAACTTAAAAAAAATGCAAAGACTTTCTGGTTCTTTTCATCGGTCACGTATGTACAGGCGTTTAAAAAGTAGCAAAAAAATACAGTGATATGTTTGGATTCTATACTTTCAAGTAATACTATTTGCATAACAAATTCTGAAAATTTCAAGCTAAGATTTATTCATGGCGAGGGAACGTAATGAGTTGATTTGAATTTTTTATTAAACCCCAAAAATACGCATTTGTAATTGCTTTATTATGTGTAGAACGGAAGTGGTTCGTGCGAAAATTAAATCCCCATAGGTTTTCGTCCTTGGAACTCTAAAGAACATTTCCACAAAGTTTGAAATATTCTTTGCCGATTAGGTGTTTTCATATGGAATGACTCTACTTCACAATAAATCATTAAAACAATAACATCCCGGATCTATTAACCTCTGAGAGAATTCAATTTGAAACAAGTCAAAATAACAACTAACTGAGTTAATTGCTCAGTTTATGAGAAGTTTCAAGCAAACGTTGTTTATTTTTTTTAAAATGAGCATTTTTTGTTTTTAAACTCTTTCCCTATCTCTTACGGTTTCAAAGATTGATATTTGTTGTTTGATAGCGCTTATTCATTCGATTTCGTTAAAATGCTTCGGATAAAAGTTGTTATAAATAAACTAACAAATTTTATTCGAAACATTTTCCCAAAAACCGAATTTAATTTTTATATTTTGTAGAAGAAGAGATATTTGGAATCGTATGCAAGAACTGTGGAATGAAGTCGAGGATATTTCATTCTACATTTTATGCCCGAGATATAAATGTAATAGATTAACGGCTGCAATTACATTTATGTATTTATTAGGTACGTAACTTGTTTTTATATAATTTTTCTCTTGCGTTTTGCTTTTAGTCATTCGGTTATTCTGTAATGTGTTGAGGCAACCGGTAATACTCTATTAGATCCTTGAGAAAAATACTTAATCCCGGGTACAATTCGGTCGAATTAAATCAAAAGAAATCTGCATGGTTTGGTTTAACGCGCTTATTATTATTTCGTGTATTAATGTTATATTATTAGAGAAATGTCTCAAAACATCACCCGGGCCTACGGTCAAGTTTAACCAATACTTTGGTACATATCGCACTCAATATATACAGAATAACAAAAATTTTTAGCTTGTTTGGTGTAGGAGTTTTTAAAAAATCGGGAAAGAGCACCTGTAAATCTAAATAATGACCTATTTTCAAAGCTTTCGTTCGACTTTCTAAGCAAGCCGATCCACGTTGCTGGAGCACGAAATAACTGACCTACTTTTGAATTTTAGAATTACATAAGCATAAAAAGGTGGTATTGATATCAGAAAATAATTCGATTGCGATTGGATATATTCGTAAATATTCAAACAAATAATGGCAGAATAATCTAACTCTTCGGTATTAAATAAACAGTAGTAAATAGTGAAAGAGAATTATAAATAATAACATAATATAAACGTGAGACAACACTGCCTTTGTTTTAACAGTAGATAGTACGAACTTCGAACTGTTTATTTACTTCCGGAACTAGTTCTAAAAATCTCCGTTCTAGCACTACGTACTACTGGTATATAATTGTTAATTATTTAAACAAAATTTTGTATAAGGAATTTATTTTGGTTAATAAATAAAAATGATTGATTTAGTATTTGTTTTTATCTTTGTTTTAACCTACTTCAATTATTATAAATCTTTGATCATGACCCCCATCAATGGAAGGAAGTATTAAAGTCAGTATATGCATATAATATTTTGATTATCTTTAAGATGCCTCATGATATCGCTCGTCGCTCCTTTACAGCGACAAATTAAGGACGTTCATTTGCTACGCTAAAGTCAAATGAGTACTATCTTTAACAGAGATTAGGAGAGAGATCGCTCACGAAATGCTATCAGATGCGACCATTTTCGAGCGCTGAAAAAGAGCGCCCAAAATTGGAAGCATGTTGCCAATGCTAGTCGCACTCGAAAGGATTTTACATAAGAGCTTCTCCTACTGGCAACCAATAAAAGCGCTTGTTGCCAGCAGTTCTCTGTTATTCTAATATTTGTACGCATAAGAGCACTCTTCCCATGTGTGGGAAAGAAACTATTGGCAACATATAGGAAATAAACATAGGAGAAACAGAGACACTCTTATGCGATATTTTCTATATGTTGGCAAACGTCTTGTAATTTTTGGCATAAGAATGTCTTTTTCCCGCAACGGCATCGTATAGGAAATAAACATAGGAGAAACAGAGACACTCTAATGCGATATTTTCTATATGTTAACAATTATTTTCATAAATTTTTTTTAAACAATTTATATAATTATTTCATTAGTAATAGTTTTTTATAAACGATTTTTTTAAATCAAATTTTTTTATATTCATGAAATTGTTTTTGTACCAATGTTGGAATTTCGTATAATTTCTTCAAATGTCCATCGATCCTACCTACTAGATGTTAAAAATCACTAGCGCTAAAATTTGTATATATATATACATACATTATATATATAAACGTATACATATATATACGTTTGTGTCTGTGGACTCTAGCGGTCACAGTTTTATTCTGATTGGAATGAAATTTGGTATTTGAGCCGCTTTTGCTATTCAAAAAATCAAGTTCGTTAATGGGTAAAATCGGGAAGGGGGGGGGGGTTAGAGGGAGAGAAAACACAAAAATTGGCATATCTCCCTTAATATTTGAAAAATCGAAAAATTTAATAGAAGTTGTAGGTACTTAGTTTTACTATAATTTTGTTTCTTTTCATTTTTTCTGTTACACTAATATTTACAGAAATATTGACGGTATAAGATTGAAAATTAAATGCCTTAATATCTCTGAACACAATAGAGTTTGAGCAAAAATGATAAGATGATGAATTGTACCAAACATGATTTTCTACAACGTTATGCCTGACGCATTTTTCGATTGTTTTTCTAATATCTATTTTCTTTCTTTTTAATATTAAGAAAGATATTTTATATTTTGTGTTTTCTTTATGCCCCCCTCCCCTCTCTCCTTAGTAATAAACTAACTAGTAATAAAATTGGCCTTGCAAATACTTAAATCATATGAGATACGACATTTCATTTTGATTAAACTATAATTGTGGCCGCTAGAGAGTAATTCATGTAATCTAAGGAAAATCGTTAAGTTGACGCGGCTCCTGCGTAACAAATTTTTTTATATTAAATAAAACAAATATTTGAAGTTTTCATAAGATTACTTTATTTGACTAGTTTCGGAACACAGTCCCTTCATCAGAAATAAAAAAATTCGTTACGCAGGTGCCGCGTCAACTTAGCGAATTTCCTTAGAACACATAAATTACTCTCTAACGGCCACAATTATAGTTTAATCAAAATAAAATGTGTCTGATATGATTTTGGTATTTGGAAGTTCAATTTTATGAATAAAATGTTATAGGTCAAAGAGAAAGGGGGGTTAGAGATGGAAGAAAGCACAAAATATCTCTCTGAATATTAGAACAATCGAAAAATGTATAAGAAATAAAGTTGTGGAAAATCATGTTTGCTACAATTCATTACCTTATTATTTTTCTCAAATTCTAATGTGTACGGAGAGATTTACAATTTTAACTTTCAATATTAAATTGTAAATATTAGTGTAACAGAAAGAATGATAAGAAACAAAATTACATTATAACTTAGTACCGACAACTTTACTCCTTATAAATTTTTCGATTTTTCAAATATTACGGGAGATATGCCAAATTTTGTGTTTCCCTTCCCTCTAAACCCCCTTTCCCCTTGTCCGATTTTACCCATTAACGAACTTGACTTTTTGAATACCAAAAGCCAAATCAATCAATTTAGGAATAGCTTTGCCTACTCTTGGCCAATATAATGATTATACTGCTCGATGGAAACCACGGGAAGGTGGTAGGCGTCTTCCATCAGGAAAAGGACAGGAAAAATGAATAGGTAGAGAGATGAAATAAGGAGATAGAATGAAAAGAAAAAATAATTAAAATATAAAAAAATTTTTCACTTCTATTTGAGTATAATCCTTTTCCTGATTTTCCCGATTCGCCAGCAACTCGTCGTCCTAATAACTGGAAAGCTCTTTTAACATTCATAGTTTACTTCCATTCGTGAGTTTACTTAAACTGAATTCTGACTTAAAAATTCTGTCATAAAATTCTTCATATTTTTTTATTTTCATTTCGTCAAATTTAAGACAACACAATCTTTCTTCACACGAAAGTTTACATAAACTGGATTCTAATGACTTAAAAATTCTGGCTCCACCGAATATTCATTCTACAATCCATCTTCGCACGGTTGATTCAGCAGGCAAATTCAGACCATCATCTCTTAATCTAGAATATCCGGAAGGTGAGTGATAATACATTATCTTTGCTAGATTCTTCTGGTCATTTGGATACGGTAAAGCACTATTATGTAATTGCATTTTGACCATACTACGTGCTAATGGCTCAAAGCACTCATTATCATCTAAAAATTGATCTACCGAATTTAGATTCTTTTCCTTTAATTTTTTATATCTTCTGTTTAATCTATACAGTTTGTTATTACTATTTTTAGCAGCTAATTTTAATTTTCTGCATTTTTCTTCTAATTTAGCAATTATTTTTACAGAATTTATACTGGCTGGTCTTTTTAATAGCTTTTTTATCTTCTTTTTATTACAATTTTTTACAGATACGTTATCAAACAGTTGTGCAGTTTCATTAACAGCGATATTTTCATCTACATCTCCTTGCCAATGCTGGTTAATCATTTCTTCATCTTCATTCTCTTGACTGTCAAAACAACAGATTTCTTTAGCTGATTTGTATGTTTTGCTAAAATTGGTTACTGTAAAATCTTCACTTTCTTCTTTAATAGTATCTATATTTAAAATATCTGTTGCGCATTTTAAATTTGACGTAATATCGGGAATGCTATTATTAATCTGTATTTCTTGCCAATTTATTGGGATGGAATTACTACGCAATCTTGACTTTTCTTTATTATTAAAATCTTCAGGTTTAAAATGTAGTCCACACAATCCTGTTCGTCTGAGAGAATTGTGTGACCAATATTTTATATTTTTATTTCCTGAAATAAATGATTTTATAAAAAAAATCTATTAAATGTAATAAAAATATAATATTTAAATTTCGAGAATATATCTATAGTAGAATCAAATTAGCTTCAAAAACCGGGTTTCAGGCAGGTTGCCGGAACCGCAACTTTTTTTTTTGAATCGATTCATCTTGACGTCCTGAAATGACCCTAAAGTTTTACGATCCTTAAGAACAATATTATATTATTTTAAATTATATTTACTTACCTGATCTTTCTACCCAAATAGCTGCTCTCTCATTATTTCGTGGAAAATAAAACAACTTGGTTCCATTAGATTTATTTTGAACACACCCGCGATATTGACAGTAATCATAAGTTGATGTCATAACGATGTATTTTGTATATATTTTCACTTCAATACTTCTTGATAAAAACTATGGAGGTTAGAGGTAGAAGGAAAGCTATCTTCGTGTTAAAAAAGTGTCCCCCAAGTAGACGAAAAATTGAGATGGCTCTGGTGTACTGTAATACCAGACTAATAGATCTCTGGTAACATGAAGAATAGATATATTAGGAGATCGAACGTAATGTTCATGGAGGCTATATAAAGGAGATATACGTCATACGGGAAAATTGACAAAATATGGCATAAAAAGTAAATATAACTTCTCCCATTTCGTGGAGAAGTTATATTTACTTTTTATGCCGCTAGGGTCGCAAGTTTTTGATAGATACTCATCCTTACCAAAGTGAATATAGTATAATAAATAGAAGTGAAGTAAGCCAAGTAACTTTATTTTGAAGTGATCATTTTGAAGTACACGATTTGGTTAAAAAAATTTATTAAATAAAAAACTGTTTAAGAAACATTTAAAATGGGAAAAGTATGTGCAGTAGACAATTGTAAAAGTGGTAGTGCTTGTGACAATAAGCAACGGGATCAATTGGGTTTAAAAAACCAGGACTTTTAAAGTACCAAAAGCTAGTATAAATATTCCAAAATTAATTAAATTGTATGACATTATATTAAATATTAATTTTCAGCATTATTATTAATAAATAAAAGTTTAATTTAATATCTGATTCAATAATTTCTTTCATTTTTACAATTCCAACATTACAGGTTACTATTTAATTATTTGATGTTTTTTTTTTTTATTTTTATGTAATTATTTTGCTAATTTTAACTATCACTTCAACTTCAACTAAATCCTTATTGAAAAATTGAAATTACTTATCATTAATTAAAAAAAATATTTTATTGAAAAAATACTTTGGCTGGAAATAATTTTTATAATACTATAAATACGTAATGTTATTCAATTAAAACTCGCGCCTTATACTCTCTGTTTTGTTTCCGGTGCCGAAGGAACGCTACTGACATCTTATTTTTGCCAATTATGTGTTTACATGGAGTTATGTGTCCTTGTTTAGGGTCTATGATAATGTTCATGAAGAATAGATATATTAGGAGATCGAACGTAATGTTAAATAAACGGCCACGAATTGGTGTAACTATCTTTTATCAGTAGGGGTCACTGGTGTCAGTGCCGTACGGAATTTAAATGTTTAAATGTAGGCGCCAAGAAATCACTTTTATTCAGTTAATAAGAAGTCTTAGTTTTATAGATAATAAAAAATTGTTTTCGATTATCAAGTAATAATTCAATAAATATTAATAATAGAGAATTCTTAATAATCTGCAATCAATTAAAAGATGAAGAATCATAGTGATAATTGCAATTAATAATAATATACAAATATATGTTTACAATACTAACATATATTAGATAAAGAAAGATGACAAAACCGGTAATTACAGACCATATTCCTTTCGTAAATGCAGACACGCATTCCTAACCTTAAACAACCTTTCATTCATAGATATATATATAACAGTATATCTATGCTTTCCCTGTACAACATCGTCCCATTTTTTCACATTTATAAAATTAAACAATTTTTATACTTACAATTTTTATTTGTAAGATGTGATAACCGTTGATTTTAATATGTAATAATAATAATAATTCCGTACGGGTAGATTCGCACTGCCGCTAGTGGCGAAAATAATAACTATGATCTCTACACGTTTTTGAGGACGAAAAAACAGACGAATTGCCTATGTCGTTCAATCTCCTATTTATCTATTCTTCATGATGCTTACCATGAAGAATAGATAAATATTGCAGGAAATAAAATTTTATGAAAAAAAGTATTGATGCGTTTTCCACGTAATTATCATAGAAAACAAGTTATGGGTTCTTGCAGGGTTGCTTAGGCAAATGATTGAAGACACTATATGTACTATCTTCTCTGAAAGTTTCACCCCTTAATTAAATAGGCACCGTTTTAATGGTCGCCACTTACAATAATTGAGACTAATTCCAACACCTTCGATTACATAATCCCGGTTAAAGATTTAATTCAGAATTTAATCCGTATACGTTTTTAAACGTTCCATCGTTTGATCTATGATTAGTCGGATACTTGGATAAATGAGAAGACCGCTAGTTTGTATTTGTATTTAAACAATTTTAAGTGTATTGTTATTCAAGATCTACAAGCGTACCTATTAAATTTTGGCTCAATCGCAAACTATATGATTTAAAACAAAAACAAAATTTTTTTTACATGAATTGAATTTATTAAATACCAACTATACAATAAAGGTCACTTATTTTTTCTAATAATAATTTACAATAATTGAGACTGATTCCAACACCTTCGATTAAATAATCCCGGTTAAAGATTTAATCCAGAATTAAATCGGTATCAGTTTTTAAGCATTCCACAGTTTGATCTATGATTAATAAGACATTCACTACCTTTGAATTCACAAGTAATTGGTTGATATTTATAGAGAAAGAGAATGCAATATACATAATTTTGGAACCACTTTAGTTTATGTTCTTATCGTCAATAGAGGTCACACCGAACGTTTAGTTTCACATAGAACATTTCTACGTCCTACCTACTATTTATATGTGTTCCTATACTATTAGTCCAGGAGACCAAAGGGTTTTTTAAGGATGATGAGCAACAAGCTGGTACTTAGTATAAGAATTCTGTATAAGAAACATATATGTAATTCTCCTATATGGACAGTTTCTATAAGTGGAAGCTGTCCCAACATTATGGTCATGGAGACTAGACTAAGATTCCGAACTCAAACGGGATAATTGACAAAATATGTCAACGTAATGGTAGAAGTTATAGTTACTTTTTGTGCCACTAGCGTCGCTAGTTTGCCTTTTGCACCGAAGTGAATATAGTATAATAAATAGGAGTGAAGTATATATTTGTCATTTTGTTAGACTAGAATACATTACATTCATATCGGTTTAAAGTTTGAGCTGTAACAATAAAAATAGTTTGAATTTTTTTCTATTTTTATAATAAAAAAAATTCGTTACGCAGGAGCTGCTTCAACTTAGCGAATTTCCTTAGAATACACAAACTCTCTCTAGAGGTCACAATTTTAGTGTGATCAAAATAAAATATCGGATCTGATTTTAGTATTTGCAAGGCCAATTTTATTAATAAATGGCATAAGTCAAGGAGAAAGGGGAAAATAGCTCTCTTAATATTAGAAAAATCGAATCACTTCCCAATCATTTTTCTCAAACTCTAATGTGAACAGAAATGCTAAGAATTTTAACTTTCAATCTTAAAATGTAAATATGCCAAATTTTGTGTTTTCCCCTCCCTCTAAACAGCCCTTTCCCCTTGTCCGATTTTGCCCATTAACGAACTTGATCTTTCAAATGCCAAAAACGCACACATAATTTTTATAAATTTTCTTTTATATATTATAAACTATTTTCATTCACTTGGAGTATTTATAAAGAATTTTTTTAGCGAACGAATTTCCTCCTATGGAAATGTAGCTATTGTTTTTGTATCGATGATGGAATTTCGTAATTGTAATCAAAAAAATCTGAATTTTGCAATGAGTTTATATTTAAAATTGATTTCCTTTGGAGGAAATTCGTTCGCTAAACAAATTCTTTATAAATACTCCAAGTGAATGAAAATAGTTTATAATATATAAAAGAAAATTTATAAAAATTATTATCAATTTTAAATATAAACTCATTGCAAAATTCAGATTTTTTTGATTACACCCAATAAGAAAAAAAATGATCTTTTATATTTAGCTTTCGACACTTATGGTGGATCCAGTGTATGTTTCATACGGGACCGCTATCCCTATTATATAGAGGTCAGTGTTCACGGGAGACGAAAAACAGCGTCCGTGTGGTTATAGACAACTTAAAGGAAATTGTCTATTTGTAAATAATGGTTTGTACCATTAATATGTTAAAAAAATTGTATTTGTAGTTTTCCTGTGCTTTTTTAATTACCTAAGAATTATACAAAAAGTTTAAACTAACGATATTAAAACATCAATTTGCAATCTTACCTACCATGGAGACTAGAGTCACTAGACAAGGAGAAACGAACTCAAACGGGAGAATTGACAAAATATATCAACGTATTTGTATTTGTTTACATGGAGTTCGGACTCCTTGCCTAGTCTCCATGTCACCTACCACCAAATAAATTTATCGCGGGAAAAATTTGCATTATATATATTACGGAAATGGCATTTTAAATGGTCTTCTCGACAATTTCTTTTTTTAATGTAAAGTAAGAAAGAAAATGGAAGTAAGCATAAAATTAGGGTCAACCATTCTTTGACATCCGCTCTGAGCTAAAGCCTAACGACGACAAAGCCTTATTATTATACTTGAACAGCTCTAAATGGTTTAAAAAGAAATAGCAAGGATGGGTCAGCCCCATTTCGACACATTTTGTCACAATGGACCTCACGATCTAAGTGTGTTCCATCTAGGGCACCCATTGTAACCTAACCCGAGTAGAAAATTAAGAAAGCTCTATACTTGTCACATCGCTTATGGAAGCTCTATACTTGTTACATCGCTTTAATCACAATCGCCTCAACTAATCATTCCAAATTGGATAATGAAATTAATCAATGATAAGTGCTGGAACCAAGTATGTATAATTTTAAACAATTTCCAGTTTATTTGTTTCAACAATCGGTACAGCATTCTTTCTCGTACTCATTACACCATGTTTCCCTCGCATATGTTTGATATAGTTTGAGTCGTTTGCGAAATGATGGTTACATTCCAAACATGAGTATGGTCGTTCACCTGTATGTTGCCTGATGTGTACCTAAAAATATATACAAATAGTTTGTATCGAGAAATTTGGTAAAATATTGTATAATTTTTTATTATTCACTTGTAGATGTAGTTGAAGCTAGCTAGAGTACCCTTCATTCGTCGAGAGGATATTACTGTAGATAATGGTCGCTTTCCATTTAGACACACAGCCGCTGTGTGTGACACAGTGCGTGAGGCTTGATCGTTCCATTAGTACTCCTGCTTGACACCGTGTGCGCAGAGAGAGGCACAAGGAAAACCGAGTGTAATCGGTCGTGTAAGGGCCAGTGTTACCAATAATTCTTAAGGAATTTTGCTTAATAATTATGAATAACTAATAATAATTCAAAATAATTTTTTATTGTTCTAACACTAACAGTTAGACGTTTTTAAACCGATTATGTTAATTTTCTCTGAAAAATGTTTATGAACACCATCTGTAAATCATGCGAAGAATTAAATTACGTTCCATTTATCGCACTTTCTCACACACAGCGTGCTTTGCTGTGTAGACACACTCATTGGCTGTGTGTTTAAATGGAAAGCCACCATAGATTACTTCCCGTCTACAAACACAGCCACGGAGTGTGTGACACACTATGCTCACACAGCAAAGCACGCTGCGTGTGAGAAAATGAGATAAATGGAACGTAATTTAGTTCTTCACGATCTATAGATGGTGTTCATAAACATTTTTCAAACACACTCCATGGCTGTATATTAAATGAAAAGCAACCAATAAGAAGAAACAAGTATAGAAAGCTTGGATCTAAGATTCCCAACCCGTTCGTTTGGATGAAACTATAGTTTTTCTGTTACTACAGTTTCAAATATGCCCTTAATTAAATTCATCACAAGAGGACAAAATACCAATTAATAGTATCTGCAGTTATTTTATTGGATATACAAAATTATTTTTATTCATATTCGTAATAGGAACATCCATAACAATCTTGGTGACAAAATAGGCTACCACCTAAAATTCGAAATTAATATCGGCAAAATTACGACGTTTTTCTAACTATTGACTTCTTCTATTGTTTATGTTACTTATTATTTTTTATGTGATATTCGTTTGATGGATTATTTTCTTTAACCTTTACTGTACACTAAGGGATCCACTCCAAAGATATGTGAATGATAATTTCAAGGGGTAAGCAGTTAAAAATGAGCAACTACTCGCAGTTCTTGGTACCATCTATACGTGAGACTCATTGCAGACACCCAGGCGGCATCAATTACTCACAGAATCTGCTTCGGAAAACAGCGTTTTTGCTTGCGGAGTTTATCCTGTGTTGATTTTCTAAACAATTTTTCGAATGTTTTTGTCAAAAATAATAGTAAGTATTACTATTACCTGTGTTGATTTACTAAACAATTTTTTCTACTATTTTTCGAGTGTTTTTGTCAAAAAAAATAGTAAGTATTACTATTACAAGTTTTCTAGCTAAGAAACAACGCAGGTGTGATCTGTGTCCAATGACCGTCGATAAAAAAACGAGGCATTTCCGTACTAACTATGCAGGAACTGATTATAATAACACTTTTATTATAATCAGACATTTTCAAATTAATAACGAAAATAATTTACTAGATAATGCATTAGGAATTTGTTGCTTTTACCATTACTCCAATTGTTCACGAGTTTCATTTTTGACATAAACTGTCTCTTGCGTATGGTTAAATAAATATTCGTTTTGAGGTTCACGAGTACAGACATATGTTTTTCTAAGAAAAAAACATCTCAAGATTCTAAAACTGAAGGAATTTTTGAAAAATATTAAAATTTTTATGAGATATGATTTAATTTTCTAAAAAATTCATTTTTAAGGTTTTTTTCTCCTAATCTTTTTCAACTAGTTACATTGAGAAATATCATAAACAAATTATGTTTTCTTATTTCAGAAAGTTCAAAGAACATTCTCAATTTTCTCTGAAGCAGTGTATTAACTACCCTGGTGGAAATAATTCTCTTCAAAAACTGAGAATAATTAAGAATGATTCTTTTAAAACTCTGAATAAAAAATTTCTGAAAGTTTTATTTCTCTGAAAATCTCTGAAAAAGTCTGAAAAAATAAAATAAATGATTTAAAGAGAGAAAACAAATAATATTTGGGACTCTTTCAGAGCAGTTATTCAGACTTTTTCAGAGAACTAATTAAAAAAATATAAGTTTTTCAGAGTTATTCAGAATTTTTCAGAGAACTAATTAAAAAATATAAGAGTTTTACAGAGTTAAATTGTGTTTTGAAGAATATACTCGTATTGTCTTGATAATAGTAATTTAGACTTTTTCAGAGAACTAATTAAATTAAATATAACTCGCCCCGGCGACATTCGAACTCACGATCTCCTGTTTACTAGACAGACGCCTTAACCAACTGAACCACAGTGCCGATATATTTGAAACACTTTATACATAATAAATACTATTTTGATAATAAATTATATTTTACTTATATTTTTTAATTAGTTCTCTGAAAAAGTCTGAATAAATCCTCTAGCAGAGTCCCAAATATTATTTGTTTTCTCTCTTTAAATCATTTATGAAACAATTATTTTATTTTTTCAGACTTTTACAGAGAAATAAAACTTTCAGAAGTTTTAAAAGAATTACTCTTAATTCTCCGTTTTTGAAGAGAATTATTTCCACCAGGGTAGTTTCAGTGTACCAGCAATTTTATGTCAATCACCCCGTGTGTATCGTATTGAATTATTTTGTGTGTACAGACAGTAAAGGTTAAACAACTATTTTATATTTTACAGATTCAAAAACAATATTTTAAACTTGTATCGATGAATTTTTGGAATTGGTTTTGAAAATGAAAAATTATGTAGGAAATAATTCAACAGACATCCGAATATTAGAGTAAATAATTTGTGAGTTCAGGTAATACGAATAACCATTTGGATATAAATCCTCAATCTGGAATTGTACTAGTCTTAAACACTTTTTTTTCAGTTTGTAGGGAATTAACATTTATTGTAATTGGGGCTATCCATAAATCACGTAACGCGTTTTCCGTACTTTTTATATAAATCCTTCCCTCCCTCTACCACGTAATACTAAATAGATATTTAGTTCACCTCGCCCCATTCTGCTTGCTTTATGTTACGTAACTTTTTAAACCAATAAAATTTTTAAAATAGCAGAATATTAAAAAATAAAATTAATAAGAAATTAGTAATAAAATTAATAAGAAATTAAAATCATTTATCATAAAACTTCTGTATTATCAGTTCACGTGGGGCTTAATCAATTAATGAATCAATCACGGGAAACGAAGCGCTTGACTAACCGTTCTTCTCTCTAACCACCAACGCGTTACGAAATGCGTCAGTTAACGAAATATTCGACAATCAATCACATTTTGTCAGGCTTTAAACCACGCTAGTTTTACTGTCCATTTTTTATGAATTTGTCTACTCTCTTCCTGTAAAATTGCATAACATAATAGAGCACTCCTCCCACCCGGAAAAAATGTTACGTGGTATGTGGACAGCCCCTAATTTTCTATGAAAGTAATAACCTTTAATAATGGTTTTGTCCGAAATCGTTTATGGCAATATTCACATTCGAAAGCCAAAACACCAGTATGAACAGATGAATGGCGTGATAGTGTTTCCCTTCTTGTAAATCGTTTTCCACATACTTCGCACGAATGTGGTTTCTCATCACTGTGCACTTGTAAATGAACTTTTAATATACGTCGAGTTTTGAACGATCGTTGACATTGATCGCAAGTAAATGGTTTCACATCTGAATGTACAGTATTTAAATGGCCTTGTAATTGAGTTCGTGTTGAAAACATTTTTCCACATTGATCACAATTAAAATCTCGTTTACCTATTACAATAATTAATTATAAGAAATTGATAAATTGATAATAACAATAGGGAATCTTACGCAAAGCATAAGCTTAGGCGGAAGCACTGTAATACGTACTTTAAAAAAAGTATGAGCAAATGTATGTGAACATAGCACTGTCAACAACATGTCTGTCAAGACACACGCAAATACCAGCATTAGAGTTCGGATTATATACAATAAAAAATCGTGCATAAATGCATTCAAATGCACTTTTCAAAACAAACGAAATATTCTAGATTATATGCACTATAAACCTTGCGATTTATAAACGTATATTCGAGACATTTTTTAGAAAACGAAATGAGTTAGGCACAAATCGAATATTCGTATAAAATTCGAAGGGTGTTTTTTTATCTAGTTTCTACGCAAAATTTGAAGTTTTATCTTATATGTGCGTATTTTACGGTAAGATGTGTGATAGGACTTTGCCATAGCTCGAAGTATTGCAGAGTATCAGAGTATTTCAAATATTGATTTTTAGACTTTAAGGCCCGGTACACACGTTACGGTATATCGGAGAGGTATACCGTAAACCGGAGCGTACTGTAAACCGGAAAGTATGTACCAGCCGCCTGCACAGGCATAGCGACCTGCACAGCCGACCGGAGATGAATCGAAATTCAGTATTGACTACCTGCGCAGGCATGTAGACCTGAGCGTGTGTATGAGTCGCTCCGATATGCCTGTACAGTTTTTATGTTGTGTCTAGTTTTTTGAGTAGAGAGCGTCAGTCATTTTAGAGAGCGTCAGTCACCTATCTGTCGACTGAGTTAAAATCTTCCGGTTTACCGTAACGTGTGGGTGCTCTAGCCTGCACAGGTTTACCGTAACGTGTGTACCAGGCCTAATAATAAGAATACTTGTTAGTATACACCATAATGAGAAACAAATCCAATGTGTAGTGATTTTCTCAAGAAAAATATATACTTTTAAATTTTATATTAAACTTCTCTTCTGATAAAACAAACAAAAAAATGCGTACAATCCGTTCTCTGACCGGCATAGTTATAGACAAAACATCAAATTTTGTTCCAAATTGACTGATTCTATAGGTTTGAATTACATTGACACCTGTATCAGGAAAAAATTGGTCGTAAGTTTCCCTATTGATTTCATATTAATATTTTTTTTATCCTTATATAAAGATTAGTCCACAAAAGTGAAACGTTTATCATTGTGGCAAAAGTAGCTCAAAATATTTTAACATTGTAGTGTTTAAATATCATTATATATCACAGAGATATATATTATCTCTGTTATATATTAGTTATTTAGAAAGAGACAAGTATACCTCATCGATATTCTCTCTTTCTATTGACGGGACGTTTCCACTTACACGCGCGCCTATGACTTGCCTACTCTATATATATTATCTGTATGATTTTCAGTTGTCATTTCAAAAGTCCTGAAAAGTTACTCACTTTTTCCAGAACATTTTCGTCCCTCCAAATTGTTGACAGAACGCTATAAATATTTATAAAAATAGTTTTATTTTTGTCATTTCATCAGTCTTGAAATTTTTACACAATAAAGAAAATATATATAGAAAACGTATTATCTAATGCTAGAAATAAATTCCATCACTAACCATCTACCAGAGCAAAAAACGTTCCCGTGCGAGTGCGAGCGAGACGATTTAGATTGATATCTATATATATTTATTCTTGCGTTGATTTCCCAATTTCAGTGTATAAAACTTGATACATCTAACTCTTATTGTTTTTAGTTGTTTTTATTGTTTTAGCGCCATTGTGGTTTCTTATTGAACTACCTTTTTAACGCTTTTAGACCAACTTGCAGCTGAAGTGCCATATGAGATTGTATTCCTTATCTCTAACTTCCATAGTTTAGTACAAACAAGACACAGTATAACGCTTAATTAGTATTGCGCATAGCGTACAAATTGCCAGAACTATTCTATAAGTTTACAATGAGAAATGTATTTCACTTTGGTGAACCATTTTATAAATGTATTTCATTCAAAATATATACCCAAATGTACTGTTTTCTGATGGTATAACAAACTTGATGTGGTCGCTAATTTCTTTTTACAAATATCACATTCATATTTTTGTCTTAAATCTGGTTGATGTAATCGCAAATGCCTCTGTAGATTATCCGCAGTTTTAAGATTTTTCCCACATTTTGGACATGTATAGTTCTTTTCATCGGAATGACTTCGTAAATGTAATCTTAAGAGATATGGTTGATAAAAATACCGTGAACATATATCACACCTAAAAATTATCATTATATTGAATAGAAAAAAAAATTACCTGGAATAAGTTAAAGATTGGAGTCCCATAAGGTTAATTCCTAAAAGTAAAATTTCTAAAATAATTTTAGGCGTTTTCGAGAAATTGCATTTAGAAATATTTTTAAACCTTCAAAGCTTATTAGCAGTATTCGAAAACGGCAATAATATCCTAGAACTATTATCGAACATCGAATAGAGTAGTTATTAATCGTCAATTTTTGAAACTTACTTAAAATTATATCTATTTCTATGTTTTCCCACGTGCTTCCTGAAAGTAGTATATAAATCGTATGTTTTCGAACATTCGTTGCAACTATACATTGGTTTTTGTTTATGATCGTCAGTAAAATGTTTTCGTAAATTTTCTACAGATGGACATTCAATTTCACAAACAACACATTTCCATTTATAAGTTTTCCATTCTAAAAATTAAAACTGGTGAGAAAAGCAAATAAATTTTAATCAATTACTTATACATTCTGTATAATGGTTAATCATTATATAAGCGTAAAGTTCACAATTAAAAGCACTTAAGGACGTTCGAAAGAGAAAAAAAATGCAGAGAAGTTCCTGTAAATTAAATATGTTATAAAAAAAGTCAATACGAATTCATTGGTATGCTTCAAAATGTTAGTTCAAATGCATTTTTTCGTTTTTTTTTTCGATATTGAAAATCATACTTTTAACATTGAGTCTTATGGGGAAACTACAAATTTAATCTTTATAATCGAGTAAAATATAGTTTAAAATGCAGAGAAGTTTTTATAAAACTATGTAAATTGTTGTTAAATAAACAAAGATTTATTTGAGCCAAAGATGAAGGTATGTTCAAATGCATTTTGTAAAGTAATCATGAATTATATAACTAATTTTATCATTTTAGAGAAGCAAAACACAACGAATGGAGGACTGGAGGGACAGGCTTCGCACCGAAAAAAATGTTTCATACAAAGGTTGTTTGTTTTTATAGCTATTTACAGAATTGGCCCTGTATATAATTTTACTATAAGCATAAATAAAACGGACATCATTATGGTTCTTTTCTTATAGAAACAGGGTACAATAATTAAATTAAAATACCATCTTTGATACGTTGAATTAAAGCCGTTCGTTTTGCTTTTCGCTTGACCACTTCTGGATCTAAAACTGATGATTTTTTTAAACCTGTAAAAAGTTAATTGGTTATATAATTTCAATGTTTAGATAAATACGATTAAATTTTATGGATCCTACGTTTTTTTCGGCCACGTTTAGATTTAATTTTTTCTATCTTCTCTTCTATTTTCGCACCAGAATCCTAAAAAATATTTTAATTAAAATATGAAAGATGTTAATTACAATTTATAATAATATCTTCCAATCTACCTTTTTTAATTCGATAACTTTAGATTGTTGGAAACTTTTTTCTTCTTTAACTAAAAAAACAAAAACAAAATGAATAAAAAGCTATATTCTTAAGATTGTAACGATCCCGATGTGTTGTCTAGTCTACTAAGAATAATTTCGAGCCATATTGTGTAGGTGTTTATGCTACGCTTGAATTTTTGGAAGGTTTTTGGTAGATAGATAGATAAATTGTAGAGGCTGTCCTGGACGGGACACACTGCGACCATAAGGTCCATTGTGATGCCTAAGGATGTGAGTGGAGGACAAGGAATTTTGTGTGTAGACTAGGAACTGGCAGGATGTGCGGCTGCAGTCTAATTTGATAGGAAATAGGAACTATGCCGATACTCATCTGGAGTTTGTGAAGGAAACCGCAGTAAACCTTCACAAGCATAGCCGGTTACATCGTTCTTGTCCATACGCCGACAGTTTAGTCAATTAACCGCCACCTTTTTTCTTTTTTTTAAATAATTGACAAACTGCCGATGTCGGGATTCGAACCCATAACCTCCTAGTTCCAAGTACACACAACGCCTTTACAAGCGCGCCTACTTGGCTAGTAAGGTTTGTGGTAAACTCTCTAGCTTCATTATCTGAAAATATTGATTTCAAACTAAAAGCATTTTTTAAAACATTAATTAGGTAACATTGAAGCCTATTTTATAAGAAATGTCTTGAAACAAGTAATGTAACAACTGAGTTAATTATTTGAATACCCAGTATATACTGAGTTGTATATCAATGATTGAATTGCTAACAATTTTGTGTATTCGAATTGTTAACAATTCGCTTTCCGAGGAACATTTAATCTATGAGAAAACTATTGAGTTTATGAAAAAATTTTCCAACAGAAGTTGTTTATTTTAAAAAGAAAAAGATGTTTTGTTATTAAATTTTTTTCTATCTCTTACGGTTTCAAAGATGTATATTTTCCTCTCTGGCGGGGGGAGACACGTCCCGATTTTGCCAATTAACGAACTTGACATCACTTTTTTGCTATAGAATACACATACAAAATTTCAGCTCGTTATCTCTTTTCGTTTTTGAGTTATCGTGTTCACGGGCAGACGAATTAGCTTAATCGGCGAATTAGGCCATTTTATGAACACCCATTCCAAGCATTTATGTCAAGGATTAATATTTTCAAGCGTTACAAAATCGGGACTAAACTTAATATACCTTGTATATTTACATATACTGGGTATAAAAATAGTTATAGTTTAAATAACGAAAATTAACATATTTGAACATAAAACTAAAAAAAGAACAAAAAACAAGTGAAAATAACACCTAAGATAATAGCATAAATACCCAGTATATACTGACTTCATTATAAATGCGTGAATTGTTTTATTAAATTTTTAGAGTTGAAATTGTGGCAAAACTAATCAGTTATTGAAAATAAGTTTCAAACAAGTTATATATTTATAAAAAAGGAACATTATTTGTCTTTAAAATTTTTTTAAATCTCTTTTTCAAAGCATTGTCCATTTGCCCATTTAAGAACTTGACATCAGTTTTTAGCTCGAGAACACACACAGAAAATTTCAGCTCGTTATCTTTTTTCGTTTTTGAATTATCACATTTACGGACAGACAGGCAGACGGATGAACGTGCGGAAATGGATTCGGTTATTTTATGAACACCTATGCCAAATTTTTTTTCCCGTGATCAATATATTCAACCATTACTATACTTAATGGGGATTAAACTTGATATAACCTTGTATATATTATATATATGTCAATTTAAGTCATCCAGTGAAATATCTCGAAAACTAAGCGGAATTGAGAAACATGTCTGAAGCAAAAGTTGCAGGGTTTAGAGGGAGACATCTGATGATGCCCTTGAAATTGTTTTTTTTAGAGGTTTTCAAGGTCAACTTTGTTTTTCTAAATAGAAATGTAAGTTTCTGATATCGGCAATTGAAAAAACGAAAAATTTTACGCCCGAATGACTTTTAATCTTTGGACCAGGATGACCTTAAAAGCTTTTTATGTCCTTGAAGACTTTTTTAAACAACTTAGACTCTTAGAACGAATAAGTAAACGTAAAAAATTCTTAAGCATTTTAATGGAATATGCATAAAACTATTTCCCAAATAAATTTTACGTTTACTTATTCGTTCTAAGTGCGTAAGTTGTTTTAAAAAGTTTTCCAGATTCTTATAGAAAATAAGGCGAAAATAAAGAATAAAATTTTTCGAAATATCGAAAAATTTGATGTTTTATTTCCGTCTTGTTTTGACGAGTTCTATAAGAATCAGATCGCGGCGCCGCGGAAACAGTAGAACTATCTTTTTGGAAAATTTACCCTCGAGGGGGCGAACCACGGGATGAGCGTTTTAATAGAAGTTCAGTATTTTAAAATTAGAGACATGAAAATTGATATTTAGCCTATAAATTATTAATAAACAAATAAATACGTGTAACAACGTTTTAAGACAATCAAGGCTTTATAAAATTTTTGCGGGCAAATCCGTAACGGGTTATACTAGTACTTAATAAGTATTTAAAATTTGTTCATTTTAAGGTACTTCCAACACAAAAAGTATTCAGATTTCAAACTTGAGATTAGTATATCCCGAAAATCTATTTTCAGAAGAAAATTGTAGGGGGATCCGAAACTAGAGATCCGAGAGTGAGTTGCAGAAAACTTATATTTTATGCCTCAATATCCGTCAGTGGAGTCAAAACCTTTTTTCGAATAACTTTGCAAAGTGGAATATAAATTTTTACCAGCCGTGACATGTATAGAGTTTAAAATTAAAATATAATCCAAACCTTCCTCTTTTACCGATACATCATCATCGTCAAAATCATTTAGTACTGTTTCAACATATTGATAAGAATCATTTTCTGCTTCAGGTAACTCCACTTTTAAATCTATTGTTTTGTCTGCAATTGCTTCTAATAAGCATTGTTGTGCTTTCTTTACAAGTTCCTGAAAATCATAGGTGGCTGTAACTTTATCACAACACAGTATACAAACACTATTTGGTAGTTGAATGTTATCAAAATTTAAATGTAAACATTGCTGTATTTTTGTTTCTAAATTTAATTGAAGAGCTTCTTCCTTTTTTATATTTAATAATTCATTTGTTATTTTCCACTCAGCACAAAGTCTACACTGAAAATAAGCACTCATACTTAAAATTTATTATGAAGTTTAAAAGTCAATTTGATTGATTTCAGCTTGTAGAACTCTACAACTAATAGGTATGTTCTCTTTGTAAATAATCGAATCTCAATCTCAAACTCTGCAAACAGAACATAAACCTACAATTGGTAGTTTTATTTAATTTTTAGGAAATAATAATTTTAACAATTTGGTGATAATTAGTTAATTAATTATTAACAAAACTATATTCAAGAGTATAGATAGCAAAAACAATTTCAAAGTATTATTCAATAACATATAAGCGAAACTTGCTAAGCAAAATAATAAATTTACATGACATAAGTATATGTAAATTTCATTCTGTAAGCGTTTTATAGCAAATTTTATAATATAATATCTCGATCTTGTTTAGTGCCTTTGTATTCATCCAATAGAAAAGAAACCCAGAAATTTAGTTTCTACCATCTTAAAAATTTACGCGTATTTCAAAAAGCCTTTTAAACATTCTCAACTCATTGGGTGAGTAAAATACTCAGCATAAAAATAAATTAAGGTCTTAGCGACTGAGTACAGCGCTTTTCGACCTGGACAGACTTGCTGACTAAGTAGCAATATTTGTTTATGTTTACTTACAGTACATAACTAAACACATATATACGTACCTAAATATATTTAAATTAATATATAATATAAATCTATTTCTTTCTTTTTTGTCGGTTATAAATTTATTTATATACTAATACGAATGATACTAAGCAAAATGGCGTCATAGTCTGAGTTGCTGCTAAGTATCTGCAAAGTGTCCCGGATGAAAACTAAGTTGATATTCTGAGAATCTAACTTAGGATACTAAGATATTTGTTCGCCCAAATACACCCATTGTATATATGACAATTATATTGGGTGTGTTTAGTCTAATATCTGCTAATATATAATGACTATCTACTCTATATATATTATCTCTATTGAGTGAATATAGTATAATAAATAGGAGTAAAGTATATATTTGTCATTTTAATATAATTTATTTCTACTTAATTTATTTTCATTTTTACAATTCCAACTTTACAGGTTACTATTTAATTATTCAATGTTTTATAATTATTTTGTTTTTTATTGTTATGTAATTATTTTGCGAATTTTTAACTATCACTGACTTATTATTAACTAATTACTTTATTTCATTTATTAAAAAAAGTATTTTATTGGAAAAATACTTTGGCTCCAAATAATTTTTATAATACTCCATAAATGCGTCATGTTTTCATTTCAAACTCGCGCCTTATACTCCCTTCACTGTCACCCGGTGCAAAAGGAACACTACTGACATCTTATTTTGGTCAGCTATTTGTGAGTTCGGTCTCCTTGCCTAGTCTCCATGATGTAAACAATTAGTTTTATTTTTTATAATAACAGATGAGTTTCATTAACAAACTAATATTTTTTTGTTTATTTTATTAACGTGACCCTAACGAATATATAACTATCACAGTTGAGCCTCACTACTCTGTTTCTAATTATTGCCATCAGATGGCATAGTCCTGAGGCACATACGCCAATAGATGTTAATAAAATAACTTAATTAACTAAAAACAAAAGAAAATAACAACTGAGTTGCTTAAATATCCAGTATATACTGAGTTAATGAAATGTTTCAAATAAAAATTGTTTATTTTTAAAAAGGGAATATTAAGTTCCTCTAATAACTCTGTCCGATTTTGCCCACTCACTAGGTTGACCTTTTTAGCTCTAGAACACACCTACAAATTTTCACATCCTAGAACACATCTACAATTTTAGCACATTATATCTTATTCGTTTTTGAGTTTTCACGTCTACAGGCAGGCATGCAGAAATGAATGAATTAGGTTATTTTATATATTTACATAGTCGGAACTAAACTTATACCCTTGTATAATAGAGCACGAGAGTGCGTATAGCCAAGTTTAAGGGTGCATGATCATACGTACATCAGTGAACTATACATACAGGAAATATTACGTCAAAAATAACGCCCTGTAACTTGAACCAAAAGAACAACAGAGCTCAATTTTTGATCGCACAAAGATTATATCATTCTAACCCACCGTTTTTAATGTCATCGTTAAGTAATAAATAGTTTTAAAGATATTTTATTGCAAAAATCGAAAAAATGCGATCACGCCCCAAATAACTGGTAGGCAGGATAAAAACCCAGGTGGTAATTTCCGATACCTTTTAAATTCGATATTTGGCATACAGTTAGGTGTAGTGCTTAATCCAAACAGAAATCTGAGAAAACCCGAAATTTCCATCCCGAAATCGAAAATTTTCGCATGTTTTGTTTGGTGTACTGCAATGTACTGTGTATTTATACCGCATTGTGATTGGCTGACACTTAATTGCTATTGGTCAATGATAAGACATCATAAAACTTTAAATAGTTTTCTCCCCTTATTTGATAATAATTACTTCTGTACAATAAAGAAGGGTAGTAAAGCTGTGTTACAACATCTACTCATCATCCGTTACACGCTGAAAAAACACTCTCATCGGATTCTCATAACGCGTCAAAAGAAGTACAACTTCAAAATTTTTTTTGGCTCACTCAAAGTTTAAATACTTATACCATTAAATAAAACAAATAACAATATTTTTCATTAATATAGTTACAGGAATTGAAGGATTCAAATATCGTTTAAGGATTAAAAAATTTCATGAATGTTTTTCAAATATGTAATACAATAATTATTTTTAATTTTATTAATCGTAAACATTAAATCAAAATTTAAAAAAGGATTGATTACAATTATAAATAACCAATAACAAACGCAATCAAGGCCACTTATTCATAAATAAATTATCCACGTTTTATACAGGAAGTGAATCAATTTTTGAAATAGGAATTTTTCTTGTACTCATCACACCATGTTTACCTCTCATATGTTTAATGTAATTTGAGGAATTTGCAAAATGATGATTACATTCCAAACACGAGTATGGACGTTCGCCGGTATGTTGTCTAATATGATTCTGAAAATTTTAAACAAAATTGATTTTAAATAGATTCAATTAAATTTTTAAATAAATACTCTAAATGTGATATAACTAAATTAAATAGATTTAATGTATCTAAATTCTTATATTTATTATTAGTAGAGTCAAATAAGGATTTTTCATGTAGGTTGCTTGGAACCGCAATTTTTTTAAATCGATTTTGACATTTTGACATCCTGAATATGAGCCTAAATTTTTATGGTCCGGCTCGTGCGGAACAGGGTCAAAATTGAATTTGTTTATAACAAAAAAGCGTTTTTTCTTAATATCTTTTTTTATACTAAAAATTTTAAAAATGACATAGAATATTATTCAATTCTATATAAAAATAAAAACAAATGAGCCCATAAACATTAAAAACGGTTTATTAGAATTCGAGAGAAAAATTCCCAAAGTTCGAAAAACGCAAAAATTTTAAATTGAAAAAAAAAATCTAAAAATTACTTCATTTTTTTTAAACAATGGCAAAGTATGCCTTTTATATGTTAAAAATAATGAGCCCAATTTTAGCCCTTAAAAAAAATTAAGCCCTCGCTACACCGCTTCTTAAGACGATTCTGACTTAAGAGCCAACTTTTTCATATCACGTTGTTAATACATTGACGGTATTACTTTTGTTGTCAAATATCAACATTACGGGTCGTTCAACTATTACGTCACGCTAATTTTTACATTTTTTTAAACTCTCCATTCCTGCATCACAGCCCGCTACTTTAGATATGAACCCCCAAAAATACTTATGTCGTTCTTAATAAAATTGACCTTGCAAATACCAAAATCATATCAGATACAACATTTCATTTTGATCAGACTAAAATTATGATCATTAGAGAGTTATTTATGTAAACTAAGGAAATTCGTTAAGTTGAACGAAGTTCCTGCGTAAAGATTTTATTTTAACATGCTTTTATTATGTTTTTTTTATATAAAACAACTCTTTTAAATTTTCTGCAAATTTTCCAACAGAAATAACATTATTTGAATTTTATAATTTTTCACCTGTGGTGAAACTACGGAAATATAATGTCGAATCCGCGAATGAAACAATTTCAGTCAAACTTTAAAATTTCGAAGCCACTTTTTACTACTTGTAAATTTGTATTTATAGTTTTATAGCATGAAGAATAGATAAATAGGAGATTGAACGACATACGCAATTCGTCTGTTTTTTCGTCCTCAAAAACGTGTAGAGATCATAGTTATTATTTTCGCCACTAGCGGCAGTGCGAATATACCCGTACGGAATTATTATTATTATTATTATATATTAAAATCAACGGTTATCACATCTTACAAATAAAAATTGTAAGTATAAAAATTGTTTAATTTTATAAATGTGAAAAAATGGGACGATGTTGTACAGGGAAAGCATAGATATACTGCTATATATCTATGAGTGAAAGGTTGTTTAAGGTTAGGAATGCGTGTCTGCATTTACGAAAGGAATATGGTCTGTAATTACCGGTTGTCATCTTCTTTCTTTATCTAATATATGTTAGTATTGTAAACATATATTTGTATATTATTATTAATTGCAATTATCACTATGATTCTTCATCTTTTAATTTATTGCAGATTATTAAGAATTCTCTATTATTAATATTTATTTAATTATTACTTGATAATCGAAAACAATTTTTTATTATCTATAAAACTAAGACTTCTTATTAACTGAATAAAAGTGATTTCTTGGCGCCTACATTTAAACATTTAAATTCCGTACGGCACTGAGACCAGTGACCCCTACTGATAAAAGATAGTTACACCAATTCTTGACCGTTTTTTTAACATTACGTTCGCTCTCCTAATATATCTATTCTTCATGTTTTATAGGTTCAACTAGATGTCAAAATGTAGCCTGACTAAAGCCGCCATCTTGGAATATGACGCAATAAATAACTTTATCAATAGTATTGTAATCTGTATATTTTTAGAAAAATATTGGAATTTCGAAAAATTTATGTATAGGTAAATATTTTTGGTAAAAAAAATTGTTATTATCATTTATTATTATAATAATTAATTGTAATATTCACCGTTAACAATGGTTTCGTTCTAAATTTTTTAGAACAATATTCACATGTGAATGGTAATACTCCCGTATGTACAGTTGAATGTTGTGTTAGAGCTTCTTTCCTAAGAAAACGTTTCTCACATACTTCACATGCGTACTGTTTCTCGTTACTGTGAACTCGTATATGACATTCTAATATTCGTTTTGTTTTGAATGTTTTCTGACATTGTTCACAACTAAATGGTTTCGCTTCGGAATGTACAGTACTTATATGATATTGTAATGAACAAATATTAAAATATGTTTTACCACATTGTTCACAACTAAAATCTTTTTCACCTAAAAAAAATAAACACATTAATTTGAAAATTTATGTATGCCAAGAATGGAAACTAGAGTACAAGGATGATTCAAAAAGTACCCGTGTTAGCAGAGCTAGGCAAAGTACCAGGAAATAGTACTCTAAGTAATTGGTACCAAGAATTGAAAAATGTTATTTTATTTTATTTTATGAATGCCAAAGTACAGTTTAAAAACAATTTTCAAGTACACATGGCCACAAAAGTAGCGTACTTTTAAATAAAATTTCAAATTCGCCCCAATACCTAGATCAGTTTTTTTATATTATAAATACGTATTTCGACTACAAAGTAATCATCATCAGTATAAATTAGCTAGTCGTAATTTACTCTTTGACAATTAGAAATAGAAAATAGAAATCAATGGACAAAAATAAAAATAAATAACAATTAAACAAAATAAATTAAAATAATATAAATTTTATTGAATTTACTCTTTTTAAAATTACTTTCATTAAATTTACTCTTGTTAACATCACTCTTATTAAAATTACTCTTATATTGTCTCCGGATATGCTCCGGTTGTGCTTGGTTTGCACAACCAAGAATCGTCGTGAAACTGTCACCAAATTAGCAATGAATAACATATCCGGAGACAATATAAGAGTAAGCTATGAATGGCTGATAAATTTAGACAAAAATAATAGTATGGTTATTAAATACAATTGGGCGAGTCAACTTAGAGACATCTTGGAAAAATTGGACATGGATCATATTTGGCAAAATCAAAACCCAGATAACATCAGCGCTAATATAACACAAATTTTGAACAATTTTAATAAACGAACTCTTATCGAGGATAAGGAAAGAATCTTAGGTTCAAGTTTCTGCTTGTTGTATCAATTCATAATTACGGAGGAAGGTACATCGGAATATATCAAACAACCGATCAACTTCAAAAAATTAAAGCTATTAAGTCAGCTTCGGGTGACAGGTTGCCTAACGGTCAAATTAACTGCAAACTACTGCATATACAAATGGCAACAAGATAAACTGTGTAATATATGCAACCTTGAAGTTCTGGAAAACCTCACGCACATTATACTCCAATGTCCAACTTATAATCCCACTAGAAAACATTTTATTAACCAGTATTGTCATACCCGGGATAGTCTTGAACAACAAATGATCGATTTACTTAGTAGCTTATCTATAGAAAAAATAAATAATATCTACTACTATGTACGTATATACAGACTGTGTTGGACAGCTTTTCCTATAGTAAATCAATGTTAAATATTATTTATTACCGACTTCATACAGTACCTGTCCGTCTGGTACTGTATGAAGTTAGTCAGTACACATATAAAGTCAGTCAGTTATCTCACAGCTATACTATATGCGTATGGTTGTTTGTTTGTCATTAAAGAGTGGGGATTTTTTGACACACAATGCACATACTAAAGTGTACTTTCGTCACATGTGTACTGACTGACTTCATACAGTACCAGAGTAATATTAGCTAGTAATAAATAATATTTAACATTGATTTACTATAGGAAAAGCTGTCCAACAAGTGTAATTTTAATAAGAGTGATGTTAACAAGAGTAAATTTGAATGAAAGCAATTTTAACAAGAGTAATTTCAATTAAATTTATTATACTTTAATTTATTTTGTTTAATTTTTTTATTTTTGTCTATTGATTTCGATTTTCTATCTATTTCTAATTGTCAAAGAGTAAATTACGACTAGCTAATTTATACCGATGATGACTACTTTGTAATCGAAATACGTATTTATAATACAAAAACTGATCATAGGTATTGGGGTGAATTTGAAATTTTATTAATATACCTTGTATATTTACATATACTGGGTATAAAAACGAATCATTGAACGATAATGCACTTTTTCCATCTTAGCAAAAACCATATTACACGACTGAAATAGCTGCCAAATCGTAACTGTTTGGATTACTGTCAAATTTGTTTTGGCGCCGTTTAATAGATGGGGGAGCATACAATGGTAATACCAACTTGCCTTAGCAACGCCATTTGTCTTCAAAGACGAGCACTTATTGAACGGGTTCACATAATTTAAAAAAGTATATGCTTACCCAAATGTAATTTTTGATGATACGTCAAACTAGCCTTAGATGATAATTTTTTATTACATATTTCGCATTTGTATTGTGGTTTTAAATCCGGTTCGTGGAATTTTAAATGTTTCTGAAGGTAATCGGATGTTTTATAATTTTTACCACATTTTGGACATGTATAATTTCTATCATCTGAATGACAACTTCGCATATGATTCTTTAAAAGATATGGTTGATTAAAATAACGGGAACATATTTCGCATCTAAAATATATATTGTATATGAATTAATTTACTTTTGTAGAGAATGCAAAATACAAAATGGAAATGGAATATACACTGCACAGCAAATATATATATATATCAATTTTTAAACATTGCTGTTTTTGAGCGGAATAAACTTTTTTCATATTTTTTGGCTACATTCAAACATAAAAGATTATGTGGGGTTTAAAAAATGTAGGTTCCCAAAAAAATGTAAGACCGTCTCACTCACTCTTAAGCTATTGAGACACTGTGTACATGAGAAAGTTTTACGACTAGCGTGAATATTAAGAACTTACTTAAAACTATATTTATTTCTATGTTTCTTCACATGTTTTTTGAAAGTTGTAAATACATCGTAGGTATTTGAACATTCTGTGCAACTATAAACTGGTTTCTGTTTATGCTCATCAGTAAAATGTTTACGTAAATTTTCTACAGAAGGACATTCAATGTCACATTGAGCGCATTTCCATTTAAAATTTTTCCATGCTAATAAATAAAAATAATTATTGAATTGAGTCGACTTGAAAATAATATAAAATAAAATACCATCTTTGGTACGTTGTATTAGTGCGCTTCTTTTTGCTTTTCGTTTGGCAATTTCTGGATCTAAAACTGTTACTTTTTTTCCACCTAAAACAAGATAATTGTTTACAATTTTTTGAATAATTTAATTAGCATTTCAGTAAATAATTATTTGTACGTTTCTTTCGTGTAGAAGAACTGTCATCTGATTTTTTTTCGTTTTGCTCTTCAACCTTCACGTTAGTATTCTAAAAAAAATTTTTTTTTTGTAAATAATGAGTTTTTAATTAGAAAAATTTCTATATTAAGTAGAGTTCCAAATACAATCTCTCAGACTGACTTTAAATTGTATATGCAAATTAACAATTATATCTAAATCACCGACCAAGTAGCCGAGCGGTCTAAGGCGTTATGTCTACTTGGAACTGGGAGGTTATGGGTTCGAATCCCGACATCGGCAGTTTGTCAATTATTAAGAAAACAAAGGGGGCAGTTAATTGACTAAACTGTCGGTGTATGGACAAGAACGGAACGAAGTAATCGGCTATGCTTTGGAAGGTTTTTTGCAGTTTCCTCCAAGAACTCCAGATGAATATCGGCATGGTTCCTATCAGAGTCGGCTGCAGCCGCACATCCTATCAATTCCTAGTCTACACACAAAAATTCCTTCCACTCCAGTCACATCCTTACATCCTTAGGCATCACAATGGACCTTATGGTTGGCTGGTAAAACCGTCAAACTATCAATAATAATTATTTTTCTACAGGTAAGAAATTTGAACAACATTGAGATTATATTTTATTAATTTTAATTAAAAGTTTGGCGAAAACTATAGGAGATAGCGAAATAATGATGAGAAGAACCTAGGCAAATTATTCAGAAAAACTACCAGAAGTTCAAAATTCCATATCTCTAAAATAGTGTATAGTTTCTATAGAAATACCTGCCTTAACAAATTTTTGAATATAAATTATTTGTCAATAAATTTAAAATATAAAAAAAAATTGACATTTTGAACTGTCCAAATTTTGATATAAATTAATTAAAATAAATATGATAATTAAAGGTAAACAAACGGATTAATCTTTCGTTGCACACAATAGTCAGGCTTGTTTTTTAGACTCCATCCTCAGATCAGTTTTCAATAGAAAATATTTGAACTAAAAAATGAATGGGCGATTTTTTACAATAATTCGCATAAATCAAATATGCCAAAACTCGTCTGTAGATATTAATTTGGAATAATAAACGGTAAGTATATAAAATTTGAAGTCAATTAGAGGTAGAATGTTTTTGGAACTACAGCCAAAAAGGCTTGATAGTTATATCCAGTTTACTGAATGTGACTTACATTTTCTACATCGGCTACTTGAGCTTGTGAACTGTCTTCATCTTTTACTAAAAAATTGAATGAAACAAATAAAATGAATTCAATAATTAACAGTGATAATTCTTTACAAGTGCAACTGTTGTAAAAGAAGTCGACTTTTCCAATACCCATTAAAATTATTAATCTATTGCAAAATAATGCGATAAAGTACTCACAAATAAATGAACGATACAATCCTAAAAATTTGATAGAAAACGACAAACCAATTAAATTCTAAAGAGTGACTAAAATTATGGTCGATTACTTTCCAAAACATTAATTGCGAGAAACTTTTTCCCATATCTTTAAGGGTATACTGCACATTACAGACGACATCCGCAAGCTGTGAATGAAGTTTCAGCAAGTTAAAAATAATTAAAGCATACCTACGTTCAACAATGAGTCGGGAACGTCTAACTGGCCTCTTTATTCTCCCAGTTACAAATATTCCCACCCTGTACATTTGTTTCGTGAGTTTTTTGAAATCATCATCTCAAATGCCTGAGGGAAGGGGTGCCATTGGCAAAATTACATCATCTTCAAAATTGAAAATTGGCCAAATTATCTAATAAATGGGTGGCCAACCCTATTTTTCAGCCCCTTAAAAACGACACGTTTTGCGATAAAATAAAAAACAAAAATTGTTTATTTTTTACTACTTTGTCTAATAAATGGATTTGCGCATTAATTTTAACTGCACATAATATTGCGATTTCGGAGAGAGCACGAAAAGCAGTAAATTGTTACTGTTTTTGTACTAAGAAATTGTGCTTGTTTTTATTATCAAAAAGCATTCGAAACATATTCAAATTATATACACGACATATTCCAAACATATTCGAAAAGCATTATGATGAATTAAAATCCTTATTAGGAATTTTTTCTTTTTCTTATATTAAATATTTAGATTACTTACACCATGAATCGTGCTGAAAGTAATGCTGTTATCTAGCGGTCACAATTTGTCGTAATGCAGAGGGGTTTAAAACACTGCCGAATTAACCTTTGATTTCATAAGTGGTGATGTTATCGAGTAATCACAATATGCTGGTTATTAGAATTGCCAACTTAGATATTGAGCGTACGGTGGTACAGTAGCAGTGGATTAATTGATGATATATGCATAGCTTTATTACATTTAGTATATTTGGTGCGATGAGGAGATATCGAAAGATAAAAACTATCTTATATAAACCTTTGCTAGTTCCGACATTACTACATAAATTTTGTTTCAAATGGTCTTTTCTTTAGTCTTTGCTCTATACATTATCTAAAATCATTATACAAAGTTCCATGATTTAAAATGCTTACTACACGAGACCAAACTTTCCACAAATTATGTATGAAGCTGAAACAAGCGGCCAACTTCAGCAACCAAGCGGGCAGACCAGGGGCGTAGCTACCGCCGTATCAATTATACGGGGCCCCCGACGTGCGTAAGCAAAAATTGAGAGTGTATATTTAATTTGAATTGTTTTTAAAAATTTTGGAAAAAGTGACAGATAATTATGATGAATAAATATTTCTTTTAATTTTATGCAAACATTTTTTTTTCTTTTGTGAGAAATCTTTACCCTTCATTAGGGCCCCCAAACAAGTTTTTATACGGGGCCCCGCCAAGGCACGCTACGCTACTGGGGCAGACTGAGTGAAATCGAAAATAAAGTTGATCTCTAATGAAATTTTTTGTATTGCATTGGAGGTGGTTTGGAATATTTTTAGTAGAAATTTCAAATTGCTACAATCATGCTGACTATTTTAGAAAATCTCGCAATTAATTAATAAACAATAGAAGATAATGTTGATCTCTAATGAAATATTTGTTATTGCATCAGTAATTAATTAATAACATAAAAATTATTATAATTATTTATATATATATATATATATATATATATATATATATATATATATATATAGGATGAGTCAAAAGTCATGGAGCCTTTGAAACGATGGATAGGGGATGAAATTCTAAGATGAAAAGTCCTTAGACATTTTGCACCTGACCCACCGTTAGTTAGATATTAATTTAATAAAGAAACTAATTAGAAAAGCGCGTTAACGAAATAAGAAATGGTGGGGAATGAATGCAGCGGCAGCAGAGATACGTGAGGGGAGTGAGCTCTCAATTCAATATTCCCATATTTTTTAAAGAATATTTACAACTACTGTACCGATCAATTCCAAAATCGAATCAGCTCTTAACTATAAAAAACGTCAAATGCCGCCGTAAAATTTCATCGTAAGAAATCTAATAAAAACTGAATAATTCGTTAATTCGATTTTTCGGAAAAAAAACTCACCCTATATATTGAGGGTTTAAGATTGAAAATTTAAATCCTAATTATCTCTGTACACATTCGAGTTGTTATAAAAAATGGCCAGAAAATGAATTGTAGCAAACATGATTTTCTACAACTTTACTCCTTATACATTTTTCGATTTTTTAATATTAGGAGAGATATTTTATCTTTTGTATTCTCTATGTCCCGCTTCCCCCTTGACCTATGCCATTTATTTAAAAAATTGAACTTGCAAATACCATAATCATATCAGATACATTTTGATCAGACTAAAATTGTGACCGCTAGATAGTGACTTATCTATTCTAGGGAAATTCGCTAAGTTGACGCAGCTCCTGCGTAATGTATTTTATATTAATCTATCTTAGATATACCTCCCCAAACTCTCATGTTCTTGTGAATCAAAACTGACTCCTTACACATATTTCATTTTGCTTTTATTTAACTTGCAATGTTTGTATGTTAATTTGTTTAGGTCAAATATTGCAAGCTGAATTAGAACCACTTCCTCTTATCCAACGGAGTTGTATTTTTACATGTTGGTTCAGTTCCGATGACATACATTTTTATAGTAAAAATTAAAAATAAAAACAGCGAAAACTAAAAAATAAAATAATAGTAAAAAAAAAACAAGCTTTTATTTAAATGCTGAAAAAAAGAAGAAAAATTTTAAATTAAATCAAAGCAATCAATTTATTACATTATACAATTTATATGATATAAAAGCTTGCCGCGAGATTTACCTGTGTAAATAAACAAGAATACAATATGTAACTTGATCTTAAGAATCTAAGGAAAAATGTATTTCATAAAATAAATTTACACAGGTAAATCTCGCGACAAGCTTTATATCATATAAATTGTGTAATATAATAAATTGATGGGTTTGATTTAATTTAAAATTCATTTTCTTCTTTTTAGAGTATTTAAATAAAGGGCCGTGCTATTCGGACACAGGAAGGTCTCCAGCGTGGGTTAAAATTTAGATTAAACTAACGTTCAAATATTGTGGCAAAAACTATTTAAAATAAATAAGGTAACTATTCCAACCGAGTACTTTAGTTTTTGCCGCAACATGTGAAATATATAGCACGCCTTTTAGTGCGGGGGCCCAAAAACACGCAAACCCGACCAACTCGGGGTATGACCGATGAAAAATACATTATAATGGCTTTAAACGCAGAAGACACGCAAGAGACCCGCGTGTGTCCGAATAGTCATATCGTTAAATAAAAGATTGTTTAAAAAAATGTTTTTTTACTATTAATTTTTTTGAGAAAAACATTGATCAAATTGAGAAAACTCCCAACTACCCAACAAAAAAAAAATACTTATACTGAATTATCATTCTATATATGGGCATCCAATATTATTAAGCAATTGTATGGGTTCTTTAATCTTATGTTATTAAAAGTAGCACTTGTAAAGATTTTAACAATACTATTCAAACCTTCTTCCTTAACAACTACATCGTCGTCGTAATCATTTAATACAGTTTCAACATATTGATACGAGTCATTTTCTGGTTCTGTTAATTCAGTTTTTAAACTTATTTTCTTCTCTGCAATTGCGTCTAATATACTTTGTTGAGCTTTCTTTACAAGTTCTTGAAAATCATAAGTAGATCCAACTTTATCACAACACAATAAACAAACATTGTTGGGTAATTCTATGTTATCAAAATTCAAACTTAAACATTGTTGTATTTTCGATTCTAGTTTCAATTGAATTGCTTTGACGTGTTTAATATTTATTATTTCATTTCCAACTTTCCACTCAGCACAGAGTCTACATTGTAAATAAGCACTCATACTTCAAAATTCAATTGTTTGAAATTCAAGTCAAATTTGAGTTGACATTCAACTTGTATAACTTTACAATCAAGATTGTTTATTCAATTTTAGGTAATAAACTCATAATTTTAATATTGTTTTGTCGAAAGGCTCGGATTTATCGACTCTGCTCACAAAAAAATTACTTTTGAAAAAGATAACATTTTATGAAACTTCCTTGTTTAATTAACTTAACGTAAATTTAATACAATAGGTGCCTTTAATATAAATTAAAAAATTTAGTAAGGCAATTTCATATATGGGAGTATTACACATAGAGATAATGTATACAGTATTACATATATGAGCAATTTAATGTATATCAGATTATAGAATTCTCCAACCAACTTTATTATTGTACTGACCTCTATATACATGGTCTTCTGCGGCTCCTTATGGTGTAAAAAAAGGTCCAAATTGAAGCCTACACTAGAGCCACCTTCAGTGGCGGAATCTAAAATAAAACCGAGCATATATTTTTTATGAAAATTTCCTTTTTCCTTGATTGATATTCAAGACTGGCGAATGATGCTTATAATACACATATCAGTCAATGATCAGTTAAATTTTATAATTTTTTTTTTTATAGTTTTAATTTTATTTTTATATTGATGTTTGCATTTAAATCGTTTATTTTTAATTTTTCATAAAATTCCATTCTTACATTTTCATTACATGATGATTACAAATTTAATATTTCACGCAATCATTTCATTATATGATTCTTATCCTTGTACTATGAACCACAAAAGTTGATTTGATTTAAAAAAAAATTATTATTGATTTGTGTCTTATTGATTCGGTTTTTGAAAAAATGCATCGGGTAAAGGTTGTTCAATAGACATATAGTAAAATTTAGAATTTTTTTTCGAAAACCAGATAAATACGGTACAAATCAACTATAAAATTTAAAAAAATGACATCAACTTTTGTGGCCAAATGTACCATATTGCTGTACTAGTATAAGTAAAATAGGGAAGTTCAACAGCCAATTTTTTAAATTAGAATTTGGATAATAAACTTTTCAATAATGAACGGATTGTCCCGTAAACACTGCCATTGGTAGCTGTAGTAATAATTGATTTCCACCATCAGAAAATTTTTTGCGAGTCGTCCCATCAAAGATCAAAAGTAGCGAAATACTTTGACAAGTCGCCCAATCATTTTAAAGCGTAAAATTTTAATATATATATATATATCATGGTTAGGTTTTGTAGATCAGTTACACAAAGGACTGTATATATAATATACGACTCGCTCTGCTCGCAAGGGGGCTCCATCCCTTGACCCCTTTTAATTTTACTTATTCTGAACATTTTGGAAACTAATATCTTATTCTTTTTGAAGATTAACAGTTCGGTACACAACAATTTCCAGACATAAAATAAAATAAACAATTTTTATAATGAAAAATGCACAATTCATATATGATACGAGTCAAATTAGCATTTTTCAGGCAGGTTGCTTGGAACCGCATTTTTTTTAAATCGATTCATCTTGACATTCTGAATATGACCCTAAATTTTTACGGTCCGACTCGTGACGGAACAGGGTCAAAATTTAATTTGTTTACAACAAAAAAGCGTTTTTTCTTAATATCTTTTTTAAAACTAAAAATTTTAAATATGATAGAATATTATTCAATTCTATATATAAAAAGAAAACAAATGAGCCCATGAACATGAAAATCGGTTTATTAGAATTCGAGAAAAAAATTCCCAAAGTTCGAAAAACGCAAAAATTTTAAATTAAAATAAAAAATCTAAAAATATGTTAAAAATAATGTGCCCAATTTTAGCCCTTAAGAAATAATTAGGTTCCCGACAATTAATAAAATACCATGTCACCGATTTTTATAAATAAAAAGGGTGTATTTCATTTTAGATGAATAAATTTTTTTTTTAAATGAAAGGTCTTAAAATATCTATAAAATGAAAAAGAAAATAATTTTTTTAACTGTATTTTTACCCATTATTTTTCAATTTGTTTATAACGCGCTGTCTAGAGCACGGTAGTGCGCAAGGTCGAGTTTAAACAAATTTAAAAAAACAGTTAAGAATAAACTTTATTTTCTTTTAACTTATATATTTTCTTATAGATCCTTAGTTTAAAAAAAATATAACGATACGTTAACTTTTAAGAGATTTATCGTATGTTTTACCTTTTGTTAATTTACTTGCTGCAATAATTATTTCGGGGAATCGAGTTATCTATTGTCCAAATTCAAAATAAAAATTATCCAGATTAATATAAAATTAAACATCTACTCTTCACGTTTACCTCTCCATGGCAAGCTTATTTGTTTTCGCCATTATTTTAACTCAATATACCGGCTATTTATTGGTTATTTTCACAATTGTTATACCGGGTATATATGAAATGTACAAGGGTATATTAATTAGTTAGTATTATAATATTGTAGTGGTTTGGCCGGGTTCGTTTATTCAATGAAGTAAATTCTTTTTAACTTTAACAATTTATTTATTTAGGATTTCAAATATTATGTGTATAATTTACAAGTTATAATTTCAAGAGTATTATTTTAAGATGTTAACTGGTTGCTGTCTTTCACACTCTGGTATATATTTCGATCTGTATTGATAATAAAAACAATATCAATATTTTGTTGTCTTATTAGAAACATGACATAATTTGTTCAATTCAACTTTCATAGGTAACTTAGTTGCATTACAAAATACGTGTCCAACTGCCAAGTTAATATTCGTTACAATATTTTGAGATAAAAATGGAAAAAGGAACGAAAATTTAAACAAGATTATACAAGGTCAATTTATTCACATTTTTTTCATATGTATACTTGGCGTCAAAAGTCGTGCTTATATTACAAAATTATATAATTGATTTGTGCCTTATTTATTCGGTTTTCGAAAAAATGATTCGGATAAAAGTATGATAACTATACTAACAACTTTTATTCGAAACATTTTTACGGAAGCCGATTAAATATGGCACAAATCAATTATAAAATTTTGTGCTGATAGCGCGACTTTTGACGCCATGTATACATGTTAAAAAAATTTGAATAAATTGGCCTTCTATAGTTTAAATTTCCCTTCCTTTTTTCATTTTTATCTCAAAATATCATAATTTTAAAAAATTCGTTACGCAGGAGCTGCGTCAACTTAGGGAATTTCCTTAGAATACATAAATTCTCTCTAGCGGTCACAACTTTAGTCTGATTAAAATGAAATGTCGTATCTGGTATGATTTTAGTATTTGCATAGCCAATATTATTAATAAATGGCATAGAGAGAGAGAAACACAAAATGTCAGTCTTAATATTAGAACAATCGAAAAATGTATAAGAAGTAAAGTTGTAGAAAATCATGTTTGCCAAAATTTTCTGGCCATTTTTTTCTCAAACTCTAATTTGTACAGAGATATTTAGAATATCAGAAAAATGATAAGAAACAAAATTATAGTAAGAAACTTCGTCAGTTGCCGCAGTCTATTTTAGTTCAGGCCATTGCAGGTTTTGTATCTAATGCGGTTTAAGTTCCCAAGAAGATTCTTGGCCTGCCAGTCAAGGAAGATTCCTCTAGAGTGTGGCTCGATCTTAATGTGTTCTCCCTTTCTGATCTCCTTTCGATAGAAGTGATCACCCAGTCCACATAATGGCTCCGGCCTTGTAAGGGATGTCGATGTTCCTTTCCTCGCAAGGCCATCCGTTATCTCATTCCACTCTATCCCACATGTCTTGAGACCCAATAGAAGATGACTTATGTTATTCTTGCCCAGATTTTTAAATTTGTCTAGGCACTCTCATCCCATACCATTTTTAAGCTGATGCACAAGAACTTATCGATTTGATGGCCGTTTGACTGTCGGAGAGGATTGCTGTATCGCGATTTCAATAGCTCCTATTTGGCTAAACTGGGTACATCATTCAATAGCCAGTATTTCGGTTTGGAAGATGTTGGGGAATTTGTCGATACCTACCCCAGTTCTTTCGAGAGTCTTTCACCCATATACCAGTTTTATGTTTTTTGAGTGAGACCACACTCTAATTCCACTTAAATGACCAGACATTATTTCCTGTTGCCCTTGCTGAAGAACGGCGAAAAATATGCCATCCACACCTGGTGTTTTAAACGGTTGAAAGGTGCCAATATCCCTTTGCAATCTCTGTACTGTAAAAATATAGACGCCGCCATCTCCCAGTTTTCCCTGTTTGGTTTACTGGGAGTAGTTGCCATTTCCCTGTCCTTGGATGGCAAGCCACCTGGGAGGTGTATTTCAAAAAGCAAAAGAGCTTTGGATCTTCTCCTTCGATGTAGCTGCCATCTGATCTCTTGAGTAACATTGACATTTCCACCCCGCTTTTGAATAGCGCCTGACTGCAGCGAGGGTAGAAGCTATGTTTCCCCAGAACTTTCTAAACCTGGTTCGCTTAGCTTTTCTTACTTCTATATTGTAGATAGTAAGATCGTTTGAATAGGTTTGCCAAACTCTGTTGTGTTTTGCTCTGTTAAAAAGAGAGCGCACGTCGGATGTTAAGTTTGATAAGTGGCTATTCCACCATGAGTCATGGCCGTGCTCCCTATTCGTGCTTATGGGGCAACTGGATTCATATTAACATGCATTCATTATTGCTCCATTTACTTCTTTAGATAGAATGTAGAGGCTACCCTGGACGGGCTACACTTCGACCATAAGGTCCATTGTGATGCCTAAGGATGTGAGTGGAGTGGAAGGAATTTTTGTGTGTAGAGGCATTATTGCTCCATTTACTTCTTTAGTGAGTTTTCTAGTTCTAAATGGTGACTGGACACTCTTCCAGTGTGTGTTCTTCTAGTGTGACGTGGGCGTTAAATAGAATAAAATAAATAAACAAGTTAAATAAAATATTCTTGTCTTAAAATTCCAAATAAATAAGTATTACATATTTATAAAAATTTATTGATGCATTGATTCATTGTATTAATAATAATAATTTATATTAACTTTTCTCCAATTTATCTTTTTCTATACGTGGTCCGATAATTCCATTTTTTGTTTTACTCATCACACCATGTTTTATCTTCATATGTTTGGCGTAATTTCCGCCATTTGAAAAATTATGATTACATTCCAAACAAGAGTATGGACGTTCACCGGTATGTTGTCTCAGATGAACCTAAAATAGTATGTAAAGTTACTCGTTTCATAATTGTATTAATCTAATAGGGTGAATTTTTTTAGACACATTGGCAGTGGCAGTTTTCATTGGCAGTAGAACACTTCTAAGCTAATTCCGATATATTGCTGTCATTGTTTATAAATAAAATCTAAATTTTTAATTTGGAACAGTAATTATTTGGTACAATCACTAATTAGGGAAACTGATAAGCAAGCTCCAGACTATTTCCTGAGGTAGAAGGGGGAGCACAATGGACTATAAGGTCGAAGTGCAATAGTTTTTACCCCGGAAAATGTTTAAACTTTAATTTAATTGTGGTTTGAAGCTGTTACTCGATGGTTAAAGTAACGAACAAAAAAAAATTTTTGTGCCAAGGCCTTAGAACAAGATATAACGAGACATCAAAATATATTTATCTTATAGTCTTAGCGAGTACTAACATTTTAAAAACATATCATTCTGTTACTTGATTGGCTAGGGTTAGATTAGCTCTCGCTCTAATATATTGATCGGACATTTGACAATACGATTCATGTATAATTAATTTTCGCATAAATAAATATATATTGATTGAAGCAAGTTCATTATCTCAATATAAAGATGTGAGTTACTATTTGCATACGTTATACCCTCGATATTTAATGCACTTATATAGTCCATTATGATATATAATGGACATTGAAGTAAAAAAGGCTTTTTTAATCCCAATTTTCCGAGGATATTTAAAAAGAAAACATTTCCGTGCCAATGTTCACTTGATCTTTGTCTCATCTGATGAGTTGTATCACCTCCTATAGTAATGAAACATAATTTTGCAAAAATCTGTATATGCTTATATTATAACCTTTAAAGTTGGTTTCAATCTGAATGCTTTAGGACAATATTCACATGTGAATGCCAACACTCCTGTATGTACCGACGAATGCGTGGTCAGTGCTGATATCTTATGAAACCGTTTTCCACATACTTCACAAGCATGCCGTTTTTCACTATGTATACGTAAATGCTTTTTTAATGTTAGTTGAGTTTTAAATTTTCCTTGGCAATGTTCGCAACAGTAAGGTGTGGCATCAGAATGTGCAGTATTAACATGCTCTTTTACTAAACCATTTGTTAAGAATGTTTTACCGCATTGATCACAAGTAAAATCTTTTTGACCTGCAACATTTATTTGAGTAATAAAATCTGACAACTATATTTTGTGTATACTGTACGTACCTAAATGAACACTCTTCTTATGGTAGAAAAGACCAGTCTTGGTAACGAATTTTTTATCACACATTTCACATTCATATTTTTGCTTTGGAATCAATTGGTGATATCTTCGTAAATGTCCTTGTAATGATTGTGATGTTTTATAAACTTTTCCACATTTTGGACATACATGACTTTTTACAGTTGAATGAGTTTCCAAATGGTGCTCATAATTTGTACGGCGATGGAAATAGCGAAAACAGACTTGGCATCTAAAGAATATGTTAAAATTTATATTTAAAATTTACTTAATCGTTTACAGATAGCGGAATCAACAGATCAAGAGCCATGACGGTCTCTGATAAAATTTTAACTTTCAAACAGAGGCGAAACTAGGTGAACATATATAAATAGACCCTCTATCGCTTAATTATTTATGAAGTTTCCCAAGTCATTAAAACCTTCAGTTAAAACGATGTTTGTCTCTGCCACGATATCCATTAAGGCGTCAACACGGCCACGACGATGTATCACTATCATAAATTTCTGATACTGTAGTTAGATTTTTTTTAATTTGGGCTACATTTGTGGACTTTCTTCTCTCTTCTGTCCGCTTGAAAGCATTTGATACTTTTTAAAATTCTAGAAAAGTCTGAAAAACAGAAAATTAATGTGCTTACATAACACATGTAAGTTACCGAAAATAAATAAATTTTTACACATGAATTTGTTCGTATACTGTTATGCCGGCAGTACACACTCGGCGAGGCATTCGTAAGGCGAGGAGCAACGAGTGGAGGTGTGTACACTCTCGCCGAGTATTCGGCCGGCAATACAGTTCTCGTCAGTTAGTCAACGTGGCTTGCCCAGAAGTTATGTTCGTATACCTGAAAAATGAGTTGCAATTTTTTGATTAAACTATTAAAAATTATTATTATTCAAATGTTTAGTGACAAAAAAATAAGAATAAAAAAAGTATAGGTACAAAAAGCGGGTCTTAGTTGATTAAAAATGGCGGTTGAAAGTTGAATCGAATGTAGACGAGAGTGCCATTCGTGCTGGTATCAAATGTATTTAACATTCGCTTTCTTTGATTCGTGTTAAAAAAACCGACTATTAATGGAGCGTAGATGAGGCGAGGCGAGTCGACACAAGGCAGACCGAGCGTTGGGAGCACACTCTCGTGATTGTTATGTCTCGCCTTGCCTTGGGTATTTTTTATCTATGTTGATTCCACTAATATCCATTCTCACCGTTTTTTATTTAAGTGAGGCTATATTAAGTAATACTTATATTTAAGAGTTTCTTAATTATTTCGTTAATTATAGAGAGTTTAGTTAATTAGAGTTTCTTAATTATATCATATAAGTAATTAGTTAAGACATAATTAAGATTCAACGCAAATAAACATACTATAATTCTAATGACTTTCTATTTTCTTTGGTTGCTTTCCGAAATAAAATATTTAAATTCTTAATAAAATGTTAAGTCTTATTTTTCTGAAAATCTCTGAAAGTCTGAAAAAATTTGAAAAACATTTTTTTATAAATAAGTGATTTAAAGACAGAAAACAAATAATATTTTGGACTCTGCCAGAAGAGTTATTCAAACTTTTTTGATAGTTTCTCAAAGATTTTTAGAAAAATAAGACTTTCAGAAGTTTTAAAAGTATTATTCTCAGTTTTTGAAGATAATTATTTCCACCATGGTAGATTGAAATAAAATAATAATTTGAAATATTTATTGATTAAAGCATTCTTAACATAATTTATTTTTTAATTATTACCTGTAGCGATATCTGGGGTTTAAACTTGTTAAACATTGTGAATTTGACACCTCAAATGTATCTAATGCTCAGGCGCAAATAAGTTCTTTAAGTTAAGAATCGTTTAAGCAGCCGATATCAGGGTATTCAAATTAAGAACTACTTTGTCTATTTAAGAACATCTTATCGAACGGTGTAATACAATTTACGAGTCTAACTTAAAATTAAGCCTTACTTAAATTATTCGATGAGAATGGGCATAAGAGTTAATCTGAATGCAATTAAACATACTTAAATTTGAATTTATTTCTATGAGATCCAACATGTCGTTTAAATTTTATTAACAATTCATAAACTTTTGAACATTCTGTACAACTATAAATTGGATCTTGGTTATGATCATTTTTAAAATGATTACGAAAATTTTCTACAGATGTACATACGGTTTCACATAAAACACATTTCCATTTATATAATTTCCATTCTATAAGAAAACAGTTTGTTAGTTTATGATTTCTTAAAAGACCAATTTTCGAAAATACCATCTTTAGTTTGTTGAATTAATTGACTTCGTTTCGCTTCCATTCGTTTTCGTCCTCTTTTACGGGGCTTTATATTAGAATCCTAAAAATAAATCCTCCTAGTTTAATTAAATATATCATAATTTTGAACATAAAAACTCTACAGGCGGAATAAAGATGTAATAAACCCCTCTTATATAGACTTGAAATTGCCAAATTAAGAGATATTTCTTATTGTTATTGTGGCATGTAAAATTAAATAAGAACAAAAACGAGTGAATTATAATATCGTTAAATTTGTTCTTTTCGAAACGCTTAAGGATGTTCCAGCATGAATCCACTTTTTGACAGATTTTGCTCTTTTTTTTCACAGACTAAAAATAACGTTTTCTAATAAATCCCGAAGTTTCAAAATTTTTGACCGTTTAGAACGCGAGATAATTAATAGCAAAGTAATCATTCTCTCTCATTATTAGAAGCATAAGCATATACAACTTCATGCCCGCCCAACTGTTATCTGTTGTATTAAAAAAATACTCAACAGAACTAAAAAAAACTAGGAGAGTAAAGATAAATATTTATTAATTAAATTTTTTTTAAAAATCGCGCTTTACCGTTTTGCTTTCGAAGAACAAAAGTTTAAAATTATTTAATTACATTTATTTGTATATGTGAATAGTGAATATAACTACATGTTATGTGTGTGTATACAGTATTTGTTCTATATTAAAGTAAACTGGCTTTTTGTCTTTTTATATAAGACAGTGCTGGAACCTCCTTAACTATATTCTTTGGCCCCGGATTAAATCGTCAAAAATATTATGACGAATGTTTGCAGCCAAAATGCCTTTTACAAGCAAGCATGTAGTGCACTAGCTTCTAGATCTTGGACTTCTTCAATATTCAGACCCCTATGCAGTGACATTCGTGCAGTTTTGATACAAAATATTCATAACGGATGAAAGAAAACTGACAAATTATTACTTGAATACTTAAAATCTATCAGTGGTAAGTTTTATGATGAATATAATAAACTCTTTTTTTTCAACATTTGTGTGTAGCAAACGATTTCTCTTTTCTTCATAGATAATGTTAATGTTCCTCATACCTGCTTCTGAAAATAGCCTCTCCTCACTATATAAACTACTGCCAGGAGCCGATATATAAATATTAGCGAATTTAGTCAGGATTTGATACTGTTTTGCCTTTGCTGATTTTGTTGTTACACAGCCAGCTTATTATCATCATAAATAATATAGTAATATTCCCAAATTTTTTATTAATTACGCGTTTTTTTATTATTAATTACTGGTGCCGTTTTCTAAAGCTTTTGGTTAAAAACAGAAATATTTTTTAGTAATAAGGATTACTAACTATAATAACACAGAAAAATGTAATGAATATGTGTCGTGACCCGATCTACTCACTAAAGAACCAAATACGCCCGCCCGTCGGTTTCGCAATGAGACAGGTGGTAACGTTTCACGAGCGAAATACACTCATCTATCGCCGAATACTCGTTGCTTCGGTTCAGAGTGTGACCGAATATTCGGTATTCGGCCAAATCACTATTTGTGGCATCTCTACTAAAAATAAACATTGGTTTAAAGTCTACAAAATCGTATTTAATTATTTCCTTTACATCAGGTTTCAGATCGAATATACAAGGATATCTTGGTATATAGATATACGAGAGCAAGGTGAAAAGTTCTCGGTCTAGAAGTGAAAAAAATGAATTTTTTGTTTTGAAAATTCTCATTGTAGCCTCCTTTTAGTTAAATACATTTTGTCCAACATTTCTCCAATAGCTAGATTTCGTTCCTAAAGTGCGATTCTGGAAGGTATTCAAAATATATCCATTTATCGCTGCTATCACCTGTTCATTTGACCCAAAATGTTTTCCAGTCACAAATTTCTTAAGATTTGGGAATAGATGAAAGCCAGAGGAAATCAAATCTGGCGAATGAGGATACTCCAACAATTCATATTTATAATCCCTCAATTGTCCCATTGTCAAAGCATATATGCATTGTCCTGGTGAAACATAATTTTTTTCTATTGCAAAACAGGCGTTTTATCTCTAATTTTTCATCCAGCTGGTCAAGGAGTTGTGCATAAAATTTCCCATTTTGAACCTTTGGCAAGTAGTCAAATGAAATAATCCCTTTGGAATCTGTTTGGATACAAATGTAAATTGGTGAACCCACGTTTCATCCATTGTAACAATCGGCGCATCGAAAATCGGTTGAATTCTTCTTAAAACGGCACAAACATTGCTGATAAAGTCGATTTCTGATCAGCTTTAACAAATATCACACTCATTTTGCAAAAAGTTTTCTCATAACGAGTTCTTTGTGTAAAATGTACCGTACTCTTTCTTCTAAGATGCTTACAGTCTTAGTTATCTCATATACCACCCAAAACCAAGAATAATTTTATGACGGAACGATATTCAAATTTATTGATTTTGTCAAAAACACACAACACGCTCACTTTACACAGCTGTATAAAACAAACTATAAAATTCATTAATTAAATTAAATACTGATATGAAAAAATTAACTCGTCAACCAGGAATCGAACCTCGGGCCTCTGGATATCTAGTCCAGTATGCTTTCCTCTACACCAAAGACGATTGTGATGCAACAGCCAACTTTTTCATATTATTCTAATTTTTTATTTATTAGACAGTATTTACTTCTGCTGAAGTGATATTTATTTAATATTTGTTTATTTGTGTATACTTTCAGCGTCGGACTGGCCATATAGTCCAGGTGGCGTTTGCCAGCCGGGCCCTAGCGTGCGCGGGCCCCCCACGGGCCTGGCTTGCGAGGTTTGTCACAAGCCAAGCGGTAAGTACGGTAGCCTAGGGCCCGGCTCTTGCGATCTACATGTAAAGTAGATAGTTCATACATACTTAGAAATCAAACAGAAAAATTAAAACTTGTTTTAGAAATTTCTGAAGGGCGATAACTTTTGAACGAATCAACCGATTTTGACGTGTATCATAATACACGATATTTGACATTGTTTAAGAGATGCATTATATAGATACGATTTTCAGCGCATTAAAACGAGTCTTTGCTCTCTATTAATAATAATAATAATTCATTTATTCATTCTTTTTTCCACAATACAAAGATCGTACAGAATAGATCAAGTTTCATAAAAAAGGAAAATGGACATGATCGGACAAGAACTGTTGGTTTCGTTAATTATATTAAACACAGAATCGGATCTTATCAAGGATGATGAGAATAGCAGCTTTTACGATCGAGTTATTGACAGCTTAGCTGAAACTTCTCCTCTTTAAAAAAAATGTTGATTGGTTAGCTTTCGATTTGTTATAAAGTAATTGGAACTATATTTACCTAATCTAATATACTATAATGCAAAAAGTGAAGCTGATTGACTGACTGACACACTCATCTATATAAAACCTAACCCACTTCTAGACATGCTAGAAAGATGCGGTTTTTTGCATTCGACGCGAAATTGCTTCAAACCGACGAGAAAAATCGGAAAAACATCCCCCAAAATTAAGTTTTTCTGTTCTATACATACTAGAAGGATGGAATTTTCACCCGACCCGAAATAAAGTCAAATTAACAGAAAACTTCATTACCTCCATCGCAACCCCCCGAAAATGGGGAAAAACACCCCTAAAACTGCCCCTTTCACTTCTATTCAGGCTAGAATGATGCGGTTTTTTGCATTCGACGCTTCAAACCGACGAGAAAAATCGATAAACTTCAATTTTTTCAGTGCAACCCCCCCGGAAAATCGGAAAAACATCCTCTAAAATCACGTTGTTCTGTTCAATACATGCTAGAAAGATGGGATTTTCACTAATCGACCCGAAATAACGTCAAATTTACAGAATATTTTGAAAAATTTCTTTACCTACATCGCAACCTAAAACTGACCTTTTCACTTCTATTTATGATAGAAAGATCGGGTTTTTTCCATTCGACGTAGAACAGGTTCAAGATAACAGAATTATTTGAAAAAAGTAAATTTTTCCATCTCAACCCTTCGCAGTTGGGAAAAACACCAATCCGTTTTTGCAATCGACGCTAAATAGCTACAAATTAGGAAGTTAATTCGAAAAACTTAATATTTTTTATTGCAATCTCCCGGAAAATCGAAAAAACACACCCCAAAATTACGTTTTTCAATTCTATACATGCTAGAATGATCGGATTTTCACCAATCAACTCGAAATAAAGTCAAATTAACAAAAAATTTTGAAAAATCGCAATCTTCCGAAAAGTGAAAAACATCCCTAAAACTGACCTTTTCACTTCTTATCATGTTAGAAAGATCAGTTTTTTCCATTCGACGTGGAACAGGTTTAAAATAACAGGATTATTAAAAAACACAAATTTTTCCATCGAAACCCTTCGTAAATGGGATAAACAACCCTGAAACGCAGAATAACTGCAAATTAATCGGTTGATTCGAAAAACTTAATTTTTTTCGTCGCTATCTCTTGATAATGGTAATGTGAGACCTATCTATGCGCAGTCCCCCCAAACCTCCCACCCTAAACCCATTTCCCCCCGAAAAAAACCCTCTAAATTCTTCCCAAAAAAATTCGTACCCCAAAAGATTATCCCCCCCCCCCTCCATTAATTCTCTAATGGTAATATAAAGTTGATAATTAATAATAAATAATAAATATATAAAGTTGATAATTAATAATTTGTATATTTCATTATTTTTCGTTAGTATCCCATCTACCATAATTCCGTTCCGGGCCCCGGGCTTATGGGGAGCCAGTCCGACCCTGTATACTTTCGTGTCAACATACGAGGTTCGATTCAAGGTTCCCTCGAACCAGGGGGTTCGATTCCTGGTTGACGAGTTAATTTTTTCATATCAGTATTTAATTTAATTAATTAATTCAATGACAATGAAATGTGTCGGAGTATACGCTATAGTCTTCTACAGTTTGTCATACGTAACCGAAAGGAATTTGGACAAACATCGTATGTTGACACGAAAGTATACACAAATAAACAAATATTATATAAAATTCATATTTGGTATTTACTTTTGCAACAAGTGCAAACTTATTATGCCAACATAATAAAACTGTAATTTAATTTGTAACAGTGCCATCTATGGACTAGGCCGAGAACTTTCCATCTTGCTGCCTTGCATAGTTTTTTAAATAATTTAACAAAAGTTGACCACTCCATACCTCCAAAACTCGTTTGGAGATATTCATGTGGAATAACAATAAACAGTGTGTATACAAAAATTGAAGTGATTCAAAGGTAGAATATTTTTGGAACTCCAATCGAAAAGACTTTAAAAATTATAGTTAAATTTACCAAATGTGACTTACATTTTTTACATCAACTTGAGCTTGTGAACTGCCTTTATCTTTTACTAAAAAGTTGAAGGAGACAAATAAAAATTAATTTAAAAATTAAAGCAGCGATAATTCTTTACAAGTGCTACTATTGCCAAAAGGGGTCGACTTTTTCAGTATCCATAATAATGTTTGAAAAATATTGCAAAATAGTGCGATGAAGCTTCTATTAAGTTAAAAGTATTCACAAATATATGAACGATACAACCCTAAAAACTAAAAAGTTGCTAGAAAACGAGTTGACTGTAGGCCAAAAATAAATACTTTTTGAACCTTCTCATACTTTCGAAAAACATTGCTTTTTAAAACTTATAATAAACTAGCTGAAATAGCCCGGCGTTGTCGGGCATCAAAAACTTCTTATAGAGTACGTGGGAAATTTCTGTCAAATAATTATTTTTTTCTAAATTTTAACAGTTTGAGACGTTAATTTTTTTATATTTTAAATTTATTGACAAATAATTTATATCCCAAATTTTGTTATTGCAGGTATTTCTATAGAAACTATAAATAATAATATTAGAGATTGGAACGGTGTGGTATTTTGAACTTCTGATAGTTTTTCTCGGGTCGTGAGGAAAATTTAACTAGGGTCTTCTCTTATCATTATTTCGGCATCTCCGATAGTTTTTCCCAAGCAATTTTTAAGAAAAAAACATTTTTTGTTTTTGAATTTTTTATCTATCTCTTACGGTTTCATAGATATATTTTTTTATGCATCCAATATTTATTTGGTTTAGATACAGAATTTACGCCACATTTACACCAAAACTATGGGATGTTTGAAAAAACTTTCAAACAAAAGTTGTTTGTTTTTATGATATAAATATGTAAAAATTTAGTTTAACTCGCACCATTTAAAAGATAAGTTGCAACACGGATGCATGAAACAAAAAATTTATACGTGTAATCATTGGAAAAGTTACCACTAAAATATTTCTCTTAGTACTCAGTTCTAAGCTTCAGATTCATATATAGTATTATATTTCAGTTTTTGACAAAGTTGGAAAAAATCGTTGTTTTTTTACGGTAGTTTTCGATCATAAAGCTTGACCAAATTATTAAGTTGTGGTATTTGTTAGATGCAGAATATTATGTTCTTTAATTTATACAAGAGTAAAATTTTCCTAGAATGCAGCTTTTAAGAGTTATTAGTAAGAAATTGAAAAAAGTCCGATAATTTAAAGGTTTTTTGGACACCCCTTATAGAGCACAAGTATAAAATTAGTGCAAAATTCAATAAACTCTTTTTACATGCAAATGAAGATATTAAAACCGTTTCCAGCTTTCCAGGTATTAATTAGCCTACAAACCGTATGTCGCTTGGCCTATATGTAATTGTGCAATTGAATGGGTATTTTAAACTTATTTTATTAAAACTAGCACTTGTAAAGATTTGACAAAATAATGATATCAAACCTTCTTTCTTAACAACTCCGTCGTAGTCATAATCATTTAATTCAGTTTCATAATATTGATACGCATCATTTTCTGGTTCTGGTAATTCGGTTTTTAAACTTATTTTCTTCTCTACAATTGCGAATAATATACTTTGTTGAGCTTTCATTACAAGTTCTTGGAAATCATAAGTAGACCCAACTTTGTCACAACACAATAAACAAACATTGTTGGGTAAATCTGTGTTATCAAAATTCAAACTTAAACATTGTTGTATTTTTGATTCTAGTTTTAATTTGATTGCTTTGTCGTGTTTAATATTTATTAATTCATTTCCACCTTTCCACTCAGCACAGAGTCGACATTGTAAATAAGCACTCATACTTCAAAATTCAAATGTTTGAAGCTCAAGTCAAATTTAAATTGACATTCAAGATTGTTTCAATTTTAGGTAATAAGTTTTCAAATAATTTTAATATTGTATTGACGATAGGCTCTGATTTTTAGTTTAAAAAAATTTCTTTTGAAACAGATAACATTTGATACTTATGGTACTTCCTTCATTAATTGACTTAACTCAACTTCATTCAATACAATACCAAAGAATACTGTATTTATGTATTTTTTGACAATACAATAGTGCAATAGATGCCTTCAGTGATGTTCACTGACCTCTATATAAAATATTGTTAGACAATGAACCTCGTACAGATGTCGCCAAAAGCTGGTATCAGATTAAAAATTAATTTTTAATTCAAATACATTAAAAATTTGTTTTTGATTCACATAATTAAGATTAATTACTAGAAAATCAATTTTTAATACACGAATTTGAGTTTAAAATAAATTAATTCTTAATTTACATACTCAGGATTTATTTTTTTCCCCGAAAGTGTGGCCAAAATGCCGAATATCTGAATTTGATACCACTAAAACTTAATGTTTTTGTAAACAGGAGATCGTAAGTTAGATTCTCGCCGGGGCGAATTGATATATTTAATTTAATTAGTTCTCTGAAAAAGTCTGAATTACTATTAATAAGTCTGCAAATAACTCTTCTGGCAGAGTCCAAAATATTATATTTTTTCTGTTTTCAAATCATTTATAAAACATTTATTTTATTTTTTCAGACTTCAGGAAAAATAAGACTTTCAGAAATTTTAAAAGAATTATTCTTAATTACTCTCAGTTTTTGAAGAGAATTATTTCCACCAGGGATAATAAATTCTGATAATTTTTTTTCAAATATCGGATGCATAATCAATGTTTACTAAATTTCTATTCGTTTATGAGGCACCAGTACCAAGTAAATATGTTTTATTTCATTGTTTACATTCACCAATGGTTTTTTTTTTAACGTTAGGAGTCTTTTTTAGCTGGAATATGGGGAATTTTACGAGCGTTCGGGGAAGGCAATAATTATTTCGGAAAATCGAGCGATCGACATTTTTTTTAATCTAAGGAGAGAGCCAGAGACTCTCCAAAAGATTGTCTAAATTTAAATTAGAAATTATTCAGATTATGTAAGGATTTTTATTTTGGTTGGAATTCTATTAATATAAAATTTAACATCTACTCCTCGGTACTCCTAGGTATTTAAGCTATTAACTCAGTTGTTATTTTCACTTTTAATGTCCGGTATATACCGGGCGTGAAATATACAAGGGTATATTAATGAGTTAGTATTATAATATTTTGAGATAAAAATGGAAAAAGAAAGAAAGGGAAATTTGAACAAGATTATATAGGGTCAATTTATTGAACATTTTGGTGTAATACTCTGAATGACTTATGTACCATATTTTTTTTATGTAGTATACAATTTTTAGAACATGTTCAATTTTTAGAACATTGGCGACGAAAAAGAAATCGTTTGACCATAACTTTTTTCGGCCAGTTGATGGCATCGTGAAACTAATCTTTCAGTTTTTCTGGGACTCCTATTTTAAAGCTTCAGCTTATACTATCTTCGCTGTTGTTTAATATTTCACAACTCAAACTGTGTGAAGGGTACTGTTTACAAAAAAATTTATGTAGGTTTTCAACACTCGTACTCTTTTCAACACGTCCTACATAAAACCAAATTTTTTTGTCGGATGCTAGAAATTCATCATTTTCTAGTTGATTTTTGTTGCCAATGATATGTTGGCGTCGTCTCCTACTTTTTTGGAGAATGAAACCACGTTGTTATCGTTCTTTCTTTCAGTCATTCTCTTTTCCTGGACCAAAGAGCGACTTTCTTCGCCGTTTGATTCCAAGATTTTTCTACTTGCGTCTCATTTGTTATCTTCCTGGATATTATTTGTCGATTTAACCGCTGCAGAGTATCCGGTATTTATATTTTGTTGTCTAGTGACTTTATGATCATTCGTGTCAATTGAATTTATTTGGTTGCAATTACATACAATTTCCATTTTTGTAAATTGATCTCCAACCTCTTTAAGTTCTATTAAAATTGGATTTAAGGCTGTTTGCACTGCACTTGTCACAATATTTTTTTATTATAACACTAAATTCACCTCCAATAAGTCCTTTAATTATTTCAGATTGAATTAATTCGTAGTCAATAAGTATTTTATTAACCCGACTTCAAAAAGGAGAATGGTTCTCAATTAGTCTATATTTTTTTTTTTTTTAATGTGTGTCATTTCAGAACTCCGTCATTTATGAACCGATTTTGAATTTTTTTTTTTGTCTTAAAGGGTTTGGTTTCCCATTGGTCCCATTGTCACCAAATCGCATTCTGATGAGGGGATTCCCGGGAAATCGAGGAAAATCCTCATTTTATATGTGATAACCGATTTCTGCGGAATTTTTTTTTTTTTTTGAAAGGGTATACTCATTTATAATGGGAAAATAAGAAAATTTTTTTAAAAACGGACTTCAAAAAAATTTGGACCGACCCCAAAAAAAAAAAATTTTACAAAAAAAAAACAAAATGCTTGTAAAAAAAACTGAAAATCGTTATAAAAAAATGCACTAAAAAAAAAAAAAACGGATAAAAAAAAAGTATTATAAAAAAATGCACTAAAAATTAGCTGGTCGTTTAGTAGGTCTACCCATATTTAGACAAATAAAATCAGTTATAGAACTTCAAAGTCAGTAAAAAGCGAGAAATAAAACCTATTTTGACAAAATGGAAACCCGACTTCAAAAATCAAATATTCTAAAACAAAAAATGCACTAAAAAGTAAAAAAATAATTGCATATTCTTGTGCCAATTTTAGTTCACCTAAGCAAAAATTTTTAAATATATATGCACAATTATTATTTTTGGAGGCGGTGTCCAAATTTTATGTGAATTTCTCTATGCTGACACCGACTCCAAAAATAACAATAATGGTACATATATATTTAAAAATTTTTGCTTAGGTGAACTAAAATTGGCACAAGAATATGCAATTGTTTTTTACTTTTTAGTGCATTTTTTATTATAGAATATTTGATTTTTGAAGTCGGGTTTCCATTTTGTCAAAATAGGTTTTATTGGTTTCACTTCGAGTAGAAACACCACCACTTGTTGCAGTAGGCGCCATGTTTTTTCGTGTCATTCTTGACAGTATGAATTCTGAACAAAAAATAATATTTCTGAACATTGGCAACTTTATTGGCATCAATATTAGATCTATATAATATTATTATCTAATATTACTCTAATATTAGATAATTATACACATCTAGATGGAGATCAAAACCACGACCTTAGACTTACCGGAATTATATATCTAACATACAAAGACAAGTTAAATAAAATATTTTTATGTTAAAATTCCAAATAAAAAAGTATTACATATTTATAAAAATTTATTGATGTATTTGATTCATTGTATTAATAATTATTATTTATTGATATTCACTTTTCTCCAATTTATCTTTTTCCATGTGTTCCAATAATACTTTTTGCTGCACTCGTCACGCCATGTTTTTTTTTCATATGTTTGATGTAGTTTCCGCCATTTGAAAAATTATGATTACATTACAAACAAAAGTATGGACGTTCACCGGTATGTTGTCTCATATGGACCTAAAATAGTATGTAAAGTTACTCGTTTCATAATTGCATTAATCAAGGAAAATTTGATATTAATGTGGAAATCATATGCAATAGTGTGAATTTTTTAGGCACATTGGCAGGAGATAACTCCTAAGCCAATTACGGTATAAAACCTAAATTTTTAAATTTGGGAACCACTAACAAGGGGGATGTTTAAACTTTTATTTGGTGGTAGTTTGAAGCTGTTACCCGATAAAGTAATGAACAAACAAAAATTAAAAAAAGTTTCGTGCCAAGGCATTAGAACAAGATACAATGAGACACTAAAATATATTTTTTTTATAGTCGTAGTGCACTGACCCTTATAAAACTAGACATGTTATCCCATGTTAAGCTATTAACCCCAATTGAAACGCTTCTCAACTAGCCAAGGTACTAATTTTGGATTCAGCGCGCCTGCGCTGTATGTATCTGTGATAAGAATGTGTAGTACACACAAAGTTTTAGTACATTGGCTAGTTGAGGCGTTACTCTGTCTAGTTTTATAGTTGTAGCGAGTTCTAACATTTTAATAACATATCATTCTGTTATTTGATTGGTTAGGTTTTTTTCAGCGAGCTGTCGCCTCGTTCTAACATATTGCTCGGACAGCTGACAATACGATTCTTAAATGTATATTTAATTTTCGCATTAATAAATATATAGTGACTGAAGCAAGTTTATGCTTGAATGAAGCATGTTACGCCATTAACCCCAATTGAATCGATCTTCAACTAGCCGAGGCATTAATTTTTGCTTCAGCATGCCTGCACTGTATGTATGTGTGATAAGAATGTGTAGTACACACAACAAGTTTTAGTAGGCCTTGACTTATGGCTAGTTGAGGCGTTACTCTATTTATAGTCGTAGCGAGTTCTAACATTTTAAAAACATAACATTCTGTTATTTGATTGGTTAGGTTTTTTTCAGCGTGCTCTCGCTCTATCATATTGATCGGAAAGCTGACAATACGATTCTTAAATCTATATTTTATTTTCGCATTAATAAATATATATTGATTGATAAACGATCTACATCTTACTTATTATTTTAATACCAGTATGTTTATAAAAAAGTCAACCTAATTAGATGATTATTATCCAATTTAGATATTTAATGCACTTATATAGTCCATTATGATATATAATGGACTTTCAACAAAAAAGGGGGTTTTGAATGCCAATTTCCCGAGGCTATTAAAAAATATATATTTCCGAGTCAATGCTCATTGATCTTTTTCTCATTCTGATGAGTTGTATCACCTCCTACAGTAATGAAACATAATTTTGCAAAAACCTGTGTATGCTTATATTTATATACCTTTAAAGAATGTTTTAATCTGAATGCTTTTTGACAATATTCACATGTGAATGCCAACACTCCTGTATGTATTGACGAATGCGTGGACAGTGCTGATTTCTTATGAAACCGTTTTCCACACACCTCACAGGCATGTCGTTTTTCGCTATGTATACGTAAATGCATTTTTAATAATCGTTGAGTTTTAAATTTTCCTTGGCAATGTTCGCAACAGAACGGTGTGGCATCAGAATGTGCAGTATTCACATGCTCTTTTACTAAAAAATTTGTTAAAAATGTTTTACCGCATTGATCACAAGTAAAATCTTTTTGACCTGCAACATTTATTTGAGTTATAAAATCTGACTACGACTATATTTTGTGCACACTGTACGTACCTAAATGAACACTCTTCTTATGATAGAAAAGACCAGTTTTGGTAGCGAATTTTTTATTACAAGTTTCACATTCATATTTTTGCTTTGGAATTAATTGGTGATATCTTCGTAAATGTCCTTGTAATGATTGTGATGTTTTATAAACTTTTCCACATTTTGGACATACATGACTTTTCACAGTTGAATGAGTTTCCAAATGGTGATCATAATTTATACGGTGATTGAAATAGCGAAAACAGACTTGGCATCTAAAGAATATGTTAAAATTTACTCTACAATTAAGTAGGGATAATGCGAAGACACACTACAGAAATGATTCTGTGAAGTATGATCTTGCAAAGGCGCTCGGCTGCTTGGAACTGGGAGGTTACGAGTACGAGTCCCGGCTCTGGAAGTTTGTCAATTAAAATGAATGAGGCGGTTGACTATACTGGTTATGCTTGTGCAGGTTTTCATAGTTCCTACCAAAGTCGGCTTGTAGCAACACAACCTACCAATTTCTAGTCAGCAAACAAATTCCTTGCCCTCCACGCACATTTAAAATAATTAATAAAGATTGGATTATCAAATGATAATTAATGAGAACTCTAGGTTTTTTAAATAAAATTTCAAATTCGCCCCTTTACCTAGATCAGTTTTTTTGTATTATAAATACGTATTTCGACTACAAAGTAGTCATCATCAGTATAAATTAGCTAGTCGTAATTTACTCTTTGACAATTAGAAATAGATAGAAAATCGAGATCAATAGACAAAAATAAAAATATAAAAAAAATTAACCAAAATAAGTTAAAATTAAAATATAATAAATTTTATTGAAATTACTATTGTTAAAATTTATTTCATTTAAGTTTACTCTTGTTAACCTCACTCTTATTAAAATTACTCTTATATTATCTCAGGATATGTTATTCGTTGCTAATTTGGTGACAGTTTCACCAAAAAACTGATCTAGTTAAAGGGGCGAATTTGAAATTTTAATTAATAAAGGTTTAAAAATGCTGATGTGGGTGCCCTTTGTATGGATCATAGAGTCTTAGAAACGGAGGTAAAACCTCATTATTCTTATACATTATTATATTTATAATTTACTTAATCGTTTACAGATAGCGGAATCAACAGATCAATCGCGATGACGTTCTGTAATAAAATACCAAATTTTAGGAGTCTGTAGCAAGTATAATATGCTCAATTGGCATTGGCATTGACTAAAATTTGGACTTTCTAATTTTTAACTCAAACAGACGAAACCAAGTGAACATTAATAAATAGACCCCCTATCACTTTTCTATTTATAAAGTATCCCAAGTCATTAAAACCTTAAGTTCGAAATATGTAGATGTTAATGTTCTTCTGCCACGATAGCCATTGAGACGTCAACGTGGTCACAGCGATGTATCACTATCATACATTTCTGACACTGAAGTTAGGTTTTTTTTTTTAATTTGTCTAATTTGGGATACATTTGTGGACTTTCTTCGCTTGAATGTATTTGATACTTTCTTGTCTATAGATTAAAATTTTGAATTATTGCCATACATTTAAAAATTACTCAATTATCCGTATGCACAGTAATCGATAATATTGTGACAACATAATAGTATAAGAGGGTGGGAAATTTTGTAATTTATATTAATAGTACCAGGAAGATTCTGTACTTAGAAAATAAATTTAGTATGAAGATTATAAAGTGTAATAGAAAATTCAGAAATATCTGAAAAAATCATGTGCTTTCATAATACCGCGTGCATGTTTTCGCTCAATGGTATTTACACCACTGTTCATAAATATTACAAAGTTGTAAGTTACAGAAGATAAATAAATTTAAAAAAAAAAGTTATTTTATTTACATAATCCAATTTACAATATTTTAAGATTTTAGAAACGGATTATGACGTATATGTTTCGACATACCGTCCAAGTAGCCGAGCGGTCTAAGGCGTTATGTCTATTTACTTTACGTTATGTTTAACTACTACTTGGAACTGGAAGGTTATGGGTTCGAATCCCGATATCGGCAGTTTGTCAATTATTAAGAAAAAAAGAGGGGCGGTTAATTGACTAAACTGTCGGCGAATGGATAAGAACGAAGTAACTGGCTATGCTTGTGAAGGTTTTCTGCAGTTTCCTTCACGAACTCCTTATGAATATCGGCATATTTCCTATCAGAGTCGGCTGCAGTCGCACATCCTACCAATTCCTAGTTTACACACAAAAATTCCTTTCACTCCACTCACACCCTCACATCCGTAGGCATCAAAATGGATCTTATGGTCGAAGTGTAGTCTGTCTAGGGCAGCCGCTACAATCTTCGACATAAACGAATCATTATCGAAAAACACGTAATATAATGTTTGACAATGACCCTTTATGGTTGAAATATTCACAATCAGGTTTTAAAACCATAAAATATTGCACAGATACTGTTAGAATTTGTTTTTAAGTTTGGACTATTGTTTATCTATGTTGATTCCACTAAGAGTTAATTTGAATTCAATTGAACATACTTAAATTTGAATTTATTTCTATGAAATCCAACATGTCGTTTAAATTTTTTTAACAATTCGTAAACTTTTGAACATTCTGTACAACTATAAATTGGATCTTGGTTATGATCATTTGTAAAATGATTCTGAAAATTTTCTACAGATGTACATACGGTTTCACATAAAATACATTTCCATTTATATAATTTCCATTCTAAAAGAAAAAAGTTAGTTAGATTATGATATAGTAAAAGACCAATTTTCTAAAATACCATCTTTAGTTTGCCGAATTAATTGACTTCGTCCCGCTACCTTTCGTTTTTGTTTTCTTTTACGGGGCTTTATAGTAGAATCCTAAAAATTAATCATCCTATTTAAATTAAATAAATCACATGTAGTATTTTTCTAAGTTAATAAGGAAACATAACTTGGAACATAAAAACTTTCCAACGGGAATACAGATATAGTAAACACCTCTTACATAGACTTGAAATTGCCAAATTTACAGATATTTCTTATTGTTATTGTGGAAGTAAAATTAAATAAGAACAAAGACGAGTGGTCCCAGATCAAATCGTCAAAAATATTATCACTCCGTTGATATTTCATAAACGAATGTTAGCAGCAAAAATGCCTTTTACATGTAATGTACTCGCTTCAAGATCTTGGACTTCTTCAATATCTAGACATCTGTGTAATGGAATACATTTGTCCCTAAGTTACACGTTGTAACTACTAACAATCTTGTATTTGATTATATAATTTTGAGGCTAAAAATTAGAGATGCCACGAATATTCGGCTAACATTCGGCATTTGGCCACTTTTTTTAAAAATTCAATATTCGGTCGAATACTGAATACCCAATCATGAAAAAAACGCACATATTTCTCAAAAATATATCTATTTCAATAACAAATAATTACTTTAATAATTAAAATCTATCAGTGGTAAGTTTTATGATAAATAAAAACATTTTTTTCAACATTTGTTGGTAGCAAACTAATTCTCTTTTCCCCATAGATAATAGGTACCTGCTTCCGAAAATAGCCTCACACAAACGCCAAAAGACGATAGATAAATCTTGGCGAATTTTGTCAGGCTTGAATACTGTTTTGCGTTTACTGACTTTGTTGTTACACAGTAAACACACAGCCAGCTTATTATCATCATAACTAATCATATAATATTCCCAAAAAGGCGATTTTTTATTAATTACTGGTGGCATTTTCTAAAGCTTTTGGTTAAAAACATCAATATTTTTTAGTAATAAGGATTACTAATTATAATAACACAACGTGCTAACAGAAAAATGTAATAAATAATGCGTGTCGTGACTCGCAAATGAACCAAATACGCTCGACCGAGAGCGTGTACGAATATTCGGCCAAATCACTATTTGTGGCATCTCTACTAAAAATAAGCATTGGTTTAAAGTCCACAAAATCGTATTTAATTAATCATTACGCTTTGCATCAGGTTTCAGATCGAATATACAAGGATATCTTCCAGAAGGTATATTAGAAATAAAAAAATTGAATTTTTTTATTTTGAAAATGTATTTATTTCTCAATGTAGTATCCCTTTAGTTAAGTAGTATCCCTATTCTGGAATTACATATTTGGTATTTACTTTCACAACAAGTGTGCCAACATAATAAAACTGTAATTTAATTTGTAGCAGTGCCATCTGTGGACTAGGCCGAGAACTTTCCACCTTGCTGCCTTACATAGTTTTTTAACTAATTTAAGTTTAATCAAAGAATACAATATACATAGAAGCTCATAAGTACGATTTTTGTGTCACTAGAAATTGTGAGTTGTGAGCGTGACCGCTAGATGACAATAGCTGTTCGATTTCGGTATTTAGTGCCATTAGCAGCACAACCAACTGTATTCTTTGTGTATATTGTATCCGACCAAAAACATAAATGTAAGAAAGGACCAAGTATTCGGGAAAATCCTTAATGTAATAGTTCCTTCTTAAAAAGTCATGATATGAGAGTAAGGACCGAGCTATTTACAAAGTAAATAGCTCTAGACTTCATATAATAGTTGCTTCTTAAAAGGTGATGATATGGAAGAAAAAACCGAGCTATTTACAAAGTAAATAGCTCTAGACTTCATATAATAGTTGCTCTTTAAAAAGTGATGATATCCCATTAAAGAGCCGAGCTAATTACAAAGTAAATAGCTCGGTAAACTATTAACTAAAAAAAATTAATGAGGGGTAAATTGATTAAATGTAAGAAAAAATTTGGTTGAAATTTATTTCGTAAGTTTTCCCTTAGTATGTTTTTAAAATTTTATATAACGCGGCAAGTTTTAAAATATTTGAACTCATCAGAAAAAATAACTTGCCGCGTTATATAAAATTTTATATTTTCCCGAAAACTCGGCCCTTTCTTACACTTATGTTTTTGATCGGATACAATATACACAAAGAATACAGTTGGTTGTGCTGCTAATGGCGCTAAATACCGAAATCGAACAGCTATTGTCATCTAGCGGTCACGCTCACAATTTCTAGTGACACAAAAATCGTACTTATGAGCTTCTATGTATATTGTATTCTTTGGTTTAAATATTAATGATCAACAGAAGTTGACCACTCAATACCTCCTCCAAAACTCGTTTGGAGATATTCATGTGGAATAACAATAAACAATCTGTATACAAAAATTGAAGTGAATCAGAGGTAGAATATTTTTGAAACTCCAATCGAAAAGACCTTAAAAATTATATTTAAATTTACCGAATGTGACTTACATTTTTTACATCATCTTGAGCTTGTGCTTGTGAACTGCCTTTATCTTTTACTAAAAAGTTGAATGAGACAAATAAAAATTAATTTAAAAATTAAAGCAGCGATAATTGTTTACAAGTGCTACTATTGCTAAAAGGAGTCGACTTTTTCAATACCCATAATAATGTTTGAAAAATATTGCAAAATGGTGCGATAAAGTTTTTATATTGTTAAAAGAACTCACAAATATACATCACAAACGATACATCGACGTTTTTGCTTAAAAACATCGATGGTTGCCATGTTTGATAGCGATGTTTTTGGCCGGTGATCACCGGTATTAGTACATACAGAGCCATTTATTACAAATTCTACGAACTAAATACGCAATTTGCAATACCGAGTATGCTTGGTAGTTCGGAAATTCATTAACAGTCCAGATGGCTTAGGTGCGCTGACTGAAACCAAAGAATACAATATATTGTATTCTTTGCTTATACGCTTCTATGTATATTGTATTCTTTGCTAGAATGAATGAAAAGGACGTACCAAAGAGTTGATCAGATCGCTTACCCACCTGTATTAGTTCATTTTTTACTAATTTTTTTTTTTCAAATTCAAAGCTCTTGTATAGTAACTGTTGTTTGTTGATACTTAAAAAGTTCACTATTTATTTCTTACAACGTGGCATATTATCGTTTAATATGCCGCGAAAGAAATAGTGATCCTATTTCTCTATGATTTCTATTCCAATGTTTCACCTAAGTAAATACTAAATAAATCTTTGAAATTATATGTATCGTGATTTATTTTATTATTTTGACAGCCTTGTTAATGTGTAAACACTGCACATGCACTTTGTATTACTAAAATTGTGCTATTGCATGTTTAACTCTCCTTTATACTTATTTTAAAAAAATTAGAAAAAACATCGATGTTTCGATACCTCAATGTTTCAAGAGCCGGTGTTTTTGTCATCGATGTTTTTTATTTAAATCGATACATCGAACCATCGATGTTTTTCGTTAAGATGTTGCATCCCTATGAACAATACAACCCTAAAAACTGAAAAAGATGCTAGAAAACGAGTTGACTGTAGGCCAAAAATAAATACTTTTTGATTCTTCTCATACTTTCGAAGATTCTTATTATAAAGTAGCTGAAATAGCCGGCGTTGCCGGGCTTCAAAAGCTTCATGTAAAGAGTACTCTTATGTACTATTTGTGTCAAATAATACTGTCCATCTTTGAAACCATACAAGATAGAACAAAAATGTAAAGACAAAAAAATGTCCTTTTTTAAATAAAAACAACTTTTGTTATAAACTGTTTTACATAAATATAAGATATACCGGGTATTTAAGCAATTAACTTAGTTGTTATTTTCACTTGTTTTTTTCTTCTAAATTTTGACAGTTCGAGACGTAAATTTTTGTATAGTTTAAATTTATTGACAAATAATTTATATCCTAAGTTTTGTTAAAACAGATATTTCTATAGAAACTATAAACTATTTTAGAGATCTAGCCGTCAGAAAACAGTAATAACTTTGGAACGGTTTGGTATTTCGAACTTCTGAATGGGGTCGTAAGGAAAATTTAACTTGGGTGTTCATTTATCATTATTTCGGTATCTTTCAAACCGTCCAAGCAGCCTAGCGGTCTAAGGCGTTATGTCTACTTGGCACTGGGAGGTTATGGGTTCGAATTCCGACATCGGCAGTTTGTCAATTATGCGTATGGACAAGAACTAAGTAACCGGCTATGCTTGTGAAGGTTTTCTACAGTTTCCTTCACGAACTTCAGATGAATATCGGCATAGTTCCTATCAGAGTCGGCTGCAGCCGCACTACCTATCAATTCCTAGTCTACACACAAAATTCCGTCCACTCCACTCACATCCTCACATCCTTAAGCATCACAATTGATCTTATGGTCGAAGTGAAGCCCGTCCAAGGCAGCCGCTATACAATCTATCTAGTTTTCTCAATGCAATTTTTAAGAAAAACACATTTTTTGTCTTTGAATTTGTCTTCTATCTCGGTTTTAAAGTTAGATATTTCCGCACCACCTGGGGGGTCATAAGAGAGTAATGAGCTAATTTGCAAGTTGTTTATTTTTAAGGAAGAAACATTGTATATCTCCTTTTTTGCTTAAAAAAGCCTTTATTTCGAAATCACAGCCAGGCACTTCAATATTATTTATATGTACAGATGTATAGATTTGGAAGATGAGTTGTCATCGGAAGATGTTAACTATCGTTTGCAGGAGAATGAGATGTTTAAAAAAAGTGCTAAAAAAGCTATTTTTGTTTGAACTGGCCTTTTTTAGTCTTTGCTCTTTACATTTTATAAATGTTCATGATCTTTAAAACCACTAGATGTCATCTAAAATTTTTTGTGAAAATGTGTAAACGTTTTTTATTCGTAATACGATAGTTAACATCTTCCGATGACACCTCATTTTCAAAATCTATACATTTATACATATAAATAAAATAGAAGTGCCTGTCTGTGATTTCGAATTAAAGGCTTTTTTTGATCGGACCCGTTACTCGTACTTGTCTCATAGAGTCACGTAAAGTAAAAGCCCCTCCCCTCCTAATTTGCATACGTATTTTATAGACGACCCCTTACCACTAACTAGTTCACACACTGTAATTTGCTCTTAATTTCAAATTTTCCCCTTATTCTATGGGATGAGAGCGCGCTCAAGGGATTTCACTGTAACTCTGCTGGCACAATTTGTGGCAGATCTCAACGAGACGAGTAAAGAATGAAATTTTTCGATATATTGATCAGAAAAGTCTTTTATTACATATTTTTAAAAACTTGACGAGACAAATCGAAAATAAAAATTTTTCTATACCTCTTGGAATTTCTGAGGTTTTTGGTCGTTGATGGCATTATTATCGTTATAATCCATAGTTCTACTAATCAAATTGGTGGAGAATGGAGATATAATATATACACTGTATAGCAAAAAAAGTGGCGCACTTAGAAAAATTCATTTAAATGATTTTCTTTGGAATTTTTTCCCGTTATTAACTACATTTTTATAAATTTGGATATGTTTTTGTTGGCCTGGGCGTAAAATTGCATAAAAAACTTTATACTTGACGAAAAAAAAATTAATTTAAATAAAAAGACAAATTTGCATAAATTTTAGAATTTTAAAAAAGCATTTTATTTCAAGCTTTTTAGAAAGAAATATCCACTTTTAACAGTGGATATTACTTTCTCTAGCTCTAATTACTGCCTCAAACCTTCTTGGCATACTTTTAATTCGCTACAACATCTTGGGTGATAACCCCCCATTCCTAAAGCTATTATGACTCCTGTGAGCTACTAGGAGGGTTAATTCATCTTTTTATACGTCGGACAAGTTCAGACGTATCAGAATTTCGATTATTTTATTTTAATGTACACCCTTCGAAATCGTTTTTATACTGCTTCTGAGACTTCCCAAAGGCTCCGTATAGATCCTAATGTTGCTACAAGTGCAGAGAATGTTAGAAAACGACTTGTTGAAATGATCTTACGACCCAGAAAGCTAACCAGTCGTAGCCCGAGAACATATATATATATATATATATATATATATATATATATATATATATATATATATATATATATATATATATATATATATATATATATATATATATATAAGATAACGCCGTGACTATTCGGGAAGCGAAAGAATAGAGTGCTACTAATTATAATTTGTGAAACAATAATTTTATAATATGATAATTATATTAAGTAAAGAAAAAAAGTTCAATGTAAGTATATTTATTGAAAAATATTAATGGTACTTGATATGATATTTTTTTATTTTAATACTTAATTGATTGTATTCTAAAGATGAATAAAAATAGTATCGTACTTCACACCCGTGTTAATACACCGCACGGAATGTGATTCGCCCGATCCCGTAGATCGGGAGAATAGTCACGGCAATCAAATATATACAAATATTTTTTTTTCAAAATCGATATCTCAAAAACTAAGCGAGGAGATATAGAACAATTTTAATCTTTACTGTCGATATGCCTTTCCAAGTTCTACTAAAATACGAGGTACCCCGGTTACTAAATCGAGCATTAATATCATTGAACTCACATAACGCTTAAAACAGAAGTCATTAGCGTAAGTCCTTTACACAGTGCAATGTTATTGTTAATCAAAGCACTGTGTACGGGCATTCAATATTACCATGCAATTGTGAAAATTGTGCAATTGAATGGGTATTTTAAACTTATTTTATTAAAACTAGCACTTGTAAAGATTTGACAAAATAATGATATCAAACCTTCTTCCTTAACAACTCCATCGTAGTCATAATCATTTAATACAGTTTCATAATATTGATACGCATCATTTTCTGGTTCTGGTAATTCGGTTTTTAAACTTATTTTCTTCTCTACAATTGCGAATAATATACTTTGTTGAGCTTTCATTACAAGTTCTTGGAAATCATAAGTAGACCCAACTTTGTCACAGCACAATAAACAAACATTGTTGGGTAAATTTATGTTATCAAAATTCAAACTTAAACATTGTTGTATTTTTGATTCTAGTTTTAATTTGATTGCTTTGTCGTGTTTAATATTTATTAATTCATTTCCACCTTTCCACTCAGCACAGAGTCTACATTGTAAAAAACCACTCATACTTCAAAATTCAAATGTTTGTAGCTCAAGTCAAATTTGAATTGACATTTAAGATTGTTTCAATGTTAGGTAATAAGTTTTCAAATAATTTTAATATTGTATAATCGATAGGCTCGGATTTTTGGTTCACAAAAATGTTTCTTTTGAAATAAATATCATTTTAAGAAACTTCCTTCTTTAATTGACTTAACTCAATTTCATTTAATACAATACAATAGTGCAATAGATGCCTTCAATGATGTTCACTGACCTCTATATAAAATAATGTTAGACAGTAGCCCAATGAACCTCGTGCAGGATTCATTGGATTAAAAATTTAAAAATTAATTTTTAACTCGGCCTGTGGGCACCGTGCTCTAGATTCAAGTACATACTAGGAATAAAAAAATACAAATTTTTTTGATTTGCATAATCAGGATTAAAAATTAGAAAATCAATTTTTAATTCACGAATTTGAGTTTAAAATAAATGAATTCTTAATTTACATATTCAGGATTCATTTTTGACCGCGATGTTCACGAAAGGATGGCCAAAATGACAAATATCCGAATTTGATACGACTAAAAAACTACTAAAACTTGATTGTTTTTCAAAAATGAGCCACAAAATGAACATTTGGCTTTTTTATTGCCAGTTTTGCTACCAACCGATATCAGCCATTCTTTGAGTACTGAATCTCTCTATGAGTGAATCCGTGAGCCAACAGTCTCGAAATTACTGAAATCAATAAATAATTTTCGATTTTTGCCCCAATTTCCTAGATCAAAAAATTTTTTTGTATTTTATAAATACGTATACCTATATGAATTAGCTAATTGTAATTATTCTCCGAGGAGATGTTACTTGTTGCTAATTTGGTGACGGTCTGCACAAGAAAAATCCTAGAGATAATGATGGTTTATTTAAATCGTTTGACGGTAATTAGGCTGTGCCGACATTGGAAGCTGCTGTTTAGAAGCTCATTGAAAAAAATTGCTCGACGTGCAGAGGCTAGGGGATCGGATAATTATACAATAATAATACAATAGTTTTATTTTGAACTCTTGCTATTTACAATGGTTTAATAAAAAACGTACAAAAATAAACTATAAGTACTATTCGTAAATTATTTATAATATTCTATTGTTTTACTAAAAACAAATATTAATCTAAGTTATTAAGGCACATAATGTTAAGGCACTTTTTATAATCAAATAGGGTATACAATTTATGCATATATTTTATCTATGAAGTTATGTATAAAAAAATCGCTCTTTAATTGCTTCGTGAGTTTTATTATTTTCTCCCTCATAGAACCCGAGAAAAACTAAAAAATGAAAATTCGAAAAATATTGGAATTGTTTGAACTTAGTTTTTGGCAAAATGGTGAGTATTTGAGGGATTTTTTCTGGACATCATAAAATTGCTCCTTGTTTGCTCTTAAGGACGTTCATGCATGAGGCTTGATAGTAGATAAAAAAATTTTTTTTAGTGAATTGAATTGCTCAATTATGTAGTTATACTTTGTAAAAAATCACTTTCAATGAAATGAAGAGAACATGCTGAAGAGAAGATTCAAGAGAACATATATATATATATATATATATATATATAAAATATATATATGTATATATATATATATACAGATATATGTATATATACATATATATATAATGATAGTTATATTTTTTTTTAAATAACAAACATTTTATATCCGTATCCGCCTTGTACATTTACTACAAGAAAAATAAAAATTGTGGCCACTAATATGGTTCAGGTTGGTTAATTTTTTTTGAACGGGAGTGTATGTTAAAGTGGTAAGAGTTGGACAATTTTTTTACCACAATTGGAGATTATATTTAATTGAAATTTCGTTCGTGGGGAATTGAGCTAAGCGCTGTCGTGAACATTTCGAATAATGTCTTTTAAATATTGTTGGTACTTGGTATAGTGTTGTGACGTTTAAGTATACACAAAAATAATACGTTGAAATAATGAGTCAGTTACTACTTCAAAGTACTTAATACTGTTAATGATATGAAAAAATCTACTCATTAAGATAATCATCCGTGGTGTAACTGTTAACGAACTGGGAGCGATATCCATAGCTCCAGAGTTCGATTCCTGGCGAATGAGTTAATTTTTTTTCATATTAGTATTAATTAATAAATATACTAATTTTAATTGTTTTTGTAAACTTAGTGTCCATCCATCCATTGTTAGTATGATTGCTTTATGGTTATGTTATACTAACGGAGGTGACGAGCATTTAATTATTTGGACATTTAAGTAATAATTCTGAATATTGGCAACTTTATTATTAATATTAAATGTAAATAATTATGTACACTAGGTGGTAATCAAAACCACAACCTTTGACTTAAAGGAATTATACGCAACTAACATACAAACATAATAAGTTAAATAAAATATTTTTGTATTAAAATTCCAAATAAATATTACATATTTATAAAAATTTATTGATGCATTAATTCATTGTATTAATAATAATTATTTATTTATATTAACTTTTCTCCAATTTATCTTTTTCTATATGTGGTCCTATAATTCCATTTTTTGTTTTACTTATCACACCATGTTTTCTTTTCATATGTTTGATGTAGTTTCCCCCGTTTGAAAAATTATGATTACATTCCAAACAAGAGTATGGACGTTCACCGGTATGTTGTCTCATATGGACCTAAAAATAGTAAGTAAAGTTACTCGTTTCATAATTGTATTAATCAACGAAAATTTGATATTAAAGTTATAATAATATCTAATAGTGTGAATTTTTTTAGACACATTGGGTTTTTATGGCAGGAGTTAACTCCTAAGCCAATCCGGTATATTGCTCTCATTATTTATAAATAGAACCTAAATTTTTAAATTTGGAAACCACAAACTAGAGAAGTGTTTAAACTTTAATTTGGTTGTAGTATGAAGCTGTAACTCAGTAGGTAAAGTAAGAAACACAAAAAAAACTTAAAAATGTTTAGTGCCAAGGCATTAGAACAAGATACAATGAAACACCAAAATATATTTTTCTTATATTCGTAGTGCACTGACCCCTATATAACTGGACAGATTATCCCATGTTACGCCATTAACCCCAATTGAAACGCACCTCAACTAACCAAGGTACTAATTTTTCAGCACGCCTGCGCTGTATGATATGTAGTAATGTTTGCGTGACTGTCACTTGCATTTCCACTACACACATAAAGTTGTAGTAGGTTTTGGCTAGTTGAGGTGGTACTCTGCCTAGTCTATCCATCGGACTGTTGACAATACGATTATTAACAGTATATTTATTTAGCGGTAAAAAATAACACTAACAAAAACATAAACAAGATAAATATGATGTAAATTTTGTTTAAGTTTCGAATTTAATTAAGGATGTGAGGTACGACTCGATCCGCATCTGACTAAATATTTTAATACCAGTATGTTTACAAAAAGTCTACCTAGTTACGAATTATTTCCAACCTTAATTATGTGTCTCTTTGTTCTTGCTGATTCAGAGTATTGCAAAATTACGCAATGGTGAATCCGAAGTCACATAAACTTTTAACTACAAAAAGTGTTTTTAACTCCAATTTCCAGCTCACTTGAATTTTGTTTTCTCATTCTGATGAGTTGTATTGCCTACTATACAGTAATAAAACATAATTTTACAAACCTTTAAAGTTGGTTTCAATCTGAATGCTTTAGGACAATATTCACATGTGAATGCCAACACTCCTGTATGTACCGACGAATGCGTAGACAATGACTCTTTCCTATGAAACCGTTTTCCACAAACTCCACATTCATGCTGCTTTCCATCGCTGTGTAATCGTAAATGAACTTTTAATCTTCGTTGAGTTTTAAATTTTCCTTGACAATGTTCGCAACAGAACGGTGTGGCATCAGAATGTGCAGTATTCACATGTTCTTTCACTAAAAAATTTGTTAAAAAAGTTTTACCGCATTGATCGCAAGTAAAATCTTTTTCACCTGTAACAATTATTTGAGTAATAAAATCTGACCCCGACTATATTTTGTGTACACTGTACTTACCTAAATGAACACTCTTCTTATGATAGAAAAGTCCAGGTTTGGTAGCGAATTTTTTATTACAAATTTCACATTCATATTTTTGCTTTGGAATCAATTGGTGATATCTTCGTAAATGCCCTTCTAATGATTGTGTAGTTTTATAAATTTTTCCACATTTTGGACATGTATACCTTTTTACAGTTGAATGAGTTTCCAAATGGTGCTCATAAAGTGCACGGAGATGGAAATAGCGAAAACAGACTTGGCATCTAAAGAATATGTTAAAATTTATTTTTAAAGTTTATATTATCGTTCACAGATAGCAGAATCAACAGATCAATCGCGATGACGGTCTGTGATAAAATACCAACTTTTAGGAGTCTATAGAGGCTATACCATACCGTTTAGTTTACATCTTCGCATAGTAGATCTCCCACGAGTATGAGAGAGTACATATGTATACATTAAGCAATGTGTATGAGAAGGAGGTCTTATAGGTTTGATAAACAAACATATTTTTCAAAACAGTGAATAATATTCATAACTGTTCGAGTGGTTGGTGATTGTCACATACAACACAACAAAACACATAGGCACATAAGACCTTCTCATACACATTGCTTAATGTATACATATGTACTCTCTCATACTCGTGGGAGATCTAATATAGTAACTATACGAAGATGTAAACTAAACAGTCGGTAGAGCAAGTGTAATAAGCCCAATTTATTGACTTAAATTTGAACTTTCGAATTTTTAACTTTCAGAGACGAAACTAGGTGAACATATATAAATAGACCCCCTATCACTTAATTTTCTATTTATAAAGTTTCCTAAGTTATTAAAACCTTCAGTTTCAAAAAATGTAGATGTGAATGTTCCTCTGCCGCGATAGCTATTGATGCGTTAACATATGGTCACGACGATGTATCTCTATCGTAAATTTCTGACACTGATGTTTGGTTTATTTTTAAAATTTTTCTAGTTTGGACTAAATTTGTGGTGTGCCCCACAAATAATTATAATGGATTTTCGTCAAATAACGACCCATATTCAATACAAAAAAAAGCATTAAATCAACTTGTGCTATTGGTTTTTTGACGATAAGCACTGCATTGAACGAAATAATAAGAAAAAAGTCATTATGAAAGATATTACAACCTTCAATATTAAAAATTAGGTACGATGGTAAAAGTATAGGTAATCGATAATATTGTGACAACATATTAGTATACTAGAGTGGGAAATTTTGTATTTTAGACTAATAGCATCAGGAAGATTTTGTAATTTGAAAGAAAAAAAATTAAAAAAATGCTATTTTAATTAGATAATTCAATTTAAAATAATTGAAGATTTTAGAAACGTATTGTGACGTATATGTTTCGACATAAACGAATCATTATCGAAAAACACGTAATATATTGTTTGACAATGACCCGTTATGTTTGAAACATTCACAATTTTTAAAACCATAAAATATTGTTAAGTTAATTGGTTGAAATTTCATGAAGTGAAGGTCAATACGAATATTTTTTACACATATGAATTTGTTCGGATACTGTTAGAATTTGTTTGAAGTCTGGATTATTTTTGATCTATGATGATTCCACTAAGAGTAAATTTGAATTCAATTGAACATACTTAAATTTGAATTTATTTCTATGCGATTCAACATGTCGTTTAAAATTTTTTAACAATTCGTAAACTTTTGAACATTCTGTACAACTATAAATTGGATCTTGGTTATGATCATTTGTAAAATGATTCTGAAAATTTTCTACAGATGTACATACGGTTTCACATAAAACACATTTCCATTTATATAATTTCCATTCTAAAAAAAAAGTTAGTTAATGATTTCGTAATTTGAAAATTTACTAAAATACCATCTTTAGTTTGTTGTATTAATTGACTTCGTTCCGTTTCCCTTCGTCGTTTTGGTTTTCGTTTCCTTTCACGACGCTTTATAGTAGAATCCTAAAAATGAAACTTTAATTAAAAATGAAATTTTAATTATAAATAAATCACACATAGCATATCTTTGTATGCTAATATAAGGACACATAACTTTATGTGCCTCATGTGTTTGCTGTAGTAAAACCCACTTACATAGACTTGAAATTGCCAAATTTAGTGATATTTCTTATTGTTAATGTGCCTAGTCTTGTGTAATGCACTACTTGGTATTCGTGCAGTTTTGCAACAAAAAATTTATAACGTATGGCAGCTTTTGGCTTTTACATCAAGAAAACTGATGGATACTGAAAAACAGTATAGTACATTTTCAGGAGAATTACTAGTTCCAAATTAGTTGAAATTTATTTATTCAGACCGACCACAAATGTTTAGTAAATGCTATTAATTCTCGTAACGAAGGTCTACTAAATCGTGATATGCGCTAGAAGTGTGATCTTCTTGTCCTTAATTTATTAAATAATCCTAAGTATTCTTTAGAACTCCGTACTGTTCCTAATTTTACTTTTGCCTGTCCTTCACGTGGGTCATCTTCAACCGATTTACGACCTAATTTAAACTCAGCTGACCATTTGTTTAAAGTTGATAATATACGTGCAGACCCCTTATACACCAACTATGGATGAAATTCTGTTGCCGATAAACCACCCAAACTGAAGAATTTTATGACGGAACGGTATTCAAGTTTCGGAACGGTATCAAATAACACACAACGCGCTCATTTTACATAGGTGTATAGGCCCAGTTTTTTTTAAGGATAAACCTAGTTAATTAACTCGCGTGGTTTAAGTTAAGTTCCCCCACCTAGATCCCGAAAATAGTAGCATTGATCAGAAGAATAATAATATATATTATATTAATATATTATTATATTTTATTATTATCATATATATTATTATAAGATCTGAATAATAATTTATTATATATTATCATATATATTATTTATCATAACCTCAAAAATTTCAATTCAAAGTGTTAAATATTTTATGCAGTGATATCAAGTTATTAACAAAGAGTGATTTTTGACTCTAAAATTGTGAAGATTGCAACGTTATTGACACGTGTACAGTATGTCATCAAGGGAAGGGACTCGAAGTGGGGGAACTTAACTTAAACCACGCGAGTTAACTAGGATTATCCTTAAAAAAACTGGGCCTAAACTAAACTATTTGTCTGATCAAATTCACATTTGGTATTTACTTATACAACCAGTGTGCCAACATAATAAAACTGTAATTTAATTCTAGCAATGCCATGCCTCTTACATAGTTTTCTTACTAACTTAAGTTTAATATGAATGGTAATCAACAAAAGTTGACCACTCAATACTTCCAAAACTCGTGAATCAGACGTAGAATATTTTTGGAACTCCAGGACTTTATAGTTATATTTAAATTTACCGAATGTGACTTACATTTTCTACATTGGCTTGAACTTGTGCTTGTGAACTGTCTTCATCTTTTACTAAAATATTGAATGAAACAAATAAAACGAATTTAGTAAGCAGTGATAATTCTTTACAAGTGCTACTGTTGCTAAAAAAAAGTCGATTATTCCAATACCCATAAAAATGTTTGAAATATATTGAAAATAGTGCGATAAAGCTACAATTAAGTTTAAAGTACTAACAAATAGATGAACGATACAACCCTAAAAAGATGCTAGAAAACGAGTTGACTAACAACTTAAAATCGTTAAGATATGAACAAATCCATTTTTTTACACATGTACTAAATAGGCCAACAATAAATACTTTATAAATCTTCTCATACTTTCGAAAAATATGTATTTTTAATACCATGTATTATGATTATTTCACTGACCTCCATTATATAGTGGGTTCTTCTGAAAAAATTAGAATAGTCTAATAGTCTACGTAGCTCTTACGTGTATATATATATATATATATATATATATACGTAAGATATATATATATATATATATATATATATATATATATATATATATATATATATATATATATAGGCTGTCCCCGGAAGTAGTCGAGTTCCATAAGAGGGTAGGTAGGGGGTACAATTTTGGAACGAAAAGTCCTGAAACATTTTTCTATTAAACGCACCGTTAATTATTTATTAATTAAGGAAACTAGGTTGAAACCAGAGTTGCAAAAAGTGCATTTTTTTGATAATTCATTTTTGATTTAATCATCAATTTTTGGAAAATGTATTGCTTAAATTTTTCAAATTATTCATTCCTTGAAAAGTGCACTAATTAATTTTTTTTATTTTTTGAAAAATATAAATAAATTGTTTTAATAAATTTAAAAAAAATGCTTTCTGAAAAGTGCATTAATAAAATTATTTGATTGATTAATTTTTTTAATAATGCAATAATTAAATTTTTGGAATTATCAATTTTTAGAAAATCGCAAGACGTGCACCCCTTAAATTTTACTTTCCTGTTTCTGTGGATACGAGCGACAGATAAAATTCATAGTAGCTTTGGGACACAAGTTATAGTGAGCAGGTTTTTTTTTTGGATGTCCCAAGCCTGTTAAAAAATCACCAGAGACATGCGCATCTATAAAACGAAGATCCAACCCTTAAAATCTCAACTCTTTCATTTAGGTTTCGAACTCAGTAAAAAGTCACTTTCATTAGCGAAAAATAATGAATAAATAAATTCGTTATTACCAGAAGCATTTCTAGCTGGGGGAGCCATTTTCTGGAAAAGTCGATTTGCTGTAATAAAATCTGTTTCAAAATTTATTATTATCAAATAATTAACTCCAATTTTTCGGTTAAGGTTAGCTAAAAAGCTAGAGAGATGCATGAGGAGGCCGAAAATTCGAGTTTACAACGCTTACTGTACTGTCTCAAATGCCGCCCTTGATGTCATATCTGGTGTCCCTCCTATCAAGTTACTTGTTAAAGAGAGAGTAAGTGTGTATGAAAACAGAGATAGAATTGAAGCTGCAAATACACTGCTCTACAACTGGCAAACAGAATGGGACGACGTAAGATACTCTAATACAAGTACTTGGACAAAATTCCTCATAGAAGATATTGAGAAGTGGACAAAAAGGAGACACGGTGAGATAAACTACTTCTGGACCCAGTTTCTATCTGGACATGGCCAATTCAAGGCCTATTTAAGTAGGATGAAAGTCTGCGACAGTGAGATATGTAAATACTGCTATGAGATTGACGCCGCTAACCACACGTTCCGTGTTTGTCCCCGTTGGTCAAACGAGCGACAAAAAGTCAACCAAACAACTGGTACACAACTAGACGTTTCAAACATAATCGATGCGGCCCTAAATACGGAAGAAAAATGGAACGACATCCATGCATTCATCGAGAAAATCCTTCGACAGAAGGAAACGGATTTTGGGAGATAGGTGAAAAAGAAAGCGTCTGAGGAGCGGAGCCATGGCGAAGTAATGCATACCGCGGTTCCACCATGGCTTCCATATTTCATAGGAGAAGGTTTTCGAGGGTTTTAGTGGGTAGAAGTCCCACACTACTGCTTCCACGTTGGCAGTGCTTTTTGAAGGTTTCCCTCTACCTTGACTTCTTTCAAATATATACATATATATATATATATATATATATATATATATATATATATATATCTACTAACAGAAATAATTTGGTTTTTTAATTTCGGATGAATTTATCGTGAGTTATTCTGACTTCGGCAAGAGAACTTTATTTTGAGGGGTCACAAATGAGGTCCCAATGGCTGAATTTTCAAAATTTTGAAATGAAAATTTCTAAAAATATTTGTCAAATGTTTATCTTTGTATATGTTTAAAGGTTGAAATAAAATATTTCATTTATTTTATTAGAAAAAATTAGAACAAACATGCTTTTTTTTAGCCTTTGAAAACCATGTAACTCCTTAAGTTTCTGAGATATTTATAATTGGCGGAATTAAATTGCGGCAGATTGTATTATTTTGTATAAATAAATAAATGTAATAAATTGTTAAATAATTTTAAATAAATAAACATAAAATATATATACACAAAACTTTTTTCACAATCAATATCTCGAAAGATTGAAGCAAGATACCTAAGCGAGATATACACAATTTTTTATTTTTACTTTCGATTTGTCTCGCTAAGTTCTATAAAAATTAAAGGTCAAATGGTGGCGGCTCGGTTACACTAGAATTGCTCGCATTCATATAGTTCACATAACGATCTACGACAGGGGTTCCCAAACTCTTTATATGATGAAACTCTTTGAGAATCGTGGAATTTCCACGGGTCGTCTTGTTTATTTTAAAGGGTAGGTAATAAAACATAGTCAAAAATTTTAAATTTTGTTTATTTCAAACTCATAACTCATGAACATAAAATTAATCAATTATTTATTTGGTAGGTATTTATATCATTGTGAATTTTAAACTATAACCACTATAACACATATCAACATAATATAATATCGTTTTTAATAACTTCCATGATATTGAGTCCTGAAATTGCAAATTTTCTTTTTAAAATGTCTTCTTTATTCTTTAAAATATTTGTATTTAAAAAAGTATATTTACAGATTAACTTACATGTAACGCATTTTAAAGTTGCTTTTCAATAAGATTAATGAAGACTAAAGCTCAATTTTGAAAATTCGTTCTTGCAACTGTTAAATTAAAATCTCCAGATTATAAGCAGAAACATCTATTCAAAAGTGCAACACTTCTTGTCTAATGCGTTGTAATTTGGACAGGAAACACGCTTCCTTTATAGCACTTCTTTGAATTTCCTGTTAATCACTTCTTCGAAACTTAACAAAATGTAATGATTTAAAAAAAATTTGGGTGCATTCATAATCAATATTAACTTGCTATTTAGTTTATTATGCAATTTTATGTTTTTATAATCAATTTAAAAAAATTGGACCGTGTTTAGCAAATGTACCTACATCATCCATAGTATTGTAAAAACGTGGAAAAAATGTTTTGTTTTTAACATTTCTATACCGAAAACTGTCCAAGAAGCACTAGCCTTCCGCGGATAACAGTTTGGAAAACCCTGCCGTTAGACATACCATTCACTTCACATAATTCCTTTACACTGTGCAATATTATCGTCAACCAAAACACTGTGTACGGGCATTCATATTAATATGCAATTGCGAAAATTGTACAATTGTATGGCTATGTAAACCTAATTTTATTGAAAGTAGCACTTGTAAAGATTTAACAAAATAATAATATTCAAACCTTCTTCCTTAATAAGTCCATCGTGATCATAATCATTTAATGCTGTTTCAAAATATTGATACGCATCATTTTCTGGTTCTGGTAATTCGGTTTTTATACTTATTTTTCTCTCTAAAATTGCGTCTGATATACTTTGTTGAGCTTGCTTTACAAGTTCTTGAAAATCATGAGTAGATTCAACTTTGTCACAACACAATAAACAAACATCGTTGGGTAATTCTATGTTATCAAAATTCAAACTTAAGCATTGTTGTATTTTTGATTCTAGTTTTAATTGGATTGCTTTGTCGTGTTTAATATTTATTAATTCATTTTCACCTTTCCATTCAGCACAGAGTCTACATTGTAAATATGCACTCATAGTTCAAATGTTTGAGGTTCAAGTCAAGTTTAAATTGACAGTCAACTAGTATAACTCTACAATCATATTTATTTATTCAGTTTTAGGTAAAAAATTTCTAAATAAATATTATATATTTTCCACAGGTTTGAATATTTGGAAATTTACTGATTCTGGTCACACAAAAAATTCCTTTAAAATAGATACCATTTTATGAAACTTCATTCGTTTATTTGTTTACTTTATTTACGCCACAGATCGGCGGGTTGCCCACGAAGTATAGATATGGAGTCCGAACGGTATACGATGTTTTAGGGTCACCAAATTTAGCCCCCCAGAATTATTTTTTTCATTTTTTCATTTTTATTTTGATATATCGTTACATGGAGACTATATAATATCGTTAGTTCATCTTTTGTTCTTGATTGTTCGCTAAAAACAATTGTTTGTTCTTAATTTGTTTATTTAAAAAAAAATAATTAAAAATATACCCTCAAATTGGCCCCCCATTGCAATTTTTAATATCTTTTTGTCTGGACTGGAATATCCATTCATTATTGTTCATGCATAAATAACGTTTGTTCTATCTTCAAATTGCCTGTTTTTTTTTTTAATTAAGAATTTTAATTAGCTGAATACTTGTATTCAAAATATGTGTATTGCTTATGCGTCAACTTTCCGTTTAAAGCTGTCGCATGGGATATCAAATTCTTAAGAGTGATGCTCGACTCCAAACTAACAATACAAATCTTCTCTAACGATTTGCACAAAAGAAAGTTTTGAGCAATGCAATGGGCCAGATGGGGACCACCTTCATACAAAACCTTGAAATCGTTTTTACATAAAAAATATTAACTCTCAAACAATTGTTATACTCTCTCAAACGATTTGCATTAGCAAAAGTTTTGAGATTTGTAGTTGGCGGCCAAGTTGACACTCGAAATTAAAATCGTTTTTCCGTAAAAAATAATAACTCTCAAAAGTTTTTTCTTTTCTCTCAAACGATTTGCATAAAGAAAAGTTCTGGAAAATGAAGTCGGGTGGCTAACTTTACGGAGGTCCCTAACTGATTATAAATCTTGATAAATACTGAGATTAACACCATAGATTAGGTCGTATCATGGTACGATCAGACAGGTATGTTCTATCTTCTATACACGGGTTCAGTTCTATACACACGTTTTGGTTCAGTTCACGCATTCCACCTGCCGATGCAATGTTAGTTAATTTCCGCCTACGTATTCAAATATCCTTTTAAATGTTGATGTTGTGGAAAGAGCGAGAGAGGCTAACCAAGTGTGAGAGAATGGGCAAAAGCGTACTATATATGTCTCTGATTGTACCATTGGGAAAGGGCGTTATGCATGCACCAGTTTATGCATATGAAAAAATGCTGAACTATGTTGGGTATACCTGGTAGCTAGGAATAGTCCCCACCAAGGGTTAAATTGGTATTATGGGTTGCTGGTTTTGCTTGCCAAGTGTGTATAACCTACAAAGTGACGAATTTTCGGTAATCCTATGCGTAGACATGTAAGTACAGCTCGGGTACTTTGGCATTTAATACTTACTGTACTAACCATACCCATACGAATTATACAAGTAACATACAAACATGACAAGTTAAATAAAATATTCATGTGTTAAAATTCCAAATAAATAAGCAATACATGTTTATGATAATTTATTGATTAATTATATTAATAATAATTATTGATATTAACTTTTCTCCAATTTGTCTTTTTCTAAATGTGGTCCAGTTATTCCATTTTTTGTTTTACTTATCACACCATGTTTTCTTTTCATATGTTTGATGTAATTCCCGGAATTTGAAAAATCATGATTACATTCCAAACAAGAGTATGGACGTTCACCGGTATGTTGTCTCATATGGATCTAAAATAGTATAATAATAGTAAAGTTACTCGTTTCATAATTGTCTTAATCTAGGAAAATTTAATATTAATGTGGAAATAATATGTAATAGGGTGAATTTTTTTAGACAAATTGGAAGGGCAGTTTTAAGTTTGATAAGCCTTCGACCAATTTTGATACATACTATCATCGTTTATGAATAAAGCCTAAATTTGGGAAAATAATTATTTAGTACAACCACTAATTGTTACTTTACATTGATCAAACAGACAGGAACACCGACACCGAATGCGATCACCAGAAATAAAAAGAACAAGTCATCTCGACTGAAATCATCTTTTAGAAACAGAACATAATCCTTAGTCCAATATGGAAATATTAAACATCACTGTAACAGTTTACCTTTCATTCACCTAATATAATATATGGATTTTAATTTTTCACAGTATAAATACAGCTAATATTAGAAGTACCTACTTTTAAATTAAATAATATTTTTAATATATAAAATAAAATTGGTAGGTTGTGCGGCTGCAGCCGACTCTGATAGGAACTATGCCGATATTCATTAGGAGTTCGTGAAGGAAACTGCAGAAAAACATCACACGCATAGCCGGTTACTTCGTTCTTGTCCATACGCCCACAGTTTAGTCAATTAACCGCCACCTTTTTTTTTTTTTTTAATAATTGGCAAACTGCCAATGTCGAGATTCGAACCCATAATCTCCCAGTCCCCAAGTAGACAGAGTGCGTTAGACCGCTCGGCTACTTGGCTGGTTAAACATAATGTAAGTTTCGGTATTAATTGTCACATTAATAAATATATATTAGCTGAAGCAAGTTCATTATCTCAATATAAGGATGTGAATTACGACTCGATCCGCGTCTGACTTATGATTTGAATATCAGTATGTTTACAAAAAGTCTACCGAGTTACGAATTATTTCCAACCTTATTTATGTCTATTTGTTCTAGATTATTCAGAGTATTGCAAAATTATGCAAACAATAAAGCAATGCAGAATCCTAAGTCAAATGAACTTTTTTTCTCATCATTCAGATGAGTTGTATCACCATCTATGGTAATGAAATATAATTTTGCAAAACCCTGTATAAATTTATATACCTTTAAAAATTGTTTTAATCTGAATGCTTTAGGACAATATTCACATGTGAATGCCAACACTCCTGTATGTACCGACGAATGCGTGGATAATGCTACTTTCGTATGAAACCGTTTTTCACACACTTCGCAGGCATGTCGTTTTTCATCGCTGTGTATTCGTAAATGCTTTTTTAATCTTAGTTGAGTTTTAAATTTTTCTTGGCAATGTTCGCAACAGAATGGTGTGGCATCAGAATGTGCAGTATTCACATGCTCCTTTACTAAACCATTTGTTAAGAATGTTTTACCGCATTGATCACAAGTAAAATCTTTTTCACCTGTAACAATTATTTGAGTAATAAAATCTGACTACGACTATATTTTGTGTACACTGTACTTACCTAAATGAACACTCTTCTTATGATAGAAAATACCAGTCCTGGTAGCGAATTTTTTATTACAAATTTCACATTCATATTTTTGCTTTGGAATCAATTGATGATATTTTTGCAAATGTCCTTGTAATGATTTTTTAGTTTTATAAATTTTTCCACATTTTGGACATGTATACCTTTTTACAGTTGAATGAGTTTCCAAATGGTGCTCATAAAGTGCACGGTTATGGAAATAGCGAAAACAGACTTGGCATCTAAAGAATATGTTGAAATTTATATTTAAAAATTACCTTATTTTTCACAAATACCAGAATCAATATATCAATAGTCATGACGGTCTATGATAAAAACTATGAGAAATCTAGTGAGTATAATCTGCCCAGGTTATAGTGACTAAACTTTGGACATAATAGTATAATATAATAGTATCAGGAAGGTTCTGTTATTAGAAAATAAATTAAGGATGAAGATTATAAGGTGTAATAGAAAATTCTAGAAAAATCTAAAAAACAGAAAAAATAATGTGCTTACATAATACCCTTGTGCACGTTTTCGCTCAATGGTATTTACACCACTGCTTATAAATATTACAAAGTTATAAGTTCCAGAAGAAAAATAAATTTAAAAAAAGAAGTTATTTTATTTAGATAATTCAACTTGCAATATTTTAAGATTTTAGAAACGTATTGTGACGTATATGTTTCGACATAAACGAATCATTATCGAAAAACACGTAATATATTGTTTGACAATGACCCGTTTAGGTTGAAACATTCACAATCAGTTTTTAAAACCATAAAATATTGTAAAGTTGATTGTTTGCGAAAGTGAAGATCAATATGAATAAATCGTAGACTGTTAGAATTTGTTTGAAGTTTGGACTATTGTTTATCTATGTTGATTCCACTAAGAGTTAATTTGAATTCAATTGAACATACTTAAATTTGAATTTATTTTTATGCGATCCAACATGTTTTTTAAAATTATCTAGCAATTTGTAAACTTTTGAACATTCTGTACAACTATAAATTGGATCCTGGTTATGATCATTTGTAAAATGATTGCGAAAATTTTCTACAGATGTACATACGGTTTCACATAAAATACATTTCCATTTATATAATTTCCATTCTAAAAGAAAAAGTTAGTTAGTTTATGATTTCGTAAAAGGTCATTTTTCTAAAATACCATCTTTAGTTTGTTGGATTAATCGACTTCGTTCCGTTTCTCTTCGTCGTTTTGGTTTTCGTTTCCTTTCACGACGCTTTATAGTAGAATCCTAAAAATTAATCCTCCTATTTTAATTAAATGATACACACATAGTAAGTATCTTCATATGCTAATTAGGACACATAACTTTGAATATAAGAACTTTACCAACGGAATAAAAATGTAGTAAAACCTTCTTGCATAGACTTGAAATTGCTAAATTTAGTGTTATTTCTTATTGTTATTGTAACAATAAAATTAAATAAGAACAAAAACGAGTGAATTATAAATTAGTTCCTTTTTAAACGCTTAACTTTATTTTTGGGTCCCGGATCAAATCGTCAAAAATATTATCACTCCATTGATATTTCATAATCGAATGTTTATGAAAGAATGTAGCGCAATAGTGGCATGGGTGAAGTGGCATAGCTTCACCTTGCGGGCCCAGAAGGTTAAAGTTACGCCAAAGGAAACATTTTTTTGAGTGGAAAGTCTTTCGAGAAAATTTATAACAATTATTATTAGAAACATTCACAATACAACAAAGGTGAAATCAATATAAATTTTTTATTTATTTAGTAAACAAAATGATCCGATTTTAGGAATTCCAAGGACTGCATGTAAACAGTTGATCAACGAGTGGTCAAATGCTAAACACCGTGATCACCGGGAAAATGTACCGCGGCAGGAGCTCGGGAAAATGCTGCTTCAGGGTGCAACCAAGAGACTGTCTCTCGATGCACTGAAGCTGAACAGGATGCAACGGCGGAAGGCTACCGGATTCATTATCGGGCATTATCCCATGCAGAAGCATCTGCACACAATGGGACTCCATAACAAGTCCGTTATATGCAAATTGTGTGGCGAGGAGGAAGAAACATCCAGCGCGAATCTCACCCCGAATATATGAACCTTCGGGAGGACCTGGTAAGCAAGCTCCAGACTATTGCCAACATATGGGAGAATCTCGTCGAACTGAGGTAGAAGGGGGAGCACAATGGACCATAAGGTCGAAGTGCAATACTTTTTAGACCCCAAGATGTATCTATATATCTAAACAAAATGACGATCGCGGAAAATAAACTTCAAAACGTCATACGCCAGACTTTTGCTTTAGCAAATATTTTTATGATTGGATCAAAATCATTTTCATGAGAATTGCTTGCTGTTGTTTTTCGAATTAAAAAATTTCACCATTTCGTTGAAAATCGAAATTTTTCTATTCAGACTGACCACAAACCTTTAGCAAATGCTACTAATTCTCGTATCGAATGTCTGTCTACAAAATTGTGACATCTAAGGTAGTGCGACAATACGACACATCAAAGGTAGTGAACACATTCCGGCTGATTGTTTGTATCGAATTAATACCATTTCACAACCTTCAGGTATTGATTTGAAAGATATTAAGAACATTTTTGATCATCAGAAGTGTGATCTTAATTTATTAAGAATTTATTATACATGGAGATTTCTTTGAATCAGCCTAGGGTTTTCATTCATGTTCAAGATCTCGAGGTTGTCTGTAAAGCAGTCCACTTCATTGGTCATCCATCAGTGAAGATAACAATGAATAAAGTACGTAATTTTTCAAATTATTATTTAAACAGGTTCCCAAATGATGAAAAAATTTTGCAACTTTGGATAAAAAATATAGGATACGAACCCAATTGGAAGCCAAGTAAATGGCAATACTTGTGTCAAGACATTTTTCAAGGCAGTGCTATGATATTAGAAGTGGGCGTATCTTTTTACGAAAAGGAAGTATTCCAATAATTTTTTATACATTATTTAATATTATTTAGAATGTCTTTATCTTCTGTAAAATTGTTAACGTCTGTGATTTATTGTTAACGCTATTGATCGTGGTACTCTAGCGACTGTGGTATTTAAAAAGTACTTTTTGTTATGTTCATAGTTTGTAATATTAATACAGTTTTTTATGATTTAACACACTTTGACAAATATATTATATTTTTTATTAATTAAAATTTTTTTATTAAATAAATAATATTTTTTATTTATCGTTGTAAATTTTTTAGTTGAAATTTTTTTCACAAGTGAAAATAGTTATAATTTAATTAAATTATAATATAATTTAATTAATAATATAATTTAAAGATTTTATTGATAATCATTATAAATATTTTTTAAAAAACTCGTTAAATTCAAAAAAATTAAGATTTATGTCTGTTTAATCTTCGCGCCAGTTTGATATATGATTAGTTCTCGCTAATAAAGTATGTACATATAGATGGCTCTAGTGTACGATAAATTGGGCCATTTTTTAAGTTTTATGCCATAAGAATAGAGCTTTAGTTCATATGAGACGGACGGATGAAGAATGTTTTTGGGACTCTAGTCGAAAAGACTTTATAGTTATATTTAAATTTACCGAATGTGACTTTTCATTTTCTACATCGACTTGAGCTTGTGCTTGTGAACTGTCTTCATATTTTACTAAAATATTGAATGAAACAAATAAAACGAATTTATTAATTAAAGTAGTGATAATTCTTTACAAGTGCTACTGTTGCTAAAAGAAGTCGACTTTTCCAAAACCCATAAAAATGTATTGAAAATAGTGCGATAATGCTACAATTAGTCTGCCTATAGTCTTATTACAAGGTCAAATTATTAAATAAATTAAACTAAAAAACATTAAATACTTTTAGAAATGATAAGTTTTTAAGCACATGAGTATAAGCAAGTATAAGTAATAATAAAGGTTTGTTAATACACTTGCACCATTTTGAAATTGAGTTCTAAAACTGGAAATGAGAGTTTACGGCTTATAAAACTTGGGATTCGTGTTCACCGACCACGGAAATGTATACAATGACATGTTGTATGTATATGGTGATTGGTATGAATTTCATATTTTTCCACGATTTTCCTGGTATGTATTAAAAATCTTGATCTGCGTTCAGAAAAAATACTCCGGGAGACCAAAGGGTTTTTTCAGGATGATTAATTATAAAATTTTGAAAAACGGTATCGAAATTTTCTGGAAGCCGTTGAACATTGAAGATGGCAGACTCGGAGTCCATTCCATTGAATATGTAGGACGAAAATTTTTCCTTGTTCTTCACTTGATTATCTTACAATTAACTATAAATTTATTATAATTAAAATTTATTATTATAAATAATAATAAATTTTGTTATTATTAATCGTAAATAATAATTTTAAAACGCCCTCTAGCCAGAGAACAAGGCACTTTTAAGAAAAAGTTTTCCTACAAAAGATAGGTATATTTTTCCGTAAAATACGAATATGTAATAAAAAATATAGACTTCCATTTAAAATTTCAAAGTTAGGCCCTGCTTCGGCCTTATGGGTCTATCGGACCCGAAATCTGATTAGCGCATTCGATTCCTCGAGAAAAATTACTAGGGGTTACCCTTTGAAAATTTTTAGTTAGAACCACCTAATACGATTTATTATACCGTGTCAATACTTTTTGCACTCCCTGTATAACTCATATTTGTATTTAAATATATTCTATACTTTTAGATAAAACTCTGATTCAATCATGGCATGAGCCGCATACTTTAACTCATGATGAGAACCGACCTACTAACGATATCGGCCGACCACTGAAAGTGCTCAGACACGTTTACATAAAAGTATCTAATAAAAATATTACTCGTAATCCCTGATATATATACATATAAATTTTAATTATGGCCATTTTCGACACGTACTAGGAAGGCTCAGTGGACACCTGAAATTTTTTCAAAATTCGTTCATCGGCACGAAACTAATAGGGAATTTTCTTCGAAAATTCGCTAAAAAATGAATTTGAAAAGCCATGTATTAGTGCCAATTTTTAAAAAGTGAATAGTTTTTAACTACAAATTATCAAAATTTCATTAATATTGTTTAAAAAATACTATTTTCAACAAGTGAAAATATATCTCTATATGTAACTGTACGGGCTCTGGAATCCGCAATATTAGTCCAATCGGAATGAAATTTGGTAGGCTGCCTGCTTTTGGTATTTTAAAAGCCAAGGGGGATACACAAAATGTGAAATATCTCTTCTAATATTATTTAAATCGAAAAAGTTATGACTAGTGAAGTTATAGAAAATACAAATTACTATAATTTATTTTTTGATTAACGTAGCTTCTACGTGACGAATTTTGGTTTCTTCTTAAAAATGAATTTGGAAAAAATAAATTTTCGAAATAATAGAAGCAAAAAGTGTTTACTTTTGGCTAGTTTACCTAATAAATGGATTTGCGCATTTTTTTTTTGATTGCATATAATTTTTCGGTTTCATACGGAATAATTTCCTAAAGAAATGGTGCCACTCTTATCTAGCGGTCGGCAGCTTGTCGGTTATTATAACTGTCAACTTAGACATGAGCAAACAGTAACAATAGATAATGGATTATGCGTAGCTTTATTAGTATATTTGGAAGATGAGGTGTCATCGGAAGATATAAACTATCTTTTGTAGAAGTGAGATGTTTAAAAATAGTGCTGAAGAAATTGATAATAAATTTTGTTTTAACTGGGCTTTTCTAGTCATTGATCTTTACATAATTCTTCATAATCTCCAAAACCACTAAACTGCATCAAAAAATTGTTTGTGAAAATTCAATTATAATAATAGAATATGCATACCAAATTTAAAGCCAATCAGAGAGTGGACCAATTTCGAAACTTAAGTCAAAATATACTATTACATTAATTAATCCATTAACTAATTGACACGCTATTAATTCATCTTAAGGTAGTCCAGTACTGTCTTATATAATCAGGATAAAAAACCGGTTTGCTTTTATTATAGACACATTCACTATTCATATATACAAATTAATGTAATTTTGAAGTAAAAAATAATTTTAAACTTTTATATTTCGAAAACAAAACGGTAAAACGCGATTTAAAAGAAAATTTAATTAATATTTACCTTCACTATCCTAGTTTAAAAAAAAATTATATCGGGTTTTTTTTTAATACAACAGATAATAGTTGGGCGGGCATGAAGTTTTACATGCTTCTAATGAGAGAGAGAGAGAATGATTACTTTGCTTTTAATTATCTCGCGTTCGAAACGGTCAAAAATTCTGAAACTTCGGGATTTATTAAAAAAGGTTATTTCTGTGCCTGTGAAAAAAAAATGAGCAAAATTTGTCGAAAAGTGGTTTCATGCTGAAACATCCTTAATTTCAAATTTCCTCTTATTTGATGTGGTAAAAGCCCACCGGGATGCCACGATTTGTGCGAAGAACTCGGCGAAACGAGTTAAGAACAAATTTTTCGATATATCGATTAGAAAATTTTTTTATATGTTCTTAAAAAACTCGACGAGACTTTTTATATTATGGTAGATGGTGTTAACTATTCCAACCGAGTACCATAATTCATCTATATTTATTTGTGTATACTTAAGCGTCAACATTACGATGTTTGTCCAAATTCCTTTCGGTTACGTAAGACAAACTGTAGAAAACTTTAGCGTATACTATTTGGACAAATGCCATTGTCATTGAATTTTTAATTAAATACTGATATGAAAAAAAAACTCGTCAACCAGGAATCGAACCTCGGGCCTCTGGATATCTAGTCCAGTATGCTTCCGCTACACCAAAGACGACTGTGACGTAACAGCCAACCTTTTCATATCATTCTTATTTTTATTTAGACAGTATACTTCTGTCGAAGTTATTAATCATCTATATTTATTTATTTGAGTACCATAATTTTTTACTTCGCCGGTCATACCCCGAGTTGGTCGGGTTTGCGTATTTTTGAGTTCTCGCACTAAAAGGCATTGCAATATATTTCAAATATTGTAAAAATTAACATTTTTTATTATTGAAATTCGATATATCTAAAACTAAGCGAGATATTGTTATTATATCTTATTTTGACGAATTCTATAAGAAAAAGTCTTCAGATCGTGGCGCCACGAACACCGTAGAACTGAAAAATAAATCATATAATATACATAAATATATATTATATCATTTATTATACAAAAAAATTTGTTTTAAAATCGATAGCTCGAAAACTTTCGATTTGTCTCGCCAAGTTCTATAAAAATCCGCGGTCAAATCGTGGCGCCACAGTTATCGTTTAATTGCTCGCATTAATATCATTAAATTCACATAACACTCTAAGACATAAGTCATTCGCGTAAGTCCTTTATACAGTGCAATATTATTATAACACTATGTATGGATATTCAATATTACTCTACATTTGGATGGTGTTATGCAAAAACCGTTCAACCCATAAAACATGAAAATTAGAGTTATCCCACCAAAGTGGGAGAAAACGTTTCTCCCTACAATGTACAAAACTGATTCAAGCCCAATCAGCTGTTCAAAATCTAATAAAATAAAAATTCTAAAGTAGTATTACATTTATCAACTATCATATTACTGATTTAGAAGCCCATTATCTCAAAACCAGTCACCTGCGGGTTAACTCTTTTTTGCATAACTCCACACAATTGTGAAATTGTGTTGTTATTTTAAACTTATTTTATTAAAAGTAGCACTTGCAAAGATTTAACAAAATAATAATATTCAAACCTTCTTCCTTAACAACTACATGGTGGTCATAATCATTTAATACAGTTTCAAAATATTGATACGCATCATTTTCTGGTTCTGGTAATTCGGTTTTTATACTTATTTTCTTCTCTACAATTGCGTCTAATATAATTTTTTGAGCTTTCTTTACAAGTTCTTGAAAATCATAACTAGATCCAACTTTGTCACAACACAATAAACAAACATCGTTGGGTAATTCTATGTTATCAAAGTTCAAACTTAAACATTGTTGTATTTTCGATACTAATTTTAATTGAATTGCCTCATCTTGATTTATATTTATTAATTCATTTCCAATTTTCCATTCAGCACAGAGTCTACATTGTAAATAAGCACTCATACTTCAAATGTTTTGAGCTAAGTCAAGTTTGATTTGACAGCCAACTAGTGTCAACTCTAGAATCAAATTTATTTATCCAATTTTGGGTAATAAATTTCTAAATGATGTTATGTATTGTCAACAGGTAAGTTTATTTAGAAACTCAATTCTGCTCACAAAAAAGTTACTTTTGAAATTGATATTATTTTAGAATTTCATTCGTTAATTTTCTTAACGCCATAGATAATAGATTGTTGTATCATGGTAAGTACAATCAGACAGGTATGTTCTAAAAACAAGTTTTGGTTCAGTTCACGCATTCCACCAGCCGACGCCATGTTAGTTAATTCCCGCCTACGTATTCAAATATCCTTTTAAATTTAAATGTTGATGTGGTGTAGGTTGTGGAAAAAGCGAGAGATGCTAACCTAGTATGAGAGAATGGGCAAGTGCGTACCATGTCTGATTCTGATGTACAGTGGTTTATACACATAATTTCATTTTTCCAAAAACCGAATGAATGAGGCACAAATCAAATATAAAATTTTGAAAAATGAGTGCTACTTTTATGGCCCATAGTACCATGTGGAAATGGCGTTGTGCATACGTGGTAGCTAGCAATATTATATCTGGGATATCCGGGGAAGACTGCAAAACTGGGTTGCCTTGAACTAGCAGGTCAATAACTGAAAGTGTGAGACCATGACGCATCTACTGTCCACGCATTTTCCTGGCTTTACCATGGGAGAACGGGCGATCAGATGCGTGATGGAGGAAGGGCAAACAGAGAGAATAGGGCCACGTCAAAACTCATCGTAAGCATTACAAAAATGAGATGGGCTGTGGCAGGATTTGCTCCTTACAAGTCTCCGGGTACTGACGACTTCTTTCCAGCACTGCTACAACAGGGCTTGGATATAATTGTTGAAAGGCTCAAGGAGATTTTTAAAACATGCATAGCTTTGGGATTCATACCCAGGAAATGGGAAGAATCTCGCGCGGTATTCATACCTAAACCTGGACGCCCAAGCTACGGCGACGCAAAAGACTTCAGGCCGATAAGCCTGATGTCATTCTTGCTCAAAACTCTTGAGCGGCTAATAGACAGGCATATTCGCGATGCGTGTCTCGTAAAGAGACGCTATCATAGTGCCAGTTTGCTTACCAAGCCGGCCTTTCAGTGGATGCTGCACTTTATCGACTAGTAGAGTGGATAGAAGGGGTGCTTTCAGAAAAGGCAATGGTCTTAAGCGTCTTCCTTGATATCGAGGGAGCCTTCAATAATACAACGGTTGGGGCGGTACGCACTGTATTAATTGAGTGCGGGGTAGAGGACATCTTGGTAAGGTGGATCTACAACATGCTCGAAGTGAGGTACATTACCACAACTTTAGGGGGGACAATTAGTTAGAGACTTTGTGGGTAGAGGGTCTCTGGAGTTCTTTCGCCATTACTGTGGTGCCTCGTTGTGGATATTTTACTAACCGGTCTCAAGGAATTAGGGATATTTGCTCAAGGCTACGCTGATGACATATCAATACTTGTCAAAGGCAGGGACGAGGGCACTTTCTATGATTTTATGCAACAAGCGCTCTATTACGTGGAGCGTTGGTGCATTGACAAAGAACTCTCTATCAAACCGTAAAAAACGGGCTGTGTACAAGGAGACGAAGAGTTGCTCAACGGATGATCAGTATATCAGGCTTTCAAATTACACAAACCAAAACGGTTAAGCATCTGGGAGCCATCCTGGATGCAAAATTCAACTGCGGTGATCATTTGTATTGGAGACTAATCAAGGCAAAAAGTGTCTTCTGGATGTGCAGGAGAATATTTGGACAGTCTGGAGACTCCATCCTCACATGGTGTACTGGTTATTTACAATGATCGTAGAGCCAATGCTTACATTTGGCTGTGTAGTATGGTGGACAAGATCCTCTCTGGCCGTAGCCAGAAAAAAATTGGACCACCTGCTCAGAGTTGTATGCCTTAGTGTCACTGGAGCCATCGAACAACTCCTACCGCTGCGCTGGAATCGCTTCTAGGTATTCCGCCGATTCATTTAATGATAGAAGCGGAGGCCATGGCAGCTGCCTACCGAGTTTCAGACAATGGTACTGTAGGACAAACACAGCTCATGCGAGTAAAATGAAAAGGTTGGAGACTGTGACCCCACTTGTGGAAATGGCACAGGATTCCACTGTTCCGATTTACCGTTTTGACCGCAAATATAGGGTAATCGTTCCTTCCCGTGAGAAATGGGATCGAGATGTACCTAACTTTTCACCCCCTCCCGGATCTGATCTTTATACGAATGGGTCAAGGGCCGGAGATTTATCTGGTGCGGGGGTTTATGGGCCTATAATGCAGGAATCGATTCTTCTTGGTCAATATGCGACGGTTTATCAATCAGAAATCTTCGCCATGCTAAGAGGTGCCCGGATCTGTAACACGAAATGTTGCAGTGGGGCACATATCAGCATCTTCTCAGATAGTCAGGCCGCACTTCGGGCCCTTGAGACGTCAAGATAAACTGAACCGCCTGGCACTGAATAACACAGTCAGACTGATCTGGGTACCGGGTCACTCTGGCGTTAAAGGGAACGAAGCAGCGGACTCGTTGGCACGAGAGGAGTCATCTCAAACGCCTCTTTCACCTGAGCCTGCCATTCCCATAGCAAGATGCTCCGTAATTTACCGAATCAAGCAGTGAATACGAGAAGCTCATCTCAATTACTGGGACTTTGCGCAGAACATGCGACAGACCAAGCTGTGTGACCACAACCACAGCTAGGCCATAGACTGTGCTCGGTTGAAACTCAATAGAATACAGTTGAGAAGGGTGGCGGGGCTCTTGACAGGACACTGTCGATTGAACTATCACCTTCATAACTTGGGGATCTCTGATAATCCCACTTGTAGGGCCTGTATGGAGGACGATGAAACCTCCATACATGTTATTTGAACGTGCAGAAACCTGCAGTATGTCAGGTATAGAATGTTTGGGTCCGAAACCTTAGATCCATCAATCCTGGGAGCAATCCCGGCGGAGAAGCTGTGGGCTTTCTCTACGGTGTCTGGCCTAGACAGAATCCTCTATTTTCATCTGCTTAAAATAGCACCTCTTACCCGAAGACGTCTCGCCTTCGGGTGACAAGTTGTTCTCAAGGAGGGCACAGAGAACCCCTTGGTCTACGTGCTAGGGACCCATTTGCGGTACCCCTCTTGCTAATTATTATTATTAAAGTCGGGAACATGATTAAAATTTCAACCAAATATGATCAAACTATCGCGTAGTCCATAGTTATAAAAAATTCGCAATATAAAAATACAACGAACACGACAGACAAGATTGGCAGAGTATCGAAGCTACTAATTCACATTGATACAGATAACATCCATAATGCTACTCATAGGGAATCGTACAAAGAACGTTCCTTCTTTTTTCTTAGAATTTGTCTTTGATCAACTAGACATACTATAGACTTTATAATGGCAATACTACTGAAAGTAATTGGATTCAAGTTAGTTGTGCTGAGTTAAAGGGTGATTTTCGTTACCCTTAACTCAACTCAGGTTCGGTTTGGTTTTTGGCCTGTTATAATAGTGGTCTAATAATCACAACTGGCCTTGTAATCAAAGGAATTTAACTTTAATGAAGAGAAATTTATGTAAAAAGAAAATTTTTATTTTAAATTGTCAATATAATCGAGTTCCTATTTATAAATTCTAATTTTTTAACTTCTGCTTTTCTGTAGATGAATCCTTCCGTTGTGAAGTATTTTTTCGTGTACTCATCACACCATGTTTTCCTCTCATATGTTTGATATAATTTGATGAATTTGCAAAATGATGATTACATTCAAGACACGTGTATGGACGTTCGCCAGTGTGTTGTCTAATATGTACCTATTATGCATGTAATTATTTTCAATTAATAGTACAGTGAAATATCATTTTTATCTGAGAACCTGATTACATCCCGCCTCATACCAAATAGTAAAAATTCGCTACGGAGGAGCTACGTCAGAATATTTCTCGGAATAAATACACCACTCCTCGTTTGGAAATAAATCCTAATTAACTTTCATTATTATTAATTAATTTTCATGGCTACTTTTTTCAATATTATCAACTTTTGGTATTTGAAACGGCAATTACTGGATAAAATCATATACGCGAAACGAGGGGATTAGAGGAAGAAGAAATCACAAAATAAAAAATATATCGCTAATATTAGAAAAATCGAAACATGTATCAGTAGTACAGTTGTAGAAAATCATATACATGAAATTCTAATATATGCAGAGATATTTAATATTTTAATTTTCAATGTTAAATCGTGAATATATCTGTAAATATTAGAGTAACAGAAAAAATGATAAAAAAACAAAATAATAGTAAAACTAGCTATCCCCAGTATTTGTATTTTCCCCTCCCTGTAACCCCCCCCTTCTTGGCCTTTCAAATATCAAAAGCACCTCTCATGCCTAATTTTATTCCAATGGGATTTAAATTGTGACCGCTAAAGTGGCTACAGCCACATGTATACATAGATAGAGTGTCTCAAATTTTAATCCGGAAAATTGAATAGGCGATAGATCTCCCAAAAAAAAGAAGAAAAGTTCATATGAACTTGGATGTTTTCAAGCTACGTTTTCGAGATACAGGTTATAGTTAATGAACAAAACTTTGTCTTTTCAAATGTCTCAAAAACTACTTTAATGCAATACTAACCGTTAACAATTGTTTTGTTCTGAATCCTTTATGACAATATTCACATGTGAACGCCAAAACTCCTGTATGTACTGACGAATGTAAGGATAATGATTCTTTTCTATGAAATCGTTTTCCACATACTTCGCATGCGTGTCTTTTGTCATCACTGTGCACTTGTAAATGCGATTTTAATATACGTTTCGTTTTGAACGTTCGTTGACATTGATCACAACTAAATGGTTTCACATCAGAATGCACGGTATTTATATGACATTGTAAGATACTTTTTGCTAAAAACATTTTTCCACATTGATCACAACTAAATTCTTTTTCACCTGCAAAATTTAATTGAATTAAAAAATTTACTTCTTATGTCCGCTATCAATACTACTTAATTGCTTTTGTAACAAACAAACTCAACTACAAGTTAAATATCAAAATTTGTTCCAATTTCTAGATCAATTATTTGTATCTTATAAATACGCATTTCGACTACAAATTAGTCATCATCATATCGTAGATATTTACGATTAGCTAATTCACACTGATGATAATGAGTCCAAATACGTATTTATAAAATACAAATAATTGATCTAGGAATTGGGACAAATTTTGAAATTTAATTTCAAAAACCTAGAGTTCTCTTTGATATAGTCTTTATATTTAACGCTAAGGTTTACTTTAAGGAAGTTGGGATTTATAGAAATGCCTGTGGGGCGAATTCATTAAAAAAAAACCACAATGATTGTTTAACCAACCACTATATATCTTCATTTCATATAGCCATATTCTGAATGATTTTACAAGCAAACTTATGTACAAATTGCAAATATTATATGCTAACAGATACTATTTAATTTAAAAAAAGATTTATTCAAGTAACATGATTTGCACCCTTTTTATTTATAAAAATAGGTGACATGGTATTTTATTGTCGGGGACCTAATTTTTTTAAGGGCACTAAAATTTGGCATATTATTTTTAACATATAAAAGGCATACTTTGCCTAATTGTTAGATAGATAGATTGTAGAGGCTGCCCTGGACGGGCTACACTTCGACCATAAGGTCCATTGTGATGCCTAAGGATGTGAGTGGAGTGAAAGGAATTTGTGAGTAGACTAGGATGTGGTAGGATATGCGGCTACAGCCGACTATATTAGGAACTATGCCGATATTCATCTGGAGTTCGTGAAGGAAACTGCAGAAAACCTTCTCAAGCATAGCCGGTTTCTTCGTTCTTGTCCATACGCCGACAGTTTAGTCAATTAACCGCCTCTTTTTTTTTTATAATTGAAAAACTGCCGATGTCGGGATTCGAACCCATAACCTCCCAGTTTCCATACTGTGCAGACTAACGCCTTAAACCGCTCGGCTACTTGGACTGGTTGCCTAATTGTTATACAAAAATGAAGTAATTTTTAGATTTATTTATTTTAATTTAAAATTTTTGCGTTTTTCAAACTTTAGGAACTTTTTTCTCGAATTCTAATAAACCAATTTTAATATTCATGGGCTCATTTCTTTTTTTTTTTAATAGAATTCTTTGTCATTTTTAAAATTTTTAGTTTTAAAAAAGATATTAAGAAAAAACGCTTTTTTGTTATAAACAAATTCAATTTTGACCCTGTTGTCACGAGTTCAAACGTCACGAGTTGGAACGAAGAAACTCAGGGGCATATTCAGGACGTCAAAATGAATCGATTTAAAACAAAATTGCGGTTCCGAGCAACCTGCTTGAAAACACGTTTTTGAAGCGAATTTGACTATATCATATAATTAATTAATTTATATTTTATTTGATTTTGCTAATATCATTTTCATGGTATGAAGTCTGGCGGCAATATCAACATACCGAACGTACCGTTGGTATAGCTGAGAAGTGTGTTTGTATTGGTATAATTGTAATTACTTTCGTACTCATTTGTAATTCATGAGCACATTTTAAAAACAACGTTAACGTTACGTCTATATGTAAGAAAAATTTTGTAATTATCTGATCGCTGTATCAATAATAAAAAACAAATTATTCATTACTATTTGGTATATCTCCATTTAAGCCAATGTTAAAAGTGCTAAATTTGTTTTTTTTTGCGATAACTGTATACACAATTGTCTTTAAACTCTACACGTGCATTACTGAAGTATTCATTTCCATCATGAATATTTTTCCAAATTTTCTGATAGTAAACGAATTACGCCCCAACTCCCTTAAGTGTAAAAATCATTATTTAGAAATTTATATGCTATTTAAGGTAGAATAAATAGAATTACTATTTAGAATTTAATGAAACTTGGCATACTAGTACATTATAATAAGATAATGAACCAGTTAAATTTTTAAAGAGCTGCAGAGAACCAGAAAAAATATATTAATATAAAAAAATTTTTGCCTTTACTATTGATCCTTACGAGAAATCACAGATTTTATTTTATTAAAAAGTATCGTTCAAATTACAATGAAAGTGGTATCAAAAGAAAAAATTTTTTCGAACATTTTGGTTGCTTACAAATCGAGATTCAGAGAGTGTGATAAGAGTAATTAGCAAATAATTACGAAAAATATACTATGCTAATTATATGTGGCAACGCTATTAAAGATGTTATGACGCACGCAAAATTCAAACATACCTCGAATGCGGCATGTGGGATATCAATGTTATACACATTTTTTTTATTACAAAACATATAAAGTAATTTTTATTAATACAGTTACATTTATCACATAAAGTTTTTCCAATGAAATATTAATAATTTTGACTCAGATATTTTAGTAAACACACATGTAACTCATTGATGCTTGCGCAGAAGTTTTATTTCTTTCTCTCTTACTTTTACGCGGCGTTGCCAAATATAAATACTACTGAAGTCAAGTCACACAGAGCACAAATTTGACCCTTGTGGTATCTGTGGTACTACCTTAAAATCATTAAAAAGAAGTTGTATTTGCGCTTTGCTCAAAAAGGTGTCTTTTCCCTTAAATATTTCGGCAGGTTTTTGCAATCACTACTTAGTATTTTTACAATTTTTAACATATACTCAAAAGTTTTCCGAAAAGAAAACGAGATATTAAAATGGCTACTCATTAACAGCGCATTGAGGTTGTTCGGTAACAAGGGATGATTGCAAGTGAATAAACCTCCCTCCAATCATATATTTATTGGCCGCGCTCCGTATTGCTAAGAGTTATGAACCTGATTCGGACATCAAAGACTCATTAGTTGTGTGATTATCACTAGAGCACAACAAGGACATTGTATAAAAGTAAGGATGACTATTTGTCATGCAGATGTTATATAATCCCATGCTTAGCCTTATTAGTATTTTTTTTACATGCAAGGGTTGTTATGTTATCTACCAATTTATGAATGAGCTAAATCTTTAAAATTTGATTTTATTAAGCATTACTTTATTTGATGAAATTATTTAAGCGGTATTTTGTTTGGTATTCTTTAAATAATAGTGATGTTATTTAAAATGGGAATTCATAACTAAAATGTATTAAAATACCAGCCTCTTTAACTTGACAAAGAAAAGGACGCAAAATGGTTTGATGTTGTACCATAATTAGGTGCTAATTTGGTTCTTAGTTTATAATTTTAGTGCTTTTTGGATTCAGCCAACAATTTAATCTCAAAACTTCTTTGCTAACTTAATAGCAAGCTATTAGAGCGTACCTCCAATGTAAACTATAAATAATTCTTATTGTGCAGAATTGAAGTGCTTTCGAAACGTAAAAAAATAAACAAAAATTGTAAGTGGATTTTTTTATACTATTTTTGATCGTAACGAATCTGACAGCACATAATAATAATAATAATAAATCAATATATTTGCTTAAAGACCCATACAGGTATTAATCTAGGATATTCAGAATAATCGGATTAAAATAAGTTCCGTAAGAACACAATATTCGTAATTTTAGTGATCTACCGATAAGTTAAAAATTCACCTGCTTCAAAAAATAAAGGACTTTCATGCACGTCGGAAATCGAGATGCAGATGTAACACCTAATTATTGTACACTGTAAATCCATTTTGCGGCCATTTCTCTGCTCAGTTGATGAGGGTAAAAATACCTAAATGAATTTTCTTATGATACATTAGACCAGATTTGGATTCTAATTTTTTATTACAAAATTCACATTCATATTTTGGTTTTGAATCAGGTTGATGTATTCGTAAATGTCCACGTAAAGTATTTGAAGTTTTAAAAGTTTTTCCACATTTTGGACATGTATAATTTTTATCTTTGGAATGTGTTTTTACATGTAGCTTGTAAAGTGATGTATGATGAAAATAACGGGAACATATTTGGCACCTAAAATAAATAGTCTTCTTGAGTAACTAAACAAAGAAATTAATGAGGACACATGCAGTTCATTTCATGTAAGTTCGACAGTAAAAATTTATGTATAATTTATGACATCACAAAACCTTATGTCTAATTGGACTTCTTTATATTTAGTACTTCAGTTCTACAGACGAAAAATAGTAAGCTTTAAGTATCAACTTATTGTACATACTTAAATTTAAATTTATTTCTATGGCATCCAACATGTCGTTTGAAAGTATCATACAAATCATAAACTTTTGAACATTCTGTGCAACTGTAAATTGGATCTTGTTTGTGATCGTTTTTGAAATGAATACGAAAATCTTTTAATGATGAGCACTCATTTTCACATAAAATGCATTTCCATTTATATAATTTCCATTCTAAAAGCAAAAAATTGTCGATATGTCTGTGAAGTTTAAGTGACTTTCAAAATAACCATTTTTTTTAAATACCATCTTTAATTTGTCGAATTAATTCACTCCTTTCTGCCTTCCGTTTGGCTATTTCTGGATCTAATGTTATTAATGTTTTTCTTGTATCTAGAACAAATTAAATATTTGTCGATTTTAATTTTAGCAAATGTGAAGAATATGATATAATGAATGGCTGGTACAGCCAAACTATTTATCACAAACCCCATTTGAATACCCAATTTGAATTTAATACAGCATGCAAGTTGTCTCGATGAACATTAACTGACGGAATCTTAAATCTTTCGTTCCAATACATCAAAATTTTAATATTGCATTGGACATGTAGCTACATTATTCTATTATATATGTAGCTACATTGCTATTCGTTGAGCTGCATTAAAGAAAATATTAGTGTAAATCGAAAAAATGAAAAATCGGGAATATTTCGAATCCGTTATATTTCTGAGAATGCTATTTTGGGTTAAAATGACACTAAATGTTACAGTTCTAAATTCTTTTCACTGGTTGCTAAATATTCTGTACCAGCTATGTACCCAATGAGATTTCTCATCGGCAACATCTCAGTAACAATCCGACTTTTTTCAAATGTTAGAGTAGTTGGATAATCTTTGCCCATGTTCTCTTTTTTACCCTTTGGTCGAGTAGTCTAAGTTCTTCAGAAGCCTAAATACCAACTTTCACGTTTCTAACTTAAAAAATGACGCACTTCCCATACAAACTTTCGTCGCTTATTTTACTCCTTTAGAGGATGAGTGAGTTTCCAAAAATCCTCTTCTTAGTGCTCACCCACGTTATATAAGGAATTCTATGCAAAATTTCATGATTCTAGGCCCACCGGTTTAGGGTGTGTGTTTTGTTAGTCAGCCAGTGTTAGTGTTTTATTAAGTAGATAGTTATTTAAATAATAAAAGTTACACCACAATACTCGAAACAAAATTATGGTATAAATTTTTTTTATTTGAATAAAAATATCTCATTGCGAAAACAAGAAAAATTTATTTTAATATAATGCATACATTTTTTTGGGATCCGGCTCCGTTTTATTTTTCGCGATTGAACTTGTTGTTTTTCATATGTATCCTAAAATTGAAATAAATTGAACATTTAGTTATAGTAGTAATAGTAGCGGAAGGGAAGTCGAAGCCTGGAAAGTAGGCCTTTTTTACTGACCGTTAAAGGACATGGAATTTGAATGTAGACTAGGAATTGGTAGGTTATGTGACAGCAGCCGACTTTGATAGGAACTATGCCGATATTAATCTGGAGTTTGTGAAAGGAAACTACAGAAAACCTTCACAAGCATAATTTAATTGACAAACTGCCAAAGTTGGGAATCGAACCAGCAACTTTCCAGTTCCGAGCAGACCGCCTTTAACAGCTCGATCACTCAGACTGGTAATTGAATATTTAGTATCGATTAAATATTCGATTACGAAAAAAATAATTTTTTTTAACTACTTACATCTTCAGTAACCACATTTTCTAATTCGGTAACTTTTGACTGTTGGTTACTTTTTGCAACATCTTCATCTAAAATAACCAATGAAAGGTCTGTGGAGATACATAATTATAAAAACTAAAACAATGCCCAAACCTTCTTGTTTAACTGATACGTCATCTTCATATTCATTTAATACTGATTGCACATATTCATTAGAATCATTTTCTGATTCAATTATTAATTCGTTTTTAAACAAATTTATTTTCTTGTCTGCAATTGCATCTAATAAACATTGTTGAGCTTTTTTTACAAGTTCTTGAAAGTCATAAGTAGATCCAACTTTGTCACAACACAGTAAACAAACATTGTTGGGAAGTTGTGTGTTATCAAAATTCAAACTTAAACATTCTTGTATTTTTGATTCTAAATTTAATTGAATCGCTTGCTCTTTTTTTATATTTATTAATTCATTTGTTACTTTCCATTCGGCACAAAGTCTACATTGTAAATAACCACTCATACTTTTTTTGAATATTATAAACAATTTGTATATTTTTATCAGCTTGTGCAATCCATTCAACCAAGTGGTACTCAAACTCACATATGAAGTAATATGCTCAAACTCAATCTATTATCTATGGTGCTATCACGCTTTTTTTCATTTCAATTGGCTGCACCAATATCTCCATGATTGTACGTTACGTCATAAATTACGGCATGTTATATGAATATACACCCACACTTTTGAAATTGTCTGTCAAATTTTAATGTTTACACAAGTGTGTTAGATACATTTTTGTTTTGAACTTTAAATCTTAGTGGTTAGTCTTAAAATTATTTTGCCTTAGATGGACACGCACTCAGGTCTTAGATCAGTTTATGAGCATGAAAACATAATGCCTTTTTTCATATATTGTATACAGCTTGTATTTTTGAGCAATGAAAATATAAATTACTGTCTATTATATCTTATTAATTCTATCATTCAAAAATACCTATACATAAATCTTTTTCTCTTTTGTTTTGTCTTTAAATTTTTCATTTTTCTTCTACCTCTTATGGTTTTAAAGATGGATATTTTCCTCCTTGGCGAGGGGATGGAGAAGGACGGATGAATATGCGGAAATGAACTAATTAGATCATTTTATGATAACACCAATACCAAAAATTTCTTGCTACAATTAATATTTTCAATCGTTGATTCGCGATTAAATTATTATATATACATAAATTTTTTAATATATTATTTTGTGCTGCTATCAGACAATGGGCATGTTCGGCCGAATTAAGTCCTTAGTTAGCCTGAGTAAATAAAATTTTGTTCTGAGCGCCTGAGCGCTGCGGGTTTCGGCCTGGACATACTTACTATCTTTTGCTAATTGCTACCAAAGAATACATGTATATATGTATTCTTTGTTGCTACATAATAGTGTCATAACCTATTTATTTATGTGTCAGAACCATAGACGTATAAGAACATTTCTCGTGTGTTGACAATATTTGTTATTGTAATAAGTGAGATAAAAATTTAATAAAATGAATAATTTTATAAGGAATATTGTTTACTACGTCGAAATTTCATGCTACAATGTCGAACTTCTTCGATTTTTGTATACAAAGGAGCGTTGGTGATAAGGATGATTTTCTGCTGATTAACCGTTGCATATTTCTCAGCTAGTTTAAGATTAAGCTAATTTCTTTTAGCTTCAACATGATTTACCCATGTCAGTCTTTTGTCAAGATGTAGTCTTATATATTTCACTCAGTCGCTTGTAGGTATAATCTTTCATCGTTTGTTGAACAGCTGCGGAGTAATGTTTTGTTTCAAAATAAAAGTGTTGTGAGCTGATTTTGTCGGGCTAGCTCTTATCCTCCATTTATCCATCCAAATTTGGGTTAATATGGATGGATATTGAAGATTAATTGATGCTACTGTTGGATCTTGATTTGTAGACATTTAGGTTGTGCCATATCTGCGTTTGTGGCTATCACCATGCCATTTCAAGAACCGAATCTTGAGAAATTCCAGCTGTCATTTCCTTGAAAGTTGATATATTTCTTCACCATACCTTATTTGTAATATATTTTGAATATATGATTTTATGATGAGATAAAACGGTTGTGGAAGACTACGCTTTAACTATTAAATAACAAACCGTCATTTCACACTTTATCAAACGCTTATTGTATGTTCAAGGGCTATTTTACACATGTAACTTTTCAAGTAACTATTCATGCAACTGATTTGGTGAGCAAGCGCAGTAGTATTTTTTATGCATATTTTCAGTTTGGTGAAATAGAGAACAGTTCTATTTTGAAGAAAGATTACATGTAACTTAATATGTAATAGTAGTGTATACGATGTGTTGATATTGTACATCCTTGTGATTGGTTAGTATTACTCTGATCATGTGACTGAAGTGGTTGACAACCTATCAATTCCTAGTCTACACACAAAATTTCTTCCATTCCACTCACATCCTTAGGCATCACAATGAACCTTATGGTCGAAGTGTGTCCCGTCTAGGACAGCCATACTATCCACATACTAACATATAAACATGATAAATAATAAAATCTTGTAAAATAGACCAATTTGATTTGAATTTATTTATTTGTATTAAGAAATTCCAAATTGATAAGAATATCATATATATTTATAAAAATTTAATGAAGCATTGATTAATTATATATTAATAATAATTATTGATATTAATTTTTCTCCGATTTTTCTTTTTCCACATGTGGTTCCGTAATTCTATAGGTAGCATTTTTTCTTGTACTCATCACTCCATGTTTCCCTCTCATATGTTTGATGTAATTCGAGGAATTTGTAAAATGATGATTACATTCCAAACAAGCATATGGACGTTCACCGGTATGTTGTCTGATGTGGACCTAAAATAGTATGTAAAGTAATTTACGTCTCATAATTGTATTTATCTAAAAAAAATTTGATATTTATGTGGAAATAATATATAACGCGGTGGTTGTTTTTAGTCACATTGGCATAAGCAGTTTAAAGTTTAATGACGCCTTAGATTAAGTTCGAAGCGTGGAAACTCGTTTAGCTAGGACATTGGATTCGGGTGTCATTGTAAAGAGTTTGCAAAGCACTACTGAGAGACAAAAAATATTCGCCGTAATATACGATTTCGCCTCATATAACTCGTAAATCTGCTCGGAATTATAGAAAACGCATATCAGAGGAAAGCTCGATAGAAATCTAACGAGTCTAAAAAGTCCACTGCCGAAGAAATGCGAGAGCTACGACATCGTCGAAAAGGAAAAAAGACACAAAGCGATTACGTAGTTGCTCTCAAACCGGACTCAAACTTAGTAATAGCTGAAGGGGGCAGAAGGTAGACCGAATCTATGCCAATAAGATTATCTAGGCTAAGATCTACACAAAAAATATATAATAAATATAAATCTCATTCTGGGCAAAGTAAACTAATTGAAAGGCAAACATATAGCTTAAAATATAATAAAAACAAACCGCTAATTTTGTTTAATTTTCACATTAATAAAAAATATAAATGTTCAACAATATTTCTGGGGAGTCACGACTCAGATGGTCCGTGATGGTTCCCTGCATGAAGAATAGATATATTAGGAGATTGAACGACATAGGCAATTCGTCTGTTTTTGTGTCCTCAAAAACGTGTAGAGATCATAGTTATTATTTTCGCCACTAGCGGCAGTGCGAATCTGCCCGTACGGAATTATTATTATTATTACATATTAAAATCAACGGTTATCACATCTTACAAATAAAAATTGTAAGTATAAAAATTGTTTAATTTTATAAATGTGAAAAAATGGGACGATGTTGTACAGGGAAAGCATAGATATACTGCTATATATCTATGAGTGAAAGGTTGTTTAAGGTTAGGAATGCGTGTCTGCATTTACGAAAGGAATATGGTCTGTAATTACCGGTTTTGTGATCTTCTTTATCTAATATATGTCAGTTATTGTAAACATATATTGTATATTATTATTATTAATTGCAAAATTATCACTATGATTCTTCATCTTTTAATTTATTGCAATTATTAAGAATTCTCTATTATTAATATTTATTTAATTATTATTTGATAATCGAAAACAATTTTTTATTATCTATAAAACTAAGACTTCTTATTAACTGAATGAAAGTGATTTCTTGGCGCCTACATTTAAACATTTAAATTCCGTACGGCACTGGCACCAGTGACCCCTACTGGTAAAAGATAGTACCAATTCTTGACCGTTTTTTTAACATTACGTTCGCTCTCCTAATATATCTATTCTTCATGGTTCCCTGTATCCGTATCTGGTTTATAACCTTAATACTATTGTTTACAAAAAGTCGACCTTATAGTTATGAACTATTTCCAATTATATTTATATATATTCGTGTGTCTATTTGTTTTGAATTATTCTGAGCATTGCAAAATTATATAAGCATTGTTGAATTCTAAGTCACATGAACTTTTTTCACATTTTGGTGAATACTATCGATCCTAGATATTTAATTCAGTTTTATTGACAATTCATTTCTGGGTCAATGTTCATATGAAATGTTTTCTTACATTGATGCATTTGAATCACCTCCTACAGTTATGAAACATAATTTTGCAAAACTCTGTATATGTTTATATTATAATAACCTGTAACAATTGTTTAGTTCTGAATGCTTTTTGACAATATTCACATGTGAATGCCAACACTCCTGTATGTACTGACGAATGTAAGGACAATGATTCTTTCCTATGAAACCGTTTTCCACACACCTCGCATGCATGCCGTTTCTCATCGCTGTGCACTTGCAAATGAACTTTTAATAATCGTTGAGTTTTAAATGTTCGTTGACAATGTTCGCAACAGAACGGTTTAGCATCAGAATGTACAGTATTCACATGGTATTTTAATGAGCTATTTATTAAAAATGTTTTACCGCATTGATCACAAGTAAAATCTTTTTCACCTGCAACATATATTTGAGTAATAAAACCTTATCACAATTATATTTTGTGCATACTTTACCTAAATGAATCTTCTTATGGTATAAGAGACCAGACTTGGTATTTAATTTTTTATCACAAAATTCACATTCATATTTATGCTTTGAAATGAATTGATGTGTCCGTAAATGTACTCGTAATGTATTTGAAGTTTTATAAATTTTTCCACATTTCGGACATGTATACTTTTTCACAGTTGAATGAGTTTCCAAATGGTCTTTATAAAGTTTACTTCGATGGAAATAGCGAGAACATATTTGACATCTAAAGAATATGTTAACAATTATAATTAAAATTTACTTAATCGTTCACACATAGCGGAGTTAACCGATCAATCTCCATTACGGACTGTGATAAAATACCACTTCCTAGGAGTCTTCAAATAAATTCGAAGATTCTATAGTTAGTATACTCTGCCAGATCTACAGTGAATAAAATTTTTACTTTCACGTTTTTCCGAGTCGAAGGTTCCGTTGATGTCGAAGATTCCGTTGCCACGATAGCCATTGATATGGCAATGTGGTCGATTCGATTTGTAAAAGGCTTCTGCTCGGAACTGGGAGGTTGCTGGTTCGATTCCCGACGATGGTAGTTTGTCAATTAAATTATTTAAAAAAATTAATGAGGCGGTTAGTTGACTAAACTGTCGATGCATGGACAAGAACAAAAGTAACCGGCATTGCTTGTGAAGGTTTTCTGCAGTTCCCTTTCACGTACTCCAAATGAATATCGGCATAGTTCCTAAAAAAAGTCGGCTGCATTCGCACAACCTACCAATTTCTAATTTGCAAATTCCTTGTCCTCTACCCACATCCTTAATGTATAGGTCTAACAAAGCTTATGGTCTAAGTGTGTCCCGTCCGGGCCAGCTCAACCAATCTAACCTAACCTATTACATTTCCTTTTTTGTCATAATTATTTTTCATTTATTGATATTATAGATATTAATTGTTTTATTCAATATGTCTGGCGTAAATACAAAATTTACGCCGTATTTACACCAAAACTAGGGCATGCATGAACAAAAAGTTTCAAACAAAAGTAGTTTGTTTTTACGAGATAAACAGTTTTTGCATTTAAAGATTTCCCTATGTTGCACCGTTTAAAAGCTAAGTTATACCTACAATGCTTATTTAAAAAAATTTTTAGCTGGAAACTTTTTCAAATGAATACACTGTATATGCACGGTTAATTATATAATAGAATTAGCTTATACCCGCGGCTTCGCACGCGTTTTATAGTTATATCTCCGGCACTCGTCGTCGTAGCGAGATAAAGTACAGAGTAGTTTTTAAGCCTAATCATAAGCTTTAAAACATAAAATTTCATCACAAACAAACAGACAACTAAATTTGTATAATAGTAGTGATTTGTTTACAGCTATTAAGGTATAAATTCTGAAATTTTAATACATTTCATAAGTTTGATAATGACATTTAGGTTGAACGATATATCTAGAGCACGGTAGTGCGTAAGGCCGAGTTATGCCATAATTAATATTTCAAACCATTGTAATCAGAATGAACTTTGGTATGTGAGGTGCTTTAGCAAGATTTTCTTTAGTAGCTATTCAGGATATCACACTTGGAACAACTGTTCATTGTGACACCGGAAGGGGCTTATTCATCTCTAGTAACTATTCTTAAAACCATTTGGAGCCTTTTAAATTTTGTGGCAAATATGCGAAAAGTTGGTCACCTTTTATATTTTTGTTTTTGGTGGGATAATTTACTACAGATAAATTTATTCGGATACTGTTAGAATTTGTTTGAAGTTTGAACTTTTGTTGATCTCTGTTGATTCCACTAAGAATTAATTTGAATTGAACATACTTAAATTTGAATTTATTTCTATGTGATCCAACATGTCGTTTAAAAGTATCATACAATTCGTAAACTTTTGAACATTCTGCACAACTGTAAATTGGATCTTGTTTATGATCATTTGTAAAATGATTGCGAAAATTTTCTACAGATGTACATACGGTTTCACATAAAATACATTTCCATTTATATAATTTCCATTCTAAAAGAAAAAGTTAATCAGTTTATAATTCTTATAAATGGCAGACTCTAAAATACCATCTTTAATTTGTCGAATTAATTGACTTCGTTCCGTTTTCTGTTTAGCTAGATCCGGGTCCAATGTTACAGATGTTTTCCTAATATCTATAAGAAATTAAATATTTTATTTTATTTATTAATAAGAATCATGATAAAACATCGTACATTTTCTTGTAATTCGATCACCTTTTTTTCGTTTCTTTTCACGACATTTTATGCTAGAATCCTAAAAGAATATTTTAATTACATAATCGCCGTAATTATTCGCCCGATCCACGGGTCCACGGGATCGGGCGAATCACATTGCGTGCGGTGTATTAACACGGGTGTGAAGTATAATACTATTTTTATTCAGAAAACAAGCAATTAAGTATTAAAATAAAAAGATATCATTATAATTAAGTACCATTAATATTTTTCATAATTATAAAAGTTTCAATATATATAATTATATTGAACTAATATATTTTTTTTCTTTATTTAATATAATTATCTTATTATAAAACTATTGTTTCATAAATTATAATTAGTAGCACTCTATTTTTTATAATATTATGGAAATAATTATAATTTTGATAATCTTTAATTGTTATATAAAGCTTCCCGTGGACCCGCGGATCGGGCGAATAGTCACGGCGTTAAATAATACACACATAGTAAAATACATTTAGTTATTAAGTGGTGTAGTGTAGTACTGTATTTAGATATGCGCCTTGGTTTTTTAATTAGATATCTAAATACATTTATATCTAGATTCGCAAAGACCAGATACATTTTAATGTAAATTTTTTGGTTTATTATCATATTTCAAAGATCTTTTTAACCCGGTCAGAAAAAATATATTATAAGGTCGTAAAATTATAAAATGGAAATAATTTCTGTCCACATAGTACAGTGGGCGGAAATGGAGTGGCTATAGAAAAAGTAATTTTGCATTTTGTGATAAAAGTATAAAGCTTTGCGCAGATATTTTAGTCACCAGAATATAATTTTTGATATAGGACTAACTATGTGATTCGAGAATAGTGTAGCTTTCTATCAGTGAAAAAAGTTTCAGAATCAGATCAGTAGTTTCAGGGATTAGATCCAAATTTATGTATTCAGTTCTTTCTGTTTATTAAAAACACAAAAGTTTTCTACTTACATTCTTTAATCCGGTAGCTTTAGACTTTTGGTTACATTTAGTATCATCTTCATCTAAAATAATCAGTAGAATATAACGACTGTACTTAATGATATAAAATTATAAAAATTTAAACAAAAATATCCAAACCTTGTTTAACTGAAACGTCATCTTCATAGTCATTTAATACTGATTGCACATATTCATAAGAATCATTTTCTAATTCAGGTAATTCGGTTTTTAAATTTATTTTCTTGTCTGCAATTGCATCTAATAAACATTGTTGAGCTTTTTTTACAAGTTCTTGAAAGTCAAAAGTAGATCCAACTTTGTCACAACACAGTAAACAAACATTGTTGGGAAGTTGTGTGTTATCAAAATTCAAACTTAAACATTTTTGTATTTTTGATTCTAAATTTAATTGAATCGCTTTTTCTTTTTTTATATTTATTAATTCATTTGTTACTTTCAATTCAGCACAGAGTCTACATTGTAAATAAACACTCATAATACCATGAAGAATAGATATATTAGGAGAGCGAACGTAATGTTAAAAAAACGGTCAAGAATTGGTGTAACTATCTTTTATCAGTAGGGGTCACTGGTCTCAGTGCCGTACGGAATTTAAATGTTTAAATGTAGGCGCCAAGAAATCACTTTCATTCAGTTAATAAGAAGTCTTAGTTTTATAGATAATAAAAAATTGTTTTCGATTATCAAGTAATAATTAAATAAATATTAATAATAGAGAATTCTTAATAATCTGCAATAAATTAAAAGATGAAGAATCATAGTGATAATTGCAATTAATAATTAAAAATATATGTTTACAATACTAACATATATTAGATAAAGAAAGAAGATGACAACCGGTAATTACAGACCATATTCCTTTCGTAAATGCAGACACGCATTCCTAACCTTAAACAACCTTCCACTCATAGATATATAACAGTATATCTATGCTTTCCCTGTACAACATCGTCCCATTTTTTCACATTTATAAAATTAAACAATTTTTATACTTACAATTTTTATTTGTAAGATGTGATAACCGTTGATTTTAATATGTAATAATAATAATAATTCCGTACGGGCAGATTCGCACTGCCGCTAGTGGCGAAAATAATAACTATGATCTCTACACGTTTTTGAGGACACAAAAACAGACGAATTGCCTATGTCGTTCAATCTCCTAATATATCTATTCTTCATGCATAATACTTTGAAATAATGTAATTTTAATATCAGCTTGTTCAATTCTTCAATCACTTGCCGTGCGTTGCTTTATATAGAGGTCAGTGATTTCAGTAGATGGACCATGGAGGCTATATAAAGGAGATATAACTCATACGGGAAAATTGACAAAATATGGCAACGAAATGGGAGAAGTTATATTTACTTTTTATGCCGCTAGGGCCGCTAATTTTTGATAGGAACTCATCCTTACCAAAGTGAATATAGTACAATAAATAGAAGTGAAGTAAGCCAAGTAACTAGTTTTATTTTGAATTGATCATTTTGAAGTACACAATTTGGTTAAAAAAATTTATTAAATAAAAAACTGTTTAAAAAACATTTAAAATGGGAAAGTATGTGCAGTAGACAATTGTAAAAGTGGTAGTGCTTGTGACAATAAGCAACGGGATCAATTGGGTTTAAAAAACCAGGACTTTTTAAAGTACCGAAAGCTAGTATAAATATTCCAAAATTAATTAAATTGTATGACATTAAATATTTATATTAAATATTAATCAGCATTATTATTAATAAATAAAAGTTTAATTTAATATTTGATTCAATAATTTCTTTCATTTTTACAATTCCAACATTACAGGTTACTATTTAATTATTTAATTATTTGATGTTTTTTTTGTTTTTTTTTATGTAATTATTTTGCGAATTTTAACTATCACTTCAACTTCAACTAAATCCTTATTGAAAAATTGAAATTACTTATCATTTATTTAAAAAAATATTTTATTGGAAAAATACTTTGGCTGGAAATAATTTTTATAATACTATAAATACGTAATGTTTTTCAATTAAAACTCGCGCCTTATACTCTCTGTTTTGTTTCCGGTGCCGAAGGAACACTACTGACATCTTATTTTTGCCAATTATTTGTTTACATGGAGTTATGTATCCTTGTTTAGGGTCTATGAGATGGACCATGGAGAAGTGTCTATGAGATGGGCTTTTGTCTATACAGTTGTATGTTACGGTAAAAGTGTTTAATCCAGTTATTGTACATATTGACTGGAATAAAGGACGTAGGATGTGTGAAGTAGTCATTAAAAATCTTAATTATATGAATACATTAAATTAGCCTGTTTACCATCAAAATAGCCTTTAATCGTGGTACCTAGAAGCACCACGACTAAAGGGTACAAATATTTCAATTTTGCTAAATAAAACAATTTTAACAAGTGAAGATAACTAACTGAGTTAATTGGATAAATATCCTGCATAAAGTTGCTATAAACCTATATGTTATATCAAAGAATACAATATACATAGAAGCCCATAAGTCCGATTTTTGTGTCACTCGTAATTGTGAATTGTGAGCACCACCGTTAGATGACAATAGCTGTTCGATTTCGGTATTTAGTGCCATTAGCAGCACAACCAACTGTATTCTTTGTGTATATTGTATCCGACCAGAAACATAAATGTAAGAAAGGACCAAGTATTCGGGAAAATCCCTAATGTAATAGTTCCTTCTTAAAAAGTGATGATATGAGAGTGATGATACAAATATTCACATTTATAATATTAGTAAACTTATAGCGTTTACAGTGGTATATATTTAGGAAATTAGTTGTAATTGGTTTTATAAAGCGTGAAATTAAAGTTACATGCAACCGCATTGCATTTTATGAAACTTTAGTTAATTCGTAGGTTTAATAAAATTGTTGACTGTCAACCAATAAAAACTGTTGCTTGGACTATAGTTTTATGTAAAAATTGATCGTTATAAGTACTATTTTGATTTGTAGTAACATATAGATATGTTGGACCTGTCTACTCCCACATGCAGTTGAATATAACACTGTTATTTATAATTTTCATCTTATAGAATACAGATAAAATGACAAAATTTGTGGAAAAGATATACAGAAATAAAAGCGCTTAGCTCTGGTACTTTATTGTAGCTACACTTCATCGGATGATATATTGAAACTGACCGAAATGAGTTCGTTACATGAGCATGTATTTTTCAAACTAGTTCCATTAAACATAATTTATGAGACTAACTTCCTCAGCATGTATTGTAAACAGCCCTCAATGATAATTCTTGATAAAGATAGTGAATTCCGCCTACAAACACCGGACACACTGCTGTTTGCATTAATTACACATAAATTAAATAATTTTTGTTCACTGGTTTACAGTATGTAATAATGTCAATAACTAAATTAGTTACATAATGGTTTCATAATGGAAAGCGTTTGAATTGTTAAAAAATATATTAAATTAGCGCGTTCAAACAAAGCTCGTTCCCATTTTGTATATTTAAGAGTAATGTAAATGTTTTGACGATATTTGTACACAATAAATATTTTTATGAGTACTTACCCTCAAACAAATGTTATGAAGAGTAAATAAACCAAAACACGAGTTATATATGTTACGAGATGTGATGTCAAAATAAAATCTTGTTTTCTTTTGTATACTTGGTTTACTTAATACGAATCACTATTCGATATATAGGTGAATTTTTTTAATATTCCATATATTACATGTGGCATATTACAACAAGTGGCAGAGGAGATGCAAAGGTATAAACTCGCTGTACTCTGGACTATCGGAAGTACACTGGACCGGTTTTGGAGAAATTGAGCTACAATTCAATATTCTATTTCAACACCTGTGTGGAACTCTAACCAATTATCAAGAACAAAACTCCGCATTTGCAATATCAATGTCAAGTCGGTTCTCGTGTATGTTTGTTAAACCTGACTAGTTACAAGACAGGTTACCCACACGATACAAGCATTTATTAACAGATGTATGAGGAAGATCACTAAAATATTCTGGCCATGTAAAAATAACAGACGAAGAACTATGTCGCCTCACAGAACAAGGGCCGATTGATATTGAAATACGAAGGAGTAAGTGGATTTAGTTGGGTTACACACTTCGAAAAACTGATACAGATCTAGCCAGGAATACAATCGAATGGAACCCCCAAGGAACACGTAGACGGAGAAGACCAGCGATGATATGGCGACGATCTTTAGACCTTAACACTAGAAAAACAGATTCGTTGGAAATGCATAGTCGAAGCCCTATGCTTCCGTTAAAAGGGGCTCAGGAATTTATAGTATTACATAAGAAATGATAAAATCATAGGTAAAATAGTAAAATTGATAACATATGAATATAAAATTGGTAAAAACATTTATTATTATATAATTTTTTATACAATATTATTATTATTTTTTTTAAATGAAATGTTAAATTTTATTTTTTCTTCTTTGATAAGGATGATGATTTATGCAGAAATGAAGTGTCACTACTACCACTTGGTGTGGGTGGACAATAATCACTCGGTGAAAATTGAATGTTTGTTGTAGAAACATTTTGAACAGAATTGGCTGATCTAATTGGGTTATGAATTGAATTTGTTACATCACTTGTACTTGATTGATCTGCAGACATAATTGGTGGTATACTTAGTTGTGATAAACGTCTTGGAATTGGTCGGAATTTTTCTATACCGGGCAGTGATATTCGATAATAGTCACATAAACGTGTAATATTTGGACTTGTTTCTAAATGTCGTATATTTAATTCCAGTATTTGTTGTATTGCACTTTGACTACTTTCTATAAAATTACGTAATGAAATTTCTTTCTAAAAATAAAAAAATTTTAATTTTTGTCTGATTCCACAATCGAAATATGTCGATAAATAACGTGGAAACATTTACAATCTTGCATTTTTCAAATTCAATTAAAGTGAAATTATTTTTTAAGTGTTCGGGGATGCTTCTTGAGGATTTTGCTTTACTCTGTAGGTGGCAAAACTGGTTTAAAATGCAAATTATATTTTTTTATTAAAATTATGTCTAATTTGTTTTAAGGATGTAACCAGCATACTATCACTTTTCGACAGATTTTGCTCATTTTTTTACTGGCTAAAAATAACGTTTTCTAATAGAACCCGAAGTTTCAGAATTTTTGACCGTTTAGAACGCAAGATAATTAATATCAAAGTTATCATTCTCTCTCACTTTCTCTCATTAGAAACATGTAAAATTCATGTCCGCCCAACTATTATCTGCTATATTCGAAAAAAATAATCGACAGAATTTAAAAAAAAACTAGGAGAGGATTCCTTAATATTTCTTATATAAATTTAAGAAAAATAATCGTGTGTTACCGTTTTGTTTTCGAAATATAATTTAAAATATTATTTTTGTTCAATTATAACATTCCGTTTATGGTAAATAGTGGTCTGACAACGTTGTGCGCCAATCTCTCTCAAGTTGCATCAAGTAAAGAGTGGGAATATATGCTGTTGACATATGCAATAATAATAAATAGGTATATACACAGAGCAACGTTGCCAGATCACCGTACCGGAAATATTTGATAGTATGTGTAAGTATCTGTGGGCCAATAATATGTGTATGTATGTGTACACTATGCTGGTACATCCTTAAAGTATTTATTTGGTTAAAAAATAAATACTTTCTTTTACTAAATATTGGAAAAATATAGAATGACGTTATTCAAATAAAAAGGTATTTATAATTTTATCTACGCACTATTAGGATCTCTGGCAGGAACGGAGCTTATATTTCAACCTCCTAGCATTAGTTACTACGTTAGACAATCAAAAAATATGTTTTAGAAATTGAATTTAAATTCTCACATTGAGAAGCTTCTCTCCCTCTGTTACATTAATTACATTCAATATGTCGAGGTTTATTATTAGGTGCTCTTTTGTTTTATTACTGCTAGCTGGGTAGGCTTAAGATCCGTGTTGGGATCTCTGGCAGGGGGCGGAGCTTAATATTTCAACTTACTAGCAGTATTTACTAAGTTGTTCAATAGAATGCGACTACGAAACTTGTAGACAGATGGCATATCAGAAGAGCATATCCAAGTGCTAGAGTTCCCAGTAGGTAACTGTACGATAGAGTTGCATTGGGAACTTGGATATGCTCTGGTGGGTAAATTATAATCTAGAGCTAGTACCCTGGTGGAAATAATTATCTTCAAAAACTGATAATAATTAAGAATAATTCTTTTAAAACTCTGAATAAAACTTCTGAAAGTCTTATTTTTCTGAAAATCTCTGAAAAAATAAAATAAATGTTTTATGATTTAAAGACAGAAAACATAATATTTTGGACTCTGTCATAAGAGTAATTCAGAATTTTTCAGAGAACTAATTAAATAAAATATAACAACTCGCTTCGACCAGATTCGAACTCACGATCTCCTTTCTACTAGACAGGCGCTTTAACTAACTAAGCCACGACACTGTTATGTATAAGTGTTGAATACATAACATATACTATTTTGATAATTTATTATTAAAATAGTATTTTTTATGCATAAAGTGTTGAATATATAACAGTGTCATGGCTTAGTTAGTTAAAGCGCCTATCTATTAAACAGGAGATCGTGAGTTTGAATCTCGCCGGGGCGAATTGTTATATTTAATTTAATTATTTCTCTGAAAAAGTCTGAATAACTCTTCTGGCAGAGTCCAAAATATTATATGTTTTCTGTCTGTATTTTTTCAGAGATTTTCAGAAAAATAAGACTTTTAGAAGTTTTATTCATAGTTTTAAAAGAACTATTCTCAGTTTTTGAAGAGAATTATTTCCACCAGGATAAGCAAATGTTTGCTGGCCCAACCCCCCTGACCATACATTTCGGCCTACAAGTTTTGCGGTCCCACTCTGATGTACAACTTAGTAACTACTGCTAGTAGGTTGAAATATTAATTGTGAACTTTTATGTGTACATAAGTTTGATTCTATACTTTAATATTTTTATTTAGGTTCTAAGTACGTAACGTCATGTTGTTTATAACAGTTGAAGCGATTTAGTCGGCAGGTGCCATGAGCTTTCGTATTGGCAGAATCTTCAATAGTTAAAATGATTAATCCAACAGCTTGTTCTAGGAAATATATTTTAAAAATATTTCAATTTCTTATAAAAACCATCATTTATAATTTTGAAAATAGAGATGAGGGCAGTAGAAACTATACGTTATCAAGACTGACAGGATTTGAAGGATTATGTTCGTGTATTAAATATGGTATAAATTCGAGAGTATTTGTAGGCGGTATTGGCACTATGGGCCACGGAGGTATCCAGGCCATTTAAAAAAATTTTATAATTGATTTGTGCCTTCATTCGGTTTTCGAAAAAATTTTTCGAATCAAAGTTGTTACTATATTTATAATAAACAACTTTTATTCGTATCATTTTTTCGAAAACCGAATCAGTAAGGCACAAATCAATTATAAAATTTAAAATATGACCTGAACTTGTGTGGCCCATTATACACGATTTTCCGACTGTAAGCAGTCAATATACGTCCATGGAATATAACTTACATATCATAAATCTCGGTCAAACTGTGGTATACATAAATCTACACATTATACAAACTAAAGCTCTTTTTGCCAAGAGAAGATCTTATTCAAATTATCAATTTAAATAAGAATTAAAGTAAATTTAAAATATTGCTAAATCTTCAACTGTTTTTAATACAAATGAATGATAAAATTCATTTTACCTCAAATGAATGGTGAAGAATTGGCCGAACTTTCGTAGACAATCTCCTTAATGTACGTTTTGCTCGTAGTAAACGATCTTCTTGAAGAGTAATATCTTTTTCACTCACTGCTATATCATTTTCAAGACGGCTGTTTCACAAAACAAAATTCAAAGATTAGTAAATATTTCTTGTCTTTTCAGCGAATTTTCAAAGAAAATGTATTAATTAAAGATTGTTTCGTTGAAAATATTTCGAAAAAATTTCTTAAAATGACCATATCTTTAAAGTTAATATATATAGAGGGCCGTTTTTACCATGAAGGCTTATGGGCACGTTCTTAGGATCCTCGGGCTGATGAGCCCCCGAAACGCTTAAAGGTTATTCATCTGGAGCTTGTGAAAGGAAACTACAGAAAACCTTCACAAGCATATTCGGTTACTTTCGTTCTAGTCCTTACGCCGACAGTTATGCCAATTAACCGCTCCATTATTATTATTTTTAATTAAATTAATTGACAAACTGCCATTGTTGGGAATTGAACCAGCCGCCTCCTAGTTCCGAGTAGAGCGCCTTTAACAACTGGACCACATAGACTGGTAGCAGTAGCATACTTCCAATTGTTCGTCGTCGAAAAATTGTTCTATTTTTTTCCTATTTTAAAAAATCGATGGAAAATATTGACATAATGTTTACAAAGTTCTGAAATCCCTCTCTGAAATCAGGTATTCTGCACGTGATTCAACAAAATGTGTTTTTTAACACGTTTTCTAAAATGACTCGAACTTTGTGCGTCCAAGGGTCTAACCTAAGACGGCTTTGCATGTATGATTATGTGGCTCTACGTGCTCTGAATTTCAAATTTTAGTTCGAAGGGAAAAGTAGTTTTTACAGGGAGGAGAATGGCATGTTGTATAGGGTGGCACATAAGTAACGTATGATTTAAATTAAATTCACTAATAAATCATATCGTTACTTATGCGCCACCCTATAGAAGATTAAGTTAATCTCAATTTATCTAATGACGAGTTTTCTGTAATTTACTATACAAATATTTATGATTTTAAATGTTAAACTAATTCTCTTCAAACTAATTAATTAGATGTGTAAAATTTCAAAACTATGCTCCCATTCCTGGATAAGTTGTTTATATTATATAGATGTGTATTTCGATTCTAAAGGAGTCATCACCAATATGAAATGAACATTTGTAAAAAATTTTGTGAAATAGTTTCATCGGTAGAATCATAATATAGCTATATTTTCTTAAGAAAAAAAATTCGCTAAAAATTAAATTAATTTTACATTTTATTTACTGACTAAAACAGAATGAATCGTCAGTATCTTGAATTAAGGTAGTTGTCGTGTGAAACGCGTTGTCGACGAAATTGGATGAATTTTTGGTAAATTATTCATAATATAAGTATTTAATAACTTATTTCTAAATTTCAAAATTATTTATCGTTTAGTTTTGGTAAAAATCGCTCTCAAAAATTTTACGATTAACATTACAGGTATTTACAAAAGTAGTAATTTCACCACACTTTTAATTTTATTTAAAAAATTTGCTGAGCGATTTGGCTAAAAAAGTAGACCAATGTAAAATGATTGACCGTTTAATTATTGCAATAGATTAACGAAAAGATTGTGCCAATGACAGAATGTGCATTCAAGTAAAAAAAATTCGTTACGCAGGAACTGCATCAACTTAGCGAATTTCCTTAGAATACATAAATCACTATCTGATATGATTTTGGTATTTGCAGGTTCAATTTTTAAAATAGGTAAATGGCATAGTCAAAGGGGAAGCGGGACATTGAGAACACAAAACATAAAATATCTCTCCTAATATTAAAAAAATCGAAAAATGTATAAGGAGGAAAGGTGAAGAAAATCATGTTTACTACAATTCATTATATCTGATCATTTTTTCTCAAACTCTAATGTGCACAGAGATATTAGGAATTTAACTTTCAATGTTCATTCGTAAATATTTCTATCAATATTAGGGTAACAGAAGAAATGATTAGAACCAAAATTATAGTAAAATTAATTATCTATAACTTCATTTTTTAGACATTTTTCGATTTTTCCAACATTAAGACAAATATACCAACTTTTGTGTTTTCCCCTCCCTCTAAACACCCCTTTTTCCTTGCCCGATTTTTCCCATTAACGAACTCGACCGTCCAAATGACCAAAACACCTCACATACCCAATTTTATTCCAATCACATTAAAATTGTGACCGGTAGAGCGATTAGAGATACATATATATATATATATATATATATATATATATATATATATATATATATTGATATTAGAAGGACTAATATATATTGATATTAGATCGATGGACATTAGAAGAAAATTTTGCGAAATTTTGACTGTAGTACGAGACCAATAGCTCTATTTCCTTTCAGGAAATTCTCTAAAAAGTATAGCCTACAATTATAGTTTATACATATAATTGATGGGGGTTCCGAGCTGAAACATTTTAACACCATTACTTTAAAACAAATACCTTAATTACAAATTTACAGTATATAAATTGTATACATACGATCTTTCGTTATCGAATTTTCGTAAATGTTCGTCTATTATTGCTGTTTCTCCTGTTAAATTTTCCATGTTTGTACAACATTCAGCTTGCTTTCTTTGCGCTGCACGTAATTTTTTTAGTAAACAATAATGTTCTTGTTCAATCTTTTTAAATTCCCCTTCTTCTGGGCCTATATGATGAAAATAATAGATATTCAATATTTTATTTTGCAAGTATTTTTTATTATTTCTTAGTTATTTGCTTTTTGATCTTGCAGAATTACGACGATTTTACAGTTTCTACTATGTTTTTTAATAAAATTATTGCCTAAACTCAAAACTTTTTTGGCTGAAGTTATGATTACGTGCTCAAATAAATGGTGCCTCGTTGGCAATGGTTATTACTCTCTGTCATTTAGAAAGATAAAATTTTAATTTCGCTTTCTGTTAATTAGAATTAATAAAAAATAACTACAGGTAAAGTACTAGGTTTCATCTCTATTACAGAGCAGACGAAAGACATTTTTTTTAATTCTTTCTTTCACGAAATCAATTTTGAAAAAGATCTTTCAGCTGAAGATTTCAGACACTGTCACTGGGTACGTAAGGTACGTAATACAAGCAATGTAAACATCTGAAAAACTTGAAATTAGAGAACTGTGTTCAATTATAAGAAATTCAGCTAGCTGTTTCACAATTTTCATTTGTATTATTTTTTGATATGAACACAGCTTTTATAGAAAGCAATTGTGCAGCCACATAATATCTTTTTCTTCTTGGTTACAGCAGATACAACCAGTCCAAGTAGCCGAGCGGTCTAAGGCGTTATGTCTGTGCAGTATGCAGTACTTGGAAACTGGGAGGTTATGGGTTCGAATTCCGGCATCGGCAGTTTGTCAATTATAAAAAAAAAGGGGCGGTTAATTGACTAAGCTGTCGGCGTATGGACAAGAACGAAGTAACCGGCTATGCTTGAGAAGGTTTTCTGCAGTTTCCTTCACGAACTTCAGATTAATATCGGCATAGTTCCTATCATAGTCGGCTGCAGCCGCATATCCTACCAATTCCTAGTCTACTCACAAATTCCTTCCACTCCACTCACATCCTAAGGCATCACAATGGACCTTATGGTCGAAGTGTAGCCCGTCCAGGGCAGCCTTTACAATCTACCTCTACAGCAGATATAAGATATTTGGTGCATCTCACCCCGAATATATGAACCTTCAGGAAAACCTGATAAGCAAGCTCCTAAATATTGTAAAAATATGGGAGATAAGCGAATCTCGCCAGACTGAAGTAGAAGGGGGAGCACAATAAGCAATTATTCTATATACTCCAAGATATATCTATCTATACATAATCACACATCCATCCAGACACGCATACATACATACACAAATCAATGACCAAAAATGGGTTCTTTAATATAAGGGGATATCAAAACGTAAGGATTCGGTAAAATTTCAATTTCGATTTTCGGCATCGAAAACAATATCTCTATACTCTACCTATATAGAGGTAAAAATCGTAGATAGCTAATTTAATGGTATCCACATGTTTCAAATAGAAAAAATAAAAAATAAGACAAAACAAAAAGGTTATTGCAGAATATCATAAAGTAATCTAAAAATGAATTTTATTGAACACTAACCTGCTTCTTCAACTGGACACAAACTCATTTTAAATTTATCATTGCTAATGTTAACCAGTTTTAATGTATTTTCCATGGCAACAATTTCTTGTTCAGCTTGCTTTACTTTTAAATCCCATTCATCGCCCTCTTGTTGCAATAACACTCGCTCTTGGGTTGTTTTCAATTTGAAATATGTTGGGGATAGAGGTTTACCGTCATCATCAGTACCTAATAGCGATACTTGGTATTCGAATCTAAAACATTATTGGCAATTAATAATAAATTAATATAATGAATTTAAATTTACGAACTGAAATCCGTTAGATAAACAATCATAGTATAATCTATCTGTCTATATATATAATCTAGTACCGGGTGCCAAATTTCGTTTTTCTAACTTCATTAGCTAATTTCAGTCAGGACATGTAATTTTACACGTAGAGATAAAATTTTATATATGAATTGCATTCACGAACTTTGTCTCAATTTGAGCTTTAAAACCCACATTTCAGATCATTATCTCTTTTCGTTTTTTACTTATGGTGTCCATGGGCGGATATGCTGTTCAGTTAGATTATTTTAAGAAATCTATAGCACATATTTTCAACCGTAATAAAGCCGGGAATAAACTTAATATGCCCTTGTACATATTATATATAATATATCGGGTATAACAATTCCGACTACTAGAAGTTTTCCTTGCGGTATAAGTTCAAGTAACATCGCCAGCAAGCTAGACATGAAAATAAAGTACATATTTAAATCTAAGTGCGGAATTACCCCTCAGTTTGGCATTCATTCGTTTGAAATCAATTTATTACTAATTTTATGTAATTGTTATTTTTTCAAAACACTACCTATAATTTCGGAAATGAAGACAAGACAAAATATTTACTTTTTTTTGTATTGTTCATTCTTCAGTAAACGTTCTTGAATTTCACCACGTAAGCATGATTTATCTTCCAGTAAATTACGTTTACGTAAAGCTAAAACATCCCTTTCCATTCCAATGTCAATTTGTCGTTCTTTCATTGCCTGAATAAAATATGATTTAAAATTATTCTTATTATTAGATTACTATTTCCTCCTAAATCTGGGCGGAGCCAGTTACTGTCTACCACACGAATATATAATATAATTGCGGTGGACTATTCCGCCCTCCTTGCTTGTCCTAGTAAGTCGCGACAAGGCCTCTCGCCACGTGACACGTCTGCCTTGTCCACTGGCAAGTTGTATGCTAATGTGCAAGTGTGTGCAATATCACCCAACTTTACTTCAAAAGTACACATAACTTTACTTCTTATGTGTTTTTCGATTTTTCCAATATTAAAAGAGATATAGCAAATTTGTGTTTCTATGTGGCTGTGTGTAGGAGTTTGTATGTGGAATTGCATTGATCAGAGTGATTTTACATAAAAGCTAAGATATTATACGGATTTTAATCTTTAATTTATTATTAAGTTTTAGAAGTAGCTAAGATATTATATGGATTTTAATCATTAATGTATTACTAAGTTTTAAGTTACGCTCAGCGAAGTGAGTGGATAACGTCTAGTATTCAATAAATTAAGCAGAGGCTTTTTCCATAGAAAAAGAAAACATAAGCAAAAAAACTAATTTCTCTTAAAAAATCAAGTCAACATTAAAAAAGATAATTTTCTGATGTAACACAACAAATCATTGGTTGTTAGATCCCACTTGTCGGCCTGTATGGAGAACGATGAAACCTCCATACATGTAATTTGCACCTGCAGAAACCTGCAGGATGTGAGGCATAGAATGTTTGGGCCCGAAACCCTGGACCATCAATCCCGGCGGAGAAGCTGTGGGCTTTCTATGCGGCGTCTGGCCTCGACAGAATCCTATATTTTCATCTGCTTAAAATAGCACCTCTTACCCAGAGACGTCTCGCCTTCGGGTGAGAGGTTGTTCTCAAGGAGGGCACAGAGAATCTCTTGGCCTAGGTGCTAAGGACCCATTTGCGGTACCCCTCTTATGTATTATTATTTTTAAGAGAACTCATCATATATTGAATTTAAAACATACATACCGTCTCCATTTCAATACGTTGTTTTTCTAAAGTATACAATGAATCATCAATATTATCTAAATTCTTTTGTGCTTGCATCACTTTTAATCGTAGAATATTCTCTTCGACTTGTTTCTCTTGACTTCGTATTTGACCAGCTTTTACTTGTCGTTTTCCACCTTCAACCATTTTTATTTCTTTATGTAATACTTCTTGCTGAAATATTGTATATTTTATATTTTTTTCTATGTAAAACATCTTTGTAAAAAATTCCATCTCAATACTAGCTGTATTTTAGATTTTGAAAAGATCAACTGATAGAGTATTACCTTGTCTAGTCTGAATTGCTAGCTTATAAATACTTTACTGGGCCATTACACAATTATTAGAGTAATTCGGATCTTACTGATGTAGGAGTATATTTTTGAAACTTACCAATTTTGCTAATTCAATATTATAATTAGCAAACTGAAAACCGAAACGTCGAATATCATCTTGAACCGATGAAATTTGTTTTATTAACGTTTGCTTTACATTATTTTTCTCATTTAATACATTATTTAATTCTTTTAATTTATGTTCCAGTTCTTCACTAAATTGTTCTAAAAAAGTTTATACAAAAACTTTATATTTTAATTGCAATATTGAAAAATGCTCTCATTCTATATCGAATTTATGACCAAAAAAATCCATAAACTCTTTTGAACTTCAATTTCGAGACACAACAATTTTTAAGATTTCTCCCCAAAATAAATGCCAAAAAATTCGTTACGCAGGAGCTGCGTCAACTAAGCAAATTTCCTTAGAATACATAAATCACTCTCTAGCGGTCATAATTTTAGTGTGATCAAAATGAAATATAATATCTGATATGACTTTAGTTTTTGCAAAAATTAAATTTATTAATAGCCAAAATAGAACGATATATAACGATTATAGTTTAGTTACTGTGGAAACGACAATCAAAATTGACATTTCAAAATTAAAACAAAATTTTAATAAAATAATTTTATAGTTATCTTAAAGAATTAGAGTTTCTGTGGAGATGACAAAATCAACACAAATTTTAACCAACTCCAAAAAAAAAGAAGGAGGAGATTCTATGTTCGACTGTTAATTAATGTAACAACTAACTGACTTAAATGTTTGAATACCCAGTATATACTGAGTTGTATATCAATGATTAAATTGTTAACAATTCTGCGTATTCGAAATGTTAACAATTCTTTCCGAGGAATATATAATTACAAATTATGAGAAAACTATTGAGTTTATGAAAATCTTTTTCAAACAAAACTTGTTTATTTTAAAAAGAAGATTTTTTGTTAACAAATTTTTTTTCTATCTCTTACGGTTTCAAAGAAGTATATATATATTTCGATTTTTCAAATATTAAGGGAGATATATCAAACTTTGTGTTTCCCCCTCCCTCTAAACCCCCTTCCCCCTCGAACTTGACCTTTAGAATACCAAAACCGCCTCAAATACCAAACTGTGACCGCTAGAGAGTCCACAGACACATAAAGTACATATATAGCTAGATATATATATATATATATATATATATATATATAGCTAGATATATATATATATATAGCTAGATATATATATATATATATCTAGCGGTCACAGTTTTATTCCGATTGGAATGAAATTTGGTATTTGAGGCGGTTTTGGTATTCTAAAGGTAAAGTTCGAGGGGGAAAGGGGTTTAGAGGGAGGGGGAAACACAAAATTTGATATATATATATATATATATATATATATATGTATATATATATATATATATATATATGTGTTTGTATATATGTATGTATGTTTTTCGTATAGAGGAAGCTATGAATAAAATAGCGAAACGTTGCAATTAGAGGTTTGCTGATTGGTGCTTACTTTTTTGATCCTGAATACCTCTTATATATATATATATATATATATACATATATATTAGACATACATACATACATATACATACATATATATTAGAATACATTAAAACAAGTAACAAATTATAAGCGATATAAATTTTAGCGATAGTGATTTTTAACATCTAATAGGTAGGATCGATGGACATTTGAACAAATTCCAACATTGGTGCAAAAACAATAGCTGCATTTACTTTGGAGGAAATTAGCTAAAAATGAGTTTTTTGTGTCTAGAAGTAGAAAAAGAAGAAGTCGTACAATAAGGTGTTTTGTAATACAAAATCTGCGCAATTAAATAAAGAATAAAAAAGCTCCAATCCAATTCTGTAAACATCAGTCCGTGTGGTCGAGTTGTTCAAGGCGCTCTACTCAACCTCTGTGAGGCGGTTAATTGACTAAAACTGTCGGCGTATGGACAAGAACGAAAGTAACCGGTTTTGCTTGTGAAGGTTTTCTGCAGTTTTATTTCACGCACTCCAGATGAATATCGGAATAGTTCCTAACAAAGTCGGCTGCAGTCGCACAACCTACCAAATCCTAGTATTCCGCCCACATGCTTAATATATCGGTATCACAATGGACCTTATGGTCTAAGTGTGCCCCTAACCTACCTAACCTATGTAAATCCAGCGGTACCGCCTAAAACCGCCTTTTAAACCTACCGTTCTTATAATATTTAGAGATGAAATTTGAGTATGTGTATAATATACACATATACACAAAGACGAGCGGCAATGCGCGTGTGCTCTGCGTATAGAACTGTGTCTACAGAAGCTCTACAAGTTTTAGCAAGTTTAATGCCCATATAATCTTTGGTCAGAGAACGAAGCAGTCGTTTTCGCCTTGAAAACATTGATAGTAGCACTTACTATAATTTGTGACAGAATGAGTGGCTAAAAGATACAGGCAAAGCTAACTTGACAAAGAAAATCATTCCTAACATTTTATCCTGGTGTCAGAGAAAACATAGTGAAGTAGACTATTTCCTAATCTAAATTTTAAGTGGACATGGCTGTTTTGTCGAATATCAGTACAGATTTAAACACAATGACATCAGTGCTTGCACAACGTGTCAAGTAGTAGACACAGTAGAACATATTGTGTTTATGTGCAAAAGATGGTCAAATGAAAGGCTTAATGTCAACAGTAGGGTTGGAGCTGAAATAAGTGTCGACAATCTCATTAGGATGTTAGAAAGTGATGAAAATTGGAAAGAAGTGTGAATTCCAGGATGGAAAGCAGGCCGGGGGAGGGTTTTTAGTGAGTAGGAGTCTCACACTACCACTCGTGAGTGGTGTTCATGATGGATTTCCCTCCTCCATAAAATATATATATAAAATTTTCATATAAATGAAAATTAAATAATTTACCTCTAACAGAACCTTCAATATGTTCAATACGTGATTCAATTTGTAATATATTATAATCATAATCATAAATTTCTTCCCGTATATTTTGCACTTCTCGCTCTAATGATTTCTCTTGTTTTTCCATAAGTTCAATACCCAATTTTAAACCGCGTATCTCAATTTGATATGAATCATCAATATCATGTAACTTTTTATATTGCTGTGAAGAACGAAATACAATTGTTTGTAATCGTTCTGTTTCAACGGTTAATGCATTGACAATACTTTGTGTATTATCAACCATTTTTTGCAATTCACGTGCTCGTTCATTTGTTGTCATTTTTTTATTTTTCAAATTCTCTAATTGTTTCGTTAAGTGTTTGTTTGTTGTATTGGTTTGTTTTAATTGTTCTTTTTTATGTGCGATATCATTACCAAGTTGTTTACATTTCGAACGACCATGAAGCAATGTATTTTCTAAACTTGCTAATTCATATTTTCCAATATGTAATTCTTTCATAACATCGCGTACTGTATTTATTCTATTTAATAATTTTTCACGAGCACGTGTTGTCTCCTTAGCTAAATCTTGTGTTTGTTTTTCAGTTTCTTTATTATTGTTTAATTCATTTAAATAAAATGTATTTTGTTCTTCAGTGTCTTCAATTTTTTTTGCTAATGTATCACGTAATCTTTCGATTTCCTATATTTAATGTTATGCAGAAAAATAAAACATTGTAAATCCAGAAAATTTATAGGAATAATTAGAATTATTTAAGTAAAAATAACCACTTAAGTAGCGATTTTTTTTGTATAATTTGTGCCGAATCCCTTCTGTTTTCTAAAAATGCTTTGAACAAAAGTTGTTAGGATTTTCATCGAACAATTTTTAATCGAAATATTTTTTCGAAAATTTAAGTGGTTAATCGTATACTTAAGTAGTTAATAGTACTTAATATTTAATATTTAAGGGTGTCACTCATCCATACTTTTTTTAGAGTACATACACACTAGGACATCGTACACTATCGAAGAAAATGGAGAGAAAGGCTGCCCGGTATACTCTGGGAGAATCACCAACCCCCAACAACATTATAGAGCTTATGGCTCAGATCGAAAAGTTTTGGAACGCCATAATGCGCTTCGCAGAGGACGTACTAACGACGAAAAAAGCTGAGCAGTGTACAACGACGAGCGCCTAACAGCGGTCCCCGGGCCAGACTGAAGTAATGGGAAAGCGCTTTCCGGTCTGGTCCCCTCCGCATGGAGGGAAGAAAGAGAATTGTTTTTAGTGGGTAAAAATTCCACACTACCAACATACCATCGTTGGTGTCTTTTGAAGATTTTTCAACCTCAAAAAAAAAAATACTATCGAAGGAGGGACTAAATATTTGCATTTAATAAAAAAAACACAAATTTTACTTAAATTGGTAAATCATGTACAAAGTTTATCAAAGAGGACTTAAATTAACGAAAATAGTTATTGAAATTAAATTTAAAGATTTTGCCCCAATTCATAGATCATTTGTTTGTAGTATATAAATCAGTCACCCACCAATAAAACACGGATCAAATTAACGAGTAACATATTTTCCTGGAGATTAATCACGAATAGATAATTCATACTGATGATGAGACTTTGTTATCCAAATAGGTATTTATACAATACAAATAATTAATCTAGGAATTGGGGAAATTTTGAAACTTAATAGTAAATCATGGTCTATAAGTGAATGCTCGAACTGCCGCTAATTTACCGCAGACAGCTTGATACAACACTCATATTCAGCCGAACAGCTCCCATTTGTACCATGTCCAGCAAGTCTCCGGTACGCTCTAACATAATTAGAGATTAATGTAAGATACCCGCATGATTTGTGTGCATAATCTAAATATTTTATATAATACAGAAAAATGTAAGCGGAAAGAGTGCTATTGAAACAAATACCCAGAGCATGATTCGGTCGTGGTTTAGACGTTCAGTCACGATTCGTCCTGAATCGGTATGTATTAATACATTTGGAACAGTTTGTTTTTCGGTAGCAATGCACTGGGCCCTCGCCATGCAACTCCCCGAATTCGAACGTCCTTGCTTATACTAAGAAATTTCAAAACAATAATTGCTATACGTACCAAATGAATTAAATGCATATCTTTATGACGTTGTCGTAAATGTTGTACAGTTTCATGCCATTGATTTAATAAATTTGCTCGATCCTTTTTTGCCTCTAAATACATTTGATGTGATTTATTTAAGGCCACTTCAACGCCATTTATTTCAGTTAATAACTTATCTAATGTACGTTGTCGTAAATCTAATTCTTTATGTAATTTTTGTCGTTTTAATTCTAATTCTTTTGCTTTATTTTGATCTTGTTCAGAGAATTTTTTTATAATTGCATTATCTTCTTCTGTTTTTAATAATGAATCTTCCCATAGTCGAATTGCATCTGTATCATATGATACAGTTTTTTTTAATTCTTCTAAACGTTTAAATAAATTACACAATGTGTTGCGTAAATTATTTTCACGTTCGCCAATGTCTGTTTCCTTTCTCTTAAACTAGAACAAAACAAAATTAATTTTCAGTTTGATATCTTTATTAGAAGAACCGTATCGGCTTCGTTTCAGGTCTTCAACTATTGATTGTGTTAAAAAATGTTTCTAATCGAAGCCGTTTGGTTTAATCAGATAAACATTTTTTGAGTTTAACATGTTCGATAATCTCTTCTACCACCCGATGAAAACCGCATCAAAATTGGTTCAGCCTGTGTGTTCTTCAGATTTGAATTCAGAGTGGAATGAATTTAGAGAGTGTAAAGAAAATAAAAAACTAAAGAAGATTCAGAAGAGAGATTTGAATTGTTTTTTTTTTTTTTGCATTAGTAAGAAAGACATTTTGGTAATTTTTTCACATGGTAAAGTCGCAGAATTTATGTTGGTGGTAGACTAACCGATAGAGTTTCTAGAACTGATAGGCGTTTGGAAGATGATGACAGAGTAAGTAATGCTGTGTTGTGGCTATGTGTGTAAAGCTGGTATTATGTATGAGTAAAATTTCTATTTAACTTATAAAAGGAAGTTGTCTGAAGAATGTGCCTGACTAACTATCTGTTACTCTGAATCACATGGGAACGCATTACCGAGATAAAAATTAGCCGTGTATTATTCTATACACGGCTAACCGTGTGCTAAAACCCATTCGACCGTTTATATGTGATTGAGTAAGACACATCCAAACATCTTTACAAACTTTCACATTTATAATATTAGTGGGAAGTGGTACATACAGGGTGCTGAGATTTTTATCCGAAAAATTGAATACGCGATAGATCTCCTAAAAATAAGAAAAGTTCATAAGAACTGGGATGTTTTCCAGCTTCTTTTTCGTGACAAGGATTGTTAAAGTTAATTAAAAAAACTTCTTAAATATCTTTAAAACTACTTGGATAATTTTGATAACAGTTGGTACGTTTTAAGTATTAAGTGAGTGGATTAATTTGATGTAATAAGATTTAATTTAATTATACCAGGGGCGGCGGTAGGGCATACTAATTAGATATTTTATAGAAAAATTTCAGTGCGCTACTGTTTTTTTCTAACTTTTAGAAGTTTTATTCAGAGTTTTAAAAGAATTATTCTTAATTATTCTCAGATTTTAAGAGATGTATTTCCACCAGGGTAGTTAGGATTAGAATGTCTCGTGCCAGGTGTCACCGAGAAATAGGGACAAACTTTGAAATTTTAAATAGAAACCCATATTTTTTATTGCATATTTGTATTCTACGGAAAAAAATACGTACTTTTGTTGGAAAACTTTTTCTTAAAAGTGCTTTGTTCTCTCCTCTCGCTAGAGGGCGTTTTTTTCGGAGAATTTTTGGGGAAATTCTACGAATGAATGAAAAATAATAGAGTTTATTGAATAGTGAATTTCAATTTATGATAAACTTTACTTAATACTTCGAGTTTAATAAATTTATTATTATAAATAATAATAAATTTTGTTATTATTAATCGTAAATAATAAATTTAAAACGCCCTCTAGCCAGAGAACAAAGCACTTTTAAGAAAAAGTTTTCCTACAAAAGATACGTATTTTTTTTCGTAGAATACGAATATTTAATAAAAAAAATATGGGTTTTTATTTAAAATTTCAAAGTTAGACCCTGCTTCGCCCTTATTGGTCAGAACCGAAATCTGATTAGCGCATTCGATTCCTCGGCAAATATTACTAGGGGTTACCGTTTGAACATTTTTAGTTAGAACCACCGTAAACGATTTACTAAGCCGTGTCCAAACTTTTTGGGCATCCGATATATATATATATATATATATATATATATATATATATATATATATATATATGTATATATATATATATATATATATATATATATTTATTTATATATATGAAAAGGATATCCTTTTCATGGAATGTATAATTTCACTAAGAGAGCACGACAATATATATATAAATTTTAACGAAGATGATTTTCGACATCTCCTTCATCGGTACAAAACCAATAGCTGAATTTTCTTATGAAAGAGGGCAAAATTTTTTACGCCACCCCCAGTAACTCTTCCTTCTTGATCTATAGCCCGATTATTTAAGCCATTTGTAAATACGCGCAACCGTACTCAGCGCCATGCGTGGTTAAGAAAACAACTTCATGACCAATAATAATAATAATAATAATATTTTCTTTATTGTTGAGCCCAAAAAAAAAAGGATACAATACGTCAAAAAAAAGTAAATAAACAAATAAATAAAATACATTTGAAATTAGGTTTTAGAAACACAATTTGAAAAAATAAATAATAAAAAAATCACAAAAACAATATGTTTAAACAGTTCTAAAATAAATCCGCAATACTATACGGCGCCAGTATTATTAAATGTTTCTTAAGTAGTTGTTTAAATTTTTTGTTATTTTTTTCACCCTTTATATTATCTGGTAGGTTCCTGTAAATTTTATGTCCGGTGTATATGGGACCCTTTTCGTAAAAACTGGTTCTGTGGTGTATTGTGAGCTCAAAATGCCTATTCATTCATTATTTTCAAAAGTTCAAAAGCGTAGATGGCATAGACTGTCATAATACCCCTCTCTGGAAAGGTTTTCCTACAGGAATCCAAATACTTCATATTAAACAAAAGACGAACAATTTTCTTTTGTATGATGAATACCCGTACACACTTCATTAGATCTACCCCAGTTTACAATGCCAAATTTTATTATTGTGCATACAAATGCATAATAAATTACTATTAATTTTGATTGCTCAAAATGTTCTTTCAATTGCTTCATTTGATAAAACTTTGCATTAAGTTTTTTGCAAACTTCTGATATGTGTACAATCCATTTAAATGCATCATCAATAAAAAGGCCAAGCACTTTCGAATGTTTTGCCGTTTTTATGTCAACCGGTATGTTTATTTGGGGAGATGGCTCCTTAATTTTGAAATGAAGGCATACTGTTTTTTCCAGGTTGACTATTAGCTTGTTTCTATCGCACCAAGTTTTAAAGTCATATATGCCGTTTCTTACCTTTTGCTCAATTTCGAGGACCAAGTTTGTCAGTGTATAAAAACCATAGGCGTTTAACAAAGAGTTATAGTCAATTTAGCTTTTACATGTTGTTTATTTAATTTAATTATTTTTGTTAAACGCCTATGGTTTTTTATACACTGATATTGGTCATGAAGTTGTTTTTTTAACCACACATGGCGCTGAGTACGGTTGAGTACGGTTGAGCGAATACTGTCAAATCAGTTGAAATTACTTACATCTTTCACATCTTGTGATAATTTACTATGTTCCAAATCTAATACAACCAATTGATCATTTTCAGCTTGTTTTGTACTTCGCTGTGTTGTTAACAATGATGATATCTCAAGCTGTTCCTGAGACAAATGTTTACTATGATTGTCAAGCTCTTGCCGTTTATTTCGAATTTGTAATAAATGTGCATTGGCCGCAGCCCGTGCATGTATTAAACGTTCTAATTCTCTTTGTAATTGTTGGTTTTCAATAGTTGCAATTGGTAAATGTACACCAGTATTCCAACCAAGCTCAGTTAATACATCATTCATGACTATTGTACTTGTATTGGCTGCTGTTATTGCGGCCATTTTGGTGAATGCCTGTAAAAACAAAAACAACAAAATTCAATGTTTTTCGTAAATTTTAAAGCGTTTAATATTTTTTTAACACAGAAGCACACGGATCGGGTATGCTTTCACTGAATTTGGACAAATAACTTTAATAAAATAATTTTCGTGTAGCAAATATTCGATTCCGTAATGAATGTCCGAAAGAAGAAGTTATCTTCGGCTAGTAGTCTCACAATCGTGCGATTTTAGCTCGAATTCGTACAAGTCTATAATAATTTCCTTTAACCCACTTGTTTCCAGTATATATAATCAGGTAATTGAATCTTATTAGCGATTCTGAAGTTGATATTTTTACTACAAGCATATTAAATTATTATAGCTACAAACTATTAATTTAGATAATAATTTGACAAACCTGTTGTGACAAATATAGAAATTGATAAGTAAATCAATCGTACAAAAAATCAAATTCAAATATTGCAATCATAAAGTTTTGATTATACCAAAGAACTACAAATGTCTAATGCATGATAAAAATAATTAAAATTAATGTTGTTTACAATACACTGTAACTGTTACCTATATCACTTGCTATGGTTACAATATTTTTTATTGTTGAATATAATATTGCGTTAGGGTGATAGCTAACTGTAAAACTGCATCACATTCCTATTTTACCAGCTTTTATTTAACCCTTTAAGATTTTTTTGTTTTAATAAATTATGTACCTGAAATGATTACTTATTTGACTAAATTATGTACCTGAAATAATTATTCAAAGGAAATTTCATAACAGTAAAATAGATAATTTTATTTATTATATATATATTGTATATTTTTTGCACTTTCGGGACTAAAATGACAACTTTACTCCCTCCAAATAGGTACTAAAGTAGTACTTTTTTTCCCATGGGAGAAAAAGTAAAAAATTTGTTAAATAGAAATGTCATTTTGATTTTGTTGCTAGGATACGTATTAAATTTACTTTTTCTCCAATGGGAAAAAAAATCTACTTTTTCTTCAATGAGAGAAAGAGTACTACTTTAGTACCTATTTTCAAATGGTTTTTTGTAAACTAGCGTCTATTTATTTCCATTGTTAGTATGGTTGCCTTTCGGTTATATTATACCAACGGAAGCGACTAGCGTTTACTTACTTTGACATTTAAGTTATATGTCTGAACATTGATAACATTTTTTGACATCAAATGCTTGATATGAAAAATCATACACATCTAGGGATGGGGATCGAACCCACGACCTCTGGCATTCTAGACTAATGCTCTACCAACTGAGCTACCTTAGATGTTATGGTAGTACTATGCATATGATCTTTCACTATCATTTTTGATGCCATTGTATTATTAATTTTGTTTATTTTACTATTAACATATTTTCAAATTGTTTTTTGTAAACTAGCGTCTATTTATTTCCATTGTTAGTATATTTGCCTTTCGGTTATATTATACCAACGGAAGTGACTAGCGTTTACTTACTTTGACATTTAAGTAATATGTCTGATCATTGATAACATTTTTTGACATCAAATGCTTGATATGAAAAATCGTACACATCTAGGGATGGGGATCGAATTCACGACCTCTGGCATTCTAGACCAATGCTCTACCAACTTTAGTACCTATTTGGAGGGAATAAAGTTGTCATTTTAGTCCCGAAAGTGCAAAAAATAGTGTATTTACCGTGGGACTAAAGTGTCTTTAATCCCTTGAGTGGTTGTTCCTTCGGGTGGAGCCTCAGGAACAAACTCCACTCGCGGGATTAAAAGAGTCACTTTAGTACCATGGTTAATAATATACTATTATGTATACAAGGTGTAACTGAGAAACCGTGTTTTTATTTAATTATTGCATTTTTAAATTATATTCACATTTTTGTATGTTTAGTTAAAATTTCGACTAGTTTTAATAGTAGGACAAGGAGGAACGGCGACCATAAAAAACGGTACCCATTTAATTAAAGGATGAAATTTGCAGAAAAGACAGTACGTATAGTGACTTCAATCACTTGCCTAGGCAACCCTGTGAGAACCTGATCCAACAGTGACAGGCCCAGATTACCCAATAGGAAATATAGCTCAGATTTTAAATATTCCCCACAAACTATTATGAGCTCTCCAAGCTTTTATTTACAGTCACATAATGGTGATTCGCGGAAATATTTTTAGTTTCTACTTTTGAGTTCATTAAATAAAAGCTTGTTTTAATAAAAAAATTTGTGTATCTACTATTTTCTAGTTTTTAGCTTATTAGATTACAAATTTGTTTAAAATTTATCAAAGACTAAAAAATTAGAGAAAATAAATTTCTTTTTTAATTTTCTTCTATGTCTATTATTATAATCTAACAGGGACGTTGGCAGAGGGTGGACCGAGGTCCACATAAAACTGTACTGGCAAACACTTCGACAAACACTGCAAATAGCCCAGTGAAATAGTACAAAAAAATGAGCTTACCTCTTAAAAAATACAAGTAGAGATTTTTCAACGGAATTATCTTCATTCTAGCACTGTGAAAACATAGCAAAAATCCAGAACGAAGGGTCAAAATCCTATTGAAGGTCAAAGATCGCGAAAATAAGTTTTTCTCAAATATCTCGTAAAATATTGGTTTCGGTTAAACTCAGTTAAACAGTTTATTGCATCGTTACGCCAAATTTTTCTCAGCCGTATATCTCGAGAGCTATTGCTCCTACGTTAATATTGTTCATACCTTTTTTGTGTAGAATTAGCTAAGAAGTAAATTTAATACTGACCTCTGTTAACGTAAAACCAATAGCTTATGAGATATTTGTGAAAAACTGAAATTCTCGACCTTCGACAACACATTCGATAACTTTTCTTGCAAGTTCGTTATGCCAATAACTTTTATAATACCAATTAAACAAAGAGAATTTCGTTGGAAAATATTTTTTAGAAGGCAAAAGTCAACTTTTAGTATTTTTTAAGAGATAAAAGAACTATTTGACTGGGTCAAAATGTAACTTGGAGTTATTAAAATCAGAATTAAAAATACCACCAAATAATGCTCTGAAAAAATTAATTTAAATTTTAAAAATTAATTACATTAATTAAAAATGTTTGCTCACCTTAAAAATTCATCGAGCCCAATACTGGCCCACCCGAATAAGTAAGGCTCGTGACGCCACTGTTATTATAAATTAGGTTTTATAAAATACTAGCTTTTCCCTGCCACGCGTTGCTGTGGCTAAATGTTAAGGAATAAACCCCCCCCCCATCCCATTTCTCCTCCTTTAAATGTGATTTTCAGAAATCCTTTCTTAGCTAACGTTTACGATCTATAAACTACCTACCTCCCAAATTTCCGCTTCATGCAGACAATTTCTCCATATTATCTTTACAACCCATTTCCACCTCCTTTTAGATGGTTTAAAAAAAAAAAATATATATATATATATATAGTATATTTTAAATCTAGTATATTTTAATTTAGTTAATTTTCTATTTATTTTTATTTTTGTCTATTGATCTCGACTTTTTATCTATTTCTAATTGTCAAAGAGTAAAGTACGACTAGCTAATCTATACTGATGATGACTACATTGTAGTCGAAATACGTATTTATAATACAAAAAACTGATCTAGGTAAAGGGGGCGAATTTGAAATTTTTCTTTGAAATTCTAAGATGAAAAATCCTTGGACATTTTTGCACCTGACCCACGGTTAATTGTATATTAATTAAAGTATAACCAATAAGAGAAACAGAGATACGTGAGGGGAGCGAGCTCACCACTAACGTAGAGCGAGTCATCCTTATGCGTTTCAAATCCGGTACACTTTTTATAGAATTTTAAAAAAATTTTGGAAAAAAAATTTACTTTTTTATTCCCGAAAAATCTAATTAACTGAATTATTCAGTTTTTGATTTCAAACGATGAAATTTTACGACGACATTTGACGTTGTCTTTTTAAAGTTAAGAGCTGATTGGATTTTGGAATCGATCGGTACAATAGTGTAAAAATTCTTTAAAAAAATATTTTTGGGATTATCATAAGGATAGTCAGGATAGTTTTTTAGGACCACAAGAATTCAAGATCTTATAAGAACTCAGTTTTCGATAATCCGACTGAAATCAAAAACTTCCCAATATTTGAAAACCTTCAATTTACTTAACGAATAGTTAAGTAAAATTAGTCTAAATTGCAATTGATTTGATCAGTGCAAAAAAACATTAATAAATTCTTAAGTATATTTTTTTTCCCTATTTTAGTGAACTAAATTATGGGTGACTCGCTGCTTAAATTTTTTAACGAAAAATGTAGTTTACAGGTATAATGAATCATTCAAATTTAATTGAATTGAGAACTCGTTCCCCTCACGTATCTCTGCTGCTGCTGCGTTCATTTCCCACCATTTCTTATTCCGTCAATGCGCTTCTTTAATTGGTTACTTTTTTAAATTAACGGTGGGTCAGGTGCAAAAATGTCCAAGGACTTTTCATCTTAGAATTTCATCCCCTATCCATCCTTTCACAAAACTCCATGACTTTTGACTGACCTATATATATATACATATATATATATATATATATATATATATATATATATATATATATATATATATATATATACGATTCAAAATTATTTATAAAATTTGTACAAAAAATAAGCAGATAAATAAAATTTTATTTATAATTCCGACCCACAACTAAAAACAATGTTTACATCTTGAAACATAAATAGGTGAGGTTCACTATTAAATGGGTTATTTTTGGACACTGTTGTTCGTAGTGTGCCAATGGCCATTCAAACTAGAACATTAGATTTTTGTTAAAGTGTGTGTGTAAAAAAAAGTTTTTTAAAGTATATTTGTTTGTGATAAATGTAATAAAACGAAAATGTGCTCGAATATAATTCCATGTCCATTGTGTTCACAACCAGCATTTTCAAATTCGGATTCGTTACGCTTGGCGTTAGTGAGTGTTGCAACGCGTCATTTATCGTGTCCAGTATGTTCAGAATTATTTTTAGGTTTAGATAAGTTAACAATACACATGTTTGGACATTTACATGGATTGATACAAGAAAAACCATTGAAAATATTTAATGAATTTTCTACTACAACCACTGTACCAAATTATATAATTTCCACACCAAATGCTGCTGCTGCAGTACCAAAAAGTTTTTTAATATGTGATAATAATTTTGGTGGTACAAATTTTGATGATAAGAAAATTGGTAAAAAAATGTTAAAAAAAGTTGAATCAAAATTATTTGCATGTGATATCTGTGGTTTTAAATTTAATGATCGTAAAATTGTTGATATGCATAAAAATTTAGTACATTCGAATATTGAAATCAATCAAAATGGTGATACAATCTTGCCATGTCATTTGTGTACAAAAAAATTTCGTATGAAAGGTAGTTTAATGATACATTTACGTGTTGCACATTTTGGTTTTACAAATTTAAAGAACCATCATCATCATGAGAATACCAATGATTTGATTACGTCACCGTTAATGTTTATCACTGATGATAAAGAGATATCATCAACCTATTCATCAACAACAGCAACAACATCAACAAACAATATGACGTCATCATTAAATTGTAATATTTGTAATAAAACATTTTTTAAACAACAACAATTAAATGTTCATTTAAAAACACACGATAATAAACAATGGGAGTGTGACGTATGTTCCAAAATGTTTACAACGAAATATTTTTTAAAAAAACATAAACGTTTACATACAGGTAAATAGTATTAGTCCGGGAGCCAGGCTACTTTTCATAGCCGATTGAGGTATACTCCCATTCAATAAAATTGAACAGGTCTGAACCGAATCAATCTCTCACAATTTTGATTATTCTTGTAGTAAATGTATTTTACTATACTTCCATTTCTTTTTTCACACTTAAAATACATACTACTTATCTTTGTTTATAAATGAATAATTATACAGAGAGTCGCAAAAGTGAGGAGTTTTATGAAATGTAATAAATGTACATACATTCATACATTGCAAGTTAAATAAAAGCTTGTAAAAAAGTATCTTGAAATTTTTTAGTAAAACTTAAGTTTTATCGGAAAACATTATTGAAGTTTTTAATATTACACTTTTTTATCGGGGACTTTTTTAAGTATCCGAAAAATTGTTTTATTTAATAATGACAGTTCAATGTCCGGTCGAAAATGGTAAAAAAGCGTATTTTCGAAAAGAGTTTTTTCCCATAAAACTATAGGTTTTCGAAAAAACTACAAGATATTAGTTTTGTTTAGAATGATTCAATGTACACTCTCGTTCATAAAAATTGAACCAGTACGTCACATTCCAAGCGTATATATTACTAAATATATGTATAATATTACATACAGTAACACTTAGAATGTTTTAGCTGGTTCAATTTTTATGAACGGGACTGTGCTAGAAAAAAATTGTTTGAGGCAAAAACATTTCATTTTCAATAAAAATTGTATAAAATAATTTATCGTCCCAACGTAGTCAAGCACCTTCGAAAATCGTGTTTAGCAGATCAAAGTACATAGAATACAAATAAATTTCGATTTTTGCCCCAATTTCCTAGATCAAAATTTTTTGTATCAAAACTTGTTGCTAATTTGGTAACGGTCTGCGGTCTTGGTGAAGACCGTCACCAAATTAGCAACAAGTAACATCTCCTCGGAGAATAATTACAATTAGCTAATGCATACTGATGATGACTACTTTGTAGTCGAAATACGTATTTATAAAATACAAAAAATTTTGATCTAGGAAATTGGGGCAAACATCGAAATTTATTTCGAAAAATCCTAGAGTTCTCTTTAATATTATTTATATATAAAATACACTTGAGTGCAGTCTTGGAATTCAATCGGCTACAACAAGTGGTCTGGCTCCCGGAGTGTTCTGAAAAAGAAACTAATTGCAACCAAAACTTTGACCGCCATTTTTAAATATTCAACTATCAACCGCTTTAATTGTACCCATTAATGTTAATATACCATGAAACATGAAAATAAATAAAAACTGTATAAATTTATGAATACATTTTTTATTCTTATTACATTATGCTGCATTTGAATAATAATTATTTTTTATAGTTAAATCAATTCGGTTTTTAAAAAAATTTTCTTATTAAAAAAAAACAAAAAATTCGCAAAAATCGGTTATCACATACAAAATGAGGATTTTCCTCGATTTCCAGGGATACCCCCACCAGAATGCGATTTGGTGACAATGGGACCAATCTGAAATTAAACCCTTTAAAACAAAAAATTTAAAATCGGTTCATAAATGACGGAGTTCTGAGGTGCCAAATATAAAAAAAAAAAAAAATACAGACGAATTGTTTCATGAAAAAAGTTCTTATAAAATTTTGTTATAAGTCTGATAGTTTTGATGAAAAAGTAGAAAAATCTTGAAATTTACGATAGATTCATTTTTGATCTCAAATAACTTTTTAATGAGAATTGAATGAAAAATGATAAACGACCTTTTTTGTAGAACGTTCAATTTTCTATAAAAATGTGTTATGCTCATATCGATCTGTTCGTTTGTTAACGAACTACAAAATTCCATAGTTAAAAAAAATTTTTTTTCCCGTGTTATTTAAATGGGAAATCAAAAATCCTGATGCGGGACCTCTTAATATGAATTTCCATAGAATATATAAATCATTCTCTAGCGGTCACACTTTTATTCTGATCAAAATGAAATATCGAATCTGATATAATTTAGTATTTGCAAGGCTAATTTTATTACTTCATGCAAAGACAAAGAAAACACAAAATATAAAATATCTCTCTTAATATTAGAACAACCGAAAAATATATAAGCAACAAAGTTGTAGAAAATCAAGTTTGCTACAATTGATTACATTATCATTTTTCTCAAACTCTAATGTGTACAGAGAAATTTAGAATTTTAACTTTCAATCTTTAATTGTAAATATTTCTTTGTAAACATTAGTGTAACAGAAAAAATGATAAGAAACAAAATTATAGTAATACTAGGTACCTTACAACTTCACTCCTAATACATTTTCCGATTTTTCAAATGTTAAGGGAGATATGCCAAATTTTGTGTATCCCCCTCCCTCGAAACCCCCCTTTCCCATTGCCCGATTTTACCCATTAACGAATTTGACCTTTTGAATACCAAAAGCACCTCAAATACCAAATTTCATTCCAATCAGAATAAAACTGTGACCGCTAGAGAGTCCCACAGACACATAAACGTGTATATATATATATGTATATATATATATATATATATATATATGTATATATATATATATATATATATATATATATATATATATATCTATATATATATACAAATTTTATTTTTTTTTTTTATAAATGAATTAATGTTAGCGCCATATAAGCAGAATATTTCAAAACTAAATAACTTTTCGTAATATAGTAATATATATTCCTAATATAGAATATCTTCTATCTACCTATCTATATATATATATATATATATATATATATATATATAGATGTATATATATATATATAGATGTATATATATATATATATAGATGTATATATATATATATAAATCGATGTCTGTATGTATGTTCCCTTTCAACTCCAAAACGGCTGGATCGATTTTGATTAAATTTTCCGCCAATCCTCAGATTAACCCAACGGGTGATCTTGTGAAGTTCGGAAAAATTTTTGTTTTTTGGCAATTTTGTGTCATCTGGCTATAGGTAATTAGTGCTACCGTGCGAAGCCGGGGCGGGCCGCTAGTATATATATATATATATATATATATATATATATATATATATATATATATATATATATATTAAGAGTTCATATTCTCAGAGACACCGTTTTAGTTGCTTAATTAATTTTTTGTTGCTTTTTAATTTAATTTTTTTATATATATTTTTTGGTGTATCGAAAAATTGATAGTTGGGCAACTAAAACGGTGTCTCTCCGAATATGAACTCTTAATATTAATATTAAGGGCCTCCTTTCCTTATCGCAGTTTTCCATTTTCACTTCAGTGGTTTTCATTTTTTTTACTGTTCATAGGAAAAAGTTTATGATTTGTTTTTTCTATTAAAAGTTTATAAAGTGATTGTAATATATAAGAAATAACTACAATATACTATGATCGTATCTGGTTCTATACTTTGTAGGTTCAATAAGTTTTCTCAGATTTATTACCCATATTTTATATATATATATATATATATATATATATATATATATATATATATATATATATATATATGTTTCTTTTTGGCACATGAATACTTGCATTCGAAAAAACAGATTACTATTCGCTGCGCATAGCCATCTACTAATTTAAAAGTAAGCGTGTGTTGTATGCACATATACATTGCCCCAAAAATCTTGGCTGCGTGTATATATATATATATATATATATATATATATATATATATATATATCTATATATATATACAAATTTTAACGACAAAAACAATAGCTGCATTTCCTTTGGAGGAAACGCGATAAAAAAAAAATATATATATAGGAGTCTGTAAAATATATCAACAAAAATACTTATTCGATAATGTTCTTTTTTTTACAGGAGAAATGCCTTATAATTGTAATCAATGCAACAAATCTTTTACATTTCAACAATCTTATCATAAACATATGCTGTATCATAGTTCAGATAAGCCTCATGTTTGCGGACAATGTGGTAGAGCTTTCAAAGAACTTTCTACACTACATAATCATGAACGAATACATTCTGGTGAACGCCCCTTTTCATGTGAAATTTGTGGTATATGATTAACGCAGTTAGTATAATTCTAAAGGATGAAATGACATTATTTTTTGTTTTTAGGAAAATGTTTTAGACAACGAGTTTCATGTTTAGTCCATAGACGAATTCATACTGGAGCAATGCCGTACCATTGCACTGCTTGTGGTAAAAAATTTCGTTATAAGGTATTCTTTACTGTTTTTTAATTACTAACTAGCATTAACCGTTGCCGTTTGGCCCGCAAAGATGATTTAAAGCCCTTATAGATAGATAGATTGTAGAGGCTGCCCTGGACGGGCTACACTTCGACCATAAGGTCCATTGTGATGCCTAAGGATGTGAGTGGAGTGGAAGAAATTTTTGTGTATAGACTAGGAATTGGTAGGATATGCGGCTGCAGCCAACTATGATAGGAGCTATGCCGATATTCATCTGGAGTTCGTGAAGGAAACTGCAGAAAACCTTCTCAAGCATAGCCGGTTTCTTCGTTCTTGTCCATACGCCGACAGTTTAGTCAATTAACCGCCCCTTTTTTTTTCTCAATAATAGGGAATATGCATGACAATTTTTTTTCACTTGAATTGAAGCATGTTTACTTGACAAATATCAAGGTAAAATTACTTTTTAAATAACTTTAAAAATAAGCGAGATATGAATGATTGAAATTCCCGATTAGACAAAGAGGGTGATAGCCCTCTTGATATGTTATGTGACGTCATATTACACTTTCACCATTTAAAATACACGTAAAACTTCGTTTTTAGTATTTTTGCAAGAAAGAGACAGATAATAATCTTTAAAAGCTTATAGCTTCCTTGATATTTGTCGGATTTTAATTTCCTTTTTAAATATTATTACAGTATTAACAGTATTTTCATATCCTGAAAATAAATGTGAAAAAAAATTTTCATGCATATCAATTGACAAACTGGTATATGCACAAAAGTCGTTTTATTTATTTCAATAATTTACATTAATTTTTGAGTATTGAATAATCTATTTGACAAGTGAATCGACAATTCCACCACCGACGCAAAGTGTGATTTAGTTTTATTTCAAACTAGATGAGAATGTCCGAGATAAATCTCAGTATAAAATATACAATAAAACATACTCCCACAAGGGTAGCGTGGAGTACAAAACCACGTCATTGAGGAAACATCTAAAATCGATGCAACCGAAGCAGTTTAGCTTGTTTAGCGTGGGATTAATGTATAAACCTCTGCGAAATAAGATGGAACCTAAAAAGGCAGCAACATAGCTCTTTATTAAATATAATGCACTAAATTTTAAATTTTCATACTAAAAATTTGGTTATAATATAAAGAGTATTAAAAATTATTGCCATCTTTTTCCTTTATTCATGTACCTAAATTAAGTATCTCTTTAAAAAAACTTCACATATAAATCCGCATCCACAACCGCAGATGTGAGCTTTGAAATATCCGCATCCGCACCGTCGATGTCAAAAATTTCGCATCCGCTACATCCCTGCTCTGAATATGAAAAAAATCGCATGCATTACCTCTATAAGTCAAGTATCCTCGGGACTCACTAATCGATATTTTGAATGCATAAAACGATACGCAATACAATTTTTATAAAATTACAGGTTAGTCAACGAACGCACAAATGTCCCTCGCAGCCACCGGGAACAGTTGTACGTAGTGAAAATGATCCAACATCATCAACACAAATTATTGATAATGCAACACCATCGAACGATTCTACATCCGAGTCAATCAATTATGACAAATTAAACATACAAACATCGCCAATTCCAACAAATATAAAAATCGAAAATTCTATAAACGACACAACAGATCATTCGGAAATATTTCTAGATGGTAGTAAACATGTTCAAAACGATGATGATACAACAAATAATGATACACAAAATCATTTGGAAGTGATTAAAAATACAGATTTTTTTTCATTAGTTATGTCACCAATGAATGTTTTGTCACCATCCGAGAAATTACAGCATTTGTGTTTATCAAATACACCACCACAAGATATCAATGATTCAGGAAAACAAATCATGGATTCTGATGAACAAACAAATTTATATTTATGTTGTAATAACAACGATCATATTGAGAATAAAAATGTCTCATCAAGTGAACAGTTACACAATGATTCGTTACAAACAATTAATGAGGAATCATTAAAACAATTATTATACGGTCCATAAATTATCAATTCTTGTTTAAGTTTTATTTATCAAGTCAGCGTCGGACTGGCCATATGGTCGAGGTAGCGTTTGCCAGCTGGGCCCTAGCCTACGCGGGCCTGGCTTGCGGGGTTTGCCACAAGCTAAGCAGTAGGTACGGTAGGGGGCTCGCGCAGTTTAGGGCCCCGCTCTTGCGCCTTACATGTAAAGTAAATAGTGCATACATACTTAGAAATGAAACAGAACAATTAAAACTTGTTTTGAAATTTCTGAACGGCGATAACGTTTAAACGAATCAACCGCATTTGACGTGTGTCATAATACACGACATTTGGCATTGTTTAAGAGAAGCATTCATAAATTATTTATGTTTTCCTCACTCAGATTCTCAGAGTGAGGAAAAAGACGACGAAGATGTCTTAGACCAAACTGCTAAAGACGCCATGTGTTTTTTCCGAAGCGGTTCGGAAATCTCCCGTCTGTGTTCGGACGTCTGCCAAAGTTGCATACCATTTGCATGTAAACTTTTATCGCAATATAACATGCACATCAGCACGTACACCACCTTATATGTTTCGTTCACGCAAGTGACTTGTGAGAGACGCACTGAAGCGCATAAAAACGAGACTTCGCTCTCTATTGGGGCAAGAACTGTTGGATTATATTAAACACAGAATCGGATCTTATCAAGGATGACGAGAATAGCAGCTTTTACAATCGAGTTATTGACAGGTTAGCTGAAACTTCTCTTTTAAAAAAAATTTTTATTGGTTAGCTTCCGATTTGTTATATTAAACGTAACTGGAATTATATTTACCTAATAATATTATATAGTTGATAATTAATAATTTGTATATTTCATTATTTTCTAATAGTATCCTATCCACTATAATCCCGTTCCGGGCCCTAGGCTTGTGATGAGCCACCCGGGCCCTTTCGGCCCAGTCCGACCCTGTATCAAGCCATGTATGTATTCACTGTAGAGAAAAACTTAGATAGCCTAGTGTCTGGACAAAAATATACTGGGCAAAAGAGTACCGTTCATTTCAAGCTGTACTTTATTTAGGAGCTGAAAAAAAGCAGTGTTACCAGATTGGGCTATATATATTATCGATTGGCGGTTGAATTTTTCTTCTCAATAATATATATCTTAATATCTATAATTCATCTGTCCGTGTGTATGTGACTCAACTCCTCCTAAACGGCTGGACCGATTTTGATGAAATTTTGTGTGTGTGTTCCAGTGGATTCGAGAATGGTTTAGATTCACAATTGGATCATATAGGCAGCGCTGCGATCGCGTTTTCGAAATTCTAAAAAAATAACTATAAAATTATTTTATTAAAATTTTGTTTCCTTTTTGAAATGTCAATTTTGATTGTCATTTCTATAGAAGCTCAAGCACACTACAAATTGTTATATTTAAGTTAGAAATACGCAAATTTGTATTTTGGCTATAAATAAATTTAAATTTTTTATAAATGAATTAATGTTAGCGCCATATAAGCAGAATATTTCAAAACTAAATAACTTTTCGTAATATAGTAATATATATTCCTAATATAGAATATCTTCTATCTACCTATCTATCTATATATATATATATAGATGTATATATATATATAGATGTATATATATATATAGATGTATATATATATATATATATATATAGATGTATATATATATATATAAATCGATGTCTGTATGTATGTTCCCTTTCAACTCCAAAACGGCTGGATCGATTTTGATTAAATTTTCCGCCAATCCTCAGATTAACCCAACGGGTGATCTTGTGAAGTTCGGAAAAATTTTTGTTTTTTGGCAATTTTGTGTCATCTGGCTATAGGTAATTAGTGCTACCGTGCGAAGCCGGGGCGGGGCGCTAGTATATATATATATATATATATATATATATATATATATATATATATATATATATATATATATATATATATATATATATATATATATATTAAGAGTTCATATTCTCAGAGACACCGTTTTAGTTGCTTAATTAATTTTTTGTTGCTTTTTAATTTAATTTTTTTATATATATTTTTTGGTGTATCGAAAAATTGATAGTTGGGCAACTAAAACGGTGTCTCTCCGAATATGAACTCTTAATATTAATATTAAGGGCCTCCTTTCCTTATCGCAGTTTTCCATTTTCACTTCAGTGGTTTTCATTTTTTTTACTAGATTTATTACCCATATTTTATATATATATATATATATATATATATATGTTTCTTTTTGGCACATGAATACTTGCATTCGAAAAAACAGATTACTATTCGCTGCGCATAGCCATCTACTAATTTAAAAGTAAGCGTGTGTTGTATGCACATATACATTGCCCCAAAAATCTTGGTTGCGTGCCTCAATGTCTCAGGAAAGATTCTTCGGGCTAGCTCTCCTAAATATACACAAACATGTGAACCTGGATATCGATGAAATTATCATCAACGTTTTCGCGAAAAAGAAACGTAAGCTTGAATTTGTAATTTTAGTAAGCTCCTAAATAAAATTATTTAATGTAAAATGTATACTAGCGTTTAATTTAATTTGATATCCTTTGAAGTAAAAATTTCATCAAAATCGGTTTAGTAGTTTAGAGTCTAATTGTGACACTGTGATGTGCAAACAAACAAACATTTACTTTTGTAATTTTCCTGAGCGAACAAACTTACATTTTACAGCTTTATTAATTGACTAGTGTTCGCCCCACGGCTTTGTCCACGTGGAACTATACACTGTACAAAATCATGTATGGTCCTTCAGTCAGAGACATTCCAGTCTTCGCCATATATGATCGGATCCAATTATATATAGATCTATATATAATCATACAGAATCATAAATGAACCCAAATATAATCATGCATAATTATACATAATCTTATATATGATCATATATCTATATACCGTCTGTTTAATTTACATCTTCGTATCATAGATCCCACGAATATGAGAGAGTACATATGTACATATACATTAAGCAATGTGTATGAGAAGGAGGTCTTATAGGTTTGATATACAAGCATATTTTTCAAAATAGTGAATAATATTCATAACGAGTATGAGAGAGTACATATGTATACATTAAGCAATTTGTATGAGAAGGAGGTCTTATAGGTTTGAGTGGTTGGTGACCACTCGAACAGTTATGAAAAACATGCTTGTAAATCAAACCTATAAGACCTCCTTCTCATACACATTGCTTAATGTTTATGTACATATGTACTCTCTCATATTCGTGGGATCTATGATACGAAGATTTAAATTAAACATAGTGTATACTATCTAGAGCACGGTAGTGCGCAAGGCCGAGTTTAAGGGATATATACTATATCTATATATAGTATATATAGATATACAGCCCGTTTAGTTTACATCTTCGTATAATAGATCTCCCACGAGTATGAGAGAGTACATATGTATACATTAAGCAATGTTTATGAGAAGGAGGTCTTATAGATTTGTTACTTACTTAAAGTTAAACTGTTGTGTTTTCATGTCTATTAATTTGTATGTGTGTTATGATTTGTTCTGTTGTTCGGACATTCAACACAAACCAAACCTATGAGACCTCCTTTTCATACACATTGCTTAATGTATACATATATACTCTCTCATACTCGTGGGAGATCTACTATACGAAGATGTAAATTTAAAATTTAACACAGTGTAAATAGATGTATCTATATATAGATACAAATATAGATATATAGATGTATACCTATATATAGATACATATATAGATGTATATATATATATATATATATATATATATATATATATATATATATATATATATATATATATACTATATATACATGCATAATTATATATAATCTTATATATGATCATATATGTATGATTAGAGAAAAACTTTCGTCACCGGGTTATAGGATCGTAAGAGCGATTAACCCACAACTGCGAAAACCTCTTTGGGACAACCATTTTTGTTTATAATAAAATTTCAAATTTGTCCCCTTTACCTAGATCAGTTTTTTGTATTATAAATACGTATTTCGACTACAATGTAGTCATCATCAGTATAAATTAGCTAGTCGTACTTTATTCTTTGACAATTAGAGATAGTTATAAAGTCGAGATCAACAGACAAAAATAAATAGAAAATTAACTAGATTAAAATATACTAGATTTAAAATATAATAAATTTTAAATTATATTGAAATTGCTCTTGTTAAAATTTCCTTCATTCACATTTGTTCCTGTTAATTTTACTCTTATTAAAATTACTCTTATATTGTCGCAGGATATGTTACTTGTTACTAATTTGGTGTCAGTTTCACAAACTATTTTGGTTTTACGCTACTTATATATGTTCGGCCGACTTTAGATGCTATTCTAAGACCGCACCTGATTGATGCTGAGTTATGCCTTGCGCAGTGAACACGTTTTTTGTATTTCGACATCTTTAGAGAGAGATGGATATATTGGCACTTGATTTTACCATAAGATTTTCAGATTAAATCTGAATTTGGTACCGGTCCATTGTCTAGATTCATAATATTTCTTTTGAATTTCTGAATGTACATTGCAATTTCAATATAATTTAAAATTTATTATATTTTAAATCTAGTATATTTTAATCTAGTTAATTTTCTATTTATTTTTGTCTGTTGATCTCGACTTTATAACTATCTCTAATTGTCAAAGAATAAAGTACGACTAGCTAATTTATACTGATGATGACTACATTGTAGTCGAAATACGTATTTATAATACAAAAAACTGATCTAGGTAAAGGGGACAAATTTGAAATTTTATTTCAAAAACCTAGAGTTTTCACTAATTATCATTCGATAATATATTTTTTGTTTATGTTTTTGTGTACTTGATATCTTTCCAACCGTTCAGTTTTATTCAAAAAAATTGTTCAGAGCAATTTTGTAAGAAGAAATATAAATCCTCACATTTTTTGGTTGAACAATTTTTTCATAGCGTCAATGTTTAGACAGAAATAGTCAAAAATTAAGAGAATAGGACACCAAAAAATAACCGATTCTATTTCTGCCTAAACTATTGACGCTGTGATAATATTGTTCAAACAAAAAATGCGAGTTTTTTTAATTGTTACAAAATTTCTTTGGACAACTTTTTCAATAAACTGAACGCTTGGGAAGATATCAAGGAAACAAAAATATTTATAAACATTTGATGTGTAGGATAAAGCAGCTACAGAGGTTACCGCAAACTTTCGTCAATTTCAAAAGTAGCACAAATACAAAACGACCGTCCGAAATTTGTCGATTTGAAATGATTTGATCCAGAACAAAGTTCCAGTAATGAGTTTGGGAAAAACTGAAACTCGGCTACCTAAAGCAAATGATATATTTATATTTGTATCCAGTATTTTGAACACGCTTTTATTAGATTAATGATTGTAACTGTGTGACAAATCTAGGCAATCAAACCATAATTTTTCAAAATTCCACCAAATTTTCTGACTAGTCTCGCCTAACTAGTTTTGCACACTTACGGTTAAGGTAGGGATACTAACTCAAAATTTTAGAAAATCCGAAGATTGATCTCATCAGTCCGGAGATATTCACTGACGTATGTAATTACTGAAAAAAAACTCATTCGATGACTGAGGATATGTACAAAAATCAGACAAACATTGCACTGCCCAAAGAGTATAGGATAGAGGAGAAGCAGCCGTATAATTGTAAGCGACATCTGGTTTTTCGGGATATACACTATTGAGTTTGTTGGCTTTTGCGGGGGCGATGATGAAGGAGGATTTTTGAAATATGATATCTACGCTTGGGATTTTGATGATTTCGGTTTCTTAAGACGTAATAGTTAATAAATTAATAATTTTAAAGTAAAAATTAAAAAAAATGGTTCGTTGTCATGTGAAAGGTTGTAAAAGAACAAAAACAAAAAATAAAAATGATTCATTCTTTTCTGAGCCGACAAATTTAATGATGTAAGTACATAACAGTCAAATAAATATAAAATTTATTTGGCGATCTATTGAATTTGGAAAATATTAATTATAAAATAAAGTAGAAGTAAAAAATAAATATTTTAACAATAATAAATAGTAAAGATAATGTAATTAATTATTAACTGATTTATTGCAGACGAGAGCAATGGAGAAAATTTGCTGGTATTACGGATAATCCAAAAGATTTTCGCATTTGTTCGGATCATTTTGAATTGTCCTGTTATAGAAAGAGAACACCACCACGTTGGTTGTTATATCGAGAAGCAGTCCCAACGATTCGTACTAATCCAAGGGAAACATCTCCATCACTTCGTGTTAAAAAACAGAATGTAGAAAAAAATGTAAAGCAACCGCTTGTTTATGAGCTCAATAATGAAAATTTCAATATTAAAAAAGATGAGGAAATTACAATCAGCCGCATGAGTTTGTCAAGTATGCTTTTAGCAATGAAATATTCTATTTTTTGTTGAATCCTTATCTAAGTTCATATCACAATCTAAATAATTTATATTTCAGATAAATGTGTTCATACTGGTAACATCATTTTAGATGTTGAAAAAGCAACAGATGTTCGTCCAGCATTAGTTACTATCCAAACCAACAGCGAAATAAATTTGATCATAAAAGGTATACAGTGCTTTTGTCACAATGGACCGTAAATTTTCAACAACGCAAGAAAACGTTCATGAATGTGGTTGTAAAATAGGAAATGGCATTAAATGTTGATGAAAAAATTACAACTTATTGACAGTAGTCCTACAAATCCATCTGAAACTTCTCAGAAAATAATGAAAAATAATATTGAAAAATTATTCCAACCAAACCTAAGTAATTTAGATTTAATTAAATTAGCTGCAGTATAATACTGCTCAGGAATTGTAAAAAAAATTTCTATAAAAAAAAGTAATGAATTGTACATATTTTATGAAAAAATATTTTATTTAAAGCAATCAAATATTCTACTGATTGGAATTTGTAAATTAGTAATAATCGTCACCGTCGAAGTAGTATATTTGAATTTATTCAGTCACAGTACCTTAAATGTATGAAAATATCAGAGTATAATAAAAAAATATGACTGTTTAATCAACCACAAATATTAAGCCGTTTTTTAAAGTAGTTAATTAATCCGATATTATTTATTTTTATTTAATAAGGAATTTCTTCATTAACATTTAATGACTTGTTTCTTTTTTCCAATAACGTTCATTCTTATTAAACTTTGTTTCACCGAATTAATTGGTTTTTTTTTTATTTTTACTAAAGAGGATCATTCTTATGCATCATCTGCTGGAACTCATTCATCATCAAATGAATCATCAACAATTTCTTCACCGACACCACATCAACCATCGCCTACATCTACTATTAGAACATCAGAAGAACCTAGTATTTCCGCATCTATAGATCATTCGCATAACTCTGTTATGTTGAATACCGCAGACAAAGCGAGGATATATGTTCAAGACAACTTTTCATCATCAAGTACACCAGTATCTAGTGAAAGCATATCGAACAATTTCAATAACGTTAACACAATTGATATATGTTCTTCACCCGTTAGTAGTAAGTTAAGTTCATTAAATGCAGAAGTGTCTCCAAACTCACGTTCGCAACAATCATCAAGATTATTAATGACTCCATCAAAAAAAGTGAGTCGAGTACCAAGAACATTAGTTTTTAAAAATTCTACTGTTCCACCAAAAGAAGCAGTAACTTCGCCTTCTAAGTTACATCATATGAAGAGTAGTACATCATATAATCAATTAAGAATAAAAAATAAAGTTGATCGTCAAGTGCAATTAACACCAAAGTCTTTACGTATTAAAAATAAAAATCGTTTACTAGCTGTTTATCGAAGCCGAATTCTAAGACTAACTAAACAAAAACGTAACAATCCGTTAGTTACTAACGAAGTAGAAATAAAATCTATTATTAATGCGTCTTCCAAATTTCTGGATCCGGACGTTTGTGCAATGTTTCAAAAAATCGTCGACGTTTTACGAATGAAGTGAAAGATATAGCGTTATCTATAAAATATCATTCACCTAAAGCATACCGTTATCTAAGCAAATTTTTTCACTTACCAACTGAAAGAACTCTAAATAATTACCAAAAACAATTTCCAATTCATCCTGGATTGAATAATACTGTGTTGGAGCAATTGAAGACCTCTATGGAGAATGCGAATGCCAAAGATAAACTGGTGAATGTGCTATTCGATGAAATTAATTTAAGTGAAGAGATACATTATGACAATAACTTAGACGAATTTAAAGGTATTGCTGATAACGGTAAAACGCGTACTTCTGAAAATGCTAAAAGTGCGTTAGTAGCAATGATCAGATGGATTAATAGGCCCTGGAAGCAAGTTATTGGTTACTGGTTATTAAGTAAAAATGACAATTCAAATTTAACGAAATAATGGACGAAACTGTGGTGAAATTATTCGAAGTAAATCTAATAGTGAAAGCTCTGATCTGCGATCAAGGACCCAGAAATCAAGGCATGTTCAAAAAACATAAAATGACTTCTACAAAACCATTTTTTAAAGTTCCAGGACATGATCATAAATTTTATTTCATTTATGACCCATCGCATTTGTTAAAGTCTATTCGTAATAATTTATTTAAAAAACATTTCAAGTATGATGGTGGTTACGCACGTTGGTCAGTTTTAGAAAAAATATTTTCTCTTAGCAAAGAAACCCCTTTGAATTTAATTCCTAAAATAACTGAAAGGCATCTATACAATATTTCAAATGGTGATAAAATGTCAGTATCGTTAGCTGCACAAGTGTTCTCACAAGTCGATGTATACAGCTCATTTAGTGTATACTACTATAGATGCAATCAATTTCCCGAAAGATGATACAACTGGGAAACTGGTTTGGGATTTAGACAGATTATTTGATTCTTTGAATTCTAGACTTGAACGGCCAATTCTAGAGAGTTTGGAAAAACTAAACTATGCAATTTCAAAAGATTCAAAGCATCAAGAATTTTTGAGAAACATTATTGATAAATTGGATAAGAGTTCTTTTGTTCAGAATGAAGATGGTGATAAAGCAAGGCCGCCGTGTTTGAATGGATTTAAAATTACAATAAATAGTGTTTTGCAACTGTCTGAAGAACTTCGCGTAAAATATGACATCCCGATTCTTAAAACTCATCAGTTAAACCAAGATCCATTAGATAATTTATTCGCAACTATTCGACAGCAACATGGTTGCTCTGTTAATCCTTCACCAAAACAATTTGAATCTGGTTTGAGGCATATTTTTATAACTCAGCTGAGTAAATTATCAAACGCTACTAATTGTGAAGAAGATCAAAATAAAATTTTTGCCAAATTGAGTAAAATTGAATCGGTACCAATTTTAATTCCTGAAAAAATAGATGTCAAAGAATTCTTAAATCATAAATTATCAGTACCAAGCATCATGAACAATTTTGAAAGTGATATGAAGCGCACTAAAAATTCAGAATTCACAGAATCGAATGCAGTTTATTATATTTGTGGTTATTTAGCTAAAAAATTTTTAAAATCTCATAATACTTGTAGACAATGTCATGACTATTTAATTTTACCAAGAGAAAACAAATCTTTTGAAGATTATAAATTATTCGCTTTGCTAAAAGATTGTGCTGATGCAAATGGACTTAAATATTCATCAAAAATATTGTTTGACTCAGTGTTAAAGTGGGAGACAACATATCAAAGTGTTATTAAAAATTTCTTCCATTTAAAAAAAATTTCTTGCTATCTTAATCCACTTTTAATTGATCGCACTCCATTTAAATTATGTACTGAAAAAGCAACAAATGCTTTTATTAATTCATTTATTAAAATTCGCTGCTTTTGGGAAGCTAGATTTAGACGACGTGATGCGAAATCTGCCGATACCAACACCAAACAAAAAGTTAAGAAATCAAAAATGAGAAAGTTTACTAATAAAAACGCAATTTGCCAAAAAGTATAGAAAGTGATACCAAGTAATGGAGCCAAAAATATACAGCCTTCCAAAAAATAAAAGACTGAAGGTATATTTTTGAACATTTTTTTTATTATGATTATTTTTTTATAACTTGCAAAAAATAATTTTTAGCATAAAAGTTCTTAAGATTCCATTATTAGTAGTTTCAAAAATTAAGTTTTTTTATTTTATATTTATAGTATATATATGTTTACTGTTACTAGAATAGCTTATATTTTATTTAATTTTATAATTTAAAATGTTTTATGATAAGTTTAAATTTATTGACAAAAAAGTATTATTAAATATATCTATGTTATACTTTACTCAAATATTTATAAAAAATATGTAATACCTTTTTATGCTTTTGTTTTTGACAGCTAAGAATAAATAAAAAAAAATTAATCAACGAGTGCGTTATAATTCTACCTATTCCTTTACTTTCATTGAATTATGTTTTAAATTTAAATCTGGCGCCGATTTGAGGTTTTTCTTACTGTCTGACTCAGTAGAGGCTCTGAAACTCGTATACTATGATTTTTCATTAGCTCTTATGGGCTGCTTCTCCTCTATCCTATACTCTTTGGCACTCCCGTTTAATTATTTATGTTTATGTAATCAACATAATCAACAACGTCAAAATAACGTTCAGTAGCTCACTCTGTGTAAAAAGTTAGTATTGTTAACTATATTATGAGCAATTAAATAATTGTTCATAAAGAATTAGTATTTTCTTTTCATAAGAATGAAAAAATCCGGAGATTATATTTTAAATATGGAGTCTCCGGTCCAAAACTGGATAGTTGGTAACCCTGCGTACGGTCATTTTCGAATACTATACAATTTACATCAATTTTATATCCTCAAATTTCATTTTAAAAACAAAAAATGACATCTTAAAATTACCTTGAATGCAGCCAAAAATGTTTTAAAGAAACAATAAACAAAAAAATTCGTCACGTAGGAGCTCAAAATGGTCAGAAGATAAATTAAGGTTAAATTAATTATCGATTTTATCAATAGTATGAGAGATATTCCAAATTTTATGTATCTCCCACCTGCTAAACTCCCTTTTCCTTTCGCCGATTTTGCCCATTAACGATCTTGACCTTTCACACCAAATATCATTCCGATCGGACTATAATTTCGGCTTAAAGTACGCGTATAGATTTTTTAATGATGGCCATTCATCAGTAAAGCCTCAATTGATGCATTTTCTCCGCTTCGCTAAAAATTAATTAGATTTGACATGCAAATCAGTACATCAAAGAAAAACAAAAAATCATAAACAAAAATTTAAGCAAATAAATAATATTATATTTGAAATTTTGCCCCTATTCATAGAACATTTGTTTGTATTTTATAAATACGTATTTCGACTACAATGTAGTCATCATCAGTATGAATTAGCTAACCGTAACTATCTCTGGGATATGGATTCAGAGATATGTTGCTAATTTGATGACTACATTGTAGTCGAATTACGTATTTATAAAATACAAACACATGTTCTAGGAATAGGGGAAAAATTTGAAATATAATTTCAAAAAACCTAGTTCTCTTTGATTATTTTAATAATTTTTATAAATAAATAATAGTTTAAAAAAACTAAAAAACAAGCTTTTATAGTTAGCCGAACTAAAAAGTAGAAAATAATTTTTAAATATGGAGAGTTCGTTCTATAGCCGATGTAAAGTTTACTGGTTTATTATAATTAAAAAATTTCTAATAATTTTAAAATAAGTATTAAGTTATCAACAAAATAATTAAATGTTTGATTGTGAAAAAGCGTGGTGCTTTTTACTATAATTTGATAATAATAATAATAACAAATGTTTAGATCCAAATTAGTACATACGAAACATATTTTTTTTATTTGCAACAGGAAACCAATTTTTTGTGTGTAAATGAGATGTGTCACACGGTTTTATTTGCAAACAGTTCAAACTTTGTGAGAATTTCGGAAAATATTGTTTTTAATTTTTGCCTAATTTTTAAAAATGCTCCATAAAGTCAAGCTCCAAATCATACAAACTAATGTAATTTAGTGCTTTGCCGGTCTGCCGTTGGGAATGGGATGAAAGTAGACAATTTAAGGTTATTAACTAGATGAGACAAATTTCTTGGCCATCTAATCGATTTTTATCAAGAGGGTGCAAGGGGTATGTAAAACTTTGGTACTACCTTAAAATAATAGGACCGGGTCGGGAAAAAATTGGATAAACAGGACATTATAACACTGTACAAACTTTTATTCAATTCGAGCTCATAGCTTTCAAGAAAAAAAGTGAACTTTGTATATTTTGGAATTTTTTTGACGTTTTCTGGTTTCTCCTATACTCGTACTATTGAATCAAAGGTAATTTTTAGGATGCTTAAGGTTAGCGTCTAGATGGTAAAAATTCCTTAGCAACCTTAATTTCAATTTCTTCTATACTATTATTTTAAATTCGAAAGAATGTGCGTCTATCAGGCTGTCTGTTACATGCACCGTTAAACTGATTGCTATTAAATTTGGGACACATGAGCTAGAATCACAAGATCGGAGATAAATTAATCTCGAATTTGTGTTTTTTTTTCAAATTTGAAACACTTTGTAGACATAGGACATATTTTTAAGTACAAAGAAATGTTAACGTAATAAAGACAAATAATTTTTGTACGAAAATTTTGTGTGGATTCAACGGAGTCGATACATTATCTAGATTGGTGTAGTAAGTGTAGGATTACCAGTCCAAGTGGTCGAGCGGTCTAAGGCGTTATGTCTGCGCAGTATGCCTACTTGGAAACTGGGAGGTTATGGGCTCGAATCCCGACATCGGCAGTTTGTCAATTATTAAGGAAAAATATAGGGGGCGGTTAATTGACTAACCTGTCGACGTATGGACAAGAACGAAGTAACCGGCTATGCTTGAGAAGGTTTTCTGCAGTTTTCTTCACGAACTCCAGATGAATATCGACATAGTTCCTATCATAGTCGGCTACAGCCATATATCCTACCAATTCCTAGTCTATACACAAAAATTCCTTCCATTCCACTCACATCCTCACATTCTTACGCATCACAATGGACCTTCTGGTCGAAGTGTAGCCCGTCCAGGGTAGCCTCTACAATCTATCTATCTAAGTGTAGGTTTGGGTGAGTTGTTTAGTAAGTAAATGGTTGTGTCAGTGATTTTAGGTGCTAGAGCTGAATTAATTTGTTTTGACTATTATATGCGCGTAAGGGGAACTTATTTAAAAGTAGAAGGGCAACTTATTTAAACCATATTTTAATCATATATTTAATACTTAGTATTAAATATATGTTTCCTCCCCGTCATTTTGAAAATAGACTGATCCACTCAAACTGTGACCATATTCGAGGTTTCTTTACAAATTAATATACTTCTATGACAATATAGTCAGTATACATTAAAAAACAAAAAAGTCACTAAAGTGTTAAAAAAAAATACAGCTCTAAAATATAAATATAAATACATACAAATTTTGTTTCATAGTAGTAAATAAAAGAGATGTTATATTTATACAAATATTTTTCTTTAATTAAGTTTTTTTGAGATTTGAAACCTGTATTCTTAGCATATCTTGACAAATTTGATGTTCTGAAGAATATAAAGGTAATAAGTCATTAAAAATTAATTATTAATTTATTTATGAATTAAGCTAAGCAATAAATTAGTTTTTATTGAAAAACATTATATAAAATCCTGCACCATTTAATAGATAGAAAAGTTTATACAGCCTAAACGTTATTTTGTAAAATTCTGTACCGTTTGGGGAAAACGCATCAGAATCGGCAAACCCGTTTTAACGTGATGCGAAGACGTCTTTACAAACATTCATGTTTATAATATTAATAGCTGTACATATTTATGATGTACAAAGGGCCATAAAAATAGCATTCATTTATCAAAATTTTATAGTTGATTTTCGCATTGCGTATTCGGTTTTTGAGAAAATATTTCAAATACAAGTTGTTAATATATTTATAATGAGCAACTTTTATCCGAAACAGTTCTTTGAAAACCTCATGAATAAAACATAAACCAATTATATAATTTCGAAAAATGAGCGCAACTTTTGTGAAGATTACTAAATAATCAAAGAGAACTCTTAGGTTTTTTTGAAATTATATTTCAAATTTTGCCCCTATTCCTAGAACATTTGTTTGTATTTTATAAATACGTATTTCGACTACAATGTAGTCATCATCAGTATGAATTAGCTAATCGTAACTATCTCTGGGATATGGTTTCAGAGATATGTTGCTTGTTGCTAATTTGGTGCATAGCGACTTATGTGGTCCTATGAAAACACCAACAGTTGGAGGAGGAAATATTTTTTAACTTTCACAGATGATTTTTCAAGATATACTACCCTATATTTATTAAAATCAAAAGATGAAGTTAGTGTCAAACTAAAAGAATTTATTTTAGAAGTAAAGAATATTTTTGGGGAATATCCAAAGATTTTAAGAAGCGACAATGGCGGTGAATATACAGGTACAGCTGTACAGGGTGTATTAAAAAATTTTGGAATAAAATTTCAATTAACCGTACCTTATTGTCCAGAACAAAATGGGGTTTCTGAAAGGAAAAATCGAACGATAGTAGAATCCGCACGACGCATGTTATTGGATGCAAATTTACCTCATAAGTATTGGGGGGAAGCAATTACAACTGCAAATTATATAATAAATAGATTACCCACTAAAGCGAGAGACGAAACAACATTTGAATTATGGACGAAAATTAAACCAAATTTATCTAATATGGTTACTTTCGGTTCAAAAGCTTTTGTATATATACCTAAAGAAAATAGAACTAGGTTAGAAAAGAAAGCAAAAGAGGGAGTAATGGTAGGATATAGCGAAAGTAGTAAAGCCTAAAGGATTTTGGAAATAGAAACAAACAAAATAATAATTAGTCGAACGGTTAAGTTTAATGAGTCTTTGAATCAGCCATTCAGAGTTATTGATAACAATTGTGATAAAAGATTGGTCGACTCAAAACCCAACACAGAAGTTACTGTTGACTTAACTAACCAATGTTGAAGAAACGAATAAAGAAGAAAATGAAGAAAATGTATTAGAAAATGAAACTTCTGCAAATAATTTAGATAATCAAGATGAAGAAACAGTAGTAACAAGGTCAGGAAGATTATCCAAAAGAAAACAGCTTAAAGATTTCGTTTCTTATAATGTAATGGAAAAATCGTTCAACGATGAGATCTGTTTACTTGCTTCAAACGAATCTATCACATATGAAGAGGCTATTTCAGGAAAAGACGCTTCAAAGTGGAAAGAAGCCGTGGCCTATTCATGGCAAAGTTATAGAAAGTAAATGGGTGTTTCGAATAAAAATGATAACGAGTATATTCCAACAGGAATATAATGACAATTTGTATGATATTTACTCACCTGTTGCAAAACTCGCTACTTTTAGAATTTTGGTAGTTATTGCTCTAAAATTAAACAAACCCATTTTCCAAATGGATGTTAAAAGTGCCTTTCTGTATGGAGACATTACCGAAGAAGTTTTTATGTCTTTACCAGGCAATATAAAACGTAATAGTAATACCGTATGTAAACTTAATAAGTCTATTTATGGGTTAAAGAAATCTCTTAAATGTTGGAATTTAAAATTTGATAATTTAATGAAAATTCAGGGTTTTGTTAGATCTGAAAATGATTATTGTTTGTATAAAAAAATTTGATAAAAATAGCAAAACATTTGTTTTAATATATGTAGATGATTTATTAATTCTTGGTTCAGATTTAAATGAAATTGATAAATTGAAATTAACCTTTAGTAATCATTTTTCAATGAAAAACTTGGGAATAATTTCAAATTATTTGGGTATCGATATAAAACAAAATTTATTTGAAGGGTATACTGAATTAAGTCAAAAAAATTATCTAATTAAAGTTTTAAGTAAATTTGAAATGAGCAATTGTAAACCAATAAACACACCTTTAGACGAAAACTATAAATTTGAATTAAATAAAAATAATGAAAATGATTTAAAAATCGAAAATATTTGTAGAAAATTTATTGGAAGCCTTATGTATGCGGTACAGGGTTCAAGACCCGATCTTTGTGAAAGTGTAAGCTTATTAAGTAGATACCAAGCAATGGCTGACAATAATTTATTGAATGTTTTAAAAAGAGTTTTAAGATACGTTAAAAGTTCTATTGATTATAAACTTATTTTTAAACCTGATAAATTCCATTCTTTATGGATATGTAGACTCCGATTGGGGAGGAGATATTGAAGACAGGAAGTTCACTACAGGATTCGAAGAAAATTGGAGAGGATTGGAGAAAAGCTCAAAAAAACAGAAGTAGAGCAATTAAATACCTCAATAATGAAACTCTATTTGACGCTATAAATTTTTCGAACAAGAGAAAAATTCCAGTGTTGAAAAATAGCTCGTCTGCATGTGGTATGATCATCAAGGGTTGAAAGGTTCGCAAGATTATCGGCTTCGAACAAACCTATTATACGAGTATTTAGGGACTGCAAATATTGAAAACAGGTTAAGAATTGTAGATAACTGTTCCATTTTGAATTGTGCCATTAGCATATACCATGCTATCCTTCACACATTCCGTAACGACCTGTGAATAAATTTCGGAATGTACAAAAGGATGCACAAATTTGTCGAAAAAAAGGACATCTTTAGCCATTCCACATTAAAGTCTTTTCAGTAGAAATTTCAATGCAATAATAGAAGATTGTTTAACGGCCTCCCAGGCCGTTTCTGCCAACATTGCACATTAGTCGTGAAAACGACATTGAAAACAACAGGTATTATTGTTTTTAGTCGAAAAAAAACTCCGTAGACTGAATAATTTGAATAGTAAATTTCTAGTTGACTTTTTGTGATTTTGAATATGCAAACAATTATTATGACTTCTTACTTCCTATTACAGGGAGCTTCATGCTTTTTGAAGTTGAAGATGCTGATCTTCACGCAGATCACAAATTATAAACTTATTGGAATTATAAATTTTAAAAGACCTTATCAGAAATTAACAAGGAATAAACGGAAGACGGTATTGAAACCTACAACAAAAAATGCAATTGGTAATGTCCAATGCTGTTTGTCCTCGGCTAGGTAACATTACATTATTATTATTATGATTACATTATTGCTGCAGAATAGATTTTTTTTTCTAGCAAGGGGAGATTGTTATATATTTATGTACAACTATATTTGATAGTTTAAAAATGCCGCGCAATAGAGAATAACATCTAAAAACAGAAGTGCGGTATTAACTAGCTTCAAGCGGGAGATGAATAAGCAGCAGTTGTAACGGGTTTGTGCACATGTCAAGATGTAAAACAATTGGAATTATTAATGTAATTAATAAATGGATAAATTCCAAAAATATTTATAAACAATAAAACATTTGTTATTTATTTAACCACCTTATTCGATGATATACCTGGAAATGATTTATAAAATATTCTTTCTATACAGTTTTGCTATTTATATTATAAATTTTTTGTACGACATAGAATATAATAAAATGTGTATAGTAAACTTTTAAACTTTATAGTAAACCAATTTTCAAAACTTTAAGTTTATTTATTTTTTTTTTACCTAGATTGATTTTTCTATATGTAATAAAATAATTTAAATTAAATAATTTGAATAATTTAACATAACAAGTATTTAACAAGTATTATCTTTCAAACTGTATACTTTTTGCCCATCGATGCTTCCGTTCCCGGATTTGATTATTTTGAATTTGGAAAGGAGCCCGCCCGCTTAATTTTAGTGCGCACATTGTTATGAGTGCCTTGGTTGTGGCTTATATGATATCTTTGGGTGGTCTTCGTTTTTGTTATAATGTAATGTCGATTTATGAATTTCTATTGGATGTTGTTGAAAAATGGAAGAATCGTGGAAGGAAGTGGAGGTGTGTGCTATTATCCACCTGGTTCGACTCACCCTGTATATTATGTATATTATATATATATATATATATATATATATATAATATTTATATTTATTTATTCTTTACATCAATGATATTTCGCACTCTCTCAGGTCAAATAATAATTTTGTTATTTACGCCGATGACACGAACATAATCTGCACAGCGAAAGATCAAAGCGCTTTTAAAGATGAAATGGAAGACGATCTGTTGGCTGTTAAGAAATATGCCTAGGTCAACAGCTTAACGCTGAATAAGCAAAAACTCAAATAATGACATTTACTCTGCGAAAGCCGAGTTTCCCTTAGTTTTGAATACAACCGACGAGTTACGAACTATTGGGCCTTCACATCAAAGCCAACCTTAACTGGGAGCAACACACTTTGAGTATCTGTGAAAAAATTTGTAAATCGTCGTACATGCTACGACGATTAAACACCATAATACCCGGCACAACCGTTTTGATAACTTTTTATTATGCTTTTGTTTTCCCACACATAAAATATGGGATTTTTTGATGGGGAAATTTCAGTCATGCAAAGTCAGTTTTCATAAATCAAAAGATGTTTTTGCAATTTTAAAATATTGACTCTTCCTTCATTATTTATATTCGAAGCAGCTCAATACATTCGTAACAATATTTCTAAATTCACTACAGTGGGTGACACACACTTCTACTTGACTCGACACGGTATTCGTCTTTGGATTCCAAAATATAATCTTACGGTTTTCAAGAAAAGTCCTAAATTTGTCGTAGAGGAAAGTAACTTTAACAAATTTAAATATAAACTAAAGAACTATACCTAATTAATGAAGCTTTCTATGATATAAACAATCTGTAATACCTATAGGGTACATAGGGTACATATATTTCATATTTATATATTTTTTTTTTAAATTATTTTGTATAATATATTTTCACTGTATAATGTGACGAAACAAGCATCTTTGTAAGATCTACTGTGAAATAAATTATATATATATATATATATATATATATATATATATATATATATATATATATATATATATATTTAATGATAAATAGAACACAATATGTTAGTTTCCAACTGTAATTGATTGTGTGAGCTACAACTGTATTTGACGAGTTGACGAATTCAATTAATTTATGTACAATCATTATTATTATTCATTCATTCTAATTGAGTAATAATTAAATATCAAATTATATAAAACTCTGTTTTATTATTTAGACGAAGCCCACATTTACTCAGAAGTGGGATGAAAAAAAGTTTTGACGTTAAAATAATAGTAGAAAACATCTGTAAATTGTGTTTTATAGGACAAAAAATACCTTAAGTTTAAAATAATCAGTAATTTTTTTAAAATTTTGTTTGTTAAAAATTATTACAACACGTTATGGACAAGTTGGAAATTATTGTAGACTATGAATAAATGTTTACGGACACACAAAAAAAAAGAATATATAGTCTAGGAATAATGATAACAAAATTTGAACATTTAAATACAGGGCAAAACGATAATGATCGCGGAAAATATTTAAAAAAAGAGTTTAAATACTAAACAGGATAATGGCGACGTAAATCTTAGCATGAGTGAACGAGAATTATTAGACTGGGAAAAAGAAACTTTTAAGCAAAGAAAGGCAATTATTAAGTGCAGAGAAACAATTATTCGAAGAGTCGAAAAGGGAAAATACATATTGCAACCCCTTGAATTTTTATAACTATAAAATAGTTGTTATACCAGAATTCTACTACTAAGACTAACAATGTTGAAGGTTTGGATGCTGAGCAATGGATAGCGAAAACGGAAATGATTCCATCTCTGCTTTATGGATGGTCCAGCAAAGTATTGTTACTTAAAAGTTTTCCAAAACTGAAAGGAGCCTCAAAACTATGATTCGATGGTCTACATATTGATGAGAAACTTACTTGAGAAATATTTAAAACAAATTGAAAATTGGTTTTCCATCATTAGTAGATGAATCAACAATAATACTATCGTTTAGCAAACCGGAAGAAGAAAACCTCAGAAACCTATGAAGAGTATATCTACAGCATGGTGGCGATTGCAAGAAAAATTAATATCAGTAACCAAGCGTTGATAAAATATATTACAAATGGTATTGAAGATTTAGATGTTGCAAAAATATTATCCCTAACTAGATTCGATAGCGTTCATGACATTCTAGTTCAAATAAAAACATTTGAAGATATAATCACCGTAAAGAATATTCGAATAAAAATTAAAGGAAAATTACAACACCTGAAAGAAAAACTAGATGTTACAACCGTGGTGACGATGGACATTTTTCACCAAACTGTCCGAATAAAAAAAAAAATGAGTAAAAGCTTTAAATGTAAAAATTTTGGTTGTATTTCATCGAACTGCAAAACTATGGAAATAACAAAAGACGCAGAATTACTTTTGATTAATGACAAGAATAAGTCAATAAACGACTCAAATAGAACTCGTATGTTAAAAGGTATAACGATCTGTTGTAAATTTTACTCTAAAATTTACTCTATGATTCAAAGGTTGGTAATCCTCACAAATATACCGTCTTATATAAATATATATACCGTACGTTTAGTTTACATCTTCGCATAGCAGATCTCCCACGAGTATGAGAGAGTACATATGTATACATTAAGCAATGTGTATGAGAAGGAGGTCTTATAGGTTTGTTTTGTTACTGTTGTGTGTTGTATGTACCTGTATATATTTTAGAGAGTGGGGATTTTTTGTTGAATACAAACATAATTAATTGATTTGATAATATGCAATCATTACTATGTGAATGCTTTTAGAAAATACGTGTTTGTGTATTTTATTTATTGGTATTATTACAACAATGGGTTATTATTACACAAAAGAATAAAAAGTGCAAATTGTTAAATGGTACTTTTCCGGACATTCCGTATAGGAATGTGTCAATTTATTTATTGTGTTATTTGTAGGTAGACAATCACTCGAACAGTTCTGAATATGAATATATTCTGATAATATGCTTGTTTATCTGATTGTAAAAATTGCCACAAAAAAGATGAGGAAGCCCCACCAAAAAATGAAGAGAGAGATATAGCAATTTGTAGTGTACTATCTATTGACGATAAAAAATCGACAATTTGGTGAAGAACTGGGCCTAAGCAACGCTACAGTTGCAAACATTTGGAAACGGAACAGTTTCAAATGTTTTAAATATGAAAAACACCAAGAGATTTTGACTGAGAACCCTTATCGTACGATGGAGTTTTGTGAAACTGCGATGGAAAAGGCGAATCAAGAAGATAATTTTATCAGAAATATTTTATTTACTGATGAATCGTCTTTTCCATTACATGGAAAATATAATCAATCTGTCTTGCGATATTGGTCTCAGACAAATCAACATCGATATGTCAGTACCCTAACTCAGTTTCCACAAAAACTGAATGTCTGGGCTGGAATATTGGGTGATCATATTATAGGACCATTCTTCATTGACGGATCTTTAGATTCTCAAAAATATTTGTTACGAGCTTATTACGAAAGAATATTTTGCCAACTGTTAGAGCTCGTCCTAATTTAGACCTGGAATCTATGTGGTTCCAACAAGACAGTTGTCCTGCACACAATGGCATGATAGTGTATATATATATATATATATATATATATATATATATATATATATATATATATATAACATAGCAAAAATGGTGATTGTTATAATGTGCTATTCCTATTTTTGTATTCTTCATGTGGAATGTACTTTTGATTTGTTTTAATTAATAAACGTATCTTGTGTTTTATTTAATAAAATCTTCACTCTGCTAACAGATTGACCCAGATTTTAAAGTTTAATCAAAAAGTACAAAACAATACGTTTGTTTTTAAATACGTGTGAAGTTTATTTTAACCAAACTTTCATCCATATGTAAAATTGGTTTAAAAATATTTGATAAACATTGTTTTTAAACCAAAAGTGGCATTAACTTTTATGTGTTTTTATAAAAACGATAAGTGTTTCATTCTCAAAAAAAAAAGACAAATAATAATAGTTCATCGCATTAAACTCTTTTACCAATACAAAAATTAAAAGGTAAAGAAAATTTTCAAGAATGGAAATTTCAATAAAAAAATATATTAACTTTGGATAATCTTTGGAGTACTATTGTGGGATATCCAGATACAGACAAAACCCCTGAAGATCAACGTCAAAGACGAGATGAAAAAGCACTCGCAAAAATCAACCTCAGCATAGATAGGTGCGTATTTCCAATAGTAATGGCTTCTAAAACTTCCGAAGATGCTTGGGACGCAATTGAAAAGGCATACCAAGATACAGGGCTAAACAGTAGATTAAACTTACTATGTCGTTTATGCAATATCAAACTTATTGATTTTAAATCTATGGAAGATTATGTCAATGAAGGATTAAAACAATCAAACCATGTATGGTGATTGCTGGATGAAAAGTAAAGATAATAACAAATTTTTCTTATTGCAACTGTCCAAACGCTTAAAAATTGTTTATATTATGATAGAAACATCGATTTTGCCCATTATACCGTTAGTAGACACTTAATATTACCTTTGAGTACTTCTCAGATTAGTTTTGATTTTTAGTCTCTTCAAATAACCGACTTAAGTTAAAAATATTTTTTTAACGCAAATACCAGATTTATTATATATTTAAAAATTGATTTAAGTTTATACATTTTTTTAAGTGACCAAAACAGGTGCCTCTATCCTATCTTGAATGCTATCCATTGATGCTTTTACTTATTCTAGTAAAAAAAAGCCTGAAAAGTTATAGAACAATAATCATTGATCATTTCTTATAGTCGTCTACAAACTTTTTTTACCAGGAATAATTCCTTTGCGACTACAGTTTCTATATCATTTAAATCTACGCTTTCTTCCTTTTCTTACTATTCAGGCAATTCCAACATTATTACATTTCTTACAAGACTGGAAAAAAATGTTTACTCGTAATAAAACTTCAACAAAACCTATTTCAACTACATTCATCCGAAAAAAGTCTACTCCAAAGCAATCTACTCTCATGTCGGCTAGTACTTTATCGGGTTTTAAAGTCACTTTACGAATATATTTTAACATCTCGCCTTACTCAAGATAATCTAGAAGTACAAACATTTTTTATTTCTAACTTTTATATTGGTATTTTTTATATAACTACATATTTTTTATATTTATTTCGCAGAGATTATTTTCTATCATGCGATATTCTTGTGGTGCTAATGACCATCCAACTCTACAACAATTTGGTCAGGTGTTCCGTCTATATTGTTGTAATAATATGATTAAGCCTCCAAAAGGATCCAGTAAAATAACTTTAAACATTGATGAAAACTAATAACGGTGCATTAGAAATGTCTCGTCAAGCGAGAATAGAATTGTTGCATTGATTGAATGTTGTAAAATGCTGTACCACCAAATGAGATTTGGATGGACAATCCGCCAGACGATGTAACTAATATTACTGTCGATGACTTTTTGGATCACGATTATGACGTCGTAATAGTTCGGTGCAAATACTCCAAAGAACGGCCTAACCTCAACATCCAAAGTAAAAGTTCCCTTCTAACTCCAAATTGTTCTATACAGTCCAAATATTGTTTGGTAAAATTAGTAGTTTTTATCAGTTTTTTTTAAATATAGAGAAAACTATGTGGCTTAGCGTGAAAAAAGCTATATACAAGAATAATCTACATTAAATTGCAAACAAAAATGGTCCTGTGCATAATCTTGCTAAAGCAAACGGTTCCAGAGTTACGGAGGGTGTAAAAGTAGAAATTTTTCGTATTTTTTAGATTTTTTGGGAAAAAGTTGAGCCATACACTGACATACATTTGAAAAGAAAACTTATCCAGCGCTATGGTAATAGCTTGAATTTCAGTTATCAAGACATTGAGCACTTCTTGTTGTACCAGTTCAGCTCCTCGTTTACAAATTTCGAGAATATTTTTTCGAGAAAATTTCGAGATTTCCTGAGAATAGCCGTAGCTTTTGGACTTGATCTCACGTCGAATAATAGCTACTGCAGTTTTGATCACTTTCAGTTCCTCCTGAGCTTCGTTGTCAGAGTTTCGATTTCTGTACCAGTTGTCTGATAAAATGTTAGTAGTTGCTCCAGAAAAACAAATCACACTTTTTTTCCCTGGTAAAAATGCAAAATTCAAGCTATTACCATAGCGCTGGATAAGTTTTCTTTTCAAATGTATGTCAGTATATGGCTCAACTTTTTCCAAAAAATCTAAAAAATACAAAAAATTTCTATTTTACACCCTCCGTAACTCTGGAACCGTTTGCTTTAGCAAGATTATGCACAGGACCATTTTAACGTAGATTATTTTTGTTTAGGGCATTTTTCGCGCTAAACCGCATAGTTTTCTAAATATTTAAGAAAAACTGATAAAAACTAATAATTTACCAACTTCTCCTCCTCCCCCCAAACCCGACGCTTAAAATGGTGTAACTTTTTACCAAACAATATGTGGAGTGTATAGAACAATTTGGAGCTAGAGGGAAACTTTTACTTTGGATGTTGAGGTTTGGGTGTAATTGCATCGTACTATTAGTACGAGTCGAGAAGTGCAGACATATATGGTAGGACACGTCGTTCGAAAATTCAAACTTAAATGTAAATGTGTTGAATGTTTGATGAACCTTGAAACTTCTGATTCATTGACTTGATGGAGAAGTATGGTGGATTGGCACGGGCAAGTGATGACTTATTTATTTTCACGACGCAATTAGAAGCAGCTTTATTAACCAACAAGTTCGTTGGAAATGCCCCAAAATGGTATGACTCATCTTCTGAAGCTCATTTGAAGGAATGGGGAGGAAATTCATTCAATTGTTTTTACGGAACTGTGAATACGTTTTCGTTCGTTGTGATGCTGTTAAAAAATCTCTACAACAACCATATAATGGCCTTTAAAAAGTAGCCAGCCGTTCGCAAAAATATTACTCTATCGATATTAACGGTACTGATAAAAATATTTCTTTAGATCGTCTGAAATCCGCATATATTATGTCTTATGACTTATTCGATAAAAGATATCCTACATTTATCACAAATTTATCATTTATCACACATTAAAATATTCCTAATTTTTAGATGCCTGATATGTAGGGCAATATTTATTCTTTAACTTGGCTACACTGATTTTTCGTTTCAATTTTGACATAATTCTACTTCCTGTTGCAACAAATTCTTTATATAATGTGTGTGAAATGTGCGGCAAAAACTTCGTTATAAAGTTGAAAATTTGTATATGCTTATATAAGTAAAATTCCAAAACTCTACCATTTTCGTCTATTTTGGGGTTTTTAGAAACGCCTGAGGTGTTAATAAATACGAAAGGGGGGTTAATAGAAACACTAATCCCAGGGTGGTCCTTATATTTAGTTTTATAGCTTAATTAATTGTTTTCTTTGTTTTGTCGCAGGTAAACAGAAATCAGTAGGTACCTATGTCACGGACTTATAAACCGGATCCTCACGGCAAAATTTTTAAGAAATATGACATAAATTTAATAAAACAGGCTGTCAATGAATATTCGGTTTGCAATCATTCCCTTGATTTTATATCAAAAAAATATAAAATACATCGTTCAGTTTTGTATAGACATTCCAAGAAAACCATGAAAAGTCAAGGCAGCTAAACAGTTCTATCGAAAGAGACGGAAGACGAATTTATAAAGTACATTAATATATGTGCGGATTACCAGTCCCAGTAGCCGAGCGGTCTAAGGCGTTATGTCTGTGCAGTATGCAGTACTTGGAAACTGGGAGGTTATGGGTTCGAATCTCGACATCGGCAGTTTATCAATTATAAGAAAAAAAAAGGGGCGGTTAATTGACTAAACTGTCGGCGTATGGACAAGAACGAAGTAACCGCCTATGCTTGAGAAGGTTTTCTGCAGTTTCCTTCACGAACTCGATGAATATCGGCATAGTTTATATCATAGTCGGCTGCAGCCGCATATCCTACCAATTCCTAGTCTACTCACAAATTCCTTCCACTCCACTCATGCCCTCACATCCTTTAAGGACAACCCTATGTCTTTACATCTGATTGTGAAAAGTCTATAAGGCAAAAGTAATAGCAGCTGAAGATAAAAAAAAATTAACATTAATGAAGAATATCAGTCTGCGGTAGTAGATTTAAAACTTGATAGTTTTGGAGGAAAAAATCGTAATATTATCATTTTTTAATAAATATTATTGATATTGTCATACTTATCATAAAATTATTTTCAAATAAAAGTTTTTTTAATTTTTAGTTTCTGCCAAAAAAGATGTCTACAAATCATCATCATCTTCATCGTCGGAAAGTAATGATTTGATTTTTAATTCAAGTGCGGCTGACGATACAGATTATAATAATGATGTAAATGGTACATGCTCCCGTTCAAAAAACCGTAAAGCGAATTTACTGAAAAATTAATTCATTGTAAAAGAAGTAAGATTGCAAAAACTAATCAAGTTGCAATATTAAATAGTGGATCATCAGACGATAAAACTAAAGAAGCATTAAAAGATTCACCAGTAACAATACAATAACAATATACATATATATATATATATATATATATATATATATATATATATATATATATATATATATCCTCCCAGTTCCAAGTAGAGACAACGCCTTAACAAGCGCGGCTACTTGGCTGCTCCCAAACAAGCAATTATATACATTGGATTTATAAACACTAAATATAAAATAGAAAGATTATTAACAGAACATTAACATACCAAATTAAATTGAAATTATCCAGTTTTGCTGACCGCGAATATATGGCTTAGATTCCACCGATTCTCATGAACAATGTCAAGGTTGGAATAGTAATATCAAGACCAATTTTTGCTCAGCATTACATTATTTTCGTAGATATGAAAAGTGAAGAAAATATAGCATCCAGCTTGACAAACGTAAGAAGAATGTTTTCAGCTTCGGGCAAAAACAATAAATAATTTAAAAAAAAAATGTATATATATATATATATATATATAGGATGTCCCAGTAGTGGATTTCCATAAGAGGGTAGGTACAGGGTACGATTTTGGAACGAAAAGTCCTGAGACAGTTTTTATTAGACTGTTAATTAATTATTTATTAATTAAGAAAACTAGGTTGAAACTAGAGTTGCAAAAAGTGCATTTTTTTGATAATTCATTTTTGATTTAGTTATCAATTTTTTGGAAAAATGTATTGCTTAAATTTTTCAAATTATTATTTCCTTGAAAAGTGCATTAATTAAATTTTTTTCTTTTTTCAAAAATGTAATAAATAAATTGTTTTGGAGTCTCTTTTTGATAGTGAAACAGTGAACATATAATAATTGTTGTGCTTAAATCAAATAAATTGTACTTAATAATAAATCAAATACTAATAATAATATACGTAACAATCAACTAGTTAATACAAATTGCAAACATCAAAATACGTAACATCTACTCACCTCGAATGAGTAGATCAAAACATCTCTACTAAACGTAGATGGATAACATAAAAACACATAATATACAAAAACAAATAAAATAAAAATTTACTCTAACCTACACTCAACACACATAAAAATGGATCAACAAAACTCACACACATACTCAAACATATTAAAAACAGAATTATACCCAACAAAAAACCATGCAATCATACTACAAAAAATAGATAATATTGAATTTACTGACCACATATAGGCATTACGAATAATCATCGATATCAAACTAATAACCGACGCTTATCCTATGAGCTTTGGACGAATATGCATATATCTAAAAACAAAAGAATTGGCTGACGAAATCACTGACAAATACAAATACATCATTATAAATGGACAAAAAGCAGAACTGAGAAAATTAGTAAGCGCAACAAAACGCATGATCATCACCATACCAGTAATCATCCCCAACGAAATACTAATAAATCATCTAAACTTAAACAAAATAAAAGTATCCTCACCAATTACACGAGTGAAACTTTCAAACCCAGAACTACTGCATATAAATAGCGGCCGTCGACAACTATACTATTTACCAGACCCAGAAAATCCTGTACCAGATTCATTCACCATAGATTTTCAAAACGAAACCCATAGAATTTACACAAGTACAGAAAAATGCAAAACATGTAATCGACATGGCCACTCAGATGATAGATGCAAAACTATACCAATTACCACACACACTCAAGATATTACAACCCAACCCAACTCACCACCACAAGAAATTACAACAATACCCAGAAAACGCATTCACACAGACACCAGCAGCACTCATGAATCTGAACATGAACACACCAGTACTCAAAACATCAACCCAACAAAAAAGTTAAATAATAATTCAACCTTTTCTGTAACACAAACGTCGAAAATAACAACGAAAATTCATCCAACAAAAACACAGAAACCCAAACAAACATAATACAACACACACAACCACAAACACAAAAAAAAACAACATACAAAATCAAACGATACAAAAAAATCAAAAATTAATAACGCATTCATTGAACAAATTATACAAGTATTAAAACCAACAATGGAACAAAACCCCGACAAATTTCCTATAACATACACTGTCTTCGAAAACCTTATACTTGACTTCACACAAAGAAAAATCAAAATTGAAAACATCCTCAAAAAATACAACGTCCCGTCAGATCAAATAATAGAGATGATACAATATTTATATAACATACCAGATCAAAATAGAATTGTGAAAACCACATTAACAAAATTAAAAAACAAAATACTAACAAAACCTGTAGAAGACAGCTCCTCAAGTGACGAAACAAATTAAGGTAAGCCAATGCAAAATACAATAATTCAGTGGAATTTGAACGGATATTATAACAAATCAACCGAAGTCAAATTATTACTACACAAATACCAACATAAAGTGCTATGCTTGCAAGAAACACACCTATTACCAAAAAACAATATCAACATTATAAATTACACACAATACAGACACGACTATATACAACTGTAAAGGGTGTATGTGGTGGTATGTATATGTTGCAGATTGTGATTTTTTGTTTTTCTGTTATGTGAACTTGTATGGCAGTGACTTGAAATGTGGTTTGTAAGTTTATTTGTTTAGAGTATGTTTTGTGATGTATGAAGGTTGCTACTCCTCCACAGGCCTTTTGTTCCTGTATATCAGTGATTCCCAAAGTGGGCGCTGTAGCGATCCAGGGGGGCGGTAATGGTCCATGGGTGCATTTGGGGGCGATGAATAATAACTGTAAGGAGGCGGTAAAATCATAAAATAAAGAAGAAATATTTAAAAAAAATTATTTATATATTTCGCTTGCTTATAACGCTTACGTTTTCTTTAAACAACGTACTAGCTCGGTTCCCGTATCCTCCTTCACTTGCATTGATGTATGTGCAATGGCGCACTGCTACTGTTAATGTGGTGCCAATGCCACTGCGCTGCCGTTCTAATACACGTGTGATTGGTCAATCGCAAGGTTGAAGCCTGGAACGCGAACGGTAGTACTAGCTACCACAGTCTTAGAGTACGTAATAATTCGGGAACATAACGACTCAATTAATATAACTCTAACTTACTAGATTGTCTTAATATTGTTAAAGAACTAACAAGTAGTGCGACTATAATAACTGGTGAGAATTACTTATTTTGCATTAATTACATACGCTGTACAATTAATAATGTCATGTTCATTTATTTATTTTATTTATTATTTTAGTTGGTTTTTCATAAAAATCTACAAAATAAATATAAATTAATATAATTTTAAAAATTTTATTTGATAATAATGGCTCAACAAAAAAAAAATGTAGACAATATAATATTGAATATTTAAAATACGGTTTTCTTGAATCGCCTGTAAATAATACTCTTCCAATGTGTCTGATTTGTCAAAAAGTTTTGTCAAACGAGGCTATGAAGCCTTCAAGACTAAAAGATCATTTAAATAAAATTCATAATGATAAAAAAGATAATAATTTATCTTATTTTCAAAAGTTAAAGAAAAATTTTATCAAACAGTCGACAATGGCAAAGCTTTTTTCAAGCTCAGTCCAGCAAGATGGTGATGGTTCATCACCTAACCTCACACTATTGGTGAGGAACTAATTATGCCGGCTATCAGTGAAGTAATACGTACTGTGAAGTAATACCTACATAAGCCGGTATCTGATATTATTAAGAAAATTTCATTGAGCAATATTACAGTGCAGAGAAGAATTGATGAAATGGCACAAGATGTTGAAGATTCATTGTGTGACTATTTAAAAACATCTCGGTTTTCTATTCAACTTGATGAGTCCACATTGCCTGGAAATGAAGCTTTACTTTTAGCATACGTACGGTTCTCAAAGAAGGACAAATTTGCCAAGAATTATTATTTGCAAAATATTTGCAAACTGATAAAAAAGGAGAATCAATATTTCGTGCATTGGATGAATTTTTGAAAGAAAAGGAAATACCTTTGAATAATATCATATCAGTAGCCACAGATGGTGCTCCAGCGATGGTAGGGCGCTACAAGGGTTTTCTTGCATATTTAAAAAAGGAAGTACCGAATGCATTCACAGTACACTGCATCATCCATCGCCAACATTTAGTTGCGAAAAATTTAAGTACACGCCTACATAAGTCATTACAATATGTAATTAAAGCTATCAACACAATCAGAAGCTCATCGTTGAATGACAGATTTTAAACAGCTTTGTATTGAAAACGATGAAGAATATAATCGTTTGCTTCTTCATACAGAAGTTCGATGGTTGTCAAAGGGTGCCTGCTTAGATAGGTTTTATAAACTGTATAACTCAGTACTGGAGTTCTTGCAAGATAAAAATGATGCTTTACGATCCAATTTAATTCAATCCAAAAGTGATATTGCTTATTTGACCGACTTGTTTCAAAAATTTAATGAAAGCAATCTTCAGCTTCAGGGCAATGAACTGAATTTAATAAAAACAAAATCTGTTATTTCTGCATTTGTGAGAAAACTTCTTTTGTACAAACAAAATTTCGGACGAGGAGAATTTAGCCAGTTCCCAAATTTATCTGCAGCAGAGAAAAAGGATGAAGACATACAGTCTTATTGTGAGCACTTGGATGCCCTCCATTCAGATTTTAATCAACGATTTAATGATATTTTGAAAATGACCATACCTGATTGGATTTTGGATCCTTTTTCAAATGCAAACACAGAAGAATTGTTTATCAAATATTCTAGTATTGCGACATCGTGAAACTCTTGCTGATTATGGTCACTAGGGTCTAGGAAATTTTTACTTAAAGTTTCTAATTTAAATTGACCTGGACCTCTTCTATCAACTAAAACGGTTCGGAATAAAGTCAACGTATCCACAAACCCTCAAATCAAATCTAAAATTCCGGGTACTTAGCATTCGCTATAGCTCGTAAAAGTTGTGGAACATCAAACCGGGCGTTAGGAACTACTAGCAAACAATTTTTTTGCCCATTAGATAATTTAAATAAAAATTGTTCGAATGATTCCAAAGCATTCAAGTAAGTTTCAGTTTTTTTTATCTTTATAGAACAAGACTCCATATTTTTGGTATAGTTACATTTCTATTTTTTTTGTTTTATTTCATTTTTAAGGTTAGTTGTATTAGTATTTTTTATCAAATTTTTTATTCAAATCTATTAGAGTTTTATTTTATATTAAATTAGATTAATTTTGTATTTAAGTTTTGTTAGGATTAATTAGGACTAGGGTTACCCATGCAGGAAACCCCAGAGTTGACAAAGGAGTCAAAACTGGGCCAGTACTGGGAAACCTAGCTTCGGCGTACCTGTATTGGCCCATGCGTGGGCCAGACTGCTTATCCCAGCTTCGGCCATGCCAATAATACACATTTATTTTTCTTTATTATTATTATTAGTGTAGAGTTACTAGAAACTTAAAAAGTATTGGTATACGCAATATATAAATATGTATATACATATAATATACATGGAGACAATAGAAAGTGTAGCACAACTGTTCACGTGCCGCGTCGTACGCTAGAGTTAATATATCGATAGCTGGTCTCTGGACTTTTCAATTTATTCTTGTGCGCAGTCAGTTATTTGTGATCTTGAGTTTTTAGTGAATCCGTATGTGCAACGTGCTTCACTCAACATTTTTAATTGCTCTCGGGTTATTGCGTTAATTTTTTTTTTACTTGTAAAACGACGGAAAATGTTAAAAAATACGCAGTGATTGAGTTCTATGAGATAAGAAACAATAAAAAAATGGTAGAGTTAGTACCGATCAATTGGCTTACTGAGAACGAAACTATATGTTTATGGCCACCAAAAAAAGATGAAGACAAGGTGAAAAAATGGATTGAACTTGTGGCGTTCCGTCACATTTGGGTTGTTTAATTTTAATTTAATAAAAAAATGAGTGTAAATAAAATAATACTGGTATTGCACCGTTGACCTCCGGGTGGAAAATTATAAGAAGTCATAATTCATAAGTTAAAGCGGACCTAACTAAAATAAAAGTGTAAAACATACCAATGAATTGTATTGCCGCGCAAATGATTCGATTTATCAAAACAAATCAAGACGTAAACATGAAGATTCCCGCCAAAAATTTCAGCGACGAGATCATGCCTTACCGACACTACATACGCCATGTTTGTTGTTTTGGTAGTAAGTCCGTGCTTACCAAAAATTCATTACTTGGCCAACATCCGTGGTGACACCTCAAAAAAAATTGATATATAATTTTAAAAAGGAGAACACACAAACATAAAAAAATACAACAACGTGGAGTCGAGTTGTTACGTTAACAATTCACCTCGTGGCAAATATTCCATTGATCGATTGGTAGTGGATTAATAAGAATTGGATATTAGATTAATATACATATCTACTATTACTGCTCCGACAACTAAATCACCTATATATGGTTGGATATTTTCATCTTCAATCTGGCTTTAATTTTGGATAGTCGAATCATTTGTTGCAAGGGGTGCTTCGAAAAACCCGTTACTTCGAAGGTAGTATAATCCTTTAAAACTTTCTTGGAGGCACTTGGAGGGTTGTTGGTGATGCAGCGCGTTGTCGCTATCGATAATCCAACAGCTTTCCAAGAAATTAACCACCATTAGTTGAAGCGTCGGCGTATTTTAGGCATTATATTAATTTCAATTTTTCACAATTGAAATTAATTAATTGAGAAACCGAATCACCCAATTTGAAAGAAAAAATGAAATAATTATAGATGAACAATTTGGATTCAGACCGGGCCATAGCACATCAATGCAAACGGCTAGAATAGCAAATTCAATAAAAGAACAATTCACAAAAAATTACACAACATCCATGGTCCTACTGGACATTGAAAAGGCATTCGACACCGTTTGGATTGATGGACTAATTTATAAACTCATAAAATACAAATTCCCACCCTACCTCATCCAACTCATAGTTATCTGAAAAACCGAAAATTCATGGTAAGAATCAATAACACCCTCTCCGAAATAAAATCTCCAAACGCCGGCGTCCCACAAGGCTCGGTTCTGGGTCCAATCATCTTTAATTATTTCATTAATGACATCCCAAAATTCCCCAAAACAAACATCGCAATCTATGTTGATGATACCGCAGTCTGTGCACACTCATTCCACGCACAAGTAGCCACAAAACAAACACAAATACACAAAAACATGATACATGATACGCCAACACCTGGAAAATCAAAATAAACGATACAAAAACAGAAGACATAATTTTCACCAGAAAATTTAAGGACACAAAATCACTACACCACTAACAATAAACACAACACAAACACACAGTTAAATATCTAGGGGTAACCCTAGATAGGAAACTAACTATATTACAAAAGCCACATAAACAACATCACACAAAAAACACACACAGCAATTAGAACACTCTACCCTCTCCTAAACAAAAACAGCAAAATGAGTGCGAAAAACAAAAAACTGTTATATACCGCTATGATTCGCCCCATAATCACCTACGCCGCCCCCGTGTGGAGCTGTCAAGCCTCAAAAACAACAATTACAAAAATCCAACGACTACAAAACAAATGCCTTAGACCAATACTCAATAAAGACAGATACACCCCAATAGCGACACTACACAGAGACGCAGAACTACCAACAATTAGGGACTACATAGACAAACTCACCTCGAAATTTTACACCACCCAGCTAAAAAACAATAAACTGACTAAAAAAATAACAAGGCTATAGAGAAGGTGTTCATCTCACTGATCAGTCATTGACCTATAAAAACAGACCCCGGGATTAACCCGAAAAATGATAAACAGGTTTTTGCCCTAAATTTTCCTGTAACCATCCCACAACAACAACCATAAAAATACACCGAATGAAGAAACAATTCATAATATAAATTATTTCAAACAGAATGTAAATTTATCAATAATCTAGGATTACAGCGGGCTAACTGCTAATTACCTAAGAACAATGTAATCATTTTATTTTTATTTTATTTACTCATTTTTTTGTAAATTTTTTGTACATATTATTAACATTCAATAAAGTATATGTAAAAAAAAAAAAAAAAGTTGTCGTCTAGTGTTTAAAGTTAAGCAACATTGGTTAAAATCAGTACTTGGATGGGTGGACATTGTGTCCAGTTGTTTTTTTTTTTTTTGTAATTTTGTAAACATTAATTTATATTCTTATTTTAACTTTTTTATTATATTTTGCATTGATCAATTATTATTTATTACTAGCATTGTAACGTTTTGTTTTTTATACGGTTGTAACGTTTTGTTTTTTTGTCACTTTTCACCCAATGCTCGTTCGTTTTGTTATCACCCTGAAAATTTAAAATTTTGGGTTGTACTCACTACGGGTTTTGATTTGAAAGGAAGAGAGTTCAACTGGGGTGAATGTTAATGGTTTTTATTGATCTGATTTTTTTTTGAAATTTTACCTCACGTAAAGTTTTAATTTGACTTTTTTTGCTGAAAATAGAATATATAAAAAAGAGAAAGAAAGATTTAAAATTAAAATTTGTATTTAATAAAAAGTTAACTTGGAATCATTTCTGTGATTACATAAAATAAACAACACAGAAATGATTCACAACAACAACAAATTTTTAGTTACTTTTGAGTAGCAGAAAACAAAATTTTTTGAGAGAGATAGCAGATGATTTGAGAATTCTGAATGGATATGGCGAGATAAAAAGTGGGGAGAGAGTAGGAAGCTAGGTAATGAAAAAAAAACAGTTGAGTTTTTTTTTTGGGAGCGGATTTCGGGGAGAGACGGATGTATGGTTGAAGACTGATGATTAGAATAATTTTGAATAAAGTAAAAATATAAGAATTTAAAATAGAGTGTGAATGTAAAAAGAAAAATTAAAAGATAAGTGAAAGTGGTGAGCTGCATCGATTATAGTAATTTGGAAAAATTTTGGGCTGGAGATTCTGAAAAAAAAAGAAGTATAATTTTGGATCTTCTTGTTACTCTCATTAAAGAGCCGAGCTATTTACAAAGTAAATAGCTCGGTAAACTATTAACAAAAAAAAAATTAATGAGGGGTAAATTGATTAACTGTAAGAAAAAATTTGGTTGAAATTTACTTCGTAAGTTTTCCCTTAGTATGTTTTAAAATTGTATATAACGCGGCAAGTTTTAAAATATTTGAACTCATCAGAAAAAATAACTTGCCGCGTTATATAAATTTTAAAAACATACTAAGGGAAAACTTACGAAATAAATTTCAACCAAATTTTTTATTTATTTACATTTAATCAATAATAATATAATAAATGCAGGGTAATATATACACGTTTAGATGAAAAATATTCGTTGTTCTCTGGCGTCCTTAATATTTAAAAAAAAATATTTCATTATTATCAATCATATAGACATACATCAATATTGTTTATTTTACTAACCAATATCAATTGCCCATATATATTTACGTAGTAATTGATAACTGTCCAGCATGAAGAATAAATATTACCATTCAACGTATTCACGATATATTACAGTGCTATACTATCAACTACACTACAACCTCTTACATACATTCACATTTAGTTATACTGTTTTACATAGAGATATACATTGTTTCATCGTAGTAATAAGTAATAAATTCAAATATTAATCTAAATATATAAAAAGCTGTTCACTGTTTGATAATAATGTAAATAATAATCATAGTTCGTTGATAATATAATAAATGCAGGGTAATATATACACGTTTAGATGAAAAATATTCGTTGTTCTCTGGCGTCCTTAATATTTAAAAAAAAATATTTCATTATTATCAATCATATAGACATACATCAATATTGTTTATTTTACTAACCAATATCAATTGCCCATATATATTTACGTAGTAATTGATAACTGTCCAGCATGAAGAATAAATATTGCCATTCAACGTATTCACGATATATTACAGTGCTATACTATCAACTACACTACAACATCTTACATACATACACCATTAGTTATACTGCTTTAGATAGATAGATACATATACTCTCATATTTACTTGCTACACAATCCACCACCTATATAACCGACGGATAATTTACTCATTGTTTCGACCTCAAAAAATTTTTTTTCTCAAACGTTTTAAAATGTCATGAAACGTGGAGAAAATTTGATTTTAAGGTTGGAAAATTTTTTTTTTTTTAAATTTTCCCTTACAAATTTCAATTTTTGACACAAAAAAATTTTTTTCCACTTTTTTTCAAGTTTTATCAATATTTTTTAATACATCCATAAAGACAAATATAAAATAAAGAGTTTTGTTCCTATACAATTTTCTTCTATCTCTTTCTAATTAAAAGATACATTGTTATAAAGGTGAATTGTTGCCATAACAATATCATGTAAAGGGTAAGAGATATAAAAAATTTCTTCAAACAAAAAATATTTATATTATAAAAATAAATTACTTTTATTCTTAACATTTTTTTGATAAACACAATATTTCAATTGAAAATTTTACTCGAACTTTTTACTTAATCTACTTGTTTTTCCAGATCTTGGGAAAACTAATAATTTTATTAGAAAATGTATAAGTATAAAAAATATTACATTTTATAAAACAAACATATTTTGTTTAAAAACCATAGTGTGACTGTACATTTTTTATTATTTTTTATTGGCCAATATACTTTGTACTGAATATTTAAATATTCAATAGAGGGTAATTATTAAATTTATAAAAAAATACATGATAATAAAAAATGGTTGAAATTTTATTATATATTGTGATTATGTATATTTAGATCTATCAACATTCTATAACATATCTCTTTATATAAGCCGGTAGGCAGACAGACAAAAAGCAGGTATACCAATAAAATTATTTTATGACATACACATGTTTTGCAAATGTGTAATATCGATATACCTTGATGAAGTGAGAAATATAATATAATAATTCAATAATGAACTACTAGATAATAATACAATAAAATAAATCCTAGCTGGGACGGTCTAAATAAATAGATCATTACAGCTATATTGTTTCTTTAATCCATACATAATTTGCATTACATTGCAATCATCTACATTCCAAGTTATTTGCTATAAATGTGAACATATTTGATTTAATTTGGGGCAAATAATAATTCTATGTTTATTATTGTGAAAATTATTATTTATTTTACGACATAAAAATTTTATTTTCCTTAACAAAAAATGGTTTATTAATAGTTTAATATATTAAATCAGAGGTGGGCTCAGACAGCTCGTCTGAGCCTTACGGGCTCTCCATAAGCTGGGTGAGAGTAAGTATAGAAGGTATGTTTTGAAGCAAGACGGAACGATGTTTCAATACAGGTTGTCCTACCGATTACTACCCAATAATTTATTCAATCAATTTAGAAATAGTTTTATAAAATTGTTTATTGTTTATTGTTTAAATATTTTTTACAGTATGGAGAGATACACAAAAAACATAATAATAATAATAACAATAATAATAACATAATAACAATAATAATAACATAATAACATAATAACTAATAAATAATAACATAATAATTGATGGAAACCACGGGAAGACGGTAGGCGTCTTCCATCAGGAGAACGATAGGAATAGTTAGGGAGATGAAATAAAGAGATAAAATGGAAAGGGATAAGTACAATATAAAATAATTAAGAAACAAACAAAAAATTATTCGTTTTCTATTATTATTCTTTGAATAATTTTGATAAATTTTCAATATCAGGAATATATGTATTTTGGGATATACATAATTTGCATTACATTGCAATCATCTACATTCCAAGTTATTTGCTATAAATGTGAACATATTTGATTTAATTTGGGGCAAATAATAATTCTATGTTTATTATTGTGAAAATTATTATTTATTTTACGACATAAAAATTTTATTTTCCTTAACAAAAAATGGTTTATTAATAGTTTAATATATTAAATCAGAGGTGGGCTCAGACAGCTCGTCTGAGCCTTACGGGCTCTCCATAAGCTGGGTGAGAGTAAGTATAGAAGGTATGTTTTGAAGCAAGACGGAACGATGTTTCAATACAGGTTGTCCTACCGATTACTACCCAATAATTTATTCAATCAATTTAGAAATAGTTTTATAAAATTGTTTATTGTTTATTGTTTAAATATTTTTTACAGTATGGAGAGATACACAAAAAACATAATAATAATAATAACAATAATAATAACATAATAACAATAATAATAACATAATAACATAATAACTAATAAATAATAACATAATAATTGATGGAAACCACGGGAAGACGGTAGGCGTCTTCCATCAGGAGAACGATAGGAATAGTTAGGGAGATGAAATAAAGAGATAAAATGGAAAGGGATAAGTACAATATAAAATAATTAAGAAACAAACAAAAAATTATTCGTTTTCTATTATTATTCTTTGAATAATTTTGATAAATTTTCAATATCAGGAATATATGTATTTTGGGATATTCGCATTATATTTTCTAAATGTTTATCCGTAAGGGAATTTCGCGAATCTGATTTTATATGTTTCATATGTGAAAATCCCGATTCACATAGATAAGAAGATGCGAAACAACTACTAAGTTTTTTATATATTTTTAATAATTCCGGATATTTAAACGAAGATGGGTTTTCTGCGACGATTTCCCAAATACTTTTTGTGCTTGTGTTCATGGCTCCTAATAAATTATAATTTGTTGGAAGGGTAATCATTTCGTTTAATAACGCGCAATCATTGGAATCCGGAAAAAATTTGAGAAAAACTTCTATTAAAGTGGAAATTTTAAATTGTCTATTAAAAGGGGCCATTAAAAAATCACTCATTAGATTTATATTTTCAAAATCTTTAAATCGATTATTAAATTGTAAAATTACCGTTTCTAATAAACATTTATATTTTAAAAACAATTCAGTAAAATCACTCTTCACACATTTTTTCGTAATGTGTAATAGTTTAGGAAAATTATTTGGAATTTTTAAACCACCAAAAAAATTTACCGCCATCTCTAAAATTTTTTTCAATTCTATAATAGTTCTAACCGCGTCCCAAATATAAATATTTTTGCCCTGTAATTTTAAATTATGTAAATTAACTATTGAAGTTAAATCTACGAGAAAAGCTAAAGTTGCTGTAAAATCAAAGTCTCTTAGTTCAGGGCAAGGCTCACCGATTTCTTCATGAAATTTTACAATTACATCTAAATTTTCATAAAATCGTGCAAACATTTGTCCCTTACTAAGCCACCTAACTTGAGAATAATATTTTAATTCCCTAAATTCCGGATCGTTTTTTTTCGCGAATTCGTTAAATAAACGATGTTTCAACGCGCGCGTTTTAATCGAATTAATTTTTTTTATAACAATATTTTCAATTTCCGTAACTGAAAGGCTTTTCATGCATAATGCCTGCTGATGTATGATACAATGAAATGATAAAAGATTTTTTAATTCAGGGATTTTTTTAAAAAGTGCAATTAAACCGTTATTACAACCCGTTATATTACTTGCACCATCCGCGGTAAGTGAAACAAATTTTTCTAAAGGTAATGATTTTATTCGTGCAAGTACTCCGGCATAGAGATTTTCGGCGGTCGTTTCGCGATGTAGGGAAATCATCGCAAAGAGTTCTTCTTTAACAAATAAATCATCGAAAACCATACGAATGTAAATTAACATTTGCGCAGTATTTGTTGCATCGGTCGATTCATCCAACTGCAATGAATAGCAATAACAAAACTTAATGTCTTCATTTAATTGACTTGTCATGTTATCATCAATTGCTTCTACTCGCCGTGTTATTGTTCGACGAGAAATTGGGACTTCTTTAACGAATTGTTTACATTCTTCTTCAAGTTCGGTCCCACCGAACATTGAGTCCACATAGTCTTCCACTACCGTCTGCATAAAGTCACATTCACTAAATGGCTTTCGCGATTCTATACGC